>CAJOBZ010000063.1:0-720000 GCA_905332375.1 Pieris macdunnoughi
TTTTAATACAAACCTTTTCTTGTTTTGATAAATAATTTTGTATATACTATAAAAAAAAATATATATATATATATAAAACAGAGTGCAACCTGCTTATCTGATATTGAGTGATACCCATAAGCCTTTTAATAATTGGTACGCTCCTTTCTTGAAAGACCCTAAGAAAAATTGGTGGGCGGCCGTCGAGGCGATATGGATGGAATTTCGTATTCTATCTCTTGTTTTGAAAAGATTGATAAATTACCAATAAAATGATAACTGAAATCCTTTAAAGTAGGATTTTTAAGGAGTGAAACTTGTTTATCAAAGAAACGGAATTAATTTCAAACGTAATCCTCATAATTTTTGTAAATATTTTCCTCAGAAGCAAAACACTCAAATATTTTTATTGCTAAATGAAAGAAGGGCTTAACATAAAAGCAATCAACTCGCTACTCTTTGATATTTAATTTTACTAGAAAAGGTTATGAGAGTGAAAAGTGCGGTAATAATAATTAAATCCTTATAACGTTATTTAATTTGATGAATTTAATTGTTCTTCGGGACCCATGACGGGGTTCCGATCAAAGATACTGAAAGAAGCTAGGATAACTGAGCGTTTCTTAAGGCAGTTTTTGCCGCGCACCACCACTATTTGGAACTAACTGAAGTATTTCCGAACCAATTCGACTTAGGGTCCTTCAAGAAAAGAGCCTACCAATTCTTAAAAGGCTGGCAACGCACTAGCCTTCTGGCAATGTGAGTGTCCATGGGCGGCTGTATCACTTAACATCAGATGAGCTTCCTGTCCGTTTACCTGCTATCACAAAAAATCTATATATATAGATCTACAATTATTGTAAATATTGTAAATAAACGGGCTTAATTTTTATTATAATTGTTATTTAAAAGACCAATAATTATTTGTTATGTGACAGTCAAAATTATAAAAGGATATTTTTGTTTATGCTGAAAGGTGACTGTTTATAGAAGCAACCTCAAATTGTGAGTCTCAGAGGTGTCAGTATTCTTTCCTTACGATTTTTTCTTTTACCGTAGCTGTAAGTGTCGATGGCACACAAACAAAGGAACTACATTTATAGTGAAAAAACCTTTTGTGAATAAAGTTGCACTGACACCATTCAGACGAATATTAATGCACTAATGTATAAAAATGTTGTACGTATGTATTGTATGTGATGTTAGTGTGTGTGAAGCCGGTCATTATTCGTAAGTACTAGAGGATAGGAACCCTGTACATATAGATTTCGGGAGTACAGTCCTGATAATAAGTTTGCGATATGGGATTATTTATTATATGTTTTCGTTGCTCTTTTTCCCATAATTATTGGGGAATAAGTTTATACTAAATATATGTTATTGAATGTTGCCATATTATACGTGATACATAACAGCCTGGAAAATTTATGGAAATCATTGCAGACCAGGTTTTGCGCAGATGAATTAGCCTAAATAAATACATTTTTATTTATAATTGAAAAACAGCGTCCTTCCAGCTCATCTGATGTTTAGTGATGTTACCATGGACACTCAATTTGCCAGAAGGCTCGCAATTGTGTTGCCAGCTTTTGAGCAATAGTACGCTCTTTGTGTGGTGGGTGCTTGTTCCACATAGAGGTGCGCGGCAAAAACTGCTTACAAAAACGCTCAGTTGTAGAATGACGGACGAAGTCAAAGTCAATAATCATTTATTCATATAAGTAACACATTGTACACTTATGAACCTCAACAAAAAAATATACCTTAAATGCTTCTAGAGCGAGATTGCGAAATACTCCTCTAAACACTCTCAATGGTAAACGTGAAAGAATATTCTTTCCCGTTTCCCATCTCTAGATGGGGCCAGAGGCATCTGCCCCCATATGCCAAGGATTAGTCGTTGACGATTCCAATCGCTCTACTGAAACCGGTCAAGTAGAAGGAGATAGTACTTGGGAGCTTCCGCTCAGAGGTAAGAACAGTACTCCATGTGAGGCTTAATTTGCGCTTTATACAGCTGCACGCGGTGGCCTGGAGTGAAGTACCGTCTCGCCTTGCTGAGCACACCAAGCTTTTTGAAGGCTAATTTAGCCTTCCCTTCCAAATGACCGCTAAACTGATTCATTCAATATGTCGACGCCTTGTATTCCGACGCTAGCTGACACTTTATGGAGAGTATCATCCACGAGAGGAGTAGCGACAAAGGGAGTTTATTAAGCAGTAAACGAGCAAACTTGTGTCTTCTTGGGGTTAAATTGGACTAGATTTAGTCTACCCTAGTTCGAGACTCCACGTGGCAGAGTTTCGACTTCAGACATAAGTTTGTTCCAGTACTCATGGACAACTGCCCGGCCAGTGTAAAGAGTATCCCCAGAGCTGTCGTCCGCATAGCAATGAATGTTGCAACATATCATTGATGTGCAGAAGAAACAGTGTCGGGGAAAGGACACAGCCTTGTGGACACAGCCGTGTGGACACGGCTGTTCACGGGTCTAAGGTCAGAACACGCTTTATCAGTAACGACCTTGGTGCTCCTATCAGTGTAAAAGCAGGAAATCCAATCGCATACGGGGAACCAGGGAAAGTTTAGCTTATTTAAATATTTTTTTTGTATATAACTTTGAACGTTCTTAGTTGACTTCTATTGTAGTCATTTTATTAATTAGTAAGAGGCAAAGCCTTAGTTTTTCACTAAGCTTTAGACACATAAATCTGAAGATAAAGGAAATTGTTAATGACGTCGTTACTGTCTTAAGATTTCGTCTGATTTTTCTTTCAGAAAACTTAGAAATTGTTTTCTGTATTTTGATTTGAAGTTTTTGTAAAAATTAAATGTAAAATCTTTTGTTCTATTCACCAAAATTTTACCAGAATAATTGATATTACTTAATTTGGATCAGAATTCAATGAATAGAGCCGAGATAAAACACATAAAATTATCTATGAAATAATAATCTAAGGCTCAATCCGACCTAACTACACAAATTAAGTGCCATTTATTGATCTACCCTCGGGCGAACGTTAATTAAAACTTCGCAGTTTTGGTATAACTGCGTTAACTGTCAACTCACTCAAGTCAACTCAATTTAAAATTTAGACTTAAGTTTTGCGTTTTGATTTAAGTCAGGTATTAATAACTACTTTACGAAACAGACAATGCCGCAGTGCACTGTAAGTTTAGTTTTTTCGTTTTATTTTATTTTTGTGCTTTGTCTAATAAAAAAGTATTTTATAATTGGAATAAAAATCGACGATACCGTGGACTGAATAAATTAAATCGATTTATTTTTCACCGTCAATCATGAAATTTTTAATCAATTAATAACTATTTTAACTCCTAATTGCAAATACAGCAATTTTATTCAAAATTAAATTAAACATAAATATAAAAAACATAAAAGCTTTTAAATTACATTTACTGACAATTCTCATATAATTGTTAGGGTTTCCGTTTACTGTAATCCTACACTCTATGTCTATGAGCTGTTAATATCTGACTACAATTCATAATAGTTTAATTTAAATTACTTCTAATAAAAACGTAATACTTTTCGTAAAGCCTTTTTCTCTTCTTGAGGAGATCAAAATACCGGCGTCGTAAGTATCGATATATTTCGCCCACCGTACGTAGGTTAACGCTCACACACAAAGAACCGCCAAAATCGGTCGCAGGCGCATAGGTCAAGCGCACTTCTCCGTCCCTCTCGCACACACAGTAAAAGTGAGATAGATATTGTCTAAAGAGCTTACAAAAATGCAGTTTCGGGCAAGTAATGACGGTTTCTTGGTATTAGGTATTGCAATTGCTTTATCAATTTGATCTTTAGTTGCCGACATCATGAAGGACATCAATTTTGATAAAAACGGTTTGCATTTTTCCTTCTTTTTATATAGTATAGAAACGTTATAAATGAAAAAGCTATTGGAAACAACACTGGTATTATCATAAGTTTTATGCCCCATTGCAGCAGTGTTGGTTTAGTGGCTTCAGCGTGCCACTCTTATCCTTGAGGTCGTAGATTCAAACCCCGGCTGTGCACCAATGACCTTTCCGTCTATGTGCAAATGGCATTCGCTAGAACGGTGAAGGAAAACATTATGAGGAAACCGACGGCGTGTGTCAAGCACAAGAGGCTGACCACCTACTTGACTATTACATTGACAAATGATCGTGAAACAGATACAGAAATCTGAGGCCCAGACCTAAAAAGGTTGTAGTGGCACTGATTTATTTATTTATTTTTATTATGCCCCAATAAGGTGGTCTGCGGCTGGGAGTCAACCCCAGAATATTCCGGCTACGGTGGCATTTAAATAGAAAAATATATTTTTTTATAGTATACTTTATATACTACTAGCTGACCCGGCTAACTTCGTTCCGCCTAACAGTCTAAAAATATCGTATCAATATTGCGATACTGCATGTTAAAGCACTTTCTGATATACAACATTTTTTGATGAGGTAACACATCACACATGTCTTCGATCAAGATCAAAGCCTGGTTATGCATCTACTCATTCACCTCAAGATCGGAATTTCTTGAACTGACACGAATTCGATGTAAAATGGTGCGTAATTTTGTCAACTGATGCCACCATATGGTGTTTGCATTCGTTATTAATTTAGTTATTTATTGTTATTCGATAACTAATCCGATATTTTATTACTGATTATGCTATTCGGAGCGGAGAAGAATCCGCCAAAAAACAGATAACTAACAAATTAGATTATATATTTAGATTACTATGCTTTTTATATACTATACTTGGTTTAGTTGGACGTAGTCCTCGGTTCGATTCCACATGGCGAAAAAATTGCTATAAGTCACCACAAGCAAGTTACCATTTGGTCCACCGTAACGCAGAGCTTGCTTACTTAATTATTGGGGCAAACTCGCGTTCAATTGTATACCCTATCAGATGACATTTATTTCTCAGTGTATTTGTAATGAAATATATAAAAACTTTGAAACTCACGCTTAAAAGTATTAAAAGTTTTTCGATGAGAAAAAGTGAGTTATAACTTGAGTATCCATTCCAATCGGTAAGACTCTACAAACGCGATTAGAGACTGAAGCAAGCTTTTAAAATCTCTTGGAAAACGCTGCCTTCAATTTCATGGCATTTAACTTTCTTCTCTCGAATTCGCAATTTCAAGTGCATTTTAGAATTCTGAGTTTGCTTTGGAAATTCACATTTTTATTTTACGATACTGGTATGTACAATATATCGTTGACTTGCTTCATTATTCAATTTTTATCTTTAATGTTAAAGAACAATATTTGTCTGGTTGATAAACATATGCTTTTATCCATGTGCATGTGGCATTCGAAAGGTTTCTTGCATTTTATTTATTTACACTTCATTGCATTAATACAGTACAATTAAAATAATTAAATATAAAGGAGGGCAACAGGCAATACTGCTAAAAGAATAATTAGATAAGGTGAGCGCAAGAAGTGCAAAACTACATACAATTACTTAGACAAAACTAATGGAATAAAGCAACGCAATTAAACCAGATGTAAACAGTGAAATAAAGAATATAAAAAGGACACATGAAAATGAAGAACAAAACTAAAACTAAAACTCGTGATTCAGTTTAAGTTAGTTTAAGTGACTAATACAGAATTATATCACAGGACGTATATAAAAATATCTGTTTTATTCACAGCGCAAACATAATTGAACAGAAAAAGACGATGAAGTGCTTAAGTTAAAAGGGTACAACTAAATTGACGTATTTTTATAAATAAGAGAGCGAATATATAGGTAATAAGTCTAAGTAAAGAAAGTTTATTGAACGTACATAAATTTTATATCAGGCGTAATAGTTTTCTTCGTTTAAGACTATAATATAACAAAATCCTCGTACCACTTACGTTTACATTGACAGTTAAGGTGTGTAATGTAGACGCAAAATAGATTATTACATATTACATAGCAGATATTTTAAGGTATCTTCCTTATCACATTTTTCATCAAAAAATATATGTTCGCTATCGTAATATATAAAAGAACTACAATTTATAGAAATATCCAAATTGAACTGAAAAAACTTCATATTGAACTTTACAATATTTAACGCCTAGTAAAAAATAATAAGCAACGAGACCTATACATGAATTACAGGCGCAGCAATTCCTAGCAGAAAATAATTTTTAAAAGTAAATAAAGTTTTATGAAAACAACCACGAGTGTTCTCGTTATTATTACTTATTCACGCAGGGGCTGAACATGACACTTAGATTTATTAATGTCAGGGGACGAGGTGCGATACCCAAATATTAATTCAAAGTCGGACGTGTAACAGTTACGTTAATGAATACATTCAGAAATTGTGTTATTAGATTTCTGTGCACAATATACCATGTGATGTGCTCATGTAGTTTTAAAGGAATTACTATTCGCTACTACTATTAAACGTAACAAGTTGTAGTTTGCTGGTAGTTTTTAATTTGATTGTCAAGTTACAAACAACTCGAAATTTGTTCGATTCATCGAAATTTGTTGGAGGTTGGATCGTGATGTTTGATCATAATGTTGCGAAGTGTTAATGGTTAATAATTATATCACGATGTAGATTAAGGAAGTGATTCTACGTTTGGGTACAATTTCTAAAGTCTTTAACGTTGAATAAAAAATTTAAAAATCAGTGGCACTAAAACCTTTTTAGGTCTAAGCCTCAGATTTCTGTATCTGTTTCATGATCATTTGTTAATCTAATAGGCGAGCAGGTGATCAGCCTCCTGTGCCTGACGCACGCCGTCAACTTTGTGGGTCGTTCCTTTCGAGCGAATGTTAAATGCGCACATAAAAAAAAGTCCATTGGTACACACCCGGGAATCGAACCTACGACCTCAGAGATAAGAGTCGCACGCTGAAGCCACTAGGCCAACACTGCTCCAACGATGGTTTAACGTTGAATATACAGTAATAATGTATCTACCTTGATCTCAATTGGTGGTTATAAAAAGTAAAGGTCTCTTTCATATACACTACTTATTTAGTAGTCTGTTACTTACGCAAATTACGGTTCAACATTTCAGTTTATAGTAAAAAAAATGTAAAATAGCATAAGATATACCGTTTTTGTTGTAAGTGCATTTTTATTTAAACAAACAACAATTTTAAAACATTATTATCACAAAAGGTACTTACCATATGCTATATGCTAAACACAAAAACATACAATGCTTACTCCTTCATCTATCATTACGAAAGGTTCAACATTCATATTTGATTCAAATTGACGCGAATATTCCTCCATTAAATCAACAAATTATAAGAACACAAAATTTATTTACCTGTTCATTGCTGTCTGGTTTGCTACTCGTCACAGAAGCTGAAGACGGCACTGGTTTCTTCGCACACCACCGCCTGCACATACATCTGAAATTTTAATTTCCAAGAATAAATGTTGTCGTTTCCAAATGGGGGGAACCATTACAATTATACCATAAAATTTATACAGAATCGGTTGTTTTGGTTGCTTTTTTTTAAAGAAAAGGGGGCCAATGGGCAGCATGCTCACCTGATGTTAAGAGACACCACCACTTAGAATTGGTACGCTCTTTTCTTGAAGGGCCCTAAGTCGAATTGGTTCGGAAATACTTCATTCGAATATAGTAATAAATCCAAAATAAGTATAGTTTTGCTTATAGTCAAACTGTTCACTCTTATTATAGGAGTGCGTAGTTCACACAGGATGTCAAAAGTAAAGTAAATATATGTGTTTATTTTAAAAAAGGTTTTTATTGCAATCTGACTTGAATTTATTTCCCTAACCATTAAAAAAAACAATTATTTACCTACGCTCTACGTCTCATAAGACAGTCATCTTTACATATATATTTAACTGTGTATTTGACAAATAATAACTTTGGTCCCCTAGATCATACTGTAACAGTTAGCATTATACTGGTGTACAAGACTAGGAACCGCTTGCATTTATCTACACAAATCGCTGTCACACATGTTTTACGAGGCATGCCCAGGATGTACCTAACATTCAGCCTAATCTGATAGATAAATATCTAAAGGCGGCAAACAAAAATCAAGGAACGGGTCTCGCAAGGAATTGCCCGGCTCGCCCATGAATATTGTAAATAAAAATATTAACGATGTAGCCGGAGCGAATCTCGCGAGACGCGTAACGCGTCATTCGTGAACTGGTTGATTGTAATTAATATATTGTACCATTTTAGATATTATAGCATCAATGATTGTTTTTATCTATTTTTTCATTATTTTTCACAAGTATTGCAAAATTAAACTTATATGAAATGTTTTTTTGTTTAGTTTCGCATTTCTCAAACATTCAACCACAATGTGCCACAGCGAAGCGTGGCAGGGAACAGCTAGTTATTAATAATTATATTAAGAAAGCAAGGTTTGCGCCATTTGAACACAACTTGTGCTGCATATAAGTAAATCATTAATTTATATAATAGTGTCCTGATATTTTTGCATTTTCCAATATCATAGATCAAACGACCCGGCTGTAAATTCATCTGTACACCGGCAATGATTGGATCATTCGCTCAGTGAGACTTGGCCGAGTGCCAGGGGCCATCGAATGAGATTAACTTTACACGCTTAACGACGTTGTCTAAATATTGTGCCAAGGGTTCATAACGAGTGGTTTTACAATCACTTGTTGAGTTTTATCGTTTGTTAAATATTCAAAGTTTTCTAACACAGTCACTTTATGCAGTTACGTGCAAATTGAATGAAATTTTTTTAAAGATACATTTATATAAAATCCTCTCTAAAGTAAAAAAGAGTTATGTACAACATTGTGATGATACAATCTCAAATTTAATGCATTTAATACAGTACTTGAACTAATCGAGGATATATAGCTATTAGCGGCTTACAACGCATTAATAAAATAAAATAAATCCGTGGCGCTACAACATTTTTAGGTCTGGGCCTCAGATTTCTGTATCTGTTTCATGATCATTTGTCAATCTAATTGGCAAGTAAGTGATCAGCCTTCTGTGCCTGACACACGCCGTCGTCTTTCTGGGTCAAAGGCAAGCCGGTTTCCTCACGATTTTTTTCTTCACCGTTCGAGCGAATGTTAAATGCGTACAGAAATAAAGTCCACATGTGCACACTGCACAGCCGGGGTTCGAATCTACGACCTCAGGTTGAGAGTCGCACGCTGAAGCCACTAGGCCAACACTGCTCTTACAATGTGTTACTCAAATTAGTATTTCGATTAAAAATAATGTTAAAAATAAACCCTGAACAATTTTCTTTCCAAAAAATAAAATTTTTGTTCTAGGTTTTATTTTATACTCTATACAAGTTTTCGTAATAATACAGTGTATATTTGTGGAAAGGATACAATTTGATGTCAAAGTAAATGAATGTAACCTTCGAAATTGAATTATATCAGATTCCTTTGATGTCTGCTTCTGTCCTTGAGGCTAGAATGTACAAGAATATATATAAACACTATACGACATATTATTTCTAACACAATGCACAATTTACGAATAGTGAGCGGTATTTTGGAAGCAAATTATTACAATTTTACGATTATTTATAGATTTAAATTTTGATAGATTTTTTTTTAAAGACAATTCACACCAATTGACCTAGTCCCATGCTAAGCTGGTGAAGCTTGTCTTATGGGTACTAGGCAACGGATATACATACATATTATAGATAGATAGACATATAAATACATATTTAAACACCCAAGATCTAAGCACAACACCAAATGCTCATCACATCGATGTTCGTCTCAGCCGGGGATCGAACCCGGGACCCATGGATTCGCAGTCAGGGGTACTAACCACTAGACCAATGAGTCGTCAGTTTTGATGTAACAGTAAAACTCCTAGTTTTAATGTTAAATGATCTAGTGCATTTAAATTATTTATATATTTATTTATTGATATCGTTATTCTTGTAACAACGTTTTAACTTTTAACTAAGTTTAATTTAACGAAATTATGAAGTGCAAACAAACCGCGAACGTAAACAAGCTAAAATAATAGCAAAACTAGTTAAGCGTTGGCCTCCAAACTCCGCCTAAAATATAACAATTTGAACTACCCCGCTCCAATAACGACGTGAGCTGAAAACTCTCGTATTTTTGCATTTATTTCCCGACAATTCAACGTTTTAATGTTGGGAAAATAACGCAGAGTCAAGTTTCATTGTATAATATGCCGCTTGGCTGCTAGGGCTGCCACGGAATATGGCAGCGCAAACTGTTAATAGAAAACACAATTGATTTCTGTTTCGGCCTTTCTATTTTTCGGGAAATTGATGGCTATGAAACTGGCAACTGAAGATCTATCCTATCTAAATATTGTATAATTCAATACAATTTATTAACATATTGCGTTTTTAAGCAAACATATGCTATATCACATACATGTCAACATATTTTATAAATTATATTTATTAATTAACTAGATAGAACAAGTTATGGAAACAGCAGGTGGTAGATGGCACAGTGGAGACAGAATTAGCGGGATTTGGAGGAGGTTTTTGCCAAAAAAAGGGCACACAGATACCTAAAAATTATGGATTAATACCTGCAGCTGAGTTTCATCATCGGACGTCGAGGCAGAATACTAAATTCAACCCGTATCACCTCGACGTCCGTCGTTTCACAACTGAGCGTTTTTTAAAGCAGTTTTTGCCGTGCACTACCACTTTGTGGAACCAGCTGCCCACTGAAGTATTTCCAAACCAATTCGACTTACGTCCTTCAAGAAGTCCTTCTTAAAACGCCATCAGCGCACTCACGAGCCCTCTTGAGAGTGTCCATGGGCGGCGGTATCACTTAATATCAGGTGCGCCTCCTACCCATTTGACCCCTATTCTATAAAAAAATGAGATAGAAAGCTAAATGAGTCAAATTATCTGAAATAAAAGGCTATTTTTAATAGAAACTAACATTAGCCGCACATTAAGTATATAAAACAAGATTATTAAGGTACTGATCACGTGACTTTGTACATATAAGATATAATTTACTTCCTTATATGTAAATTTTTTTTTTCAATAGACCGACTACAAAGTGACGATGAACTACGAGGTTGCAAATACATCCTGCATACAAAGTGTTTATTAGCGACAACCCTGTCTACTTCAGTGAAGTTATAAAAACATTATTATAAATGTAATGTTTGACATAGATGTAGTAAAAGTACCATTATGTAGCGTTTACTTAACAAGAGTATTACGTAATGCAGGAAATATAAAACTTGACCTATATTTTTAAGCGATAGATTCATTTAGATTGTATAAACAGAGGCCGTGCATTTGAATCCCTAGTCATTTTGTTAACTAATAACATCATTTAGATGCTTTTTTAAAGATGGCAATAGATGGGAGACGTGGTAAAAGAAGAAAAGTAAAAATGTACAAAGAAGAATGAAGACAGATGAGTCCTTTGGAGACTATGATTTGAAAAACCCCATTTTTATGGTTTTTGATGGATGGTTTATGTCAAGAGACAAGCTTTTTTGACATCCAACACCATTTGTCTTCAGTCACCGTGACCACGCACGCTGTAAAGCACGCGAAACGTCGGATAAATTTAAAATTATGTTAAATAATTGTAAATTTATAATAATACATAACTTTAATCCGGTTAAAAAGTTTTTTCTTTAAAAGAGACAAGCTGCTAATTATTTGTAATATAATTGTAAATAATGTAACAAATTGAATTAAAAAACTAGATTTAGTTAATTATTTATAACTAACATACCTTATAAAACTGTAGATTCAAAATAAATATCTATTTGTTTTTGACGCATTATAATCTGCTAAAAATAATTATGACTTTAAAGCGTGTTAGTACGAGATACGTTTCTAGTCAATCGGATTCCTGGATCCGTTAAGTTTGCCCTATATCTATGCTATAACCGCTCCTAGCCTCCTAGGGATATTAGTCTCCAGGGACATGCTCATAACTCGACATAAATCACGTCGCTAAATCGTAGAACCCCAAACGTCCCTCACATAAAATATTCCCTGGTATATTGTCACAAAACACACTTGTTATAGAGATACTCGCCAAGTGAATAATCATTTCATTCTTATAAAAATTAGTATCGTAGCAACCGTTTGGCACAGAATGATATTTTCATATGTCTATATTACCTTTTTTTTGCTTACCGTACTAGTAATGTAATGAAGAGTACAGCCAGCAGCGGCAACAATGTTCCGAAGCAAGCCATGAATAAAGTCTGCACATCGGAGTAACCTGAGAACATTGATAGAACTGCGACAGGTCACATGCCAGGGTACCAGACCAGATTTGGTCAGGTTTGTGATATATCATTGTAATTAAACAAATATCCTCAAATAAAAGTATAGATAATTAGTATATATGTGAAAAAGTAAAAAATATTATACAAAAATATAATATATATAAATGATTAGTTTAGAAGAAAATTAATGTTTTCTTTTAATAGTTTCTGACTTATAAGTAAGCAAGAGTGGAGATATATTAGTATTATTTAAAGTTTTTTTCACTAAAATTACTCATTTGATCATAAACTCAAACGCATAATCTTGCCAAGTTACAATTCAACAAAGTTAAAATCCTTATTTTCTCGAATTATTAAGGATTCCTTGAAAATAGCAAAGTTACTTTCCAACCCATCTCAAGAATAATGGGTTCAATTTATTGAATACCAGACGCTTTAATAACAACCCCGTAATTATCTGTAATTATCTACTCCCAGCCAGGATCTAATGAGAATCTACCACGGATAATTTATCCCACATAATGTGCAATTTCCATTAAATTGAAGTGTCAATGAGATGGTTCGAGCGAAACGAACGGGCATCGAATAAAAATAGGTCCAATAATTACTCCCGACTCAGCTAAATTATACCGGGTCAGACGGAAATAGGAACAGTAAATATTTTAGTAAATACGACTCGGAAAAACGTTATGAAAAGAGTTTTCCTTAAAACTGGTGCATTGCATTTGTTTGAGCTAAATAATTTGAGCACTTTGTTCATTGTGATATTTCATACCAAGTCGCTGTAGCAATAAGTACTTACTCGTGTCTGGTGCAAGGTCGTTGTCCACATCATGTCCTGTGATATTACCAAAGCTATAAGCACTCTTATTTTCACCAATCTTCGGCTTCTCTACTTCCACTAACTCTACATAGTCAACCTTTTTGAGCACATCACTAAAGTTCTTATCAACTTTATCTAAATTGTTACCACTGAACACAGCAGTCCTATTACCATCAGTCTCATTGAGCCGGGCGATCAAGAATTCGAATCTGGGACCCTCAACAAATTCCGATTCAGGCCTGAATAAAATGTCCGTTAAAGTTTCTTCTCTATCGGATTCTGAATCGATCATTGACTCCAGTAGAGCACTTGACGTGTTCAATTGTTTCTCGAATGCCTCTGCCTCATTTTTTGTCATTTCTAAAATACTCACTTGATCCTTTATCACCTTTTCCGAGAGAGCTTCATCCCTATCCTGTTCCGCATTCACAATTGCTTCCATTTGTTTATTAGAGCTTTTATTTGTCTCTTCTGGTGTCTCATCGGCTGGATCTTCTCCATTGGCAACAATAAGAGTATCAGAGTTAGAGTCGACTGGTATCGTAAAGGTGCTGTTGTTATTAATAAAGTCGGTGACATTAGCAGAGAAAGGCCGAGAGTGCACTAAATCAACTGATAATAGAGAGTTCAAAAGATAGAAGAGAAGTTTTAACTTGACGTTAGTCATTTTGTGGTCAATATGATTGCATAGTCTTCATCTTTAAGCCATCGAAAAGGTCGAGGAAACCTGGGAACAAAAAAGTTTTTGATGATTTGGTGTCTAATTATCACCCATCTTTAGGTTTCATATTATAATTACAAAGTAAGTAGTAAAATCGTTTGAAGTTATGGAAGTTCCTTTTAAATTAATTTTTATTTTTCTAATTTTATTACAATTTTTAACCTTCATAAGATATAGAAAAATCTAGCTATTCAGTTTATTCAAACATAATTACACTTGACTGTGTCTCTGACATAATTTATACAGCTCTTGCTTTTAGAAAGCTCTGAGTAAACTCAAAGCTGTTTCCGGATCTCCGCTAACTCCTGATTTTCTTTAACTTTTTCTGTTACTTTTATTTTAGTTTGGATCAAGATTTCTTTCATTAACTTAATCCATAAAACAAACTGTTCAACTTTTCCTTACTTACTAAGCATTTATATAGCCGGTGTATTTTTCAATAATTTAATTGTTAATATGTTAATTTAATATACAGTTTTTGGTGTCCAGAATGTAAGTCTTTTAAGGTTTTATTACTGATAAAACAAATGTTTGTTGCTTACTCTTAATTAACTGAACAAACAAACAACAAACAATGGTCAGTTGATTCATTAAATAGAAAATAATACTTGGACTTATAATATACCAAACTGTTTTAAGAGAGTTTATACATCTTAGTAACAGTAAATGTCTAATATTCTATTTAGATTAAAAGTTTTAATTTGAATAATTAATTGATATTAATACTATATACGCGCATGCTTCATTAATAAACCTCTTTGTCAAAGCCTTCGCAAAATCGACGTTGAAAAGCGCAAACAGCGTCAAGACAAATGTGTGTTGCTTACTATTGATCGCTGTAGCGCTGAAACAAATCCCTTTCATTGATTCACGAGCGCTGTCAGCGTTATCCGGTCAGAGAGGATATAATACTTTGTCATTATTGTCGAGCGATACATCATGATTTGTTTTGGATATTATTTTTGGGATCAAAAAGAATTTCGCATTACAGTTTTTGACAGCTTGTACGTTGTAATATTAACTTAATTAAATGTCTCATATTTTTTTAACTAGTAACGCGTTTGCCTGGACCTGGTGGAAGGTAAGATACTAAAGTTGTAAGTCCTAACTAAAATTTGCCCATTTGATATTTTCTTAAAAATCCATGATGTATTTATCCGGAATTTTTTCTTCAATCTTGAATCCAGCATTGGCTTTCTGGTGGTAAATGGATGATCTAAACCAATTTTATGCATTTTAATAGGACAGCACTTTATTAAAATAACATTTATCAAGTAACAGGTATTTTATAAAAGAAATACACAAATCCGATGTTGAAACCTAAACCTAAGCGGCTATTACCGGAAGTTAGTTTTAAGTGTCAATTGATCGTTTTCCGCTTGTGTCGTGATTGTCATTAAACACTGTCAGTAGTTTAATTTGCGTTTGGTTTGTTTTCGCAGCAAAATTCAAAATTCAAAAATCATTTAATCATTGAGGTAACATAATGTACATATAAATGCTTCTAATTCTTCTAATACATATTAATGCTTCTAATTTTACATTTAGTGCCAGTTCTCATATCAAGGGCGTAGTACGGAAGAGAAGAACTGGCAATAAACTCTCCGCCACTCTTTTTAATCGCCATGTTTTTTTTTTTTACACAACGTTTGTAAGGAGCTGCAACCATTAAACCATGTTCCACGTGACATCTTAAGTAATTAATAATAATAACATAAATTAAAAACAAAGAGTTGTCCTCTATCAACAGGAGGCATGGTGAAATAGGAGCACGCACTTACATTCTCGTGGGAACAACACGCAAACACATAGTCGAAATAATTAACATCACCGCATACACGAATTCAAGTACGACCAGTCACCACAAGTAGCACCCGTTCACGAGTATGACGCATGGCCAGCATTCAGCAGCATTCACTGAAATCGCTTACAATTAAGTTTCTACCTACCGCATACAAAACTTATGTACCGCCTTAGTTGTTCCATTAATTATGTACTAGGTTTAACTGCCAGAATAAAACATTCATCGACAATAATCATAACATAAAATACCGAATGATAAATCATGATTATTTAGACATTAAATTCATTTGTTTAACAAGTCACATATGACAAAAAAGGTTTTTAAGTGGAGTCAGAATGAACTAGCTTGATATAGTTTTACGCGAAATGTTGATACACACTCTTGTTGCATCGGACAGTATGTTTATCGTGTACATAAAGCGTTGTCTCAGTTTAGCAAACAATGAGAGTTTTGTGTATTTCCTACATATCGAAAACAGAGTATTGAAGTGTCATAAAGTTTGTTTACAGAAGGTTTATCTCCGGTTCAAATAAAAAAACGATTATATGGCGTGTACAAGGAGTCCTTTCCGTCCAACGGCACAGACAATTTGGGTTTTTCAGCAAATTGTTCGATGGGAGAGAAACCGTCGAAGACATTGGCCATGACGTTCGGTCAGTGGAAGTATTGACTCCTGAAACTATGGCTCAAAATGAAGAGATGGTTTTGAAACAACCGATTAAAGATAAGAGGAATTGCAGCTAGACTGGGGCTTAGTATTAGTGGAGACCTTTTTGGAAAATAAAACTTTTAATTTGGTTTATTATTTCATAGTTAGGGCCGTTCATTTTGGATCGTTATATGCGAACTTTTTTATTACTTTATGTACTTCAATCCTGCTAAGAGTAGCATATAACAACCTAAACCTCTGTAAAGACATCATCACGTTATAAATTGGTTAGCATATTGTCAAGAGCAGAAGTACTTGCAGTCAGAGAGGCGATACGACTTCCAACTATTCAAAGTTAGAGTGTACTCATCCCAAAGGCCGCCAACGCATTCACTAAAAATGGGTGTCCATGGGCTGCGATGACTGCCCATTTTGGGAATCCCGTAGGCTCTTTTGCCCCTATTATATATTAAAAAATTCAAGCAATACTTTGATTATATGCTCCCGACAAATCTATTCCTGGCTAAGGTACATTCGAACTAGTCTCCGTCAGTAACGTCCTGTTTTTCGTATAAGGCAAATGAACAATTTCCTTGAAACTGCCCCAGAATGTGACATATTTGTGATGGGTTATTAGGAATTATAGTGTAAAAATATAGGCAGTTGTTAGATTACTTAATTAGTACTTCAATAAATTATATTTTAATACCAATCTGTTCACATATACTTTACCAACAAAACATCAAATTATCAGCCAGTGTATATTGATAAGGTCATAGTGCGGTTCCAATATCCAGATACCTAGGTATGACGCTTGATGGAAGGTTAAAAAGAAGTGAGAAGAGAATATTATTCTCTTCTCTCTTCTTTTTAACAATATTATTGAAATTACAAAACCATTTGAATCAGTGAATTAGGGCGAGTGCACGTCAGTCTTAAGTGGTATAAAATATATTATTTTTTAATTATAAAAAATAGTACACAAGAACAGAGTATCTTCCTTTTAATAGAGACTGTAATTGGACACGTTCTGTATATTTTATTTCTACATTTTTATATTAATATCAGAATTACTGACGTATAATATATTATATTATATATCAATGATAAAAGCGTATAAGCCTCAGGAGCGATATTGCGATCGTTATGGGGCAGTTGACACGATTCTACCGTAATAGCGAGCATTTGGTTCAAGGTATATTAAACATAAATACAATATCACTATGTTTTATACTACATACTATACAATACGTACATTGTGAATTGAGATTCGTTTATATACACTGAGGTTAACTGTTTATCTAAAAATAAAAGAAAGATTATTTGTATTTATTTTTTTCTAAGAAGAAAGAAGTAAGCAACGTTTAAACTGGTAAAAAAGTTATTATAAGTTGTAAGAGCACCATTTTATTGAAGAAAATGCATGTTGCACTTGTGCTAAATTAGCGTGCTCGTTGTTTCTGTAAAAGAAACTAATTATAAACTTGAAGAAATAAAACGTATGTCACAAGAATTACTTAGAAATAAATGCAGTACCCTAACCCACACAAAATATTTTACCCTTAAATTTATCAACCTGTTCCACTGCTGGTAGCTTGGTAGTCTTGCAATTCAAACAGATATGATCTTTCCAGAAATACAGCCTGTCATCCTATAGCTTAACGCAGGATTAGATCAAGAAGATCAGCTTTGCAGTAAGAACAAAGAAATGATATGTCGATTATAACGGGTTAACTTAATACGTGTTTTATTAAATATAGTAGTAGGTTTTTATAAATTCTAATAATTATCTTCGAAGCAATTGGTCCTAACCACCTCCATTCATTAAACTCTGTGTTTTTGGTGTCAATAGCAAATTTACTTCTGTTTCCAGAGACAAATATACTCAAATACTATAAAATAAATAGTGTGCCGATAGTGCAACCGGACCATGTATCAGAAACAAAATTAATAAGACTTCCCGCTATAAAGTTATTGATGCTCTCCGATAGCATTTCGTAGACTCTCCAGCATCCTTTAAAAATCTTAATTATATCTTCCTTAGTGACTGTCAAAATCAACAACTTTACGCGACAAATTACTTTAATATGATAATCAATATCTAAATTTTTTATCAGTTGGCAACTTTATGTGACAGACTCTTGCTTAAAATAAAAACTAAGTTTATTAAGAGTGCTCTCGCTAGTTGAAAAAGCTATTGAAACGTTAAATTCAGTTAATAAAATATAATCCACGTTTATATCTGTTAAAGAAATGTATATTTTATAATACATAAATTTATTTTAATCTTGCTACTTTATTTTTTTAAGGTACAGATATAGGGCAAACGGCAGGAGGCTCATCTAATGTTAAATGATATGTTAGATCTGATGTCTTATGTTAAATGATATCACGCTAGTGATATGGGTATAGACACTCACTTTCCAGAATGCTCGCAAGTGCGTTGCAGGCCTTTTAGGAATTGGTGCGCTCTTATCTTGAAGGGATCCTAAGTCTTATTGGTTCGGAAATACTACAGTGGACAGCTGGTTTCGCATAATGGTGGCGCAAAAAGTGCCTTAAAAACCGCTCAGTTGTGGAACGACGGACGTCGAGGCGGAACTGTATATTCTGCCTCGACGATCTATGACGCATCTCAGCCGCAGGTCCGTCGAAGATTCGAATCGCTTGTCAACCTGGACTGAATAGCTTATACCTGTCCTAACTTCTATATTTATAAATTTGTTTTTATAAGTCCAAAGAAGTGTTAAATATATAAATCCTTAGGCCGGCAACGCACTCGCCCTGGCATTGAGAGTGGCCATGGGTGGCATATCATATAACATCAGATGAGCCTCATGCCCCATGTTCTAGATAAAAAAAGCCAGCTTATAATCTTAGTCGGGGTCAGAAAATATTTTCGTTAGCATCAAAGCCTAGCCTACGGCCATTGACACATTTCCCCCAGCGACTATTCAGTCTTTGAACGCGTCAACAAATTATTTTGCGACCCTCCCTTATTAAGAATTCAAGCAGGTACATGCCACGGCACATGTTTATTCGCTGGAGACCCTTACCTTTGTTTGAAAAACCAGTTATTTTCAGGTAATTAAACTTACACTTGTAAGGACTATGTAACTGAAATATTTATTTATTGTTATTTTATCATATAATAGGGGCAACGGGACGCCCATAAAGGGCAGTCATCGCGTTTAGTTGGTGCGTTGCCGGTCTTTGAGGGTGGATACTTTGACGTTTACTTAAAGTCGGAGACTAAAACTTTTTTTTTTATTTTTTAACAGAGCAAGAGTTGCGTAAAGCCCTGCACTGAGGCATGGGGTAGACATGTTTCGTCAATGTTTTAAGCCAAATAGGCATCAGCTAATTATACCAATAATTTCGTATTAGGACCTTAACATCACTTCGTCTAATCTCTAAAATCTAAGAGACTATTTTAAAAGTAACTAGGTGATTTTTTGAAAATTATACAGCAGTCAGTATAAACAACAATTTCCTTGAATACCTAAAACAATGTAAGGACGCCTATTATCTTATCTGTTGTTATATCCAAATTGAAGAAACCGTTGGAATAGACATTTACATAAAATAATTATCGGTCCTGTTCATGCGCCGTTGTTATTAAAGGTAAATCACCCAAGAGGAAAATCATTGGGTAGCGAAGACATTTAATTATTAACGTTACTGCTACGGTTCGTAGAGATTTCGTAGCGTAACTGCTACGGGATTCTATTAGGTTGATTGAGTTCTTTTTAACACATAGTTATGAATAAATATTTACTAAGTTATACCTTACACATAAGTACATAATATTATGCTTAGGCAGGTAGTTATAATATATAAATAGTATAGTCCTTTATTCATTTAGACTTTAAGGTGAATGATGCGGTCTAATAAACATTCTATAAACCTCAAACACCGAAAAACATTTATTTTTAATTCTCGTATTATTTTGTATAATTTCTCATTGAGGTTTATACAATTTTTTTAAAGACTAAGAGTTGCGTTAAAATTACCAAAACAGTGCAAAAAAATATTAACCATTTATACTAATAAAGTGCCACAATATCGCTAGTTTTGCCGGTCTTTTTGCAATTGGTGCACTAGCATTTAAAATTGTCAAATATTCCGATGGGAAGCTGGTTCCACATAATGGTGGAACGTGGCAAAAGTTACAGTCAGCACTTAAACGACGTACACCGAGGTGATATAAAGTCATTAAAAATGTATCAACCAAGCAATATTTATATTTGTTGTTTGCCCTTCGAGAAGATTGCAAACCGCCACAATGATATATGGGTCCAGTGTTATTTAATTTTACATGTATCTCAAAATTTTGCAGCTTTGTAGCTATTTATTAAATTACTGTTTCTGAGTAAACTAAATTATAAATAAAATAGATGAAGAAATATGTCTGTTTAGTAGCGTTTTTGTGTTCTATACTACTTACACAAATAAAAATGGAGTTTCTTTTTATTCATGAATACTCCTTTTTTTAGTTTGGTTTTATGAATAAAAATGATTTTTAATTTATATTAATTACTGATATAAAGTAATGTATATTAGTATATAGTATTATATTAGAATAACGAGTAGTTGCTTTGGAAATGTAAAAAATATTGTTTAAAACACATTAAACATAATAATATTAATAATTAAACACTAAAAAAGATTTACCTGGGATATAGTAATCATCGAAAAATCCTCCATAAAGTTCTAACCACTGATTATTCAAATCACTCACGGATCGAAATACCGACATTGTTTGAAAATAATAAATATTTCAAAAATGAATTTACACAAGCCAATAAATAGAACATTTTTAATTAATATTTTAATTTTACGATTAAAGGTAATATTATATTCTCACAAGAACGTGGCAAAACCGGGCTATTCCATGGGCTCCGGAGGCTGACTCTCGGACGTCTGTAACTCGGAGCTTCGTAGAGTGATCCTCCCCTCTTGCGTAACTATTATTCTAAATTAGATAACTGTCGACGGTTGGCTTAATAAAAATGTTTATTCACTTGTCACCTCTGATTTAGTGAATAGAAGGTGCTAGCAATATACTAAAACACTATTTATAGAACAACATACGAGCTCTTTAATCCAAATGTTTTGAATCTGTGGTGATGCGAATTGCTTTCAAAAAGTACCTACGCAGCTTCGACTGATCTTTTGGGAAAAGCAGTGGCGCGCAGGCGCGTAAGGGAAATTTGAGAAAGAGAGAAACACGTTTTATACGTCCGTGGGGAAAAGGGAAGTGTATAGTCGAATAGTGCAGATAATCTCAATTTGTTGTCTAAGCACGTTCGAATTTTAAAAGACGCGAATAGTGTACCAATTTTGTGGGCAATAGAGGGTAATAATTTTTTTTGGCATTCATTTAAAGAAACAATTATTTGGATTAAAATATTGCAATAGTTTCTTACCCTTTAAGTAAAATTGAATAATATCTTCTAAAGCTTTAAAAGATTTTAACGCATAGAAATTTAGTAAAAAGTGTTCCATTACCCTGTGTCAATAGTATAGGCAAGAGCTAGGTATAGTTTATCTAGATAAATTAAAAAATTACGGCTTCTTAATTGATTTATTTGAGAGTCAATACATCCGAATTCGTTTACTCAGCAATGATACCATATTTTTTACCTCTAGAATGGAAGAATCAAAGAATCATAATATGTAAAGGTTTTGAATCCCGTATACCACTTAAATAATAATAACATCTCAGACGTGCCAGCCCATTCATGCGCTATCTGGCTAAAGCTGGTCCTGAATCGACCGGAGTGTGAATACGTATATCCTTAAGATATAGTACCCATATGGTAATGTAATTTTCGCTTCCACTAATAGAGATTTAATGGTAAGAGAAAAATAAAACCCTCCGATATGTGCTACGTATTTTATTTTTACAACAAAATTAACTTAGAATTAAATTCAAAATATTTCCAATCCTTATATCAAAATATTTTTAAAAGTATCAAAGACACACACATACATTTTGCAAATTTGTTTTACAAAAAACACACGATTATAAAATATTAAAGCTTATTGTATGCAAGCCGTGCTGTAACTATTTTTCTTTAAAAAACAGTTACATAGAAAAATGATCCATCAATACTATCCAACTAAATTGATTTTTAAAGTTACTTACAAAGTTTTGCACTTATACATGATTGAGCGAATACAAGCTTCTAAGTATACGTTTATGTATCAAATAAAAAGATGATATTAAACTTAGCTATCATCGGTGTTAGCTTAGTGGTTAAATGATTCTCAACTCTGAGGTCACCGAATCAGGGCTGTGCATCGATCTTTAATGGGCTCATTCGCACTGACTCATATAGAAGACAATTGTGAGTAATCCTGTATGATTAGGCCGAGTTGTCAAACAAAACCCATCAGTGGAACCACTTCAAAAATCGACGACCAAAAAGTTACTGGTTTATTTTTATTTACTGTTCTTAAACATATACTTAGAAAAGAGAGTTTGTTTACAATTTTTTAAGGAAATTTAAGAAGAAAATACCAGACTCTTTTTTTTGATAATTTTTCTTCTGCCTCGTAATTAGCTACACTAATTGTGACTCAATTAACCCTTGGATTAGCTTTTACATTTTTGTGTATACATATTATTATTTTTTTTTTCTTTAGATTTTACTTTATTTTAGTTATAGGTAGTGTTACATGTTATTTTGTGTTCTTTTTTGTTAATTATTTATGCACAAGCACAACTAGTACATAAATAATTAATAATCCCTCTGTAGGTGTTTCTTATTTTATTGTTCCATATAAGGGTTGTCTGGAAGAACTCGCTTATTAGCGATAACGCCGCCCGTTGCCTAATAACTATAGTAACCTGCTTTTTTATATGTATATTTTTGTATAAGGTAACGAAGTGTTAATAAATAAATAATAATTTTAATATTAATAATTCTTCGTCTTTGTTTAGTTACAAATAAGAGAAACAAACGTAATGTATAAAGGGAAGTTATCATACGTAGGTAGACGACGTTGATCCCCAGTAATATATCATCAATAACCATTATTTAACCGCTTACCGAGAAATTCCACTGTACATTACAATGTGACGCCGCGCGCCGGTAACCTTGCTTCGTATTGGCAAATTGCTTAACAATACAGTCGCAAATCTCAACTAATAATGCGCAAGTGTCTGTATACGTGTTTAAACTGCTAAACCTATTTTTATAATTTTGATATAAGATGGGAAATTTATTTATTAAAGTATCACATCATAGTACTAAAGTGACGACTCATTGGTCTAGTGGTTAGTACCCCTGACTGCGAATCCACAGGTCCCGGGTTCGATCCCCGGCTGAGATGAACGTCGATGTGATGAGCATTTGGTGTTGTGCTTAGGTCTTGGGCGTTTAAATATGTATTTATATGTCTATCTATCTATAATATGTATGTATATCCGTTGCCTAGTACCCATAACGCAAGCTTAGCATGGGACTAGGTCAATTGGTGTGAAATGTCTTTAAATAAAAAAAAATCTACGGTATATGTTACAAACTCTTTTATCTAACATGTATGACAATTTAGGTAAACATAAAAGATACAAAAATAAATACTTTAAAAATATATTGTTAAATAAAAATACCAGAAATTTGTGTTAAGAAAAAAAAATTGCCAGCAAAACAGCGGATTGGATTTAGGCAAGTAACAGTGCGTTCTTTAAAACCGAAATAAAAAAAAAGACGCGAATTTATTAAGCAATCGTAGTCAGCGAGAAATTGCCGGAAAGCAAGAAATAAATTCGCGTCTATAAATGAACCGTTATACAAATACATATTTTTTTATTTATCAAAAATCCACACACTATAGACTAAATATAGTATAGAAATATTATTAAATTTACTTACAAAAAATCTTCTTAGCTTCCGATATAAGAAAATAGGTTACACTAACGTTAAGCGTTCGCAGGAGAATCGATATTTAGGAGAACGATTCTACTATATACACGAAAGAAACAAAGAAAAATCTACGGAAGATGTTATCTTGGGCAAAGGTTTCATAAAAATTGTTTAATTACAAGGTTGCGTAAACAGCATTTATGAGTAAACAATATTACTATATACACCTATTCAATATTGTTCCTACTAATTCTATATGAACCAATAGTGCCGTTCCCATTATATCGTTGGAGAAAATGTTTTTTCATTTCGATCCCCTCTATAGCATTGTGTACGTCATTTGTTTTGTTTTTACGCAAAGTTAAATTATCACTCTTGGTACTGGGCGTCCTACTTAACGATTTCGTTCGTTTCACAAATTTATCTTTTGGTATTTTTATGTCATATATGGGATTAATTATGCCTGTGGATGGCTTGATTTCTATTCTAGGTGAACAGTCGTACTGTTTGATTATCTGTAAAAAGGATAATTTTTAGTAGTTTTATCAACGCAATAATGCAAAGGTTGTGCATTTCAACCCTGTCCAAAGCATATAACAGACACTCACAGAACAACAACACAACACACACACACTTGAACACTTTTTCGGACGGTGAAGGAGAACTTGGTGAGTCTCCCAATACTTTCTTAATTGTAATCGTACTGTTTGTTGCAAATGTTAAATGAGAGAAATAAAGATCATTTATTTCTGACTAACACAAAATTATCTCATCTTGTTTATAAAGCAAAAATAGTGTTGCTGCGTGTGCTTTTAAATATTTTGTTTTTATTTTTTCTATTTTACTTGTACTTACTTCGTTAGAGGTAGATCGCTTAGGTATAGGGGGAGGTTGTGTTTCATCTCCAGAGAAATAATCAGGTGGTCGTACTTTGTACTGCTGTGTTATTATGGGCAACTGTGCTTCGGGGAGCTTCCAGGTACTAAAATTAAACATATGTGATACTACTTCTATGCTATACAGGTATTACAAATAAATAGAATATTTATATAAATGAAAATGAATGGCAAAATAACTCGCTAAGCGCTAAACTTGAAGACAGCTGGACCAATTGGAGTAGTTTTTTTTATTATTTAATTGAACTCTGAGAAAATTTTCAAAAGTATAAAAAAATTAAACTATTAATTTTATTTATTACTTAGCTTTTTATTTCGGAAAAGAGAAAAGTCTTTATGGGATAGCATAGCAATGTTGTTATGTATCTATTAAAAAGGTAGGCTAAGTAAAAAGAAACATATTAAGGTGAAACAAAATTTGCGGGAGCTCCTACTTATAAATAGAACAGCCATTGAGATAATCACCTCACACATATTATCATTTTTATACGTAAATATTACTAAGTAAATAAAAATTACATGCATAAACAAGAAAGACGGAGCTTTTGGTTAAATATATGACATCATACTTTAGATTGTCTAAAAGACGCTTTATTGCAATTAGCGACGTACCTTATATTTACATTTTAAATTACGTTTAATACTACTAATAATATTAACAAAAATTAATTAATGTTATGCCTAAAGACATTCCTTACCTATTAACACGCTCGCTACTCCTGGCCCGAGCGGCGCGTGACAGTCGATGGAGCGAGAATAACGCTCCTTCGCTCGACTCACCAAGAAACAAACACAATTCTTGCAACATCTGTTCAAAGACATCCCTTTATTTGACTTGTACGCTTAGCCACAGATTTCGGGATCTGATTATTCGATACTAGCTGTGTTTTTGCTTATAATTGTCCTCGATTAATGGAATAAAATATTAGCAGAAAAAATATATTTCAATTAGAGAGCCTAGATGGAAATAGCACGTTTAATAAAATTGAGGGAAGCCCTCAAAAGGAAACAATCTTCCTGTTTCGCAACATTTTTCATTGACATGGCTTTTATATCATTTTAACAATAATTAAATATAATACTCGCTATTTTCCAAATTTCAAATATTTTGCTTTTGCATGGTGTGAATTTGATTGTGTCAGGAGTCCAGTGTCACACACATGAAAAGTAAATGTATTAGTGCACAGGGATTTGAATGGTCTCAGGGTTCAAAGCATCATGCTTCAGAACTAGACAGCTTAATTCGCTCTGTCATAAAAGTCGATTAATTAGATACATGTAGAAGTCTGAGTCTTGGAACGAGATTTCATTCATACGCTTTGACCTCAGGGAACATAAGACATAAAGTAATTAAAGAAATCTTAAACGAGTTATTATTAAAATTAAATAAATATGTGTATAGTGTGTTACGTTTTACTCACCGTAAAACATCCTCTTCGTAAAGCAGAAAGTATAATGTCAGACAGCAAAAGATGTAATGTTCCCGTTTCGCTTGTTGTTATCATGTTAAGTGGAGTGACTTGAGTGAGAACCCATTCATCTTCTACGCTCCAGCCGCTATCTTCTACATCCGACACGCCTGACTCTTCTACTACAAACCATTACTACTTTTTAAATTTACATGTTTTCATATACATATCTTAATTTGACTAACTAAAATTTGTTAAAAACTTTTATCAAAAGAAATAATGAAAAGAATTTAGTTGTCAAGTAACTGAGACAGACATACTCGTGACTGGGATATACATCTCTGATGCCCTTTAGCAAAGCTACTTGTTTTTAACTAGTCTAAAAAAAGTACATTTATTTATTCACAACAAAAAGATAGACTTTTCTTACAAAAATTAGAATTGCACATACGTACTCTTACGTAAATTAAACAAAAAACGGCCATAAAATAGAATAAAAACTGTTAAAATAGAATAAAAACTGTTAAAATAGAATAAAAACTGTTAAAATTGAATAAAAACTGTTAAAATAGAAGTAAAATTTTTAAATGCTACTTTCTGTAAAGAGACCAATTTTGTGCGTAGATCTCTACGAAATTCTCTACTATATTAAATGTTAACAACGCAATTTTGACTGTAAATAAATAATATTTAACTTAAAAAACCAATTGGCTATATTTTTATTTTATTTTGTAAACATATTATGTAGCTTGAACGGAGATGCTTACCGCAAAGTGCATCCTTTACGCTATTAATAAAATCAAGAGTCTCTAAAAGACTTGGTCTACTCAATGGCTCCTTATTTTTCATAGAAGACCCAGCAGATCTCGGTCTTCTGCGCATCTCTTTAACGTCTACCTGGTCTGAGTACACCAAGCTCTTCAATGTATGGTATTTTCGTCGCATCGTCTTTGTATCTGATTGGTTGGTGATAGAAATTTCTGGAAACCCATACATAGTGGCTGGACGTCTACGTCTGACCTTCGGTACCTCCAAAGTGCTTGACGCTGATGGAATAATATCTGGTTTGGTAGTTCTCCAAAAGCTACCGTTTTTCGCGCAAGTTAAAATTTCGTCGGTACTACCATGGTGGTTCTGTTTATTGTTAAATCTGTAAAAAATGTTCTAAATGTCTAAAAAAAAACCCCAAAAAAAATTTTTTCCTTTTTTGGGGGGAGGCCCCCCCCCCGGGGGGGGAAATTGGAACCCCGGCGGGGCGCCCAATCAGACTTTTCTGTCTATTTGCGCATTTAATATTTAAAACTCTTCTAATTGGAGTATGAAGAAAAACATCAGCGAACTACTAAATATTATATTAATAATAGCGAAGATCGTTTGCCTTAATTATGTGCACGTCAAAGTAAACTTAATTCAACTAATTGGAAATGGTATTATTTAAATGCCAAGTTACAAAAGTCTTATTGGTATCGTAATGATATATAATTGTGATTGATTAGTAACAATTTGGCATATTGTGTAGGTAGTAATTACTTAAGATATACGTGCGTTACATACATATGTAAACATAGCTATGTTAGTAGATAAAGTAAGCGAATCTAGATTTATGTTCACTTTTATTTTAGAAATGTACCGAAAAATCTGTGCAAGGTCAACGATAAAAATGTACCGTAAATTGCAGTCTGCCCTGAATTCTAATAAAATACAGCAACCATTGGGAAAGGCTCCATCACGTTCCATTCACACTAAAAGGATTCCCCCGATATTTCTCACTTAGCTCCCTTTGATAACGATTATTTCGTTTGGTTTCAAAGATTTTTATTTATACGTGTTAAGTAGATTTCTTTTTATGTCGTGATTTATCAATATATATTTTATCCTTCCGTGTTTTGTTCTTTTATTCATAATATGTGTAAAGTATTAATAATATTATGTTACCCAATAGTAATATAGAAGTAACATCAAGTAATTAAAACTTGTATTTAGGAAAAACCAAAAAAAAAATCTAATATTTGATTATTCTATTTTATTGAAGCTTTTTACGATTTTTATTTATAGTTTGTATTATTTCTGTATCTTCCAACAGAAATCAATATTTTTATCGTCGGAAAGAGAACTTGGGGACATGAAATGTAACAAAAATAAGTTACTTATGAGTGTTGAACCTCGTTTTGCCGATTTTTTATGACCTCGGTGTTTTGACGGTGCAGTTGTAAAATAGTATCCAAATTGATTCAAAACATTTATAGATTGCCTGTGTCTACCAAGGGATCCAACACGGCTGTGGGTCTTCGGATTAAGCACCACAATGTCTTTAAAAAAAATTACGCTATGGCTATCAAACTATTTAATCACCTTCCTAGAAGTTATTGTTAACTGCCGTATAATGCTTTTAAGGGGAAGGTGATTAAATTTTTAAAGGCAAGTTGCCTTTATAATGTTGAAGCGTACTATTAATTACACAGTATAGTCTAAATTTTATAAATATCTTAATTATAACTGCATTATATACGTAATAGATAATATTCCATTGGCATGCCTATTTTAATATGGGTGATTGTGAAGTTTTTTATTATAATTAATCAAACTGTACTATTTTCTTTGCACGGTAGACCGTACGGCCGTTTTCATGTAGAAACTGTTATAAACAAGTTAAAATTAGGGTGAACATAATGTCACGTAAAGGAGATCAGCCGTAAACTTTACGCCGCTTCTTTTACTCTGAAACGTCTTTCTAATTTCCTTCCTATCCGCACCAAAACTATGTTAGCGCAGTCTCTTCTGCTTCCAATTCTTGATTATGCGGACAAAATCGAACGCCTGCAGAATTTCTGCATACGTTTCATATTTGGTCTTAGAAAATATGACCATGTGTCTTAATTCCGCAGGCAGCTGGGGTGGCTACCTATTCGATTCAGACGTCACGCTCATCTTCTTCAACTTCTATACTCAATTCTTTTCAATCCGAAAACCCCTTCTTATCTCTAAAATCACTTCAAATTCTTAGGTCCTTCTAACTATATGTTACGCTCTTCTTATAGATGTTTATTGGAAATTCCATCCCACACTTCATCCTTCTTAGGCAATTCATTTACGATCTCCGCCATTAAGTTGTGGAATACGCTGCCTGACTCCGTACGATTGGCTACCTCTCTGTCATCTTTTAAAACTCTTCTGTATAATCATTTCTTAACCTTATCCTATCCTGATCAATCGTGACTTGTATAATTCTTATGTTTCCTTTTACATCACTATTCGCTGTTCGTGTATTTGTATGATTAGCTTTTAAGTTTTTAGTCTGTTATTAATATTTTTTTTATTGTATTACTTTAGATTAAGGTACTATATATATATTTTTTTTAATATAACATTTGGTTCTCGCACGCATCATGTTTCTTTTTTTTTTAGTTTTTCTCTTTAACTAGGGTTGCCTGGAAGAGATCGCTTATTAGCGATAAGGCCGCCCGTTGCATCCCTTATAATTTTTATGTATTGTTTCTTTTTTTTAGCAACGAAGTGTAAATAAATAAATAAAATAAATAAACAAAATCATGTAATTAAATGTCTAAAGGACAACAAAGCTTGTCTAAAAATCTTGACTTTTTGGAAGCAAATTAAAACTGGCAATGGCCGGATGGAATTTCTCGTTTTACTTATTCCCTGGTCGACTGTGATGTGGAACATTGTTAGAAATTCAAATTAAATGAGAGAAAAGTTAATCTGAATTAGATTTTTTGTGGTGACTTTTTATATCGGAATTCGTTATAACCCGCCGTATGATTCTACTATTGTGTAACAAAGAAAGTGTTAACAAATAAATAAAAAAACTTAGAACCAAGTTGAACTGATATATTAATATGTAATCACTATTCGACATATTATTTAATGCCGAATAGCGACTGATTTAACGAAGGTCACCGTGACCACGCACGCTGTAAAGCACGCGAAAGTCGTTTTTTTTATTTATGTAAAATAATTGTAAATTTATAATAATACATAACTTCATTCCGGTAAAAAAGTGTTTTCTTTAAATTTGTCTAAGTAGTTAAATGTAATTAAATGTTACAAATCCTCGGTAAGAGTGTATGAATATAATAATCTACTTTATTATAAATTATATATAGTATAAAGTTCATATAGTTATAAATCACCCCAAAATCTCACATTCAACGGGCAAAATACGATATGATACTTGATAAATTAAATAGTTTTTTTTATAGAACGGTGGGCAAACGGGCAGAAGGTTCACCTGTTATTAAGTGATACCGCTGCCCATGGACACTCTCAATGCCAGAGGGCTAACGAGTGCGTCGCCGGGCTTTTAAGAATTGGTACGCTCTTTTCCCTCTTTTCCTTTTCGGAGCCTAAGTTAAATTGTTTCGGAAATACTTCAGTGGGCAGCTGTGTGCGGTAGAAACTGCCTAAAAACCACTTAATTTCCTATTCTGCCTCGATACAATATTCTTCTTACAATATTAATTTCATAATATAAAGGAGCACTTACCGTTTTCCAACAAGGACATCATTAAATGCGTTAACAACACATCGTTTTGCTAATTTCAGTTTAGCTTCAGCCTTATCCCGTCTATTCAGCGTCAAAGTCCTTGCTTGGTCTCTTCTAGAAGATAGCTTAAGAGGATATGATACCGCTAGACCATCGCCGGTTGGAAATATTAAACGGAAATCTGAAATAAATATCAATTAATCTAGCTATTTTGTCAAGGAATTCGACTTATTGCAAATAACTTGTTTGTTTAAAACTAACAAATAACAGTATTTTTCGTTAGATTGTCAAATGGGAGAACTTAACGCGTCGCTTGTCTGTGATTTGACTAGAGATGTTGTAGACTAATCACAATAAAAAAGAACGCGCTATCGTGTAGTCTTTAGATTTACAATCTCATCTGCTTGGAAACATAATTAATTAGGAAAGATACTTGTTTGTATAATAATAATAGATGTATCAGTGGCACTCTGGAGCGAGGATACCTTCGCTCGATTAATATACAATAAAAATAAAGGTACAGCAATTTTGACAAATGCACAAAGTTTTATAGTCATCGTTTTTTTTTTATTTGGAACTGGACCGACGTTTGGTCACAATCCCACCTGATGCTAAGTGAGATCTGGCCTCTTCGAGGGCTCCATCATACCCTGATCAGGAGATGCCTATTTAACCGCCGCTTAATTGAACCCATATTATACTGTCCACTTCTTTCCTGTTTTTATAAAAATAACACACCAAACCTTGCAGAGCGGCACTTTTGGATGTCAACAACGAAGAGATGAAACTCTAGCGTGCTTCTAAATGAGCGTTGTTTTAAAGAGTTTATTTACTATAAAGTCTTTAACAATTGTCAAATAAAACTATTAGTAATAAGATGAAGCTTCGCTAACATAACATTTAGAACTGTGTAATTTGCATTTATACATTGAAACCACTTAAGTATTCTGAAAGCTCATCTTCATATGTCAATGTCTATTTAGAGCTTACATTATAGTTAATGTTTTCATAATTATAAGATAAGTGACAAACTACTACACACATGTTCATTATTAAAGTTTGAATAATAATAGTTAATTGTGCTGCCTTATGGCAAAAAGCAATAAGCACAAGGAAGTGCAAATCTATGGATATTGGTCGTAACACTTATTAGTTGTCCAAATTATGAGTTGGGAGTTTGCACGCATATAAATGGAATAATGACTTTAAGGCCAATGTATATAGACTATGTTAAAAAATTATATGCTTCCATGTTCCTTCTATGCTTGCTACCACTATATCAATATCTCATACTCCAGAATAACGTGGGAGATAAAAAATCCATAAGATCGGCGTATTATACTTAAGTTTCTATGGATATACGTAAACAAACACCACTTAAAAATGAAAATTCTGCACAGCAAATATATATAGTACTAGTGGACCCCACAGACGTTGTCCTGCATGATATTAAACAGTAGGAATTAAGCAAAGTATGAAATCCGACTGCAGTGCCATCTGCCAGCTGATTTGTGAATCTAAACCATCCCCAGATCCCGTTGAACACACACAAAAATTTCATCAAAATCGGTCCAGTCGTTTGCAGAGGAGTTCAGTCACATACACACGCACAGAAGAAATATATATATTAAGATATCCCAATACAGCGAGGAAATGCTCTCAGTGTTAAACGTACACTGCCACAGGGCCCAAACTTTTTAAATTTGTCTCAATATCCTTTTATTATTTTATTAATTTTTAATTATTTTTATTATTACTATGTACGAATAAGATAAGTATTAATTATTAATTAGTAATTAAGAAAATTTAAATATTTATTATTGTTTGAGTTTTCCACTTTTCTACGGACCTAATGATATTTCTTCAGATACAATAATCCCCTAATTTTCAATTCGAAACATTTCACTTTCCTAAACTTAAAGATAGTCAACTCGATGACCCTTACGTCTAACTTTTGATTTCCCGAGGGACGGCCAAAGATAGACGATTGTCAAACAAATGACAACACAAACCTGAACTAAGAAAGGGCAAATATTTGGTAGCTTTTGTCTGGGAAAATCCTACTTCGGAACACTTGATACTTTTCATTCCTTTTACAAATAATGTAGAGAATAGAACTGCCTATATAACCTTACAAATCTAGGACCGATGTGAACATACAACGATCAAAGCAAAAAGTTTAAGATAAGTTTAAGGTATTCGTTATGTATACCCAAAACACATCACCCGAACGAATTTATTTAATCTAAATCCATTAAATTATTGAGCAATTTAATCAAATTTATATGGCTATACGGCTTACAAGTAGAGGGAATAATTCACAGTTCATTAATGTGTGTTAGAGTCGGTAGTTTTATAATTAAATACCTGTGGAGCATATTTCTCGTAAACGCGTTTCACTATCTCAAAATAAGTATAAGAATTAAAATAAAGATTAATAAAATAATAAAAACTTTATTCATGACAGAAATATGATTGTTGACAAAATTGATCTAACGCTAGTCCCCACACAAGGGAGCCTGTGTTGTGGCTAACTAGATTACAATTATTCTGTGGTACAGTGTGCATGTTTAATACATTTTTTTAAAGAAAAAGTAGTCTTAGTGTTACATCTAATTAAAGAAAAGTTTAAAGAAAAACTTTTTAACCGGATTAAAGTTATGTATTAGTATAAATTTACAATTATTTAACATAAATTTAAATTTATCCGACGTTTCGCGTGCTTTACAGCGTGCGTGGTCACGGTGACTGAAGACAAAAGGTGTTGGATGTCAAAAAGTATCACAGCTGTAGAGAAAGTTGCATTATCTGTATTTATTTCCCCGGAGTTTGTATCGACTAAAAGATGGAGGGTTTTGGCAAAAATGGCTCACGGTGTCCTCTGTTTTCGAGGATTGTTTTTCTTTCGTTTTGTAAAGGTTATGTTAATCAAAGACAATACTAAAGAAAAGTTGTATAAGTATGCGTGAATGTTCACATACCTTATTTTAATAACTTATTTTTTATGCGTTTTGTGTTTATATCGGGATAGTTTGACTTATACAATCTTATAAGTATATAATGTATATAACACACCTTAAAACATTGAATGTTGGTTAAAATTTACGAGCATTATCTTAGAAGCAAAGTTTAGAATATAATTAAGTTATTTATATCGAGTTTTAGTTGAAGGAACTTCTCAAAGTATCGGGAAGTTAGCTTTAAGCGCCCTTTGGTTTGATACAATTTATTCTAGATGTGCTTTTTTCAGCAGGCTTGGAAATATACACTATATTGTATGTACACTTGCATACCAAATATATATCTTGTCTTAATAAAATCAATCTTAACGCCTCATCAGGAATATCACTTGTATTAAATAATGAATTCGAAAACTATATCTATATAATTATATCTTAATCTAATTTATTAATCTTCAAAATAGTTAGTTTATTATATTATCTTAAAAAAAACTTTTCACTACTCAGAATAATATGCCACTTACAGATCATAGATACAGTAGGTACCTATGTATACATTCTTTTAAAACTAAAAACTCTTAAAAAATTTGGCAATGTTTATTTGAAAGAACATTAAAAACGTGTTAAAATGCAAACAATATCCAATTTCCTAGTTATAATTAGGATATCTTTAGATAGATTTTTACAATTTTTAGAGAACATAATGCAAATTTGTAACCAAAATTCCAACGATCCAAATAACTGGAACATACAACCACATAATAGAAGGTTAAAATATTTAATTTCATAAAATTGCTCTTCCATTAAATAAATATCAATGTTACCGGCATTAACATTTCACCAAAATTTTGGGACCATTTCATTAAACTACGGCTCAGGTACAAAAGTATTGTCAGAGTTCAGAAACGGCTGGTTCCTGTTAAACCCCGATCCTGTTTGCTCTTTTGGGATAATTTTTATGAATTATGTAAAGGTAATTTAAGGCCCTGTATTCATATTAATTTTGTTATCGACGTCCGCAAAATTAATTGATTGTACAGAGGGGAAAAGAGTAGAATACACGAGAACAGAAATTATGAAGATTTTTTGTGTTAATGTTATGAGTATACATATATATATGTTGGAATATATGTTGTGTGGTACTTAGACTGCATGTTTACTCAGGATGGAAAGTATGACGATGATATAGAAAGACAAGTGAATACAAGAAATCTCAAATGAGGCTCGACTGGCCGTACAAAGTGGAGTGCTTATCCCGAAGTTAACACGGGAGTGAATGTTGGGTGTGGCAGGGAAAAAATGGAAGTAGAATAAATGCCGTGGAAATAAGAGCGTAAAAAGTATGTGTGGCGAAGACCATGCATTGTGAATGTCATGAAAATGGATGAAGGTATGTTATGTTTGCCTACCCCTTTAAGAAAAAGACGTATTTATGAAATGCGTGACGGCCGCATGAAAACCTTTTAACAATAATACAATGCTTTTGAAATTTCTTTAGAGAAGTTTAGCAAGAAGTTCTTTGAAAATAATTTAACATGAAAATGTATACTAATATATATTATATATATAATAATAATATAATAATTATATATAATCGACCGTACACTTGTCGCATCTCTAAGTTAATTCAGGACAGGACCCTTACTCTGTAAATTGCAATAGCTACAGCGATGGCGAAGTTTTGTATGTAATTCCTTATGCAGTTCTATCAATATCCGTAGCTGATGTCACAACCTTGGAATCGAGTGGAACAAAGATAGTAAGGTACCAGTTCTTTTGGTGTAATACTAAAAATAAATACCAACTTACCAACAAGTCGGTGTCTATCAACAAAATCCACAATCGCTTTAGCCCAAGCTTGCTTCTTTGCCACTTCGACCAGTCCCTTTCGCGGTTCTATTACTCCTTCATGAACCCCCATACAGTATTCCCTCAATCCGTCAATTTCCAAATCACTATTTTTCGATATAAAGTCTTCCGAAAACCATGAGTTTTCTAATGATGACACAAATAAATCATCTAAAAATGGTTTTAGAACTGGGCCAAGGTATTTCTTATCTTCTTTTGCACCTGAAATTCATTTGCGTAATTTCAGCTAATAGGCCAAGTAGTTCTAAACTTTATTATGCTCAACCAATTCGTCTGAAACGCTTTCACGCCTAAACCGGTTTTAATTAATTTTGATGGATGGAAAGAGTTTTTATGGATTTTCGTTATCATCAGTATGAGTAGGTATCCAGAAAGTGATTAATAGTGACTTAACCATACCAAATGGGCAAAGTCGCTCGAAAAAGCAAGCTTTATCTAGCAAAAAAAAGGACAAAGTGTATGTACCAGTATTATGTGCATTAAAGGCGTGAGAAATAACGTCCCGCATACAATACATGGATCCTAAAAGCAACACGTCTCGTAAAAATAAATATCATTATGTCTATTAAGAAAAGAACTCTCCCTGAGAGGGACGGAAAGTTTTTGTTTATAGAACCGGGGGCAAACGGGATGGAGGCTCATCTAATGTTAAGTGAGACATGGACACTCTCATTGCCAGAGTTTTTAGAGAACCAATTATAAGAATTGGTTCGTTCTTTTCGTACAATATTGTGATGCGTGTGGTGAAGTTTGAGGCCCCATGTTGCGTCTTCATAATCACAAAAAAGTACGTGCGCTACAAAGTACACATGTCAGAAGTGAATCTTCTTTGGCAAACTAATTTTTAACTCTTGTTCATATTTATACAATTCTAAAACTTTAGATTTCCGAGACTTAGAGGGAGGGAAAAAGGAAGATAATATGTTAGGAATTTAAAAGTGTCGAAAATGAATACAAGTTACAAATTTAATTTATTTCTTCGATAATAAAAACACGTGGCATTTTAATTTACAATTCGTCATTTGAGATTTCAATAAATTACTTTGCATAAAATATAAAATACCTACTAATATTTCATAAATTCTCTTTACGAATTTTTAATTTTAAAAATAGAATTTCTATAAGGTAATTCGCCCTTCTCACTCACTCTCAATCGGTCTCAATCGCTCTCTCCCTTTTCTTCGACAAAAACTCTGCACATCTTCGTGACGTTTTCGTAAAAATTTACCCTCATGTGCCTAAAGAAGATTCACTTCAAAATTCCTAAAATGTTGCAAATCTAACAGCTACATACCCTTATAAAGCCAGTGTAATACAGTATTCATGAGACTCGTGTCTTCTGTGAGGTCTTCCTCTCTCACGTCCTTGTCTCGTCTCACAGCGTCTATTAAACACGCTGACGATGCATCGTAGTAGTCTTTCAATTTATTCCACTTTTTGGACCTATGGTAATATCGGAAAAATAGAAGCAATTTTACTATTTTAGCCATCTTCTATGCTTATATAAATAATTTCATTCAATGATTATGTAGAATAATATTGTATTTATTGCAAGAATCCCATATTTAATATAAAGTACAATGTAATACGATTTAAACTCATTTAAATTACATTTATCAACTTATTTTGTATTTGAATTAACTGTTTAACCGGCCGACATTAAATACTTAACTGTGTTATTTTGGTAAAGCGTTTTAATGCTGTCAAAATGTATGATTTTATTAATATTATTATTATAATTTGTAACGAGTTTATAGTTACATATAATCTAAAAATGTTTGGATAATTATTGAATTCTTGTTAAAACTGCTTCGAGGTAATCTCACCTGTCGCGCTCAAATCAGTCGTAAAGCAGTCATTTTACGATTTGGCATTCTGATAAGAAGGGAGTTTGTAGTTTATTGTTTTTCAGGATGCCAAATCGTAAAATGATTACTTTACGATTGATTTGAGCGCGACCGCCGCTGTGAAAACCGCTGTGTGATTTCGAAAAGTGAGTTACAGAATCGCAATGCTGATAATCTATTAACAAATACTTAATTAAATAAAAAAGCCTCAAACTTACCTATAAGCCGTCAACTCCCTTTCAAACTCTCCAACTGTTCTACTTTTAACATTATTCAAATACACATCACGCGCTTGATCCAAAATTATCGCCATTATGTGAATCAAATCTTCGACAGATTCTAAATTCATTGCCGTAACTTGAATGAGGTTGGCTCGAAATGTACTATGACTTTCCTACAACCAATGTATGGAGTTATTCATAAAAGGAATAGCACACAAAAATACTAGAGTTTTTCATAAATCGTTAAGACAATTAGACACAAATACTTTTTGGGTCTAAGGCATGCCAGTTTCCTCACGATGTTTTCCTTCACCGTTCGAGCGAATGTTAAATGCGCGCTTAGAAAGGAAGTCCATTGGTGCACAGCCGGGGATCGAATCCACGACCCTAAGGATGAGAGTCGCACGCTGAAGCCACTAGGCCAACACTGCTCAATTGTAAATAATCTAAACTTTTCTCGAATCTACTTAAACTCATCAAAATCGGTCCACAAGATTCGATCGTCTTAGTAGTGGCATTGTTAATGATAATATCGGCGCGATTAGCTAATAGAAACTCGAAATAAACAATCTACTGATCAACTTCAAAACTTCTAATTGTCAAATTTTCAATCAGGATAAAAATCCTATGTCCGAATTTTCAGCCAAATCGGTTCAACCGCTCTTGAGTTGTAAATAGTCTAACTAACACGACTTTCTTTAATATATTTAGATAGTCTGTGATACTGCAGTATTTAGTCGAATTATTTTAATAATAGATAGTAGATAAACGAAATTATAAATACGTGAAGTTTAAGTTTATATGTATACGACAAACAATAAAAATTATATTTTTACTTTATATTATTACAAGCAAATTTGTTTAAATTAGTATCAAGAACTACTGACTCTTTTTTTAAATCAAAGCTCTTCACTGAGTCATCATAGAAAATTACAATCTTAAAATAAGGTAATTTAGCATAAAAAAATATCCAAAACTATAATGTTCATTAAGTCGAAAACACTGTTATTATGTAATACTTTTTCCACTTACCACTGTTTAGCACTTAACAGTAATTCAAATTTAATAGAACTATGGTGAAACGCCGACCACATCCAATATCAATTAAACATGCAACTGAGCAACGAAATTTAATGCCCGATATCATAATAGGCAATATAAGTAATTATCAAATATTTCTTACATATGCAATAGAACGCTTGCACCGCACCAATTCTGATGTGACTCTATTCAAATATCGTAATTGTCTCTTCGTATAACTCCCAGGTCCAGTGCATCTTACTTCGTGTGAGAGTCTCTCCCATTTACTAAAGATCGCTGTTTCCAATGTTTCAGAGGGAGATTTAGGAATTTCTTCGTCTCCTAAAAGTATTTCGAAAAGTTTATGTGTCATTTGGTATGTTTTTATTATACAAAGCCTTTCCGTGCGTCCCTTAATGGGTCTACAAAAATCGTGCCTTTAAAATAATACACACAGTTATTTATTAGGAGGTTATAAGATTTAAACTTATTAGTAACAATATCACACATTCTAGTCTATATTCTAGTTTTCAAATATTATTAAACTATTGAATTGAAAGACCCGAAGAATCAAAAATAACAGGTCGGTATAGTGCGTTAAAACCTTCAGATGTCACCTTTTATATTAAACTAACCAGTAATTCTATGCAAATATTGCAGACATCGAGTGAGAGCCGTGATATCAGCAGTCCAGTTGATGTCTCTCGCCGCTCTTCTGACGAGGCAACCTTTCTCTACGGGGTATACAAAACCGGTGACACCACCGCCTGAACACAGCTGAAGTAGGCTGGATATGAAGATTTGTTTTATTATAAAATATATAAGCGCGAAAATCTCTGATACCAACGGTGATATAGCATTCAAGAAACTCTATATGTTCTATTAAGAGCTTAAAATATAATGGAACTTCAATGTAAGACAAATATTATTTCAACCGCATTGAACCCTGGTACTTTGTTTAACACCGAAGGATTTGTAGCTAATTTAGCAGAGAGATAGGAAACAGGGCATTAGAAGTAATGACAAGTATTTTGCATATAAAATCCAGATGTTAGAATTATTCATTATAATTTAAAGTATTCCTCTTTTCGTTTGAGAAGAGGTCGCTAAAACGGTGACCCCATATATACATATAATATTTTATTTATAAATAAACAATATCAACATTTAAATATATACTTACTCATCTAAAATTAGTAGAAGATGATAGGAGACATGGGAAGTGAGACAGGCCCTTGCAGTGGTACTTTTATAGGTGGAACATCGATAGAGGCGGCGCCGGAGAGCGCAACTGACTGCATAACGACTTAGCAGTTGGAGAGAACCCTGTATATATAACATACTATTGCTAATACTAATCATTCACAAACGTACCATAAACATTTTTATTTTATTTTTATTTATTATTTATTTCAGAAATACAGAAATACATACATTATCCTTACAGACTATGCCAATACGATAATGTCTTTCTTAAATATCGAATTATGCTCAACACTTTTTAAATCATTCATCATTCATCATTTATTATATATGGTCTAAGATCCCGATATACAACGACCTTCACCGAGATGCTTATTTAATGAAACGTATTTTATATTTAATTTAATATGTCAATAAATATAATCCATATGGGTTGCCTAGCAAATTTCAGTCCAGAGTATTTTAATTAATATTTAAAAAAAATATTTTTTAAACATTTCACCGGTATGATTATTAGATAAATTCTATACCAATCGAAAGTATGAAACCCATAGAATATGCAAACGTTAGGTTGTTTTTAATCAATTAATTATTTATGTCTATATTTTTTATGTGACAGTAAAGTATATATACATCTTTAGTAAAAAAGAAAGTTATAGTGATGCATATATAATACTACCCTGATTAAAAATATTGATTGAAAAAAATAAAAAAAATTTACTACATGCAAATTATAAAAAATATTTTTTTTTAATGTTAATTAAACATACTCTGGACTGAAATTTGCTAGGCAACCCATATGGATTATATTTATTGACATATTAAATTAAATATAAAATACGTTTCATTAAATAAGCATCTCGGTGAAGGTCGTTGTATATCGGGATCTTATACTAATACGACTACAATTGTAGCATAGATGTTATTTTATTTATTTGCTTATCAGTATTACTACAGCTACTTATTATAATATCTAAACAATTACATTAAACACAGAAGCCAAAAACGGAATACACATCCAAACATAAGCACAAAACACAGTTAGCAATAATTATTACCTTCTTATACAATACATATATGCTACGGAGTTTTTCATTTACATATGTATTTTAAACAATATTTACTGCAAAATTGCCGACCAATTATATCAGGTAGTTAAGGAGCAATGTTATACGGATAAGATTCAAAGACTTGGCGTCTAGTTTATTGACGGCGAAGTAAGACAAATTCAATACGTACGTTCATACGGGACTGACATGTATACGGAAATTGGAAACAGCCAGATGCTTCTAATATTTAACTATACTGTGTTCTCGAACAAAACCTATATGTATTTCAAAATAAAGTTAAGATATGTTAAGAGTATATCAAATAAGTTATTTGATTTGTGTTTATTAGACGACGGTCCCTTTATAATGTGTGAGAGTTTTTAGCTTAGAAGTTTGGACAACATTTCAATCTTAACTGTTCTTTTCATTATGACATTATGACTACATTAATATTTTTGGATTTGTATTTTAATATGGCTGTGCGGTTTGTATAATTAATCCATTTCAATGTACCACTTTCTTTGCCAATAAACCATTTATTATTTATCCGAGTGACACTATCCGAGCCCGCTACCTCGGAAAATCGGAAATCTGCCCTGCGATTCTGTAACTCACTTTTCGAACTCACACAGCGGTTTTCGCATCGGCGGTCGCTCTCAAATCAGTCGTGAAGCAGTCATTTTATGATTTGGCATTCTGAAAAGGTGGGAGCTTGTAGTTTATTGATTATTAGAATGCCAAATCATAAAATGACTGCTTCACGACTGATTTGAGAGCGACCGCCGATGCGAAAACCGCTGTGTGAGTTCGAAAAGTGAGTTACAGAATCGCAGGGCAGGTTTGTTTCGCGTTTTTTATGTCAGTATTTATACTTCGGTGATTAATTACTTTATTCGTCCAATAACATGTTCTTTATTTGTTGTATTAACACAATATAGTTAACGTAATTACAGTTATCAATCTGCCTTTTTGTTACGGAGGATACAAAGAATAACTTCACACTAAGATTTTGTACGCCTTACACGAAAGGTTGGCAATTCCCGGAGATTTATCGCTTCAATTCGACTTCGTAACGACCACTATCTCATCCCGCATCAAACAAATGTTTGCTTTGAAAATTTCACGACGTTAATAGTGGCATAAATTTTTTAACAATGTCAATAAATTTATTTGATCCACAGCCATAATATTACTATTATGCCAAATTTTATATAGACTACGATTTCTCCTTGTAAAATTTATATGTGTGTTATGTTAGTTTGTTTCAGATTTTTATCCAATACATACACATACAAAGTTACTAAAGATAATTCATTCATTCTTCTTGCATAAGTATAAAGACAGAATATCCATGAAACTGTAATTATTTTGCATGTTTACAAAGTCAAAAGTCAAAAATCATTTATTCATGTAGGTATCACAACGTACACTTATGAACGTCAAAAAAGAAATATACATTAAATGCTTCTAATTTTACATTTACTGCCAGTTCTCAAATCAAGGGCGTAGAACGGAAGAGAAGAACTGGCAATAAACTCTCCACCACTCTTTTTAATCGTCAAGTTTTTTTTTACACAACAGATAACTTACCTCATAGCATCCTTCTCTCATCTTGTCAACCAACACATTCAAGGCTCCAGCCAATTTTCCCACATGAGAATACTCCGCACAATGCGAGTCCAATGTGGCTTCCAACGCCGGATGCCACAATTGCCAGGTGGAAGATCGTTCAGCACACACCATTGATGATGGTGGACCTACCGTTACTGCGTAGTAGCCCTGTAAAGTTGTATATTCATTTAAATATAAAATATTACTTTATAATAATTGCAGCAACATAATAGTAAAAATAATTGCATAATTTACCAGTCACAATAATTACTAATCTTGTATATATAAAGAAATCAGTAGCGCTACAACCTTTTTAGGTCTTGCACTCAGATTTCTGAATCTGTTTCATGATCATTTTTAAATCGAATAGGTAAGTAGGTGATCAGCCTCCAGTGCCAGACACACGCCGTCGACTTTTTGGAAAAAAAAAGATTTCATATCCCCTAATGAAGACCTCCACTGGGAGCCGATTCCACAGCTATAAATGCTATGCTGCAGCTACTTAATAGTTCGTTATAATCTGGTATAGTAAAAGCCAGCTGCAGAAGCCAGCCATCTGTAATTCTATTAACCAATACTGACCCCTTTAGCAGCGGTATAATGAAGCAAAGCCAACGGATGAGTGATGGGTACAGTACTGGTATACGCGTGGGGGCTGCATCCGCCCACCCTTGCGCCCAGCATCAACTTGGCCTCCGCCTCTCCCACCCCGACACGTAGCATCACCCAGGCCGGACCTTCCACTATCGCCAGTCGACGCTCTGTTGAGCTCTGGTGTGATGCTGATAGATAATATTTAAATAATAAAAATAATAATAATATTATAAGAATTTGCATATTGATAAGTTCTACCCCTTTTAAAAAAATCTAATGCTTTCCAAACCGAATATTATTTCCTAGGTAGTAATACTTTAAATCAGGTATATGTAAACTGAGGGAAAAGATCAAGTTTCACGAATCGGTTACCAGGCTAAGCTCTAAGCTTTAGGTATGAGAAGGGTAGTACACGTATTTCTGGAGAGGTCATGTATAATTTACCTAGATAAAGAATGGATAAAGATTAATTATTATATTGTTTTTTTTTTCCTTTTCAGTTCCGTATTTGAAGTCGGTTTAATGTTACATAATTACTTTTACATTACCCATATTATTATTAGACAAAATAAATAGTGTTCGTGGTACTCACTAATCGCTGCTAGTACTGTTTAATTATCGATATGGAACAATAGATTAATGCGAAACTGAAAAACTTAAATATATTTTAGAATATAGATAAGAATACTTCGATTCAATATTTTTTGCTTACAATAGAGTTGTTTATTCGTTCCTTAATCCTCCATACGAGGAAGTAGTTGCCAACTTGTCACTCGCATTATCACGGTGCAGCGTGTGCAGTTAAATTTTGACGTAAAGTTGGTGTCGGATTCAGGCCAACTTTGTGACAAAGTGAGTCCAGCAGGAATAACATATTTTTTGGATGTTTGTTGACTTTGCCGTAATTTATTTTGAATGTGTAAAGTTCGCTAGACTGATTCTGCAACGGTTGTAGCACTACATACTTGTAGATCAGCGCAAGAGATTTTATACGCGCGAGTGTGTAAACATAATTTTCTACACAGACACAAACACACGTGTCCAAGACAACAGAATGCCATATGCTAAATCTTTATTTTATAGTGCATACAACATTAATTTCCAAATTTAGCAACTATTATGATTAGAATACCAATATACTAATGGCATTAAAACCTCTGGATCTCAGATTTTTGTATCTATTCCGTGATCATTCGCCACACCGTCGACTTTTCCTCAAGATGTTTTCCTTCACCGTACAAGCGAGTGTTAAATGCGCACATAGACAGAAAGTCCATTGGTTCATAGCCGGGGATCAAATCTGACCTAGATTTGATCCAGGGAAGAGTCGCACATTTGAACCATTCCCAGTACTGCTAATTATTATAAATAGAATATTTCTGTTTATTTTACTTGGGCACTTATCACCTATATACCTTGTATTAGTGATATGTCTGTTATGTTTTCTTTTCTAACAAATAAATTGTGATTAACTTGAATCGGACCATTTAAGGTTCCATTGTTTATGGTTAATTAAAACAATTCATGAATTTAATGTCACATCACACCTCAACGGAATTTTTATAAACTTAAGATCTTTATTTCATCTAGCAACCCTCACCTTCAAAGGGCTTTATAAGTCAGCATCAGTATAAGTTTTAAGTGCTAGACAGTGGTAAGTGAAATCATAGAACACAAGAACAGAGTGTCTTTTCTTTAAGAGGGACTGTAAGTAGTGTTAGACACTTTCTTATGTTAAATATCTTATTAAGTACATTAGCTTAGACTTAAATTACGCATTAGTCTTAAGTTAGGCTAGATCGTAATGTAGCAGGTCTCTCAGTGAAGAGATAATATTAAAAAAAATGCGAATTATTAAACAAAAATTGTTCTACCTCCATTTTCTAAATTACAACATTAAAATTTACACATATTAATAGTGCCTTTCTCCATTAAATTTTCTTACTGGTCTAGCCGCTCTGTGGTACTTGAGGTGATGTATAATCCATTTAAAGTCGGAGCAACTTCGCCGATACACATCACGCCCGAATTTCCAAAGTTAGGAAACTTGGTGAATTTATGTAAATTTCCAATTATTACGCGGCTCGCTTATATTGCGCTTTGATGGACGCCGAATAGCAAATAGCAATTGAAAATTATGATAATACGAGATATTACCAGCCATTTTATTTATGAGATTGGACATATTTAGGTCTGGTTTAGGGTTGGGTGTTGAATACCACCCACTTTTTTGACGATACTAATTATCTAGGAGTGTCGGGGGACCTTCATTGGAACACCTCCAAGTGAGTTTTGCTACAGGAAACGCGTCTAAGTATTTAAAAAAAATTTAAAGTTTTGTGCAATGTATTGAAATTTGTAAACAATCCGCCATTTTCTACTTTTCTATTGGTTATAAGAGATGTGACGTTCACTTTAAAAAATCGTTTTTTAATTTATCGATTGTTACTAATCGTTTTATTTATTTATCGATTATTTCCTCATTTTTGAAATTTAAAGTTATAGAATAATCAACATTGAAATTAACCTAATTTCGTGTTGATAGATTATAGGGTTCCGAAATTTTTTGAAATTATCGATACCTACTGTCTTATTTTCTAATTAGTACTTGTATTTCATTGTTTGCAACTTCTATATTATTTAATTTTTACTAGAATAAAGTGTTTACTTTAATATCCAAAATACCCAAAACCGAATCAGACACCCCACTATCCACTGGTCTTGTCTGTCTTACCCCTAGATGTATATAAATAATCGGAGGCGCGGAGGAAGAGCAGCCCCCACCCGCTGTAACAAAGCACAGGCATTATGAAAGCTGTAGCGGCTGAGGCTGGTCGCCGAAGGCGACCAAAAAGCCGGGTTGGGGGCTTGAATAAACAATTATTATTGAGATCGGAGCTGTCCAAAAAACAAATATTATTTAGATCGGTTAGGTTAGGTTAGTATATGAATATTTATTTTTAAAATAACTGTTCAACTGAAACTGATCAACTATGATTGATTTTCAATTATTTTTAATATTAAAATCGAATACAAAAATCGATTTTCACTTTTAAAGAAATCGATTATTTTTCACATCCCTATTAATTTTATAAACGTTACCTTAAAAAACGATTATTAACAATCGATTAATTAAAAAACGATTTTTTAAAGTGAATGTCACATCTCTTATAACCTATAGAAACGTAGAAAATGGCGGATTGTTTACAAATTTCAATACATTTCACAAAACTTTAAATTTTTATTAAAAATACTTAGACGCGGGGTTGGGTGTTAAATACCACCTCACGTTTTTGACGATACTAATTATCTAAGGAGTGTCCGGGGACCTTCATTGGAACACCTCCAAGTGAGTTTTGCTCCGGAAACGCGTCTTAATATTTTTATAAAAAATTTAAAGTTTTGTGTAATGTATTAAAATTTGTAAACAATCCGCCATTTTCTACTTTTCTATTGGTTATAAGTGATGTGACGTTCACTTAAAAAAATCGTGTTTTTAATTTATCGATTGTTAATAATCGTTTTATTTATTTATCGATTATTTCCTCATTTTTGAAATTTAAAGTTATAGAATAATCAACATTGAAATTTACCTAATTTCGTGTTGATAGATTATAGGGTTCCGAAATTTTTGAAATTATCGATACCTACTCGTCTGTATTTTCTAATTAGTACTTGTATTTCATTGTTTGCAACTTTCTATATTATTTAATTTTTACTAGAATAAAGTGTTTACTTTAATATCCAAAAAGTACCCAAACCGAATCAGACACCCCACTATCCACTGGTCTTGTCTGTCTTACCCCTAGAGTGTTATAAATAATCGGAGGCGCGGAGGAAGAGCAGCCCCCACCCGCTGTAACAAAGCACAGGCATTATGAAAGCTGTAGCGGCTGAGGCTGGCGCCGAAGGCGACCAAAAAGCCGAGGTTGCGGAGGCTTGAATAAAATGCCTGTGCTTTGGTACGCAAGGGTGGAGGGGCTGCATTTCCCGTAGCGCCGGAGCTGTCCAAAAAAAAATTTATTTAGATTGGTTAGGTTAGAGTTAGTATATGAATATTTGTCGCCGAACGACCAACCCAGAACCGAGGCTTGAATAAACAATTACTTTAGATCGGAGCTGTCCACAAAAACAAATATTATTTAGATTGGTTAGGTTAGAGTTAGTATATGAATATTTGGTCGCCGAAGGCACCAGGACGCCGAGAAGCCGAGGCTTGAATAAACAATTACTATTTAGATCGGAGCTGCCAAAAAAAAATTATTTAGATTGGTTAGGTTAGAGTTAGTATATGAATATTTGGTGCCGAAGGCGACCAGGACCCGAGAACCGAGGCTTGAATAAACAATTACTATTTAGATCGGACTGTCCACAAAAAAAATATTATTTAGATTGGTTAGGTTAGAGTTAGTATATGAATATTTGTCGCCGAAGGCGACTCATGACGCCGAGAAGCCGAGGCTGAATAAACACTTACTATTTAGATCGGAGCTGTCCACAAAAAAAATATTATTTAGATTGGTTAGGTTAGAGTTAGTATATGAATATTTGGTCGCCGAAGGCGACCAGGACGCCAGAAGCCGAGGCTTGAATAAAAATACTATTTAGATCGGAGCTGTCCACAAAAAAAAATATTATTTAGATTGGTTAGGTTAGAGTTAGTATATGAATATTTGTCGCCAAGCACCAGACCAGAAGCCGAGGCGATAAACCACTATTTGATCGGAGCTGTCCACAAAAACAAATATTATTTAGATTGGTTAGGTTAGAGTTAGTATATGAATATTTGGTCGCCGAAGGCGACCAGACGCCGAGAAGCCGAGGCTGAATAAACACACTATTAGATCGGAGCTTCCACAAAAAAATATTATTAGATTGGTTAGGTTAGAGTTAGTATATGAATATTTGGTCGCCGAAGGCGACCAGGACGCCGAGAAGCCGAGGCTTGAATAAACAATTACTATTTAGATCGGAGCTTCCACAAAAAAAATATTATTTATATTGGTTAGGTTAGAGTTAGTATATGAATATTTGGTCGCCGAAGGCGACCAGGACGCCGAGAAGCCGAGGCTTGAATAAACAATTTCTATTTAGATCGGAGCTGTCCACAAAAACAAATATTATTTAGATTGGTTAGGTTAGAGTTAGTATATGAATATTTGGTCGCCGAATTTTCAATTATTTTTAATATTAAAATCGAAATACAAAAATCGATTTTCACTTTAAAAAAATCGATTATTTTTCACATCCCTATTAATTTTATAAACTTAATCGGCCATTTTGAATGTGGTTTATGCTAGACTAGCGGTAATTAGTTTTACAGTGCAAAGTTTACTTTATAAATCCGTTTCTTTTTTATTTTCACGTGAAAGTGCGTTATTTTATTTGCATTTTTTGAAACTTGGCTTTACATACATAATCAACACTGATTTCTCGCGATCATTTTCAGATTTATAGTGATGGCGTCTACAAGTTCTACTCGTGAAAATGATTTTGAGGACGAATGGGTCCGTTGTGAATCGTGACTTGAATAGTGAGGAAGTGGTCTCATTGTGGAATCTGATTAGATTATATAAAAAATTAGGTACCAATGAGCAGTGTGTGGCATTCGCTGAAGAAAATGGTTTAGTGCATTCTCAAAAGCAATGTAGTACACATCGTAAACCCATGAAAATTGCTAAATCGACGAATAAAACATTTGGTTATGGTGTTGCACGATAGGAAATTGCAGATCAAAAACTAAAGTTCCTAGAAATAAAGGAACATTTTTCGAAAATATTAAAATAGAATTAGTTCATGTTTTCTATTTATTATATGCGTTTTCGCAAAATTGGAGCTATCTTACAACCATGCGTGAAATCCATATAAAGATGATAGACTTAAATCCTTAAGCCGAGTTACTATATGTGATTGGTATAGTTATTTAGGGAAACTATAGTTATATATCAAATGGATAAAATCAAGCGGTAGGAAAGATTGGTGGCCCAGGGAAGATAGTCCAGATTGATGAATCTAAATTTGGGAAAAGAAATATAATCGAGGTAATTATTTTATAGCACTATTAATTAATATTTACTATATGTGTTATTAGTCTGTTTTACTCCTAGAGTGTAATTTAAAAACCAGACTGTCCAATAACCCTATTATTATCACATCTACAAAATTTATTTAACTCATTAAGTTATTAACTAATTCTTTAATTGTTGTAGGACGACATATTGAGGGCTATTGGGTCCTTGGTATGATCGAAGACAAATCTGAAGACCTAAGATTGGAAGTGTGCCCAAATAATATTCGATCAGCTGATATATTACTTCCTCTCATTCAAAAACATGTTGAAGTTGGTACTATCATTCATACTGACTTCTGAAAGCATACGATTGTCTGGCAGACCATGGGTACATACATCAAAAGTGAATCATTCAGACCCTGAAAACCCGTTTGTGGCTGAAGATGGAACCCATACGCAAAGGATTGAGTCACAGTGGAGGGCATAAAAAGATTTTTTAAAAAGGATAATTATAATAACTCTGAAAAATTTTTCAGATCATGTCTATGATATTTGTGGCGGCGAAACAATACAAAACATAAAAAAGACCCATTTTTGGAGCTAATTAAAGCTGTCAAATATGTCTATAAATTAAACACTGACTCGATTTTTTATTTTGCTATATTGCTTATTTTGCTTTTGTTTACTGCTCTACACGTGCTATGGCTATGTATTGGGCCCTGGTGGTTTTAGTGGGTATGGGGACCATCGCATTTACGACCTTGATCCCCACACTCCCCGCGCCAATCACACTTGCCCAGGGCGGGGCCCGTAATCGGGTTTCCCCAGGTGAATAAAAAAACGCGTTTTTTTGACGCGTTTCCGGAGCAAAACTCACTTGGAGGTGTTCCAATGAAGGTCCTCCGAGACTCCTAAATAATTAGTATCGTCAAAAAGTGCGATGGTATTCAAAACCGTTACCCTGGTTTACAATGAGGTTATAAACTTGATAGCTGTACTCGTTAAATAAACTCTCAATAATTTTTATAAACTTATTTCATTTGTCAACGTGTCATAGGGATAGGGACTCTACGCCCTTGACTTGCGAATTGGTACTGGTAAATGTAAATTTAGAATCAATTTAACTTCTTTACTGTTGACGTTCATAAGAGCTGTGTTGGTCTAGTGGCTCCAGCGTGCGACTCTCATCCTTGAGGTTGTATGTCCGATCCCCGGTTGTGCACCAATGGACTTTCTTTCTATGTGCGCATTTAATATTGGCTCGAACGGTGAAGGAAAACATCGTGAGGAAACCGGCTTGCCTTAGACCCAAACAGTCGACAACGTGTGTCAGGCACAGAAGGTTGATCTAATACTTGCCTATTTGATTGATAATCATGAAACAGATACAGAAATCTGAGGCCCATGGTTGTAGCGCCACTGATTTATTTTTTAGATTTTTTCTTTAACAAAAAAAATATTCCACCTACACTGTATATTATTATGTGCTGTGAAAGTAGTGTACTTTAATCATCTTGTATGATAGGAGAGAAGACCCTTTATAAGCCAGGAAAAGTTGAATTGGGTTTGTTTCATAAAAAACCTTCTATGACATTTTTATTTATACCCTTTCCTAAAATGTATTTTATATATAATATCACTTTACAAATTCATCTTCAGACACTTACTTTCGAGATAGCAGTAGGAATACGGTAAAGCATGTTGATGCGCGCGTGCGCAGAGGACTCTTGAAGCGCCGCCTCCGCGCGACTGCGCGCAACGGGCTATCAATTGCACCCATCTCTCCACAATTTTATCCCTATACAATTTAATTATTTTAAGTGTATAGTATAAATATTAATACAATAAATGTAGTAAAAAATACTACATTTCAATTTCAATATAATAGATTTGTTCAGTTCTAATATCTTAAAACCAGGTTTTTTTTTCATAGAACAGGGGGCAAACGGACAGAAGGCTCACCTGTTAAGTGATACCGCCACCCAAGGACACTCTAAATGCCAGACGGCTCGCAAATGCGTTGCAAGCCTTTTATGAATTGTTATGCTCTTTTCTTGAGCCTAAGTCGAAGGTTTGGAAATATTTATTCATTGGATAACCGTTTTTAAATTTATGAATCAAAGATTTATAACAAGCAAACAAAGTATTCATTTTGGAACTACACTTATGCGACTAATATAAACTGAAAAATTTCCTTACCTACATAAATAACCCGCTGAGGTCAGGAACTCTCCCCATTTGTCTGCCTCTCGACCAGACAAGCGTACCTTCCCATAGCCCACTGGGCTTTCTTGGAGACGGCAGTCATCATCCGTGTTAAGAGGTGGTAAAGAATCGATGGTGACCAGGTATTCTAGAGATCTAGACCGCATCTTTGAAGGGATCCATCTTAAAAACTAAAAATCTTGGCGATTTAAAAGGAGTGGAGGAATAAGCCAGTTCTTTCTCTTTAGATCTTTATTTGAAAGGTGTTTTATAACTTTTTATAGACAACAGCTTATATAAAAACTCAACCGGGATACAAAAGCTGTACAATGTTCAATGTGTGTGCAATGTTCTGCCTCATTATTCTCACGTAAAAAAGTCCTCTTTAAAAAAAATATTACCTTCTTCCCTCGGTGCAAGGCGATCAGATGACTACAACGAAACCGAGGGTCCCTCTGCCCAGCTCCATCCACAAGTTTTTGAACGAGGGCTTCCACCATCATCTCCGTTGACACTGACATTCGGTCTGTGGTATTCGAACATATAAATAACCCACGTATGTTTCTTTCTACAAACAAGGAGCCTTATGTGCCTACTCGAAACACATATAATTTTGTCGGTAATCAAACATAGTTTTCTAGGTTTAGGTTACACTAACAAATGTACGTGAAGTATTTTTTTTTTAATTTAAAACACATTTTATAAATTACAATTTTAGCCGTAGTCTCATAAAGAACGAAATATTTACTTTTCTGATCTTCCTCATATAATGTTTCAATGTATGCGTTGAGAGATCTGAGATGATGAGCACTGAACCGTAGTCCTGATGCTGGCAGGCGTAAGTCCCCGCCTGGAGTCTCACTTATAGCTGAAGCACTGGTCCCCATATCTGAAATAGTAAGCTATATTTTTCCATCTTCACTTGCTTTTATTTATTTATTAGTAATCTTACAGCTAACATATACATATACATATCAATCATACAAAACACTTAGACAATACACACAGCTAAATTTGTTAAGCAAAAGTATATGAAACGGAAAACATACATTTATAGACAAAAAAAAGAAAACTGAAATCAAACATTAGACAAACGACAATTTATCATAATATTATAAAGAAAAAATCTAAATTGTTAGTGCTAAACAAAGACAAAGTATTCCCTCTTCATCACATCAGATGATCTTCATAATTAGTGACATAGTAAGCTAAAACCTGAAACATCTACTAAACATAATACTAAACATTAGTAAAGTTAAATATAATTAAATTTTAATCAGTGGCGATACAACCTTTTTAGGTCTGGGCCTCAGATTTCTGTATCTGTTTCATAATCATTTGTCAATTTAACGCCGTCGACTTTTTGCGTCTAATACATGACGGTTTCCTCACGATGTTTTTCTTCACCGTTCGAGCGAATGTTAAATGCGCACATAGAAAGAAAGTCCATTGGTGCACAGCCGGGGATCGAACCTACGACATCCGGAATGAGAGTCGCATGCCACTAGGCCAACACTGCTCACAAAAACAATATAAAAAAAACCTGTTTTGCAACGATATCTATGTAAATTATTAAGTCAATGTTATGTTAAAGTTAAGATTTTTTGCAGTAAGTTACATTGTATAAACAAACAAAAAAACATTATCTCATTTAATTAAAATTATAGTAATTAAGAGTACCTCTTAGTAATTACTCTCGGAAAAAATGTGTGATTCTCAAGGACAAATTTTGGCTTGTACCGTAATAAAATGTTTACTGTAAGTATTTTAGTCTACCTCAAGACGTGTAAATAATTTATTTGTATTTACAAGAATCTATGCCTAATCATTGGCCAAAAAGTCTCCAAATCAAACAAAATCGAAGTTGAAGATATACTATATAGCAATGACCTAATTAAATGCGTAGTAAAATAATCAAATTGGTAATAGAAAGAAATTTAAAAAAAACATATTTTTTTAGCCATAAACTTCAAATATTAAGTAGCACCATAATAAGACATTGCGGGTAATTCTTTTTTATATCTATTTAGTTTAATAATAATTTATATATTCCCGTGTTTCAAAAAATAAAATACTAAGAATATTTAATAATTAGAGTTATAATTGATATATCATTTAAAAAGCCCGCATGATTGAATAGTATCGTGACAGAACTACATATTATTTCTAGATTAGTGAGTCTAGCTATTTTTTTCATGGATTTTCTATGTAATACAGCCGGTAGGTAGACTTTAAATATTGTAGAATTGTTCACTTCAATTCGCTAGTCATTTCGTGAAATCATTGCATATTGCACTACCTACAAGTAGGAAAAGTATTTAGCACAAAATATGTTTCCTTTGTTTATAAAATGGAGTGCAAATCCGTTTGAGTATAATCTTGACTGATTGTTAAAAATGTTACCCCATCTCCGTATTAACATAGTGATATACAATATTATAATTATAGTAAAGTCACTCTTGAGCTGTGGGGTTCGCTTATTAAAGATTTAAGTTGGCGCCTGGTAGATAGTACCGGTGACCCCAGAGCTGGTGCTTTCCTCGCTCAACGAATAAGTATCGCAATACAGCGAGGAAATGCTGCCAGCGTTAAAGGTACACTGCCACAGGGACCAAACTTTTTAAATTTGTCTTAATTTTCTTTTTATTTATTTTTAATTATTACTATGTAGGTAAAGACAATCGTATTATATTTCTTATATAAATATATTGTTTAAAAAAAAAAGTCAAACGTTTATTTCTGAACATAACTTCCGAATGAGCTTCAAATATATTAACAATAGCATACATGAATAAACATTCAAGTAATTTAGCGTCATTACCGTGATACGGACAGTATGAATCGGAATCAAAACGGTAATTGTTCTATTTCCGGCGGAAAGGACATTATGCGAACTCGGCCATGCGCAGGTGACCGTGGGGCGCTTGTGATGAGTGGTCAAAACAGTATTTGACATTCATTTTATAGTGGCATCGTAAAATCCAATTACGACGTTTTTATGTCTGTTAAGTTATTAAAAACACACCATTGTCTTTGATTTCATTATTACGCCAGAACCTCCAGAAATATGATCATGATTTTTCGTGTTGATATACTAAATATTTTAAAAAAAGGATAGAAACTATGTAGCGAATGTAGGTTTTTAACTAAAAATCTCTCGAAAGAAATATTTTGTGTTTCGGTAATATATTTGTATGTTCCTATTCCGTAGTCCTGCAGATTTGGAACATTTTCCTAAACAGCACATATTTTGTATCATATTTCGGGGTGGGAAGACAGAGATAAGCCGGCACTTATAAGTCGCTTTGTCTGGAGATAGGTATGTTAGATAAGAGACCCGACAAAAGCGGTCTCGCTTTTAACATGTCTTGCCTACGTATTGCTGAGTCAAAAAGAAACCTGTGGCGCTATTACTTTTGGTTTTGGCCTCAAATTTAGTATCTGTTTCGCGATGTTTGTTTTTTCTAATAGTAGTAGTATTTTTGGGTGCCGCATCCCTCACGATATTTTCTTTCACCGTACAAACGAGTGTTAAAAGAGCAAATAGACACAGCCGGGGTTCGAACCTAAGACGTTAGTCGAGAATCGCACGCTAAAGCCATAAGGCCAAGAATGCAGTAAGCTGCTTAAAATGTATGCTTACTAATGTATAAATCTCTCGGACATTAATAAAAAGCCATCAGTCCCGCAGATATCGATGTCTTCTATACTCAATAGTTTCCGCAGTGTAGGCTATACAGGCTTTTATTTCACACTTAAGGTTAGATTATCGAAGTTTTGAATCGGATTCCTAGCTTTTTTCAAAAATAATTATAGTCTATGTTCTTTAGGGATAGCGAAGGATTCTAATGGTGAAAGACTTTTTCGCACCAATCGGACCAGTAAGCCAAAACAAACAAAACATTTCCTCTTTATAATACTTTTTTTATATTTATTTATATTATCATGCCTTTATCTCGATGGAGTAGGCAGAGACCACGGATCTCCACTTGCTATCGCTTCATCCACTTTCATGGCATTCACCATGCATGCTCGTCGGTTATGGATACTTTTAACTTTTCCCTTCTCTAGTATCACCTGGATTTGGTCCAGGTGTACAAAGCCTACGAACCCGACTTCACCATCCACGGTCGCTTAATATATCCTACTTGTAAGCCGCTTCCCATCTGTTCTACATGGGCTAACCTAAGCATTCCCTTTCGTATCCTTATCACTACATCCTCTTTTAACCCCCTGCTCACGTATCTCACTATTACTTACTTACTTATCCTATCACGCAACACTTAAGGCTCTCATTTCCACATTTATTATACTTTCATTCTTCCACTGCCATCCAGCATTCACTCCCGTATGCTAACGTCGGGATAATCACTCCCCTATTTACGGAAAATCGAGCCTCGAGTTTTCTTGGCTACACACAACGCTCCATTTAGGATCTGTTTCACAATGTACGGATAAGTTCTACATAAGTTCCAAATTAGCTATTTATTACTTATTGGTAGGATAAACACTATTGTTGCGTTTCACGACTGTCAGATAGCGCTATTCGTCATATAAAGTCCATCACAAGTTATGAGTCCGATGAAGTGTCAAATAGCACAATTTATCTTACAAATAATTTATGTTGCATAGCTATTTGCTACTTTCTCCATACATTGTGAAACAGACCCTTACTCTATTCCCAGTATTCACCCGTCTTTATAATACTAGTGTTGATAATAATAAAATTATCTCACCTATCCAATCAAGCAGCACCTCATACGTAACCAACTGACTGATACGCCATATTAAATTATGTTATGCGCGAGTGATAGTCACGTTATCGGAGGCTCTAAACAATGATTCGCAGTGTCCTTGTAAAAACCGATATTTAAAAGTAAAAATGACATGTAATTTGTGAGCGTATTGTAGTTGGAAGGTCGAGGCAGTCGGCTGTGACGCACCTAATCGGTTAAAACATTTTTACTTGCCTGTGTTCTGTTAAAATACACTTTAAGTGGGCGTGAGCCTAGTGGTTAGGTCTGCGGGTCTCGAGGTTGAGGCTTTGAAGTGCATATATCGTCGTAGAATGGTGACGGATCCAGACAAGATGAGTAAACTTTGACAGGGCAGCCATTTCATAATGTATGAATCATGTTAGTTTTTTACTTACTTTTTATTCGTACTCTTTTTGAAAATTGGCATCAACAAGGGTCTGTTTTGAACAAAAAAAATAATAACATTAAATTACACAGTTTTCTAGAAAAATCCATCTTCTATAGCTTATCAAATCCCATCACTTTACCGACTGATTAATTTTAAATTTAAAACACATGGGTTTTTTTGTAGCGCGTAATATTTAGTCAATGTAGTATCCAAATATAATAAAAAGTGGATTTTGGATTTTTCTTAAATCCGACATTGTTCTACGATCATGACGATATGATCTATATGTATACATTTGTCAGTGTGTTGTAACCAAACTCGTCTGAAATGTTTACCGATTAAATTTTTAGTGTATGTCTGAGAATAGGTCGTACACTATTTTTCATACCCTTAAGTAATAAGGATATTCTCAAATTTTATTTCATCAAAAACACATACTCATACAAGCCTTCATTTAGGTGATAGGAGATTTACGTTGTCTGGTCTAAAATACAGATTTCTATCTTTTCACATTATTCGTATTCACTCTTCGTATATTATGTACGTAGTAAGTACTACATAAGTGTATGGTATTAAAACTATTACAACTTGGTAAATAGGATATCTAAATAAAAATAATTTAAAAACGTCTAAGACAAATAAAAGCACATATCAATAGACAAATAATAAATAAGAAATATTGTACAGTTTAAAATAATATAAAGTTTAATGAAACCGAGTAAATAAAATACGAGTATATAATGCTGCTATAACTACGCAGCAAAAAGTAGACCTTGGTAAGTTATATCCACTTGATTATCGAGATTAATCTAAACTGACACAATAATCTACAGGAGTAACGAACATTTAGAAGACAATGTATGGTTAAAACGAATTTATTTTAATGTCAATGTCCGCGTGCTTAACATTAAGTTAAAACAATTTCTTGTAAAATAACTAGTATTTAAATTAATCCTGTTTTTTATCGGAACTAAACGGCGACGAAGTACTTTTTCATGAATTTTAATGAAACTTAAACATGTGCGTAAATAGATTAAAGAGTACATAACTTCCGGTAATAAATATTAATACATCATAGTTTATTAACTTAGCTCGTAGCTACTAGAAGTTATTTTAAGTTTCATTTAAGTTAAACTTTGAGATGGCTGTCATTTTTAATTAAAATTACTAAACATAACGTTAAAACTATTGCCATAAATAATTACTCAACAAGACATAAAGCCCCAAATACGAATTTGTCTTTGTAAATTTAAAAATAAATTAAATAAAAAGAAATAAATTGCACCATAAATAAAATAAATATAACCATACCAAATTAACACAAACACTCCATTTGAAAAAACAAAAGCACAGAGCAAAAATGTTTTCCAATTCCCGCCTTTTTGCCACAGACACAACACGTGCACTGAGCATTTGCTTTGAGCGTAGCTCTTGGCGCGCGATGGAGCGGAAGTTGTTTAGGTCCATTAATTTGTACTACAAAACATTTTAAGCGATTTTATTAAAGAACTTTAATACTTGTAGTGTTTTAGAATTCGTAAATTTTTGGTGATTTAGTCATATCTTAAGTGGGAAGGCATTATAACGATGAAAATAATACGAAGAAATTTTATGTTGTATTTTAATATAATTTCATAACAACTACGATAACAGTATCTCGATTTATAGTACATTACAAGATGAGTTTTAAGTACTGAAACTCTACGTTTATTCTTGCGACTAGCCACTATACATACTTTAGGTCTTCTAATTCCTTATCTAAGTAATATAATTTGTTAGTCATTAGTGGAACCTACTAGAATATAAGGTGTGTGCACTGTACAATCTAGTATGGTACATACCTATCTATCTTACAAAAAAAATTATAAGTACCATAATTCCTATATATATTCAATGAATGGGCACCCTATTTTAGAGACAAGTTAACATAGTTGAATTAAAGCACATGGTAGGTAAATAAAAATATAATGATAATCTAATAATAACCCTCTACTGGACAGAACTCGAAGACTCGAACACACAGCTGCTAAGCAATAAATTAAGAAGATACAGATCTTCTTGAATATTCAAAATACGTCTTGCAAATATTGATTAAAAGCAAATAACAAACACTTTGTAAGTTAAAACTGCTGATTGCCTAAACATAGTCACGAAAGTGCTGATGAGCGGTGGAAGTTGTTTTAATAGAGTTTGTTCAATATTAAGTTTGCTAATTGCTACATTTGACTAATTTGTTTAGGTACAGAGTTGTGAGTCACAGATTGAAATGAGAAATGCATTCGAGTTAGTAAAGAAAATACTGTATCATTTTCAATGGACATTTTTCTTTATCATTTTTCATACTTTCATAGGCGATCAGCCTACCTTGGCTTAGTGGTTCATCGTGCTTACTCACCATGAGTTCGGTAACCAGCTTAACTATAATATTGGTTTCGTTGGTAATTGGAAGCATAATCCATCGGGCATACTGTATAAAGGTAGTTACCACAGAAGTACCCCATGCCAAATTCTATCAAAATTCATAGGCTTTGATTATATCCATGCCGCCAATGCTCTTCCTTACTTTCTACAGTATTGGCCCACAATGAGTCAGATAAGCAAGAAGTTCAGCAACCGAGGGAAGTATCTTAGACTCCGTTAGAAAAAATAAGGCCGGGTTAAGCTTCTCAAGGTAAAAATGGACGGGATTTCAAAATTCAAAAATCATTTAATCAAATGGGTAACACATTAGGTACACTTATGACTTGTCAGCAAAGAAATACATAATATTAATGCTTCTAATTTTACATTTAGTGCCAGTTCTCAAATCAAGGGCGTAGAACGGAAGAGAAGAACTGGCAATAAACTCTCCGCCACTCTTTTTAATCGCCATTTTTTTTTTTTTTACACAACGTTTGTAAGGAGCTGCAACCATTAAACCATGTTCCACATGACATCTTAAGCAATTAATAATAATAATATAAATTAAAAACAAAGAGTTGTCCACTATCAGCAGGAGGCATGGTGAAATAGGAGCACGCACTTACATTCTCGTGGGAACAACACACAAACACATAGGTAGTCGAAATAATTAACATCACCGCATACACGAATTCAAGTACGACCAGTCACCACAAGTAGCACGAGTATGACGCATGGCCAGCCATCGGCCCCCTCGCCATATTTTGGAGAGAGACAACCCGACGCATGGACGCCGCCACAAGCAATGACATTTAAGCGAGCACGACGATCCTTGAAATGTGGACTTGGCTACATAAGAAAATAATAATAATACTGAAATAATTTGATACCACATGGATCACGGTTTCTTCCCACTTTTCATTAAAAGTCGTGGATGTTGACGATCGTCCCAGAGTCTGGAAATGCAGCCGAGAGATTCAGTCGCGTTACCTATTTATACTGGAGCAACTTATATCCAAGCACTAGGATCGTTTAAATATTCATTTATATTATAATAAGCCTTAGCAAGCAGTTTTACTTTAATGTACGATTTCAATTTATTTATTGACAACACTTGTATCTCACTAGGGATTTTGTTAAAAAAACCTATACAATTGCCTTGGAAAGAATTACTCGTTTTATGCAGCCTTCTGGTTGGTGCGCTAATTTTGTCTTTAATTTATATAGTGAAGCCTCCCAATGTTAATAAAGTCCGTGTTAAATCGTGTTGCGGGTTTATTTCTGGTTTTGCCTGTACAGTTGAGCGGTATTTTGGTCCCCTTAGAATACATGGGGCAACCTGTGGAAGCAAACCCAGAGACGAATTCTGCTCCAGAAGTGCAGGTACCCTCCTGGCGTAAAACTGTTCAATTTGATAATGCTGCCATGATTCGGAGTGGAACGGGATGAGCTTCCGGGAGTGTGGGACTACACACTAAACAGTAAACACTCAATTATCCCACCAGAGGGCGATGAGCCCGTGGGTGTCGCCTTTTACGACACGGCGAAGATTCTTTATCTGTCATATTACTGGGTTACGGCACTTAATACAACAATCAAGCATCAAAATCATTGCCGTATAAACCAAATCTTTTTTTCTACGGTAACCGAACTCCCTGTGCGAAATCGGCGTTACCTTTAATACCTTTTGACCTATAAAACATATTGACGCGGTATTCTTAGGTTATATACCTACAAACATATATAGAACAATATATTATCTATATAATAAAGGCAATAAATGTTTTTCTATTGCCTTGCATTATATGAATTTAAATTAATGACCAGATCCAAAATATATCGCTTAGAGGTGATAGTTACTTGATGGGTTCCATACTACTTATTTTTACAATAATATAAATTTTAGGACTTTGGACTTTTCTTTTTTCCGTTCCACAAATTAATAAACTATTGAGACAGAGCTCGGAGCAGAGAGCTAGTATATTTTTTGCAGTATCGTACCTTTCCGAGCCTATTCGATCAATTTCCACAAGTTTTAATGGCTACGTGAAGTGTTAAACAAGCTCTAATCGCGCGGAAGTTTTAATTTATTCGGCAAACTGCGGAACCACACGCCACTAGTTGGATTGTTTTACACAAGTTTTACTGCGATTTTAGACGCCGATAAAGCGAATTTAGCGTGAATATGTAAACAGAATCGTTTATAAAAATCAAATTTTGTTAATAAAAATCGTTGTCTTGTAATGTCAAAAAAATTACAATTTTTGTAAGGAGCTGCAACCATTACACCATGTTCCACATTACATCTTAAATAATTAATAGTATTAATAATAAAATAAATAAAAAACAAAGCTTTGTCCTCTATCAGCAGGAGGCATGGTGAAATAGGGGCACGCACTTATGTAAGTGCGAACAACACGCAAATATATAATCGAAATAACTAACAGCACCGCATACACGAATTCAAATCCGACCAGTCACAAGTAGCACCCGTTCACGAGTATGACGCATGGCCAGCCATCGAGCATGAGACCGACAAATTTCTCGGCTATTGATTATTTCATTGATATACTTAAGCCAATTTTGTGAACACCCTACCAACCCGAAATAATTCTTGTATTCATTCAGCGAGTGGCTTAGTTATTTAAAAAAAAATCAGTTTATTAACGATAATCAGTATAAAAAAGCAAGTTCAGTCTATTTCATTTACCATTACATAAGGTTTTTGTTCCTACCAAAACCGAGTGGTTGCCCCAGGCATTAAACCTAAGACCTCCGAATTATACGCCATTTACGTTAGTCATTAAGAATGGGTCCCCCTAAAAGTCGGAAATGCATATATTATCTATATAATAGTGTTCCTTTTACTCATTAGGTACAATACTTTTTAAATCATTGAAATCGGTAAATTGTTGAGATATTACACTTTTGTAAGCCAACCTGCGCGGCCAAATGCTCATTACTCACGATTTCCCTCCGCCCTTGCGCTCGCTTCCGCCATTCATTTATTAAAGTTCACTCATCTCGCGGGTCGTGTTGTGGTTTTGTGGTTTTTAGTGAAAATATGCCGCATTATAAGTACTTTAGTACCGAAATGTACTATACTTCAACTAGTACACCTGAAAAACATTTTTTCATGTGCCAAGGGACCTGAAAGTGCGCAAAAATGGTGTACTGTCATGAAGAGGGGTGACAGTAACCTTCATTACTCATGTGGTAAACAGTATCTTAGTAAAACTTGTTTGTACGAATGTTAAAGAAAAATACAGGGTCGTACTAGGTTACTATATTTCAATGAATAAATAAATGATAAAAAGTAAGTAGTAAGTTCTATAACCCTTCCTCATAGTCTGGTAAAACCCAGGGTCTACTGAGCTCAACTAAATAAATTCCGTTCCCGGGAATATTTCCCAATGCCGAACAGGGAAATTCCCCTTTGGGAATATGTATCTGTAGGTAATAAAACTGTAGCCAAAGTGATTCTATACATTGAATATTTTTTGAATAATCGAGTTATGAGAGCTCCATACACGCAATAAAACAAAAATATTTTTTTGAATTTCTTGTCTGTCTGTCTGTCTGTTGAACGCTTTTCACCGAAAACCCTAGACGTATTTTACGCCATTTTTTCAAACTCTTTGCGAATATTTTTACAATACGTTTAGTTTAGCCACCACTGCTCTTACTTCTGGTTCCAGACGTTTTCCACTTTCCATAGCGACTGTCTCCTTATGGATGCCCCGAAAATCTGTTCAACTAAAACACCATCAGTCTTCAGTTTGCAGTTTCGTGAATTTTTGACGCCGTTACTCTGCAGTATCTTCGTTCCCTTCACAATGGTGAATCAGCTTGCGATAATGTTGCTTCTTCTGCTTTGCTACAGTCTTCTACAGTCAATAAAATGAGCTGCATGTTTATATCTATACCCTCTTTTCTAAACTCACTTATTATACATGTAATGTAATTAACACATTTTTTAAGCGCTTTGTGGTACGCAATAGGCTGCCAGCTGGTTATGATATATATATAGATTTTTCTTGTACCGTTATAAATTTTAAAGTGGTGCCCACCGTACTAATTTAGGCTTAGTCCAATAACATTTTTTTCTGTTGGGGATGGTTCCTTGCTTCGTTTGTAAAGCCACATGAATGCTACACCCGCTCACGACCTCCCAGTTGAGCACACAATCATAACTCAATGTTTAGTATTATTTCTTGGTGCACAATACTTTACCCTTTATTTTATGTTCTGGTGTAATTTTTGCTTGACTGTCACATATCTCCTGTTTTTTGCACTTAACAAATCCCACACTTCATCACCATATGATTCACGCCCTACTGAAAAAGTATTCGTAGCGTTTAATACGTATACTTAGCCATATCATTAGGATTACTTGTTCAAACAATCTAAGGTAACAATAAAGTTACCTACCATTACTTTGTTTCTAATATTCATTTCACTACAAAACTAACACATCCAAGTCATGGATTGAATTTATATTTCGTCGGGCACTTTTCTCTACTTACCTACCAAATGTCTGTCAGTTGCCTACTAACAATACTAGGAACTAACTCCCAATAAGATTTCCGACTGCAATGCACCCAGAAACATTAAAGAATATTCCCGGTAACATTTCATATCCATAAACCTTACTAACTTTCGGGCCTATACGACCCTTATTCCTACCTACTTTTATCCTGCTGTTTTGATTAGGTTGATAATGAGATTTGCTTACCTCTGAAGTTTACAACCACGAATATCAGCGCTTGTGTAGTTTAAATGATTACTAAGATAATCAATACCATTTAGGTAGATTTCGGATTGCTGTCAAAACCGATATCTACCCTTATTTTCTACCACTGATTTGTTATATTATAATAAAACCTTCTAATATTAAACAAATTAAATCACTTCTTAATCATTGGGTATAAACTGGAGACGTTACGCTCCGTGACGAGATCGCAACAGAATAAACAGCGCGGGGCGCGCTGTGGTTCGGCGGAAGCGTTGAGATTTGTGACGTCATCCTTCATTCACGCGGTCATAAACCTTTCGGTATTTTGCCCATAACTTTGTCAGTTTTGGTCGTAGAACAAAATTTTTTTTACTTATGTTTTAGTTTCTCAAGGACTATAAAACTGCATTTATAACATAAAACCATTACGGGTCCCCATTAAATCTTTTTATTATATACAGAATAAATTCATTATCGAATACAGGTAAATAAAACAAGGAATAAAATATCGATTATTCACATTATTTATTTAATTATATACATCATTCCCAGCGGCTCTTCTTCCCACCCTTTCTCACTCTCTTCTCTTCTTGTGCGGCAGGGGCATTCACCCCGGGTTGGAGCACGGGACGCGTTTGCTCCCACGAGTGGTCTGTTGATGCTGTGAACTGTAAACAAGGTGTTTTATCATGAACTTTGGGAGCCATGGTAACAAATACTTTTAATAATTTTAAGCTCATATATTATTTTACAGATTTGCAGCGATATTGAACTGTCACAAAAACTTATCAATATCTGCCAATCTATTTAGCAGTTGTCGATATATAAGCAGCGAACCAATACATTATATAGTTATTATTAAGTATTTCATTCTTATATTAAAATCAAACTTTTTTTTTATTATTTACACTCCGTTGCAGTTACACAGTAAAACTTAAATAATTAAATAAAAGGAGGGAAAATACAAGCCGCCTTATTGTTTTCGAGAGATCTCTTCAAGGCAACCACTGTGAGTAACAAAAAAAACAAGAATGAATAATTATTGTCACACTCATTTAGTTTTCTAAGTCAAAAAGGAACCTTTACATACAATAGTTACAAATTCTACATGATATAGGTACTACACCATTTTTTTTAATCATGTGCTACTTATGTATGTATGTGTGTTTTAAAAAAACGTACTTTATTATACTGCGATCGGAAGGCCTGTTTGAGGGAGGCGAGGCGATCTGTGGCTGGGCCGCCGGCTGGGACGCTCACTACGGACTCCTCGCTGACATTTGGTAGGCCAGGCCTTTCCTTGTACCTACAAACATATTATTATTATTAGACATAGCATTTATTACTAAGGAAACACATACACAGAAACACAAAATAATAATAATAAAAAAATAAAATAAAAATAACAATTTTTTTAAGACCCATAACTAGCTCTGGAGCTCAGCATAATATACTAGCTGACGTGTAGGCTGGTCATTCACATTCACATTGCCACAGACCACAACAGTTAGCTTGCGCCTCAGACGCAAAAAAAGAAAAATAATGTTATAATAATAATAGTAAAAATTAAGTGTTAGTAAAGAAGTCTTGGAAGATTAAAAGTATATAGTAAATAAAAAAAATTAAAAATAAGAATATTTGTTAAGAAATAGATAAATAAATATTTTTGGGAGGATTAAAAACTTATTTGTAAGGATGATATTAAACTACATGGCACGTCGTAATTAGAAAAATTAATACTGTAAAAATAATAAAAAAAACAGTTTTCTGAAAATTTAATACATACCCCAATCCACAGCCACCTATATTCAAATTCTTTCCCTTTCCCTTCTTGAAGCGGGATTTTCTGAACCACGCTGACTGCATCGCTAATTGTGTTAACTCTTCTGGAACTTCCTGCATATCATAAAAATATGAAGCTTAGCTTAAATTGTTGTGAGAAGTCCCGTAAGCCATCATTAAAGCACGGCAAAAAAAAATATTGAACCATTACTAAACAAACCTGCTGTGCTCCTTCCAAATTCCGCAACAAATGTCCCGCAAACTCTTTATCAGTCTGCTTCGCCAGTAGCGTGTACGCATCTCCGCGTACACCCGCACGTCCAGTTCGTCCCACACGGTGCGTGTGCGTGTCTATGTCCCTCGCTACCGTGTAATTTATCACTGTACGAATGTGTGGGATGTCCAAACCACGAGCTGGAAATTTTTAATATATAAGAGCTTAAACAAATATACGTTGTAAAGTATCTTCCAAAAACGAACAGATGTTTAATTATAAACAAATAGAAAAATTTATAATTAAAATAAATAGTTATAATACGAAATGTAGTTTTTTGTTAACATTTAGAAAAAGCAAGGAATCAAAAGCTTTTTATTAAATTATATTAATAAAAATAATAATTCAATTTAGTTGTACGATATTATTCTATATTATGTTAAAACATTATTATTATGTTTACTATCAGCGAACCTACAAATGCACATATAGATGTAACACACTAATACACTATTGTTCGGGCTAACTATGTATGATTTTATTCCTAGTTTTAAGAAATTTCGTTTTTATTTTGTCAAGGCTTTTGGACGGAGGCACTGGAAAGGACACTAGTAAGTGGTCAAACCTCGAGAACAGTAGTATTATCTGTGCGCCAGCGATAAAATTAATCATGGACGTGTAACACGTTGTACTCTTACGTATACGCATTGCAATGTGTTTTTTATACTTTGGATTTGAGATTATCCGTTCGAGAACTTTAAAACCTTCATAATTGGCGCAATTCGGAAGATACGGACGTTTAGCTTTTGGGTACAAGAGCCAAATAATATCAAAAGTTCTCACCAGCAACATCGGTGGCGACTAGAATATTTTGTTCTTGGCGTTTAAACGCCGTGATGACCTTATTCCTATCCGCTTGGTCCATATCTCCGTGCAGCAATAACGCATCATACTGTTGCACGCCAAGATTTGCCGCTGTCTGTTCTGCATCTAACTGTTATAAAACATTCAGAATTTAATTTAGATTTTTTAATATTCTTTTTTTTTATACAAGGGTTGTTTATAATTACAAGTAGGCAATAATTTTACACTATCTTAATATAGGGTTTGTATATTTCTCAGATTCAGCAATTGTCTATACAAAGCGAGAATATTTCACTTGCGTTCGGTGAAAAAGTTAAAAACAAGTATGTATCTTGCTGATGTCGCCCTAAGGATATAATATATCTCGTGTTTATAAGAGATATCAAAAGCATTCCGTAATTATTATACGTAGTCGGTCCCAAAGTTCTGTCATAAATGGAAATAATGATAAAAAAAAAATGTTCTGTTTTTTTTTTGGGGGGTTTTTCCTTTCTTTTTTTTTTTTTTAAAAAAAAAAAAAAAAAAAAAAATCCCCCAACCCCCCCCCCCCCTTTTTTCCCGCCCCCCCCCGCCGGGGGGGCGCCCCCCCCCCCCCCCCCCCCCCCCCCCCCCGTTTTTTTTTCTTTTTTTTTTTTTTTTTTTTTTTTTTTTTTCCCCCCTTTTTTTTTTTTTTTTTTTCCCCCCCCCCCCCCCCCCCCCCCCTCTTTTTTCTTTTTTGGGTGGGGGGGGGGGGGGGGGGGGGGGGGCGCCTCCCCCCCCCTTTTTTTTTTTTTTTTTTTTGTCCCCCCGGGGGGGGGGGGGGGGGGGGGGGGGGGGGGGGGGGGGGGGGGGGGGGGGGGGGGGGGCGGGGGGGGGGGGGGGGGGGGGGGGGGGGGGGGGTCGCCCCGGCCCCCCCCCCCCCCCCCCCCCCCGGCCGGGGGCTCTTTTTCCCCCCCCCCCCCCCCCCCCCCCCCCCCCCCCCCCCCCCCCCCCCCCCCCCCCCCCCCCCCCCCCCCCCCGGGGGGGTGTTTGGGGGGCCTCCCCCTCCCCTCCTTCTCCCCTCCCCCCCCCCCCCCCCCCCCCCCCCCTCTTTTTTTTTTTTTCTCTCCTCCCCTTTTTTTTTTTCCCTTTTTTTTTCCGCGGGGGGGGGGGGGGGCGGGGCCGCGCCCCCCCCCCCCCCCCCCCCCCCCCCCCCCCCCCCCCCCCCGCGGGGGGGGGGGGGGGGCGCGTCCCCCCCTCCCCTCGGCGGGGGGGGGGGGGGGGGGGGGGGGGGGCCCCCCCGCGGGGGGCGGGGCGCCCCGCGCGGCGCGCCCCCCTCTTTTTTTTTTTTTTTTTTTTTTTTTTTTTTTTTTTTTTTTTTTTTTTTTTTTTTTTTTTTTTTTTTTTTTTTTTTTTCTCCCCCCCCGCCCCGCCCCGCCCCGGCCGCGGGGGGGGGGGGGGGGGGGGGGGGGGGGGGGGGGGGGGGGGGGGGGGGGGGGGGGGGGCGGGGGGGGGGGGGGGGGGGGGGGGGGGGGGGGGGGGGGGGGGGGGGGGGGGGGGGGGGGGGGGGGGGGGGGGGGGGGGGGGGGGGCGCCGCCCCCCCCCCCCCCCCCCCCCCCCCCCCCCCCCCCCCCCCCCCCCCCCCCCCCCCCCCCCCCCCCCCCCCCCCCCCCCCCCCCCCCCCCCCCCCCCCCCCCCCCCCCCGGGGCCCCCCCCCCCCCCCCAAAACAAAAAAAAAAAACCCCCCCCCCCCCCCCCCCCCCCCCCCCCCCCCCCCCCCCCCCCCCCCCCCCCCCCCCCCGCGGCGCCCCCGCCGGGGGGGGGGGGGGGGGGGGGGGGGGGGGGGGGGGGGGGGGGGGGGGGGGGGGGGGGGGGGGGGGGGGGGGGGGGGGGGGGGGGGGGGGGGGGGGGGGGGGGCCCCCCCCCCCCCCCCCCCCCCCCCCCCCCCCCCCCCCCCCCCCCCCCCCCCCCCCCCCCCCCCCCCCCCCCCCCCCCCCCCCCCCCCCCCCCCCCCCCCCCCCCCCGCCGCGGGGGGGGGGGGCGGGGGGGGGGGGGGGGGGGGGCGGGGGCCCGCCGGGGGGGGGCCGGGGGGCCGCCCCCCCCCCCCCCCCCCCCCCCCCCCCCCCCCCCCCCCCCCCCCCCCCCCCCCCCCCCCCCCCCCCCCCCCGCCCCCTCCCTGCCCCCCCGCCGCGCCCCCCCCCGCCGCCCCCCCCCCCCCCCCCCCCCCCCCCCCCCCCCCCCCCCTTTCCCTCTTCTTTCTTTTCTTTTTTTTTTTTTTTTTTTTTTTTTTTTTTTTTTTTTTTTTTTTTTTTTTTTTTTTTTTTTTTTTTTTTTTTTTTATTATATTTTAAAACTTCATAATAGTACTAAATTACTTAAGGAAGCGTTAACATTTAATAATCCATTCTGAGTACGACTTAAATGAGTCAAACCTGTTGTTGAACTTGTCAATAAAATTAGTAATAATCATAAAAGCCCCGTTTTTTGTGTTTATTTTAACTTATATACTAGAATTAATTATAAATATTTGCTCACCTTTTTCGTGACAAATATCAAAACACTGCCAGCTGATAAAAATTCAACAAGATTTTGAAGTAACCAAGGCCATTTCTCCTCTGGCCTATGGAATATGCTGAAAGAGAAAAATATTCACTAATTATTATAATAAACTTTAACAAACCATACCTGTAAGATATTCGAATATAAATTATTACTTTAGAATAGTAAAAGAACCGCCACAAACTAAATAAATATAAATAATAATTTCTATTAAATATTATTATCCTGGATTAGATTTTGGGGAAGACAGGTGCGTGTGGCGTAGAATTATTTTTGCTTACTTCATGTCGATTTTAAAGACATTTTAATTCGGTTAGTTTAGAGCATGGTAAGCGATCATTCATGATCGGGTATTGAAGCTTCACGTATACAAACCATTTTTTTGTGTAAATAAAAATCAATCTTGCTTCCGCTACCAAAGCGAACACATTTAATTGCGCGCGCACTGTGCCAAGTAATTTTTTTAACGATCAAGAATATATTACAAAGCACAAATTTTTCCTGTCCGTCCATGTGTCCAACAAGTGTGCAACACTGTGCGCGCACAAAAGTTACCCACAGCATTGCCGGTGGAGCAGAAGTCTAACGAGATACGCACTTAGTACGTGTTCTGCTTTTGTTTGGCCCAAAATTTTCCAAAAAAAATTCCCCGGCCCCTTTTTTTTTGGGAGCGCCCCCCCCAAACCAAAAAAACTTGCCCCCCCCCCTGGTTTTTTTGCCCCCCCCCCCCTTTTTTGGGTTTTTTTTTTTTCCCCCCCCCCCCCCCCCAAATTTTTTATTTTTTTTTTTTTTCTTTTTTTTAAGGGGGCGGGCCCCCCCCCCCACAAAAAAACCCCCCCCCCCCCCCCCCCCCCCTTTGGGCGGGGCGGGGGGCCCCCCCCCCCCCCCCCCCCCCCCCCCCCCCCCCCCACCACCCCCCCCCCCCCAGGGGGGGGCCGCCGGCCCCCCCCCCCCGGGGGGGGGGGGCGCCCCCCCCCCCCCCCCCCCCCCCCCGGGGGGGGGGCCGGCGGGCGGGGGGGGGGGGGGGGGGTAGGGCGGGCGGGTTTTTTTTTTTTTTTTTTTTTTTTTTTTTTTTTACATACAGCATAAATTAAAAACAAATATAAATTATAATTGCATAAGTTGATCGAAAATGCTATTCAATACCTTTACCGCGGCAGTCCCCGAGTGCCACACGGTTTTTTTTAAATTGTAATTTGACATCAAAGACTCACCGGACATGTTGCGTGACAAGATGGCAGGCCTCACCCGCGGCGCCGTGTTGCACTCGAACGGGATCGTGTAACGCGTCTCGAGCCAACTTCTCAACTCGCCGTGGAAACGTCGCAGAGAACAATAACGCCTGCCTCTCTGGCCGCACGTGGTTGCATATCGAACGGACTTGTGGTTCTAAAATATTTATCTTTTATATATTAACACTTCGTTGCAAGTATACATAAACATAGTACAATTAAAATAATTAAATAATAAGGAGGGCAACTGACGGCCTTGTCGCTTTCGAGCTATCTTTCACCAACCACGGTAAGAAAAATTAAATTAGATAATGTGAGCGCAAGAAGTGCAAATCAATACAATAATTAGTTAGACAAAACTAATTGAATAAAGCAAAAATTAAACATATGTAAACAATGGAAGGGACAAAAATAAAAAAAGTCACATTAAAAAGAAAAATTGCACATGAATCACGATAACTTCAGATCAGTTAGTACGAATGTTAGTGATACGACGTGGGCAGCTAATGGTAAAACAGCGGATAGGAACGGGAAGTGAATTCCATAGCCTCACTATAGAGACCATAAAGGACCAAGAAAGGAAGAGTTAAGAGATTTCAAGGAAATAGTTCCTACATATAGTTATATTTATTTTAGTATACAGTGAGTATTATCTGAGAGAAACTAATTCAGTACTATTACCACCTATTTACATCCTTTCATAAAGAGATTATTATGAACGTGGCTCTGAAGAAATTATTATTACTAACACATTAATTTATGGCTGATGAATAAAATTATTAATTTATTAGACCTCTTTTTAACTAATAGTCCGGGTTGTCTAGCAAAAACTACTCTAGCAGTAAGACCGCCCCTATTTATCTACTGGCTCGTTTTCATTTCAAAAAAAATTTGTTTCTTCAGCTGTTATTTATGTTGAATTTTAAATACATCCAAAATACAAGCATGTTAGTTGAAATACGACATAGCGATAAAACGCGTACTAAAAAGTTACACACAAATAAATACACAACCCATAAATTTTTACTTTGAAAATAGTATTTTTTTTAAATTTTAAGTTTAAGCAAAATCTATACTAACTATGGTTAAAATAAATATTATTATTCTTACCAAATCCCATATCAAACATTCTGTCAGCTTCATCGAGGACCAGATATGTAACTCGACCCAAATCCGTTGCTTTACATTTAACTAAATCAATAACTCTCCCCGGCGTACCCACAATTATTTCAGCACCACCTGCAATACAATCCACAAATCTTATTAATAAATATATCATTTCCCACTTTACATCCCAATTTACATTAAGGAATAAGAATAATAAATCGACAATTATTATATATTTAACATTTTAATATATCCCTCCAATTTTAGAAAATCACATTAAAATATGTATATGCATACACAAATATAGATAGATACTCTAAACATCAAAGGAAAAATACAAAAAATTATGAGAAACTTACAATCAATACATATAATATATAACAACAAAATTAAAAATGCCAAAATTTCACCTTCTAAAGCTTTGGTTTGTTCCCATTTCGATCCACCACCGTAACAACATACACATCGTATGTTGTATACTTTTCCAAATCGTTTCGCCTCCATATATATCTAAAATTTCGATTTATTATATATTTTTATTGTATATTAAACAAATAATCATATTTTAATAGTTTCCTCTTTACACCTAACATGTCCGCACATATAACTTTTCTTACCTCAACAATAGAGATATCAGTTTACGCCCTTCACTTCCTAATGTGTCAACAAATTGTTATCGAGTTGTTTAAATAAGTAATAATGAAATGACTGATGAGTTATTTAATATTTAAACCCTTTGGACCTAGCCTATTTAACCACAAGTATTTGGATAAAGGTTGTTACGGCTGTCAATAGATTAAATATATACCTAATTTAGGTATAGGAAAATGTTTTTAAATTCGACTAAATATTCTGCAGTATAATTGAAGCCAGTAACCTCTCAATGGTTATTTAAGTCTAATTCTTTAATCATAGAAGGCAATCAACGGTAAGCTTAGTATCCGCACTTCGCAGAATCTTTTAATTTAACCAGATATAATATTTAGTCATTAATCATGCTGATTACTACTGTAAAGTAACCATAGTGTGGTTTAATTAAATATAAAATATTATAAAAGACTACCTGTTGAGCCAACTCTCGAGTGGGTGCCAAGATAAGCCCAATTGGCCCATCCCCAGGTGCCAACTCTTTCTGATCCATAATATGTACCAATAACGGCCAAAGAAACGCTGCAGTTTTTCCTGAACCAGTACGCGCAATACCTAGAAAAATAAGTTCAATCTAAAATCTGGCCTAAAAACTAATTGAATTTGACAAATTCTTTCCTTCTTTTGACACGTAAAAAATTTACCTATAAGATCTCGGCCGGCAAGTGCGGCTGGTACTCCAGCAGCTTGTATGGGAGTGGGCTGAGAATATTCTGAGCGACGAATCGCTTTCATAAGTTGCTCATCGAAACCCAAATGTGCAAAACTGCTCACTGGTCTTGGCGGCTCAGGCCCTGAAATCTGTAAGACAAAAGATTTTTTTGCTATTCTTACAGCGACTTAATACAATACTTAAACAAAACACACATCAAAAAAACCTTAATGTGTAAAGGTTACTACACAGTCAATGACTACCTGGAAGATAAAAACGCTTGGCAATAGTTCTAATTATATTCTTATAATTTGATTTGTTATCTTTGAAGTGTTATGAATATGTGTGTAATGGTGAATGTGGTAAATCACAGAACAGATTTTTTATTTTTTTTTACTTATGTAATTGTATTTTAATGACGTTGTGGTTTATGACATTTTCCTTTGAATAATTGTAATGTAAAGGGAGGGCAAACTTGCTGAGTTTCTTGCCCGTTCTTCTCAGAACAAGGCCTCCTGGTAGTTTTGCGAACGGATGGCGTAGTCTTGCTCTTTCGTGAATTTTGTAAACGTTGTTGACTTTCATAAGCATGCTCTAAGAAGCATCTAAATTGAATAAACGTATTTTATTTTGATTTTGATTTTAAAGGCATGATTATCATATACCTTTTCCTAACAAGTTATCAACAATGCAACCCTTTTCAATTCAGTCAGTGTGCAATGAAATAAATCCCAGATGCTAACTTATTGAGTGCGTCACTGAGAATTGAACATAATTTATGTACTTGCTATTTTTAAAGTGTAAAGATTTTTAAATCATTGGTTTTTTGTTGGTCGGTTGGCTATTTTTTTTACTTATCTGTGATTTTTTTTATATTGCGCATTCTTTGTTAGTTACAGATACCGGCAAACATCTTGAACAACTGTCCTTGCCTTGTGCAGAAGCAATTTTTAGGTATCACTTGTGGGGGGGCGGCGGCGGGAGAGTGACGTATCGATCGCGTGATTGGTAAATCAGTTGACGATTGTGTCCCGCGATGATGCGCAAACTTTCTACCACTCCCTTGTTTAATGCTCAAGAAGTTTAGCTGGTATCTGTACAGGAGTAAAATGGTAGCAGGAGAATCACGAAAAATTTAAATACTTATTGCCAACAAACAAATATTGAATGCTGGGCACTTCCACTCCCAAATGTCAAAAAACATAAAGATTCCACATACATAGAGCTATGTTTCAACTCTGAACATAACCAATATAATATTCAGAAACAAGACTTAGGACTAAGTCTGACTTATAGAATTTTGTCATATCGGAGTTATAGTTACCGCTCCTGAATCTCCATGTAGTTAAATTTAAGTACTATTTTATGTTTCTTACCTTGACACCTAAATTATTTTTCAATTCCTCAACCTGTTCATTGGTTAATTTCTCAATATCTTCATGTGGTGTATAGAAATTCTTTTCAAACGTCTCATACCGAATTTCAGAATGATCTATTGGTGGAAGAGGATCTATAAACTTCTTCTTTGGAGGTGGAATAGGGTTACCATCCTCGTCATATTCAATTTCTACATCTGAACCATCATCAGCTGCTGTTAGCGGATTGTCTTCCATATATCTAAAATAATTATAAATATTAGTTAGAAGTACTAGCTTAGTGTACTGCAGGTGATCAGCGTTCTGAGCTTGATACTGTAAATTTTGAGATTAAAGACATGCCAGTTTAGACGCAAAGGTGTATTTCACCATACAAACAACTACTGCACCTTGTTTGTGTGAAAATCCATAGGTGCACAACTGCATATAAACACTGCTTACAGTAGTGACTCAACTGCGCATAAATGGACTTTTTCATCTATGAATGTACTTATAGAAGAAACCAATCCTAAAAGTCTTAAAATACAAAGGTATTTGAAGGTTAGGAGTCCAGAGGACCAAGACCTAGTGAATTAAATACAATTAGAATTCATATAAGAATGACTATGATTTATTAATTGATGAAATGTATTTAACCAAGGACATTACTTGTAGTAGCTTTCTTCATCATCCATATCATCTATATCTCCCCTTGTTCCTCTTGCAACATCTCCCTTGCCTGTTGCCTCATTCTCTTTACTGGTCATCAAATCCTTAGCTGCTTGTTGTTCTAAGCCAGCCATGTAAGCATCCAATGGATCTACTTCATCATTATTCTAAAATAAAAATAAACAGTGGTTTATATTTGGATCTTATTAGAGTCAAACCCAAGTCATTTTTAAAAATTGTTGTTGTGTTTTAAAAAACATACCTCTTTAGCCATATCATTGGTAGGACTTCCTGGAGCTGGGATATAAGCTAGAGCAGGTGTTGGGGGTTCATCATCATCATCAAAATATCTGTATTAATAACATAAGCTCTTAAGACATCACATATGTAAGTTAGGATCCTCATATATTTTGTTAATTTCAAATTACAACTTATAATAGGAATTTTAATACATTTTAATGATTTATCCAAGGATACCTTATCAACTAGTCTTATTAGAATCAATGGTTGAAATGGCACTTACTCATCCTCTGTTTTTGCGCGTTTCTTTCCTAGGGTACCAAAATTTCCTGTCATAGCATTTTGAGTGATTGCATTCATAGTCGAGTAGCCTTGCTTAGAAAGCCCCGATGATGGGGGTGGAACATTGTTCAAAGACGCTGTGGGGGGCGGAACAGCATGCAAAGAAACAGTTGATGGATTGCGCTTAGGCATAGTAAATCCGGCGAAGCCTAAACCTTTGCCGCTACCACTCATTTTATGGTTATATTATGTTCCTGTATATAGTCATAAATACTAGGTTAATATCTAATATTGGCTTAAATTTTACAAATACCATTTACAAGCAATCATCTTACAATAAAATAAGTAGCGTTTATAATTAGAAAATTAGTTTAATGCTACGAAATAAATGACACAAAATAACCCGTTGAATCAATAAGCAATAGATATTACATAGTACATACTACATACTATACTACATAGCCAGAAGCTAGCTACATTTCATTTATATTTTTTTTTTTTTGAGTTTATGGCCTGGTATCTAGACCTTTAGGCCAAGTCTTGAGTATTTTCATTTATATTTTATCTTGCAGGCCAAAGAGTATATATATAATTCGGTTTACTCGGAATAGCGAGGTTATCGGTATATGACATATGACATATTATGTAGAATTATTAGTATTCCGTGGTTATGACAGTTCGTGACAACACTTGATCTGTGGTGACCAAACAAGAATTAAATGATTAATTAAAAATTTATTACAAAATACAAATTGCTAACCGTGGTCTGCGAGTTACTAATTTTTACACTATTTTTTTACTAAGTAATAAGTAAAATGTATTTTCAATTAATAATTGTAATATTTTCTTTTCTAACAATAAGTAATGTTGAAGCTTCTCAAGGATACGATTTTGGTGACTTTCTAGCTACTATATTGGGATTAGGCATTGCTGTAATCGGAATTCTGGCCTGTTTGGGCAACTATGCTAGACAAAGGGCACGAAACGAGTTTATTTAAAGTTAATGATATGTAAGTATATAAATAACAAGGTAAAAATACTTAAAGACAACGATCGCAACGCTTTATTGCATTTTGATTTTCTTTGTTGTGTTGTGTACATTATTATACACATGTTATAGTCGGCTCAGAGAAATAAAAACAGCAACCTTTTTTAATCAATGGTAGTTATTATACATCTACTTGACTTGCATATATAGTTTGATTTTTTTACTAACAACTTTTTGACTGTTATTTTCTTTTGGCATTTTCAGTTTTGGCCAAAATTTTGATTATGACTATAGCTAATAGCTTTCAAACTCATAAAAAAATTAAAAGTTTTGATTTTGTCACATAGATAATTGATTTATATCTAAAAATATTGTTACAGATATTTTCTCAGAAAAATATAGAGGATTCATCAAAAATGATATTCAGCCCACAAGTAAATTTATGAAGATTGTTGTAATAAACAATGTTTGTCAAATTGCTTTACCATTTTGCACCTATATGTATGTATATGTAAGTGATAATATAAAAAAAAACTGCTTACATTAAAATGTAATCATTGTTTTGGATATTTTTTATAAAGAGATATTTTTGTCAAGAAATGTTTTTATTATTAATTTGTCCATAACATTACTTAAATTTTAAAAATAATCGATATAAGGTTGTAAATAATTTTATTTATATTACCAGTGCAAAATATTAATTGTAATTTTTAAAAAATGCACATTTCATCTTTTACAAAATAAAAATTACTGATTTAACATAATATTGACTTTGGTCATCTTAAAAACTACATTTTTCTAATTCTTCTATTGCTTTTATAATTTCAATCTTTTTTGAAATTTTGTCCTTTTGATCTTTGTCTGGATTTAGAGCCCCAATATTTATTTTTTCTTCAAGTGTTTCAATATCTCTAAGCTTTTTCCGTAAATTTTTTAACCTTTTATTTGGATCTGAAGCTGATATTGTGTTAGGTTGATGAACTGCTTCATTAAATGTTGGTTCTATTATTTCAACTTTTGATAATCTATCAGCAACTTCATTGACAGCTAAAAGAAGAAAGAACATAAATAAGTTTTTTGTCACACCAAAGGTTAAGTTAAGTCATTAACGTGGCTGCTCAGCGAGTTTAAAAGCTAGCGAGTGTTAATGACAACAAAACTTTCCACTTGCTTTTTGCTGAAAACTAAAACCTAAACATACTCGTAACTAGTTCACTAACAGTGATGATGATCTACAGCTAGAAGCAGCTTACAATCCAGATTTTTTACTTGCAGCTTTTTCTTACAATAGGATAGTCAACAAGCACAAGACTCAAAGCCCATCAAGACTCACTAGGTGATTTTACAAGCTGCTAGTGAACTCTCAGGTAATAAACTAGGTCCTTGTCATTATAGCTTATCATGTAAATGGTAAAAATAAATATCTGAAATTATAATATTTAAATGGAATTTAAGTAGCAGATATATGCAACAATCTTAAATTCCAAATAGAAACCTTTTATGTTACTAAATTAAAATTAATGACAGACTTATGACAGCTATTAAGTTTCATTACCTGACTTTTTCTTCTTCTTCTTTTTTTCAATATTGACAACCATTCCAGGTATTGGTTGAATAATGCCACTGCCTTTTTTAGGTTTTCTTATTTCTTCTGCCAATTCAGGTGGCAAACCAACTGGCAATCCTGTGTTTTGTCTCGCTTTGAATTGTTTTCCTTTACTTTCATATAAAGGTATTTCCTCTTGTGGTATATATCCATCTTTTACTCTTCTTGGCTTTCTCCATGTACCATCAGGTCTCTGTGTTGCTGGTATAAATTTTCCACCTGAAAGTATTATTATTATATTTTAAAAGTAAGTATGTATAACTTTTTTAATTCTACTTATTAAAGCTACTATAAGTATTTAGGACAAGGTAAATTACTCAACTCAAGGCATTTTAATGCTTTGTACTTTAAAACTTTCAACTTATACTAAGATCAGTCAGACGAAAATATAATACACTGTAGTACATTAATGATTTTTTAACGTTTATTATAAGCCAAAGTAAACATTAATGCACTTACCAGCTCCATCATGCTCATATGATGTAGTTGCCATTAGACCGCATACACAGAATAATAAGATTTGAGTTTTCTTAAGATGACCTTTCAAGTCTCTACTAGCTTCACCGATTTAATGTACCTTTGATTTGTAGCTATAATGAGAGATCTGTAATCCAAAAATATAAACAGCCATCAAGAGGCAAACTAATTACTAGTGGCCTCAGGAACAGAACACTCAACACACTACTCCACAGGCTACAGGCAGGGCTGAGAGCAAGCTTGTTCACAGATAATGTATCCTTCATCTTTAAATTCTTATAAATCTCAGCCACCATAGACATTTGTAATAGCTCTTAAGGCTAGCGCGCACCGGTGACTTTTGTCAGCATGACAAAAAAGTTTTTGTCGCTGTCACGTCACGCCTCCAAAGCGAGGTGCGCTCACGAAAGGTGACAGTGACAAGTTTTTTTTTTTAAAACCTTCATTTGTCGAAATGGATTTCGAAGGGTAACAGTTTTGAATGTCGTCGCATTTATTTGATGATACTAACTATGCAGGAGTCTCGGGGGACCTTCATTGGAACACCTCCAAGTGATTTTTGTTCCAGGAAACGCGTCTAAGTATTTTTAATAAAAATTTAAAGTTTTGTGAAATGTATTGAAATTTGTAAACAATCCGCCATTTTCTACGTTTCTATAGGTTATAAGAGATGTGACATTCACTTTAAAAAATCGTTTTTTAATTAATCGATTGTTAATAATCGTTTTTTAAGTAACGTTTATAAAATTAATAGGGATGTGAAAAATAATCGATTTCTTTAAAAGTGAAAATCGATTTTTGTATTCGATTTTAATATTAAAAATAATTGAAAATCAATCATAGTTGATCAATTTCAGTTGAACAGTTATTTTAAAAATAAATATTCATATACTAACCTAACCTAACCGATCTAAATAATATTTGTTTTTTTGGACAGCTCCGATCTAAATAATAATTGTTTATTCAAGCCTCCCCAACCCGGCTTCTTGGTCGCCTTCGGCGACCAAATATTCATATACTAACCTAACCTAACCGATCTAAATAATATTTGTTTTTTTGGACAGCTCCGATCTCAATAATAATTGTTTATTCAAGCCCCCCCAACCCGGCTTTTTGGTCGCCTTCGGCGACCAAATATTCATATACTAACCTAACCTAACCGATCTAAATAATATTTGTTTTTTGAACAGCTCCGATCTAAATAATAATTGTTTATTCAAGCCCCCCCAACCCGGCTTCTTGGTCGCCTTCGGCGACCAAATATTCATATACTAACCTAACCTAACCGATCTAAATAATAATTGTTTATTCAAGCCCCCCCAACCCGGCTTCTTGGTCGCCTTCGGCGACCAAATATTCATATACTAACCTAACCTAACCGATCTAAATAATATTTGTTTTTTTGGACAGCTCCGGCGCTACGGGAAATGCAGCCCCTCCACCCTTACGTACCAAAGCACAGGCATTATATATCCTCCGCGCCTCCGATTATTTATATACACTCTAGGGGTAAGACAGACAAGACCACGTAGATAGTGGGGTGCTCTGATTCGGTTTTGGGTACTTTTTGGATATTAAAGTAAACACTTTATTCTAGTAAAAATTAAATAATATAGAAAGTTGCAAACAATGAAATACAAGTACTAATTAGGAAATACAGACGAGTAGGTATCGATAATTTCAAAAAATTTCGGATCCCTATAATCAACACGAAATTAGGTTAATTTCAATGTTGATTATTCTATAACTTTAAATTTCAAAAATGAGGAAATAATCGATAAATAAATAAAACGATTAGTAACAATCGATAAATTAAAAAACGATTTTTTAAAGTGAACGTCACATCTCTTATAACCAATAGAAAAGTAGAAAATGGCGGATTGTTTACAAATTTCAATACATTGCACAAAACTTTAAATTTTTTTTTAAATACTTAGACGCGTTTCCTGTAGCAAAACTCACTTGGAGGTGTTCCAATGAAGGTCCCCCGACACTCCTAGATAATTAGTATCGTCAAAAAAGTGCGGTGGTATTCAACACCCAACCCACATACGAAAATACAAACAGGAGATTGTCTGTTTCGGCTGAAGAAAGACTCGCTGTTACTTTGAGGTAAATATAAGTAATTAGAATATTATGTAATTTTAAATTGTTTATTTTAATGAAAATACAAAAATGTTATACAAATTAAAGTAAGTAGTTTTTAATTATAATCAAAAATCAAAAAAGTAATTGAAATGTAATATTCTTTAATTATTCTTCATGTTGGTTGATATTGTACTCCTGGCAGATGTCATACAATTTGGAATCTTCTGTAAACTCTGTAATATAGGTTTGAATTGATGACGATGAGGCGGCTGAGGAGTTTTTAGGGTCTTGCTTAGGAGGCGATGATTGTGAAGATGAATTCGGTTGAGTGTGTGCAGAGGGTAGCAAATTTTGGGAACTTGTAGATGTATGAGTAGGAGAAGGAGATAAAATCAGTGGAGTGTTTCTTGCTAAGTGGAGTGGGCCTTGGGGACTTTGCGATGGTATAGAAACAGAATATTTGGGCTTGATTTGGAAATTTTGAGGACTACCTGTATAAATTGTGGATGGGGGATAATTATTGCGCTGAGTGTTTTGTTTCTGAACTTCCTGGAAAATTTGTAAAATTTTGATCTGTACGTCTAGTTTTTCTCCTCCGGGACTGCTTTTAACAACGGCACCAAAGACAGCGCAAAATGCTTTTCCTTGTCATCGTCATTACAGTCACTTTTGTTATTTCTCATAGTCTCGATAAACCTGTTATCATCAACTCTTTTGTTGTTTAAAATCTCTAGAAGCCTTTCTTCGTAACATATTTTATTCTTATTTTTCTTTCGGGAATATTCTTCTCGCTGTAGTACTTCCACACTGGCATCTTGACTATCTTCTTCGCAAGCAATTTCCTCTACAGAATCAGCATTTCCTGAGGTTTCTCGGGTATCCATGCTTGGGATAAGAAATAAAAGTTGGTCAAAATGTTTGTACTTTCTTCTTTTTGTAGCGGCCTGGCCAGACTTAGTACATTTTTGCTCACGTAGCTCACGTGAAAAACAAGCCCTTAAATTCTTCCATCGTTTTTGTACAAGTTTACCTGAAAATAAATATTTAACTAGTATAAAACAGTCAGTCATTTATTTAATTTATGTATTTTTAACTTTAATTTTGTATTATGTATTTAATTTTCTTTTGTTTCAGATATCTTGCAACCGGCAACAGTTTTTACAGCATATCATTTGAATATTTGATAGGTGCCACCACTGCACGAGAAATTGTAAAATCTACATGTTCTACGATCTGGAATTTACATACACTAGGTATACATGCCTGAAAAGTCTGAAGAGGATTGGTATACTATTTCAAATCAGTTTTACCAACGGACAAATTTTCCGAACATAATTGGCGCAATTGATGGCAAACATGTGAGAATAATTCAGCCGGAAAACACCGGTACGCAGTGTTTCAATTACAAAAAGTACTTTTCTACTGTTCTCATGGCATGGGTAGATGCAGATTATAAATTTGTATACATAGATGTTGGTTCTAATGGAGCAGCAAGCGACTCCAATGTATTTCAGAATTCTGGCATGGGCAAAAGATTGCAGCAAAATCAATTGAGCATACCAGATGATCGTAATTTGCCATATGATGAAAATGGAAAAAAAATGCCATTTTGTTTGGTCGCTGATGAGGCATTTGGCTTGTCGAGGCATATTTTGCGACCATATTCAAGAAAATCATTGTCTACTGTAAAAAAAATTTACAACTATCGCCACACTAGGGCACGACGCATGGTTGAATGCACTTTTGGTATACTTTGTAACAAATGGCGAATTTTGCACAGGCCGATTGACGTCAGTCTTGATTTTGCTGATATAATAGTAAAAACATGTTGTATTTTACATAATTTTGTACGGTGCAGAGATGGCATTCAATTTACTGACACTGTTTACGATTGTCCATTAAAAGGTATTGCAACAAATCCATCAGACAGAACCATATCAGCAGCAAATATACGTAATTATTTTGCGAATTACTTTACTTCACCACAAGGGGCTGTGTCATGGCAGTATGACAAAATCTGAATTTCACCTTTTTGTACAACTGTTGTTTTAGCTACAAATACTAAAAATAAAAAGATACTCACCAGCTTCAGTTTTTTCTTGTGACGACAACGTACCCCAAACTGTAGAAAATATTATACGACTGATTTCATCCCATGCTTTAATTTTCAAATTAGAATCTGAATACTCTTTCAGCTTTTTATCGTAAATTAATGCTCTTTTTTTCAACTTCTTCAATAAGTAAATCATTATCGATATCCTCTTCGTGCACTTTCACGTTTTGCGTAGACGTTGACGCCATTTTGCGTTCGCTAAAGACGACGGTCCGAATGCAAATGGCGGAAGAACTACGTGTTGAGTGACAATTTTGTTGCCCGTGCGCGCTGCTATAAAAACCTAGCGGCGTGGTGACAGTTTCGTCACGGGCTTGTCCGCTGGTCGGCGGACAAAAATGTCACCCAATTGTCACGTCGTAACGTGCGCGCACCTCCATATATACTTTTTTTTTTTAGGTAGGTGGCCTTATTCGCGAGGCCGCGCGCGTTCCAATGTAGGAGCCGAAGGCCCCCCATCATCTGCGGCTGCGACCTCGGGTGGGGGCCTTGAAGGCCGATGCCGCTCTCCTAAAAAGCGGGGCTGGATCGTCTCCGGCTTGCACGGCCTGGAGTATGTTAGCGATGGCCGCCAGTGCCTCCTCCATTTGGGGTCGGCGCGCGCGGGACCTGGTGCGCGCGCGCGGAGGTGGTGCTGGTGCTGGTGCTGGCGCTGGGGCTGCGGCTGCGGCAGCGGCGCGGTTGGCGACGCCCGTGGAAACCGCATGAAGTGCGGCAGCGCGGCCCGCCTCCTGCGCGGCAAGTGAAGGCGCGGCGGGGCCCCGCCTGCGGCCGCCTCGTCTCGTGCGGCGTCGCACCGTGACGAAGCCCTCATCGTCGAACGTAGGAGCGGCGGCAGACGTCAAGGGGGCGGCTGAAGGCGGCGCGCCCATGGGCGGATGTTGGTTTCGGCTTTGCTCGTTGAGGCGTTGGCACGAGGGGCGAGGCGGCGCCGTTCGGGCGAACGTGCCCGCGCGCCGGTTCCGCTCCTCCTCCTTGCGCACCGGGCAAGTTGAGTGGCAAGCGGGGTGAGGCCCCCCGCAGTTGGCGCAGGTCGCCGGCACTTCCCTCGGTCTGGTGCAGTTAGCCGCGCGATGCTCCCCCGCGCAGCGGACGCACGCCATTCGCCGATGGCAATTAACCGATGAGTGTCTGAACGACTGGCATCGATGGCATTGCGCGGGACCCTTTTTCCCGCGCCAGGCTTCAATTGTGACCCCCGTCATATATAACAGCTCGGTTATGCTATATATGGCAGGGGTGAAAGGCCACCTACCTAAAACATCTTATGAATTCACAGGACATTGACGTCGCCCTAATTAATGAGACACACCTCTCCGAATCAGCCAGGCTGCGCATCCCGGGGTATGAAATCTACCGCCAGCACCACGTCGACGCCATCGGTCGCGCCTACCGTGGCCTAGCAGTCATGGTCAGGCGCCGCATACCACACCGACTGCTGCCCGACGTGGCGGTCACCGAGTGCTCTGCCCTGGGTGTGGAACTGCAGCTTGCGGGTCGCCCCTCAGGCTTTTTGCAGTCTACGCCCCGCCCAACGATCGATACGCCTCCGCCGATGTCCGCGCGCTCCTCGCCGCCGCCCACCCGTGCGTCATAGCCGGTGACTGGAATGCGAAGCACCCGGCGTGGAATTCGCGGACTGCGAACTCGCGGGGCAGACGACTGCTCCACGACGCTGAGACACTGGACTTTTCAGTGTCCGGCCCGGACGTGCCGACCCATTACCCGGACATTACTCACCACCGAGCCGATACGCTGGACATCGTTGTCCACCAGGGAGTGACGTGCCAGATGACCCAGGACGTGATCGTCGACGAGTTCCTGTCCGATCACCTCCCTGTGGTCGTCACCCTGCTGGACACCGATCCTAGTTTAACGCCCATGACACCGCTTCGCCGTAGGTGCATTGACTGGGGGGTTTTCGAGCGAGCCCTCGACGACGCACCTCAGCCGCGTCCGCCCGAGACCCCCGCGTCAATTGACGAGCTTGCTACATCCCTCACTCTAACGTTCCAGAACGCACTACAAGCGGCCACCACGGAGCGCCCTCTGCCGGCGTCGTATCAGCAGTTGCCGCCGCGTTTACTGGCGCTCATTCGCCGCAAACGCGCCCTGCGAAGACGCTGGCAGCAAACCCGCTGTCCGCGCATGCGCGCAGAACTGCGCGCCCTTGCCGAGCGAGTAAAGACCGCGCTCGACGAACATAATAACGAGTCGTGGGAGCGCTGTCTCGACGAGGCCTCCACAGATTGGGTACGGCTGCACCGACTGTGCAGGCGCCTCAATGGCGCAGCCGACCCGATCCGCCCGCTGAGACACCCTGACGGCACGCTGCTCTACGACGCCGAGGGACGCGCCGAGCTGTTCGCAGACCATCTACGGCGGCAGTTCTCCCCCTAACCCCGCGGCAGACCCAACACGCGCGTTAGCGGTCGAGAACGCCGTCGTCGAACAGCTGAGCGCCCCTCCGCCGGCTGAAGAAGAGGTGCTGTTCTTTTCGCCGAGCGCAGTCAAGCGGCATGCAGCGCGGCTCAAGCCCAGGAAGGCCCCCGGCCCGGATGGTATTACCAACGCAGCTCTGCGTCACCTGCCCCATCGTGCGGTGGTGACGCTCATGCGTCTATTTAACGCAATCCTCCGGACTGGACACTTCCCCGAGGCTTGGAAAGAAGCCAAAATCATAATGTTGCCCAAGAAGGGCAAAAATATCACGGACCCGGCGAGCTATCGCCCTATTTCATTACTGGCGACGCAATCCAAGCTGTTCGAGGCCATGTTGTTGCCGACTATTAGGCGACACTTCACACCTAGGCCCGAACAGTTTGGGTTCCGCACCGAACACTCAACCACCCTCCAGCTGTCGAGAGTACTGCACGACATCGCCGTCGCCCAAAACAAGAAGGAGGCGGTCGCTGCAGTATTCCTAGACATGGAAAAAGCGTTCGACCGAGTCTGGCACGCGGGTCTGCTGCATAGGCTCCTCGACTCCGACATCCCGCGGCGCGTGGTGGCGATCATCAGCTCCTTCCTCTCCGACCGGCACTTCCACGTCTCCGTCGGGGGGGTGAAGTCGAGCTGCCGGCCGATCGCCGCGGGGGTCCCTCAAGGCAGCTGCCTATCTCCCATACTGTATTCTATTTATTCGAATGACGTTCCAGTTGCTGCGGGGTGCGCGGTGTCGCTGTTTGCGGACGACACCGCCTTCATCGCCTCCTCTCTCAACGCGCGCCACGCAGCCACTAAACTGCAGAGGTCGCTGGACGCCCTTCCAGCCTGGCTGGCAGAGCGGCGCCTCACCGCAAACGCCGCCAAGACTCAAGCCATCGTCTTCGGCTGGGGGCGTCTCCCGCCGCCGCTGCAATTCCAAGGGGTCGAGGTCCAGTGGCGCTCCCAAGCGACCTACTTGGGCATTACCCTGGACAGAGGCCTAACGATGCGCCCGCACATCGCTGCAGCCGCAGGCCGCGCAAAGGCGGTCGCCTCCAAACTGCGCCCTGTACTGCAGTCCGCACTTCCGCTAAGGCGTAAATTAGCACTGTACAAACTATACATTAGACCTCATCTCACGTACGCGGCGCCCGCGTGGTACGCTCTCGCGGCCGAGACGCATCGGCGTCGGTTGCGCGCCGTGCAGAGCACCACCCTGCGGCGCATCGTCGGCGCGCCGCGCTACGTGAGAAACTCCACGATCCAGCGAGATTTAAAAATAACAACCATAGACGATTTCATCGGCGAGCTGGCGAGGCGCATGTTCGAGCGTGCGGACGCCTCAGGCCACCAGCACCTCCAGCGCCTCGCCCCGCTCCACACGAGACCGCCAGAACACCGCCGAGCCTACCCGCGCGAACTCGTTCGCGCGGAACGAGACGAGCCTCACTCACAATAACGAATTTAAAGACGAAAGGACTGGACCCCGCCCGTTGGCGCCTCGGAGCGCGCTGAGGATTCAGCCGCAGGTCTGCCTCGCTGGGCCTCCCTCGGGTTACCGAGGGTCTCACCCGGTGTGGTATGACCGCGCCCGTTGTCGCCACGGGGGGGCGCCACCAGACCCACCGAATAAATATCCAAAGCGCTGCGAGAGCGAAGACGCTCCGCAGCGCAAGTGAAGCTCAGGGCCGCTCCAGGCCCGCCACAGCGACCGCCCCGCCGTTGAGCGGGGCGCGGAAAGGATACCCCCCGCAAGCCCATGGGCGTAACGGGGTACCCAGCGCCACCCTAGGGTGATTGCGCGGAAGAAGGCATCATGTTCATGTTCCATATATACTAATAGACTTGATGTTACAGCAATCTCCCAGTGGATAAGAACCATGATATCTCAGAGCCTTTTAAAAAGGCCTCTAAAAAGAAGAAGACTGGACGTGTCCCACCAATCGTTATCGAACTACGTGAAGACTGGACACACCAGAACCTAAAGGACGTAATTGAGAAGTACAACAAAAGCTACCATCTTGAATACAAAGGTAGTAATCGAGTCAAAATACAATGTTACTCATCTGAGAGCCATCAACTCGTCAAAACTGGACTCCTCAATGAAAATGTGTCATTTCATACGTTCACCAGGAAGGATGAAAAAATGCCTAAAGTGGTTGTCAAAGGTCTTCCAACGAACGTGATCGATTGCCTACCAGCGGAACTGGAGTCCCTTGGCTTTGCTGGCGCCACTGCCACCCAAGTTAAGCTGAGCAAGCCAGTTCAATGCCCCCGGTAATAATACAACTTCCCACAGGGACTGATATGGCAAAGTTCAAGCAAATAAAGTACCTGGCTAACTGCGTTGTTGTGATCGAGCGCTACAAAACTAGTAGCAATAACTGCACCCAGTGCTACCGATGCCAGGGTTTCGGTCATGCTTCCCGAAACTGTAATAGACCCGCTAGATGTGTCAAATGCTCTCTGGAGCATCCAACTTCACAGTGCCCCAAAAAGGGCTTCATAGAAACTGTTCGTTGCTGCAATTGTGGGCAAGATCACGCAGCAAATTACTCGCTGTGCAAGGAGCGGGTTAAGTACCTTGAACGTATCAAGACCAAGAGAGATTCGTTTCGCAACGCCATCGTGAAATCAACCCACGCGGCTACGAAGCAAAGCGTGCCCCTCCAAATGTTTCCCGTTCAGGCAGCAGTGGCTCCAAAGTACCATGATTCTCAACCATTGCCAACGCGTGTACCTCTAAGGACTGCCCCACCGAGTGAGGACCGCACAAACACCCGCCAAGACACGACGACGAGTGAAATGCTTCAAATTCTTTCAACTATCAAAACCCTCAAGAAGGACTTCATTAAATGTGATACTTTCATGGACAAAGTAATCTTAATTCTGTCTCACCTTGGTCACTATGTTTAACCTCAATGAACTACGTGTATTTTATTGGAATGCCGATGGTATTCACAAAAAGCAGCAGGAACTAGCTGAACTGGCGGTAAGAGATCTCAACGTTGACATCATCGCACTCAACGAAACTAGATTAACAAAGCGGCTTACCCTTCAAATTCCAGGCTTTTCCTGCTATCGACTCGATGGCCGTGCCGATGGCTCTGGTCAGGGTGTTGCTATCTTGGTTAGGGCTGATTTAGAACACTATCTTGTTTTAACCCCGCCAACCCTTAACTTAGAGGCCATAGGAATATCCCTTTATTTTAACCACGGCAAAATTACCATTTATTCCGCTTACCAGTCACCCAATATGCCCTTGCTCTCTAGTGACTTAAACGCCCTTTTTCGTCAAATAATAAGATACTAATTATGGGTGATCTCAATGCTAGGCACCCCTATTGGTCACCTGGTCCAACTAACACCCATGGTAATACAATCTACGAGCTCATGCTCGACGATGAAATGATTGTCCATGCCCCTAGTGAGCCTACCCTAGTCCATTACAATGAAAACAGGCTAGCGACCAACCCCGATTTGTTACTCACTAAAAACATCTATACCGTTGACTCAATTGAGACCATCTATGCACTTTCCTCCAACCATCTCCCAGTATTTGTACGTCTCGCTATTAAAGCGCGTCGCAAGCCCATTCTTAAGCTAAATTACGCAAAGGCTGACTGGAATGGTTACCGCTCATATTTAAATAAAAATATATCTTTACACAAAGCGAACTTTAAATCTCCCGATGATATTGACTCCGCCATCTCAAACCTTCAAAGCTCTATAATTTCTGCTAAAAACGTCAATATCCCGGTTACAACCCTTAAACCTTGGGAGACCTCACTGCCAAGAAGTATCAAAAGAAAAATAAGAAATAAAAATCGCTTACGACGCTATTCTGCTAAAGAAACGAATGCTGTAACCCGTAAACTTATAAATCTTGAAGTGAAATACCTTCAACAAGATATTAATGCTGCATTAATAAACCACCGTGACAACCTGTGGGATCGTAAACTTAGAAAAGTTGACAATCCGTGTGCCGATTTATGGCGCATTGCCAAAGGGCTGAAATCAACTTCTCTCCCATCTTTAGCCCCTCTCAAAACTAAAGATGGTTCCACAACTTTAAATGCTAAGGAACAGTGTGAAGTTTTAGCTAATACCTTTTCTCACAACATGTTGCTCACCCAAAACTGGATTAGTGACGAGCAGTCCGCTGTCGATGCCTCCTGGTACTCCCTAGACAGCCTTCAGCAAGACGGTTATCAAATTCAACTGGTTAAACCAGCTGAAGTAGCCAATTTTATATCTTCACTCAAAACTCGTAAAGCAGCTGGACCGGATGAAATCTCGAATCATCTAATCAAACGACTACCCCAAAAATGTATTGTGTTGCTAACAAAATTATTTAATGCCTGCTTACTGACTACATATTTCCCTGAGGCTTGGAAAATAGCAAAAGTCATAGCTATACACAAGCCGGGCAAAGACCCATCTGATCCTGTAGGTTATCGCCCAATTAGCCTCTTACCCTGCCTAGGCAAACTTTTCGAAAAGATTTTATGCAACCGACTTCGCAGAGCTACCGAACACATAATAATTGATGAGCAGTTTGGCTTCCGTGAAGCTCATTCATCTACCCAACAGCTCGCTAGAGTAGCTGAGACTGTGTCTCATGGACTCAATTTGCGTGAATCTACAGGCATGTTCCTCCTAGATATTGAGAAAGCCTTTGACACAGTCTGGCACCAAGCCCTTATCCACAAACTGCTAAAAATTGGCGTACCTATAGCAATAATTAAAATAATGAAATCGTACTTAACCCATAGATCTTTCAAGGTGCACATAAATAGTACACTCTCTTCACCTAAACTTGTCCCAGCCGGAGTCCCCCAAGGTTCAATTCTTGGCCCCCAGCTATTTTTACTATACCTTAACGATATACCCATTCAAACACGCACTAATCTCGCCTGTTTTGCCGATGATACGGCATCCTTTACTTCCTCCAAAGACCTGGATTTGATCATAAGTCGCCTCAAACTTTCACTCGACTTATTGACCGCCTTTTTCAGGAAGTGGAAATTAAAAATTAACGCCTCTAAAACAGAGGCAATTATGTTCTCCGGGACTAGATCGCTGCCTACTCGTACCCTCAATATTGAAGGATATGCGATACCATGGAGTCGCTCTGTTAAGTACCTGGGTGTCATATTAGACAACAAACTCAACTGGACACACAATACATCAGGCTCAAGAGCATGAAGGCTTTGAATGCACTGAGCCCCATCTTAAATAGAAGATCGTGCCTCAGTAGCAAAACAAAGCTAAGTGTATATCGAACCTTAATACGACCCTGCATAACTTATGCCTGCCCAGTATGGAGCAGTACGTGCCCTACTAATTTAAATAGCTTACAGGTTGTCCAAAACAAAGCATTGAAATATGCATTTAATACTCCGTTTCGAACAAACCTCCAAAAATTTCACAATAAAATTAAGTTTCCGACTATTTATCAGTTTATATTCAAATTATCAAAAAAAATTCTATTTACACAACAACCGAAAAAGTAAAAATAAATATATTAATAACCTTTGTAAAACGCGGATGAAAAATTTACCTTACATCGATAAATACAACAGATACAAATTACCCCATCACTTGTTTCTTGAGTGCGATGAATAACTGGTTATCAGTGGCCCGCGCAGGTGCGCGAGTGTTGGCCACCGCGTCGCGCGCGACCTCCGGCCTTATTATAAATATATATAGACCTGGATTACGCGTGCGTTGCGTGACTGATGCTCGCGCTAGCCTTAGCGGGTGACTGTTCCTATTGTGATTGCTTGCCGTCCACTCTTTTGTTCTCGGTGCTACCCCATTTATTGTTAGAACTATATTTAGTTATTCAATTTAGGCATGTCAAAATGCAAATCTCATCTAAAGATTGCATAATTACCAGGTAGTTTACCTCATTGTTAAAAATTGTTTGTTATTGTTAAAACCTTTCGTAACATTATAACTTTAGTTTTATAAATTTTATAAGTTTTTAAAAAAGCAAAATAGCTGTAAAAACGTGTCTAGTTGTAAGCTTGTTACATTCCAGGAAATAATGTACACAGTACACTGGATATGTAGCACCATAAATTTTGTGAAACAAAATAAAGAATTTTTGAAATTGAAATTGAATAGACTTGATGTGAGTGACGAAACAGTCACGGTGACAAAAGTCACCGGTGCGCGCTAGCCCTTATTCTTAGTTCTCTCACAACTATAATACCAGAGAGAACCGGACACCGGTGTTGTCGTCTCCCGAGTATGAAACTGTATTGAGAAATAATAATTATAGATTCCTAGAAATAGTAAATAAATTCCAAATAGAAAAACTTTATACTCTTGACGATAAATTGAGAGGTATTAGTATTTTGATTTTTAGATCTGTTGGCGAAAGCTAGCAGCGGAACGGAACGACCCAGTTCTAATACTTATATCAAGCGTTATTCATTATCTACATCTGTTTAACTTCAACAGCATTTAAAAAAAACGTGTGGCACTCGGGGACTGCTGCGGTAAAACTATTGCATAGCATTTTTTATCAACTTATGGAGTTATAATTATTTATATATTTTTTATTTATGCAATATTTGTTTTTCTTTGATATTAATTCAAGTTTTTTCTTTGATATTATTTCAATGTAGTATGCGTTCTGTCCCACTCTAACGCGTATTTGCCGCACCTATATTACGTCATCGTTTGTTAGGTTTTTTTAGTTACGGAATTTCTTGATTCGGTCGCCGCGCTCAAAGCCCGCGATAAAATCTATGCAATAGCTTAAAAAGGAAATTTTCATATTTATAGCTGCTACTTTTAAGTTTTTTAACCGAAGGATTTTAAAACATTATTTATCACGATTCTTTCTATTCTATTCTTCTTTTGGATGCTTCAACACTTTTTACTATTGAATCGAGTTGGCAAACGGCAACACTAGTCTGAAGATTTAGATTTTCGTGTTCACATTTTAAATTTCGTATAAAGTCGCACAGTGTTTAACATTTTGTTAAGTAGAAATAGTTATTACTATGCCCAGGCGACGAAGATTTACTCCTTTGAAAAATAAAAGAACCCCAAAGAAAGAGGATGATCCGAAAGGTACAAAAGAAACCCATAATTTGTATTATTTCTAATAGTCGAGGATAGTAGCTAGTCAATAAGATTTAAAAAATGACTTTATTACTTTTAATGGATTTTTAAATATATTCCTTCCTAACATTAAATATGTTTTTTATTATTTACAAGAAAGCAAAAAATTACACAACTAAATTTCACTAAAATTAGCTCGTAAGTCGTACATATCTCGATAGTTAGCGCTTTTTATACAATAGTTTAAAATAATTCTTCAATTTAATAAAAAATCTATTAACAGTAGATCAAGAAGTTACAACTGCCCGTGGTAGACTGAAAGGTGCATTAATGGAGATATTGGAACCATCAGCTGGTATAGACTCTGATAACTCTTCAGACTATGTCAAAAAGGACAAGTAAGTTTCCAATACTTTAGTTGTATGTTAGTTGGTCACTAATAATCTTTTACTTTTATAAAAAAATAAATTTTAGGAAGTCAACTAGTAGTGAATCATCATCAGATGAAGAGGACAGGCTATATAGAGCCCCACAACGCCAGTCATATGTCCTCAAGCTATTTGATAGAAGTGTAGATCTCTCTCAGTTCTCTGATGAGACACCCTTGTATCCAATATGCAGGGCATGGATTATCAATCAACCAAAATCTGATTATAGAAAGATAAGGTAAGTTTCATATAAATTGAAATTTAAAATTTAGATCTAATTCAATAAGTATGCCATATTAAGATTCATAATATTAACATTTTGACACAAACATTTGCGAACTAACTAAACAGGTGGCTAAAACTAGTCACAGTATGATTCAGAACCAATACAAGTATAGAAGTTTTTTAATACTCTATTATATCAATGAGACTGGGGTATTAGATAAGAGATTATTTGTAATGATTACTAGTGATTTGGACAGTCCAAGTCTTGTTCAAATGCTGACTTTCCCAATTTCATGAAAACTGGTTTCAATTACAGTATTCTAAATATGGGTGAAAGTATGAAAGAAGAAAATGATTCAGTTCTTGAGTTACCAGACCCTGATGGCCCAGTCATCTCCCGTGTTCCAAATCTTATTCCTGAACAGGTGTCTGTGAACAAGGACAATATTTATTTGAATTATGTGAGTAATTATTATTTAGATTTTTTGTTTGTTATGTTCTATAAATAGGAGACTCACCTTTTGTTAACTGATACTGCCGCCCATTGACACTCTCTCGCTTTCTTCAAGAACCCTAAGTCGAATTGGTTCAGAAAAACTTGACATTATTTGGTTCCACATAGAGGTGGTGCGCGGGAATAACTACCTTGAGGAACGGTGGACGTTGTGGTGATACAGGTAGAATTTCGTACTCTGTCTGTGTAAATGCGAATGTCCGAGTCCGTCTCGAGTCCGTCCAATGATGAAACTCAGCTGAAGATATTAATCCGAACCACTCCTCTGAACAGGCTCTATGGTAAATGCGGTAGTAGATCCAAAGAGACCACACATCTCTACGCAACGCCAAGCGATCAAGCCGCTCGGAAAATTTTAATGCCCCCCCAATCTCAAACTTTTGCCCGGTGAAGTGGAAAGAGCTGGTACTGGGGAGCTCCTGTCCAGTGCTGAGAACAGTACTCCATGTGGGGCCGAATTTGCGCTTTATACAGTCGCAACCGATGACCACCAAGCTTCTTGGAGGCTAATTTAGTCTTCACCTCCCAAATGACCGCGAATCTGAGCGTTGTTCGGTTATTCAACTAGTATTCCCATACTGGCTGTGGCTTTAAGGAGAGTGTCTTCGAAGAGAGGAGTAGCGACAGGGTGTTTTTTTTAATGGAAAACGCAAAAATTATGTCTTGGGGTTAAATTGGAATAAATTCCAGTCCAGTCCGCGACTCCACGTAGCAGAGATTCGACTTCAGAAACCAGTGTGTTACGGTACCTACACGCTATGTAAAGAGTATCCCCAGCGCTTAGTGAATGTTCCTGAGATGCAAAATGTCATTGATATACAGAAGAGATATGGTTCGGGGATAGGACATAACCTTGTGGTGGGAACGTGTGGGAGAACGTTGTCCATCAAGTGTGACCGACCAGATATCACAAAATCTGGGCACTAAGATCACTGAAGCCATTCACCTAGCTGTAGATCGTCAGAGATGGAAGCAGCAGTGCGACAACGGGGTCGGGAGCATCACGACGCTCAACAGTAAGCAAGCGATGGGAGGAGGAAAGGAGAAGGATTCCTATATATATATCTTTAATTTATCTTTTTTTATCTGCTAAGCTATTGATTAACATTAATAGTATCCTTAGCTTACGTTGCTTTTTTATATGTCAGTACCAACATTAAGCAGAGATTTTTCTCAGTGGAACAGACTGTCTGTCAAATGTTAGTATACAAGGCATTCTCTATCCAGGATTTACTCATTGATTAATGCTCACTAAAATTAGCAAATCCCTTATTTCCAGGAACATACTCTTCCGACTAAAGATGAATTACTCTCTACAAACATGAAAAGATGGAGCAAAGTGCGTGTCGCATGGCAAGACCAATCTCAATTAGTACATCAGCGATACGCTGCCACACAGGATGTGCTCAATAAGCTGAATGTCAAGTATGTATATTATTCTTGAACTGACTCCGAGTTGTTATTAACCCATTAACGGAAATTTTTTTTTTTATTATAATTATTAACGAAAATCTTTTTTTCAGTGGACTGTAGTACGCGCTTGCAGCATCAATTGGATGAGATGTTTCTGGTTTTGTATAATTTGTTTTGTGGTATGATTATTTAAATCGTGATTGTAAATAGTATATCTGATTTTATGAATTCTACTTTTTTGATCAAACTTTTTCTTAATTTTTCTTTTGTGTTGTACTTAAAATAGAGAAAATATAGATTCCTTAATAATCAATTATTGTAAATATGAATAAAAAGCATTGTATAAGATTTTTAAGTATAATTATTAAATGTAACATTTACTTAGATTTCAGTTTTTTCTTCTCTGTCTTCCTTTGTGGACATTCCAACTGCTTGTGGCCCTTTTCGTGGCAGTTGTAACATGACTGAAAGTGAAAATGAAAATAATCACCTAAATTCAATAAACTTCTTTAGATAACAAATATTATACTATGTTCCTAAAATCTTGTATAGTGAAAACTACACTGAAATCAGACTAGCAGTTTCAGAGAGAAATGTAGACATACGCATAATACGCATAGTACTTTTGTGTATTTATTTTTTATTTAAGAGCTGAGCCTCAAGCTCCAAATAGCCAATTAATAAATTGCAGTGCAAGATTGCTGAAAGTTCTTTGGTGCTGAAGGCTGCATTCTCTTGTCTTGGAAAGCAAAATTTAATTTGGTTCGCTACTTGAATAATAATATTTTTTATTTAAAAGGCATTACAGCCCATTCTTGTAACTGCTGTTGTCGGAACTGAACCGAACCTATGCTCTACAAATGTGTCTCACCTGTGACTCGACAAGTATACCACATTTATGTCCAACTTGACAGCATCTACTGCAGGTGTTACAATGTTCATATGTTGCCTTCACACACCGATTGCACAGGTTACAGTGTACATAAGTTGTTCCATCCTTACTTGCACACTCTTTACATTTATTACAGTGCACATTAGATTTCCCAACCCAGTATTTGCACTTATTACAATATTTATAGTTACTGTCATTTGATAAATCAATTGTTGCAAATGGTAAGTTTGTATAGAATCGAACAGGTGAGCCTTGTTTTCGACCACCTTTGCTATTTTGAAATTTCTTATGATTTTGATATTCAACCTGTGGTAAGAAAAGTTAACTTTAAACAATAAATATTTTACTATCTCTTAAAGTATCAAGTATGTATTTATTTTTCAATAACTTATATTTACTTAGTTGTAAATAGCAGAATAATCAATATAAAAGTTACCTGATAATCATGCATTTTAATATGTGGGATCATATTTCTTATATATGGCTCGGAGAAATATGGAAAAGCCCAGATAACTGGCAAAATACCGTCTGTTTCACACAATTTATTGTATGTTGCAGATAATTCCTTAATAGTGTGAACGAGGGGTTCTACTCTTCCTCCAAATGGAGGGTCCATTACTATACATAAGCCTGTGTCCCTAAAAAAAATTAATTAAGAATCAAGATTTTTATATAATGTTGCAATATACAATCAATATACAATAGACATATGGGCACACATGTCAAAAATGTTTTGTCATTTAGGCTGTGCAAAAAGAAGCTGGTGCAACACATTATCAAGTACTATTATTATTCAAATCACAAAATTAACAGAAAGCCAAAATAATATCAATAAAAATTACCAGTTCCAATTTTGAAATTGTTTATGCTTTTACGCTGAGATAAAATGTAACAATTATTACAATAACTTACTTTGATGCCTTCAAAAATTTCTTTAACACTTTTTCATCATTATTCCCATCAAATAAGTAGTTATTAAACATGTTGTACCACAAGAATTTATTTGGTGGATAGAATTGATGGTGGCGGGTATCAAAATCTAAGAGAATTGAATCAAATTCTGGATGTGTTTGTGCTGCTTCATGAATTGATGGAGTGCCTATACATAGGATATTCCTAGAAATATTCACACAATACATATAATAATTCAATACAATTATTAGTATTTTTAAAAAGTAATATAAATATTGGTTATACAGTTTGTAATCTACATCAACTATTTTGCAAAATATAGTAAAAAACAGCTGGGTTTCCAATTCTTATATTTAGGATTGAGAAACAGTGGTTTACTTTAACCTCTAGGCTACACCTGCATAACAATTTTAAGCCAGTAAATTAACATTGTATAAAGTGAGATTACCTTATTTTATTGTTTTTTAGTATTCCTAGCACAGTACTAACAGCTTTTTTTGTAAAAAGATATTGTGCTTCACGGTAATCATTTTCAAGAGTAGGCAACCATGTAGAAGGGTTTCGCAGCTGTTCTTCAGTGAGCGGAGTTGTAACTCTGTGGTCACCACGATGCTTCTTCGTTTGAGATATGTTGAATAGATCTTTGCAGGTGTTGCAATAAGCACGGTCAGAAGCATGCCTCATTTTAACCTGTAAATTTTATCAATACAATTCTTAACATAATTATCAAACATGTCAATTTTAATAAAAATAATGGATTAATCTTTCTCTTAGCTTTGATTTTAGGGGTGTTCAAAGGGGAATGTATGCGAGTATACCTCATTTATAAAAGGGCCTTGCGCAGATATGTTTAAATTTTTAAACTCTTCTGAAAACTCGAAAATAAAATCAAATAGTATTAATATCAGAAAATGACCAAATCAATTGGAGCTAATGGAAAGAAAAAAAAATATATATTCCTCAACTTCCAAGGATAATTAAAACAGAATAACCTCTTACCTCGTTAAAGTTCTTCCAAGCGGTATTTTTATCTACTTTTGGTATGAGGTTATAATACTTTTCATTTCGTTTTCTAACACCTTCCTTTTTCCAATCCTCTTCGTCAATATGTAATGTACAATCTTTTTTATCTCTGCATGATGCACAACCAAAGTACTTTCCTTTTTCAGTAGAAAACAACAAAGTTGGTCCATGAAGACACATTGGATGTGTTGTTACATCTTCTACGATTACTTCAATTGAAGACTTAGGAGTGGATTCTGGGGCACTGAACTTTCGCTTTTTACCCATTTTACGTATATATATATTATATATATTCAATAACACCACTTTTACTGAATGATTTTAATATCACAAAATACAAAAAATTCAACAAGGGTGCAGTTCACAGCACATGTGAATTGTGAATATGACATTGATTGCTAATGTCAATTGTCATAATCACAATGTAAATATGTAAATTGGAATGACAGTTTTCTGCTTTATGAATTAAGGCAATTGTCAATTCCAACAATGTGTTACTGATTTCTAGACTCGATTGGTTTTCCGTCGTTGCGGGTATAAGTGTTTACACGTGTTTCGGATATCATTATTTAGTATTTTCTATTTTTTCTCGTAGTTTAATGAATATAAGTTAACTTATCCTATTGGTGGTGGTTAATTAATAACATCAACTAATTACGTAAGTTATTTTTATTTATTTGTTATAGTTCTCCCTTTACCTTGTTATATTTTTGGTAGTTTATAATGGAGAAACGCCCTCCAGACCCCCCTGATCCTCCGGATAGGGTCTCTTCTCCGGTGGAATCAATGGATTTATTCACCCCACTGTTGCCCCAACCTGGTGTCAAGCGCAGACTTGATACTGTCAATGAATCTTTAGTGGAACCTTCCAAAAAACCAATGACTGATGTCCGGTCATCTGTTGATGACGGCAACCCAGGATTTTACTCCCATCCATCTCTCACTGGCTCTCCCAAGTCATACCTTGTCAATGACAAGGGCCCTTTTTTTAGTCCATGTTTCTTGCCCTGAATCTGACCCATCCGCCGGTACATCAATCCGCCCAATTAAATTTGGTCACTTCTTGGTAAAAAATAAAGTAAGTAACATTGTTCGTGATGGTGTTAAAAGAGTGGGACGTAACAGAATATCTGTTGAGTTTAAGTCGGGCTTAGATGCGAATAATTTTGTGTCTAATCCCATTGTACCTTCCAGCAACTATTCTGTTACGATTCCTAACTATAATGTTTCCCGTATGGGCCTTGTGAGAGGTGTCCCAGCTGATTGGTCGATGCAGGAATTTGTCGAAACCTTGGAAATTCCCGAAGGTACAGGTATAGTCCTCAAGGCCAGACGCCTAAACCGCAAGACGAACTCCGATGGTCATATTAATTGGATCCCAACACAAACCGTTGTTCTAACTTTTCAAGGTCAAACCCTTCCTGAGAGAATATTCTCTTGTCATAGTTCCCTCCGCGTTGAAACGTACCAACTCCCTACAATTCAGTGCCTTAACTGTTGTAGGTTTGGTCACGTAAAGTCACAATGCCGATCGAAGCCTAGGTGTTTTCGTTGTAGTCTAGCCCATTCTGGTGATGAGTGTAATATCCCTGAAACAGAGTCATTATGTTTATTTTGTACTGCCTCACACTTTGCGACCAACAAAGCTTGCCCTGAACATAATCGACAAAGAAATATAAAGAGTTGTATGTCTCAAGAGAGCATTTCTTATCTCGAAGCATCGGCTCGGTTTAGACCTATCAATGGCAAAACTTTTGCAGATTCTGTAAAAGCAACCCCCTCCTCTTTATCCCAGCCCATTACTTTACCTTCCCAAGTTTCCCGTCAGACTACATCTTACAGGAAAACTGTATTTCTCCCTCCTCGCTCTAGACCAACATCAGGAAAATCCTTTGATAAGGCGGCCCATGAGGCCATTACTTCCAATTACCCTCCTCTTTACCCAATGGTTGTGCCGTAAGCTCCCCTTCCCTTATCAACAATGAAGTCTCCCCAAATGAAAATCTTCTTGACTGCTTATGGGCAGTCATTTGTAATATGCTATCCAAGTATGATGACATCCCCATACCGTCCCACGTTGCCCAAAAAATTAATTTGCTCCACTCATTCGTCACCAAAAATGGCGAATCTGGTAATTCAGTGGAACTGTAACAGTATTCGCAGTAAAAAATCAGAATTAACCTTTCTTATCAATAAATTCGCTCCATCTATTCTAGCCATTTCGGAGACTTGGTTATTGCCGGGTTCCCGCTTTAGGGTTTCTGGGTATCGGTGTCTCCGAGATGACAGGGATGATGGCTATGCTGGCTGTGCCTTTTTGGTCAGCCGATCCCTCACCTTCCACTCATTATCTCTTCCTCATTGTGATGGTATCAATGCTGTTGCTATGAGAGCTTTTAATATCTCGTTTATTTCTGTTTATATTCCCCACCCCCATATCGACCTCATTTCTGATATACGTTCTATTATCCTTTCGGTTCCTCCTCCTGTTGTCATGTTGGGTGATTTCAATGCCCACCATGTTTCTTGGGGTTGTCATTCCTCAGATTCTTTTGGGTCCCTTCTACTAGATTTACTCTATGATATAAACATAAGTGTCTTGAATAATGGTTGTCCTACGAGAAGGAGTCTTCCATCTCAGAATCCCGCTAACGCAGTGGATTTATCACTTTGTTCTCCTGATCTTTTCCCTTTTCTATCCTGGCGTGTTTTTAAGAGCACTTGTGGGAGTGACCACTTCCCCATTTTAATTGATCTCCCAACCAATTTAAGGAGCGTTACTCGCCCTTCCCCTCTTTTAAAATTTAAACTGAATCAGGCCAATTGGTCAGACTTTTCATCTTCTATTGACTCTAAGATAGCTGCGCTCCCCGCAGTTTCTGTTGAAAACTGCCTATCTTCATACAATGATTTTGTCAACTCCCTCACCTCATCTGCCAGTTTACATATTCCACTCAAATCTTCTACACAAAGGAAAATTTCTCCTCCTTGGTGGGATTCCGAATGTACTGAGATGATTCGAAAAAGAAAAACGGCAGAAAGGTCATACAGTCTTTGCATGACCTTGGAAAATTTTTTAGTCTACCAACAAGCTTCTGCAGCTGCTCGCAGACTTCTTAATAATAAGAAACGTCTTGGTTGGCATAAGTTCTGTGAGAGCATGTGCCCTGGTACCCCTTCGTCTGTTGTTTGGAGGCAGATCAGAAGATTCCGTTGTTCCCTCAATTCTTATGATGTCCCTTTTAATGATCCGTCTAGCTGGATTACCTCCTTTGCCGACAAATTGGCTCCTCCATCAGTCCCTTTTTATGATTGTCTTCCTTATAAGTATAATTCTTACATCCCCTCTTCAAACAGTCTAGATTGTCAATTCTCCTTGGAAGAACTTAACAAAGCATTAAATGGTATCTCTGACTCTTCCCCTGGAGAAGATGGAATCCCTTACTCATTCCTCATAAATTCTTCATTAGGCACTAAGAGGTACTTTCTAGATTTAGTAAACTGTTTTTTCGATCTTGGAATTATTCCTGAATCGTGGAACAGACAAATCGTCATTCCGCTTCTAAAACCTGGCAAAGATCCATCAGATTTCTCTTCATACAGACCTATTGCTTTGTCTTCTACCCTTTTAAAAATTATGGAACATTTGATTAAAATTCGTTTAGAATGGTTTTGTGAAAGTAACAATATCTTTGCAAAATCCCAGTTTGGTTTCAGGAAAGGCTTAAGTACGATGGATAGCCTAAGTATAATAACGACCGACATTCGCATTGCTTTTAAAAAGAAACAGTTCCTGGTGGGTGTTTTCTTGGATATCGCATCTGCGTATGACCACGTGCTGGTTCCAGTGCTCAGGCAAAAAATGCTTCAGCTGAGTATTCCTGAGAAGTTGGTACGTTTTGTTTGCAATGCAGTTTCGAATCGTTATATTATTATAAGATCTCAAAATACGGAGCTGTCTCCTAGATCTATTTGGAGGGGCTTACCTCAAGGTTCTGTTTTGAGTCCCCTTCTGTACAACATTTACACCTATGACCTGGAGCTTGTTGTGAATTCCTTCTGTCAGATTCTTCAATACGCCTCCGTGGGGTGCCGGCTCATAATAACCTCTCCATCTCTACCGTGGGTGCGTAAAAGGCGACTAAGGGTTATTAAGGCGTAGGAATACCCCATCGCCCTCTGGTGGGATAACACGAGCGTAACGCTCCGACTGGTTCTGCTGAAAAATCTAGCGGGATGGCCTGAGAGAGACACAAAAAAAAAAAAAAAAAAAAAATATATATATAGTGTTTCGTAGCATACGAGGCCAAGGCGCTCGTGATGTTGGCGAGCCGCCGAGCTATTCGGACATTTGTGTTACTCATTCATATTTATGTCCAGAACACCTGAATTCCAAGCTTTGGTGCCCGGTGATGGAATGCATGGCCGGAGGGTTAAACCGGTCATAGGGTACCAAAGGAGCTACCCCTCTTTAATATGAAAAGCAGTAAAGCATGGAAAGTAACGAAATGTAAAAACACCCCAGGAGGGTTAAATCCCTCCCATGACCAGGAGGTCTGGCAGCCAGTCCGCATCGTATTCTGGGGGCGGACCACTCCCGTGCAACAGATTCCAAAAACAAAAACCTGGCAATACGGAACTGAATAAGCTTACGGACGACGAAGGTGGAGAGTCTCACGCTTTTCCGCCACCATCTACACAAGGAGAGAAAACTGTACCAGGAGAGCGCAGAGGTCCCCTCGAGCGCATTCCGAGTATGGATACATCATCGGCGCGCAGTGCGACCAGGAAATTCACCATGGCTGACAGATGGAATCAGACTCAACCGGCTCCATGGTAAGCATAGGCTCAACGCACAACCATCAGAGTCCCCGAGTCGTGGGTGAAGCTCCACCCCGGGGAGAAGCTGCGCTTTTGGCGACCTCGTAAGAGAACGAGACGATGATAAGAGAGCAGCTCGCGTAGCCCGAGTCTGTCGCGCGATCGCACAAAGCGGGTTACCAAAGAGTGCGGAGGTGGAGAGAGAGAGCGAAGCCAGGCGAAACCGCGGCTTCAATGGAAACCCTCAGAGACGGGTACGCTCGGTAGCGCTAGAAGACGAATTGAAGAAAACCTAGCTGCCGTAGAGAAGGTGGCTAGGTGTTCAATGAACCTCAAAGGCACCTTCGTTGCCGCACTCAAGAAGGCCGTTGTTGCAATTAGGACAGATGCAGATACCTCAGTGCAAACACTTTCAGACGAAACACCGCCCTTCAGATAGAAAATGAACGCCTTCGGGCCAACGGATCTCTCCCAGCGCGAGCTCAGGTCGTCATCAACAAGCTCGGAAGGATTGCCCACCTTCAACGTAGAAGAACTGGAGGCTCGAATATCCGCCAGGTGGGGACGCCTAAATACTCAATTGAGGATATCGGACCCCCCAACCAAGCGCCACTACGTTCCCTCTCCAGACTGCAGAAAACAAAAAGCAAGTCGAACCTCACTTAAAACGTCGCGCGTGAGGACTTCCTTATTGAACCACCCCGAAGCAGCGGGGAAAGGAGAAGGCCGCGCAAGCCGACTGCCACAGGGGAAAAGGCGCAACCAGTCGAAACGTCGCAAGCGGCAAGATCGAAATGATGGAGGCGAGACCTCCCTTAGCCTCACTCGCAGTGCATCCCTGCACACCCCCTCTTCGCTGTCCATCCCTCCCGAGGGCTGGAAAAATTGTCTCCAAAAAAGACAAAGTGCAACAACCGACTCCAAGAAATGCAAAAGTTCCAAAGTCGGAAAAATCTAAAGTAGGCAAGCCCCTCTTCAACCACTCCCAAGCTAAAGGTGCCCCGCACCGCTGCGATAGTACTTACAGTGCCGAAGGACGCCGAGGCAAGAGGGGTCACCCTATGCTGCAGCCCTAAAGGAGGCTCGGGCCAAAGTGGATCTGAAGGAGGCCGGTATCGAGGCCGTTAAGTTCCGCCGCGCCGCCACGGGAGCCACCATAATTCAAATTCCCGGGGTGGTAGCGGGGAAAAAGCCGACACTTTGGCCGAGCGACTCAAAATAGCATTAAGTGACTCCGGGATTAAAATCACACGGCCTGTAAGATGCGCTGACGTCCGCGTTCTGTTTAGATGACTCTGTCACTCCGGATGAACGCGCGAGGCCATCGCGGCCAAAGGCAATGCCCGATGATCAGATAAGGGTGGGCCGCATACGACAGGACAGGTCGGGCCTTGCGCCGCCTGGGCAACTGCCCGGTTTCAGCCGCCAAGAAACTGCAAATGGGGCGTTTTCTCGTCGGCTGGGTACGGCAGCATAAGCGTCGCCAAACCAAGAGAGCTGCGGTGTTCCGCTGCTGCAGGTCGGGCACGTAGCCACCGCTGCGTGTCAGAAACCGATCGTACCGACTGTGCTTTCGCTGCAGTCAGCCCGATCACAGGGCAGCCGCTTGTAGGGCAAAACCAAAGTGCTCGCTCTGCGAGGAGGCGGCAGGAAATGACCACAGACTGGGAGGTACAGTTGCACTGCTCCCAGCGTGAGGGTACCTAGGTATCGCCCATCACCTAAAAAGAAGACACCTACAAAGTCCCCGCGCAATAATGCGCCTTGGAGGTTATCGAAATTGTAGCCAATCAATATGGCCCGCGGTTCACAGTGTAAATAAACCACTCGCCACAGCGCAAGACCTACTACACCAGAGTCTGGCGCGTGGGACATCAACGTCGGCATAATATCTGAGCCCTACGTAATACCGGAAGAGGAAACTGGGTGGGTGACCTCGATGGCTGGCCGCAATCGTCTACACCGGCGGACGGTTCGCCCTCATCGGACCAGTTAGAAAAGGCCACGGCTATGTGGCGCAAAACTGGGAAGCGATATGTGCATCATCAGCACCTATTTCTCCCCCAATCGCTCTTTGGCTGAGTTTGAAACCTATCTAAGGGAACTAGATAGCGTGGTGGACTGGAGCCGCCCGAGACATTTAATCGTCGCTGGGGACTTAAACGCAAAGTCTGCGGTGTGGGGATCGTTGGTGACCAGGCCGCAGGGAGACACGCTAGAGAAATGGACTGTTGGGCACAATCTGTCAGTTGCAAAACAGGGGCTCCGAAGCTACATGCGTGCAACGAACGGAGAATCCATCGTAGACGTAACATTCGTAAGTCAACATCTGTCCCGCTGGGTCCAGGGTTGGGAAGTCCTAACGGGGGTTGAAACCCTATCAGATCACCGTATATCCGGTTCCGTACTCTCGCCCCGTCATCGTATCCGGAAATCAGCCCGAGTTTGTTAAAACTAGGCCCAACCTGGGCCCTTAGAAGCCTAGATAAGGAGCAAGCGGAACTAGCCATAACTGTTCAGGCTTGGCCCCAACCAGAACCTATAAATACCGAGGACGAGGCAATGTGGTTTCGTGACGCTCTGACGTGCATATCCGACGCCGCAATGCAAAGAAGCCGCCCTGGACGTCGCCACAAAGTGTATTCTGGTGGTCGGTGGAGCTCGCCCAGCTACGGGCTGTCTGCGTTACCACCCGTCGCCTTTACACTAGGGCTCCAGACACGTCCCCTATGTGCCGAAGAGGAAAGCCGAACCCACTGTGCATTCCGAGAGGCTAAACAGGCGCTAAGAATTGCGATTGCTGAAGCAAAAAAAAGGGCATGCAGGACTACTAGAGACGATAGAGCGGGATCCCTGGGGGCGCCCGTACCAGATAGTTACAAATAAACTGCGCCCTGGGCCCCACCTCTCACAGTTACAATGGAGCCAGACCTGCTAAGCACGGTGGTGGCAAAACTTTTCCCCGAGCGGAGTACGCCAGATCTGCACCAAGGGACGCGCATCGAACACGTTGAAACCATCCCTGAGGTATCCTCTTCGGAATTAGAGACGGCAATAGAGCGGATGTCCACAAAAAAAACCCGCCGGGGCCTGTGGCTCCGGGCGATCCTGGCCCTCACCCTCACCGCTGGTCTTGGCGTGCGATATCAGTGCCTCCTCACAGTGCTTGCGAAATGGCCACTTCCGTGCTGGAAGACTGGACGACTGGTGCTATTAAGAAAGGGCAAAAAGCCCCCAGAGTCACCCTCAGCGTATCGCCCAATAGTCCTGCTAGATGAAGCTGCAAGCTGTTCGAGCGGATCATTGCCGGTCGTATTTACAAGCACCTAGAGTCTTGGGCCCTAACATACACGAAGCGCAATTCGGGTTTAGAAAGAGGCGACAACATAGACGCTATCGCTCGACTTCGAGCAGTGTGCGAAGAGCACTGTCCCGCGGTTGTGGCCTTAGCAATATCGTTGGACGTCGCCAACGCTTTTAACACACTGCCCTGGGAAAATATCGAGGCAGGCCTCAAATTCACGGGCACCGGAGTACATACAAAAGTGTATTGCTCGTATCTTACAGGACGCCGAGTCGTTTACCCATCTAAACATGGTCTCAGGGAGGACTATCAAATGCGGTGTTCCACAGGGCTCCGTCTTGGACCGCTGCTATGGAACATCGGCTACGACAAGGTACTCAGGGCGGAACTAGTCGCGGAGTGACAACTTCTGCTATGCCGACGACACACTCGTGTGCTTGTGGGCGGATTACAAGGAACGCGATTCGCGCAACGCTGGAGTACCAGAGTTGTGTCCGAGATTAGAAAGCTTGGTCTCACAGTCGCCCTCCCAAATCGGAGGCGTATGTTTCCACGGCCACCGCAGAGCGCCACCACAAGGTGAAAGCATTATAGTCGGCGGAGTATCTATCCTGATCGGCTCCACACTCAAATACCTAGGGCTTGTCCTAGATCCTCGGTGGACGTTCAAGGCGCACTTCCGACACTTGCCCCCAACCTTACTACCACAGCAGGTATGCTCTCCGCATAATGCCAAACCTAGGCGGGCCGGGTGGAGAGTGTCGCCGCCTATACGCTAATGTAGTGCGAGCGAAGGCATTGTACGGGTGCCCAATATGGGCGGATAAGCTGAACCGGTACAACAAAACCATCCTCAGGCGTCGCAGAGAGTATCGCAATTAGGGTCGCGAGGGCGTACCGCACGGTTTCGTATGACGCAGCGTGTGTTATAGCCGGCACCACACCCTGGCACCTCGAAGCGGATGCCTTAAGCGAAGTTTATTGAGGAGGGCCGAAGCCAGGCACAATGGTAATACCGCTCGAGCAATCAAGTCGTGGAAAATTTCCGAAGAAAACGAAGCAAAGACAGTGGGCGAAGAACCTCCGGCTGGTTCTCACCATCAACGCGTTCAGACCACTTCGACAATGGGTGAGGAGGCGGTGGGGCCGCCTCAGCTACCGACTCGTGCAGTATTGTCCGGACACGGCTTTTCGGCAGCTATCTCACAAGGTGTCGGGCGTGAGAGCACCAACCTGCCACCATTGTGACGCTGGTGTTGTTGATGATGCGCTCCACACCTTAAAGGATTGCCTAGCATGGGAGGGTGGAAAGGAGGCCTCTCTGCGTGCTACAGGGCGAGGACGCTACCCTCGATACTTGTGAGAGTAGCAGTTACAAACACGGACAGTGACGGCATGTGGAATCTTCAAATTCTGTGAAGCCGTCATGCACAAAAAGGAAGAGGCGGAAAGGGCCAGGGAGTGATCCTGCAGCCCACCCGCGTCGCCGTAGGAGACCACACGCCGCCGTTGCACCGTGCAACCCCGTGTGTAATCCTGGGCACGCAGTTGCTCCAGCGGGGAACAGGGGTCCATGCGTCGAAAAGAAGGGGATGCTGACCTCCCTCAACATCGTGCCCGACCTCCCCAGCTTTATAAACAGGGTGACTTGGCCGATGTGAAAGGCCCTTGCTGTGCCAAGGTCCATTCCACTCTTCGTGGCCGTAGAGGACCGTGATCTAACGGCTGATCGCGTGGCTGGATGCGGACAAGGCCACGCTGTTACCGTGTCCTGCCCCGGGCGATTGCTGGTGCCGTGGGGTTTTAGTGGGTAATACGCGGACGATGTAGCCTTATATTTTTCATCAAATTCTATTGAAGAGGCATCATCACGCCTAAATTCGGCTTTGGATTATTTGGGTGATTGGTTAAATGATCATGGTCTCTCTATTTCTGTGCCCAAATGCTCGGCAGTCACATTAATTACTACAAAATACAAGGTTCCACGGTGTAACATTTCATATAAAGGGTCCTTGGTATCGTGTTGTAAGCAAGTAAAATTTTTAGGCCTTATTTTAGACTCAAAGTTAAACGGTGTTCCTCATTTTAACCATGTGATTAAAAAAAGTGAGAAGGGTGTTAATGTTCTCCGTTCATTATCTGGTGTGAGGTGGGGAGCACATCCCTACTCGCAAAAGCTTTTATACAATGCTGTGGTACGAAGTCATTTTGATTATGGCACCTTCCTTTTAGATCCTGGCAACAAGCAAGCCCTTGATAAAATTTCCAAAATTCAATCGAAATCTTTACGCATCATCCTTGGTGCTATGAAATCCTCTCCCATCAATGCTCTCCAAATAGAATGTGTTGACCCCCCTGTATTTACGTAGACAATTTTTAAGTGACCGCTTCTTCATCAAAGTCCTTCAATACTCTTCACATTCCATCTTGTCCAAATTACGTCGCTTATCTAATCTCACGATGCCATCTAGTACAGGTAATGTTCCATGCCTGTTATACAGTTTTAATAAACTTTCTCGTCTTCCTAATCCTATTGAAAGTTTCCCTAGTAATCCCTTGTTTTTAAATAGTTATGAATCCCTCATTTTTGATCCTAAAATAATTTTAAACTTTGGAATTGAAAAAAAATCCACCCAAGCTTCCACTTGTTTTCTGGAAAAAATTTCAAAAGACTGGCAGGGTTGGTTACCGATGTATACTGATGCTTCCAAGATTCCCAATAATGAGTACATCGGTGCGGCTGTATGGGTTCCTTCATTCAAAACAGTATTGAGCTTTAAACTTCCTCCATTGACCTCCGTTTTTTCAGGTGAAGCTTTTGCAATCCTAGAAGCGGTTTTTTATGCTGAGTCCCACAACCTAAATAAAGTTACAATTTTTTCCGATTCTCGCAGTTGTTTACAGGCAATTCTTTCCAATCCATTCAGATCTAAAAAAAAACATAATACTATTCTAAAAATAAGAGAAGCTTTGTTTAGGTGTAGTAAAAAAGATATTCATATTGTACTTTTGTGGATACCTAGTCATTGTGGTATAGCGGGTAATGAAACTGCTGACTCTTGTGCAAAAGGTGCTATTTTCTGCGGATCTTGTCAGCATCCCAACATCTCGGCCCACGACCTATCAGCTCTTGCGTACTCCCACCTTTTAAAATCCTGGACTATTGATTGGCAATCTTCTAAAGTAAAAACTGGCAGGCACTATGCTAATATTCAGTATTCAATCCCTTCTTCGCCGTGGTTTTTTAAATATAAGTTTTTAAACAAAAAGGTCACGTCTATAATCTGCCGTCTTCGTATAGGGCACGCTTGTACTCCCGTTCATCTAGCCAAAATTAAAATTAAAGACAGTTCTCTCTGTGAGTGTGGTATGGACGAAGGCTCGACAGACCACATATTTTTTAACTGTTCTTTAATTAATGACTCGTTATTTGACCATCTTTCTTCAGATTTCCCTCGTCCATGTAACCTTAACTCCCTACTTTCCCTCCCATCCAGCTCGATCGTCAATATTTTAGGGAAATTTATTTCTGTTAATAAATTAAAGTTATAAATAAGATTCTCCCCTCCATACCTTGTAATAAAATGTTAACCTTTTGTATATATTATTAGATGTCTGTGTGTGTTGTATTTATTGTGATGCCATTTTTGTTTTGGGTAACTCTGCTTAGATAAAATTCAATCTAGTAAAATTATCAAATCTATCCTCACTGTGTGAAGACTTAGAACGTGACATTGGCGGAATTGTGATTTACACAGATGTCGCCATTATAAATAAAGTGAAGTGATTTCTAGACTCTGGCGACTGGCAAGTGGCAATTTAAAATAAAAAAAAGTTTAAAAGGAGGGCAGCAGAAAGCCGGTCTAAATTATTTTCATACCTATTTCCAATTTTCTTTTCACGATAAACTTAAATCTCTAACTTAAGCAAAATGAGTGGGTTAGTAAGAACGGCTCACCGAATTTTACATAACTGCGTGAAAAATAGCAGCGTAGCTGGTGCAGTTGTAAGCAGAACCCAAGTTCCTGTGAAACGTGACTTCACTAGAGGAATATGGCACATGAGTTGTTCTAAACGACTGGACAGTACATCAGCTTCCTCAAACCTGCTTCATCACTCTAACACATGTGGCTGTGGATGCGGTCTAAAGGCTCTTCATACGAAAGGTAATTTAACTTTTATAGGTTATGATTGCACCACACTGAGCGAAATTTTCAATGTGAACAATTAAGATTAAGTTTTAAATTATAATCTATAAAAGTTCTACCTTTATATTATTATTCCTTTATCTACGAACATATATTTTTCTTCCTAATTACAAATCATTTTAACAGATCAACAAGACCAAAATGCTAAAGCCAAACCCCTGGGTGAGCTCCTGTACTTCCTTCAGTCAGTTTAGTTCTTTAGAAATAAGTATGTCTAGAATATTTTTAACTATCCTAGATATACACTATTTAACCAACTTCAAAAAAAGGAGGTTATCAGTTAGACCTGTATGTATGCAACATTGTTTTAATTGGTTAATATTTGAGTATGATGATCTATTTAGGCTAAATTTTGCAGGCAGGACAATTTTTGCGATGATGTAAAAATTGTAGTGATAATTTGTAGATGTATGTAATCATTTAAATAGAAGATCATTTTAGTGCTTATAGATATTAGTAATATAGAACTTTTTGAGTGATCAGCAAAAGTCATATTGTTTCTGTTTAATAGCATCAAATATTATTGTATTGCTTTGGACAATAACCCTTAAAAGTTGTTTACAGTAATTTACTTTTAATAAGTAAATCTTATACTTTTTGGGGAATATAAAATAATACTTGCATCCAGAATAAGATCTTGTTTCTTATTTCTGCATTAAAGTATTATACAAATAAATTAATTTCGTATAACTATTAATTATTAATTTACATCGTCCATTTGCACCAAATATACCTAAATACATTATTTTAATAAAAATATGTAAAATCTACTACAGCAGGTACACTAACAACTAGTAACACATAAAAATATCTTATAAATATAATTATGTAGATGTTGAAAACAGATCACAAGATTTCATTTGCTGTAACCCTTTAAAAAAGTTGTCATAAATATTGTGGTAATTAAAGTGGTTATGATATTAATGTTATTTTAAACCCTTGAGTTATTGTAATATCACCACTATCTTGGAAAGTATCGACTATATTTAATTGATATATACACAAATAAATGTTTATTCAGGTGAGCGTGAGCTTGTGGAGTTCCTTACTGAAGAGATAGTTGCTGAGCGTAAGGCACAGAAGCTCAAGACTCTACCTTCTGAAGTAGAAGGGTTCAGTGTGAAGGGAGATGGAGCAGAAGTGGTGCTTACCAAGGAGCTAAAAGATGAAATGTAATCATATCTTATTCTTTACGTAACATGATATTTAAGAATTTAAAAAAACATGTGAAACATTTTATTAGAATGAACAATACTGTCTAAAACACTATTAAACAAATTTTAAATTTGATTGATAACATTATTGCAGTAAACACTAGTCAATAAATCATATATGACTGTTTTGTATTAAATATCATGCACAACGCAGTGAAGTTAAACAACTTAATAGGTATCAGATGATATTTTACTGCCTTTAGGAAATATTCTAACTGCCCCAATAACTTTTACAGTGTTAAAATCACATTCAATGTGAATCATACAGTGGATTCTGAGGATTTTGGTGATGATGTACAACAAGAGAAGCAGGAGTTTGCTGAAATGAGATCCAAGCCCCAATTTGAAGTTGACCTTGTTAGAGGAGCAACCACGCTAGGGTTTACTTGCTCCTTCTTACAAGATCCACCAACCACAAATGCTGAAGAATACAGTAAGTTTATTATTTCTTTACATATATTACAATGATGGTTTAACACCAAATAAACAAACACCGTAGAGTCAACTCATAACATCTGCTGGATTGATAGATTTAGTAGTAAACAAAAAAAAAATCTAGAAGAATCCTAGCATCCTAGTATCTTTACAACCTATTGAAAAGTTTGTGCTAAGGCTTCTGGTTATTTGAAATGAGTGCTACAATTAAATAAAATACTTCACTGTATGTAAACTCTGCTTGCTAAACTAAAACTTTTTTTTTTCTGTCACTCAAATTGGAAAAATTTAAACAATCTTACCTTTTGTATTCTGGTAAAATATATTAGATATTTATACTACTTTTGAGGAATACTTAAATGATCCTAATCCTTGGGATTGATTTGCTCCAGTTCAAACAATTTGTATGACAAAACTCGGCGATTAAAAAGAGTGGCGGAAAGTTTCTTGCCAGTTCTACTTACCCGCTCTACGCCCTTGACTTGCGAACAGGTCTTAAATGTAAATTTACAATTAATTTAACTTCTTTCTGACAATTCATAAGTGTACTTGTTTCCCTACATGAATAAAGATATTTTGAGTTTGAGTTTTACAATATTTTTATAAATTTTAAGATTATTTATTTTAATTCGTCAAAAAATGGTACATAAAAGTAAATCCAATTTTTATTTTCAGATGACATTTTTGGCATTGATGAAGTTACTCTATACAAAGGAGAGTGGTCAGACAAAGTGTATGCTGTTGCTGGCGATGTGCTGGATGGGGTCTGTAATTCTGTATATTTTCGTTTATTAAAGTATTACATCAAATAGAGTAGTAATATGATTTTAATTTTATAGCAAAACAAATGCTTCATTTAATTTATTCACCAAAGTTATATACTTTAGCATGAAGATTAATGTTGATTATAGTGACGTGACAGGATTGTCAACATAACACAAAAATTAATTTAGCACTGCTTGAAGCTTAAATCCCTTAATGGTTTTCCTTGTGGACAGACTTTATTTGAAGCTACCTAACTCAATTTTCACTTAATTTAGTAACCTCAGTTTGGTGTATTACTCATGGTTCTACCATCGATATCACGTGTCCTAGGATCAAATCACGTTGACGATTTTTCTAACCCCACATCGCCATACTTGTTTCCGTTTCTTACGGACCTCAGGTGCCAATTGTGGGGGAAATAATATGCATAGATTTGAAGCTTAATTCATAATTAATGTTCGAATTATTCATTGAAGTGCAACATTTTTCTTAAAATTAGTTTGTTTGTTTTTTTATTTAGCGTTGACAACATATTTGTATACTATATTTTTTCTTGCTTGCTTCTCAGTGTTCTACTGCTACATAAATTAAGCTTATTCTTTTTTATCTATTGTGATAATAATTTGATCATATTTTTGTTACAGTATCTTTATGATCTATTAATGAATCTACTAGAGGAGAAAGGAATCAGCAATGAATTTGTTCAAAAAATATCAGATTTTAGTACTGCGTATGAGCACACTGCGTACATCAACCTTTTGGAGGGAATTTCCAAGTTTACCATTGGGAAATAATCTAGTTTAGTCATAGACAACATAATATGTGTGGAACTTTAATTTAAAATGTTTTTTTATTGATACTAGTAAGATATTCTTTATTTCAACTGGCTTCTATTAAAAGTAATGTTAATATGTATCAACAAATAGAGCTTATGCCTTTTTATGTTAACATATAAAGTGACAAAAAATATTAAATTTTATTAGTGTTTAAGTTCCACAAAAATTTGTTCAAAAGGATATTAGCATTTAATTTGCTGTATACAGCTTTAAAGGATATTTAGTTTAGTTGTATGACATGATGTTCAATTAGTTATTATGTTAGTTCACAATAAAAAATTCAATAAGGTATTTGATTTTTTCTTTAAAAAATATATGTTGCTATTCAGCTTGGATATTTTATGAAAGTTTTATGTATTTAAAATGGAGTGGGACTATTTAGATGTTGCCTAAGATAGGAGTTTTTGAAGCTCATAACTTAGAAATTTAAATATAAATAAATTTAAATCTTTGATTGTGCTAATCTTATGCTCATTCAAATCTAGGATTTGTAAGTAAATTTACTGAAACTCGGAAATTTACGAATTTTGCTGACTTATTTGAATTTCCTGACGATAATACTTTAAATAGATTTTACCAAAACAAAAAAAATACCTATGAAGCCACAAACCGGGCAAAATTATTTGTTTATTTACAAAATTAATTCATCTATTATTAATGAAGCTATTTCAAAACATTATTTTTAAATTGTGGCAATCAGCTGTTACAGGAAATGAGTAAAAATCATTATCTCTCTTTCATTTTTACTTCTGACAGGACCGTGACAATATATAATAGAAAACATGAAAACTGGTCTTGCTAAATGGACCAATAGCTGTTTAGTGCAAAATTTCATCGACCAATAGAACTTTATCAATAAAGCAAAATGTAATGTGAACATAGTTGCAAGTCGCCCCGAAATGTCAAAACTTGAACGTGAAGCTAAGGCGTAACAATATGAGACGCAAACGAGTTCTGCTTTGTCCTGCCAAGATGGCTGACGTGCGCGTGAAAAAAACACCCAACAATTTATATGATTTGTGTTTGACTAGTTTAGTGAACTATTTGCAAAAATCTAAGTGCGAGAAAAATGATTTGCGATCGCTGCCAGATAGCATCCTCATGGATGTTTACTTTAGGGTGAGTAAATTTACTCTTATTGCTCACTTAATATTAATACAATGATTTCATCCGAAATTATATTATTTTGCTTAAAAAACTGATTGGCAATTGAAACGACGTATGAAAAACAGTACTAAGTATTGCATTCACGGTCATAGTCATACATTGTATTGGTGAATGGTGGATTCGTCAGACTCGTCAGACTCGTCAGTACTCAGTAGGCACTGATTGATTTGGGTAACTGTTAAATCACTTTCACTGTTTACACTACTTATAATGTAAGTGATAAAACACAATTGTTACGAATAATAATATTAATAACAAGTCTATAATCTTTTCTAAAAATGGAAGCCAAATTCACCTGTTTACAGTAGGTACAATAGACGTACATATTTTGGTAATTGTTTATATAAAAAAGACCTTGACTGTGTTTTAGTTGTAATTTTATAAAAAATCTAGAATATTTATGTGATCTATAAGATTGATATTATATATTAAAAAAAACTTGTTTCATAAATTGTGTATTGAAATAGTAGTATGTACAGCTGATTCAATAGTAACACCATTAAATAACATTGTAATCAGTGGCTGACAAACTTGTATATCTGGATCTTGAGGTCTGGATTGAACAAAGAGAATCTGTTGTAATTTACTGACAATGTATGTGATATGTATGGGTTGGCATGATTGAAATAAGTTGTTTTAAAACAAATGCTACAAACAGTTTCAATTGAAATCATGTTTTTATCACACTGGGGATTTTATGTTATTAATTTGAGTTATTCACCAATTGAAATATAAATATTGAGGTTTTCCCTATTCATAGTATAGAATTCTCAGTTCATCAGTGATTCTCTGCCGTTATAGTCCCTTTGATGCCCGATTTAAATGTTATCCATTGGTTCTTTTTTGTAAATATTTAATTTTGATAAATATGTAAAGATCTATTGCAGAAATGAAACATAAAATATAGATCCCATTAATTAGAAATAATTCCCTAAACAAAAATCACACTTTTTTTTATTACACGTTTATTTTGAACTATAAATTTTTCAATTTTTTTTTTAAATCCAACTGGGATATATATAATAAATTTGCTGAACATTACTATGTATTGGAAAGTGATCAATGCTTGTACAGTCAAAATCTGTTATAACGTCATCGAAGGGACTACTTATATTTGGTTGTAAAAAGCGATAATTGTTACAGGTGATGATGTTTTTATTTAGTACCCAATACAATAGAATTCATCCGGGACCTTTGATTTTGGTCAATATAACCAGTATGTTGTTCTAAACAATTTTGTTGTAAATGGTTTTGACTGTATAACGTTACTATGTTAAATTTTTTAGTAATTATAATACTATCATTCTACACATAAAAATATTTGGTTTTTATAACAGATAACCTAAATGTTAGGTATAAATACCATATAATATAGATCATGTGTTTAAATATAGCTAATTCTTGACTTTGAATTTTATCCTAAGATACTAAAAAGTAATAATATGATTTCTAAACTTATTTCTGAATGTTTGTGGTAGTTCTGGCCAAATGTTACATAACTGGTTTGTCTATTTAGCTGTAACATATGGATTACTTTGTAGTTTTAATGGTAGGATAGATATTTTTTATGTAGTTTATTATACCTATTGTGTGTTAGTGGTTGCCAAGGTAATTAATAAGTCTTATTTACATAACCTGTGTAGCCTACAATGTTTCATGTTGAGGCAGGTTATATTACCATTTAAAGTATAATTTAAAAAAAATCTACATTGTAATAGTGTTAGCGGACTAACGCCAACTTGTAGCAGAAACCTATATAAAGCGTGGCAACACCGGCGTTGACTCACTTTTATTTCGAGACTTCGTGCGGAACGGACTTGTTACTAACCTAACCTCAGTAGATTTTAAAAGTCTGAAGTACCTACACGTTCTAATCTTTTGTGTTTCCTAATATCAGAATTGGGATTTGAACTTTTCGCTCACTTCTCTTTTGTTTTGTTTTGAGTAATCTTTGTGGTTTAAATTTTCCTTCTCTTTGTGTCCGTAATGTACGAAGTCACGAGTGATTAACATTTTAAAAGTGCTCTTTGTGTAAAAGTGTTGTTTGTGTTTGTCATGAGAGTGCAACAGTGTCGCATTAAATTCGGGATCGTCTAGTCGGCAAGGTAGACGAGAGATGCTTTGACAGAGGACGGCCGAACGGTTGAAGAACAGTCAAATCAATCAGGACACTGTCGTTAATGTGGGTCGTAGACCCCCCCTTGTAAATTCCAGAAGGATGATCTGGTCTTTGTTATTAAGAACATGCAAAGGTATGGGTTTCTGTTTTAAATTTTTGTGGTGCTAATGTGTTTAGACCACTTTGAGAACATACAAGTGTATGGGTCTCTGTTTTAAGTTTTTCTGGTGCTAATGTGTTTAGACCACTTAGAGAACATGCAAAATGTATGAGTCTCTGTTTTAAAAAATTGTCGCTTATGAGAGCACTAGGAGCCACTGTCGATACGACGGTGTATTGCAAATACTGAGTTGTCTTTATTTATGTTAAGTCTGAAGCTATCTAATTCTGTAATATTTGCTTTTTGAAAGATCAATGGACAGGGTAACCAGTCCCAAACTCACGATCTTCCTGTATAAATTGTAAAAAGATCAATGGACAGGGTAACCAGTCCCAAACTCACGATCTTCCTGTATAAATGGTAACAAGATCAATGGACAGGGTAACCAGCCCCAAACTTAAGATCTTCCTGTATGAATGGTAAAAAGATCAATGGACAGGGTAACCAGCCTCAAACTCACGATCTTCCTTTATGAATGGTAAAAAGATCAATGGACAGGGTAACCAGCCCCAAACTCACGATCTTCTTGAGAAATAAGTACACCTTTATACCTTATGGTGACACTAAACTTGTAATTGTTTACACAAGTCCTTTACACATGAAAGTGATAGTTTGTTTCAAATCTTGTAAGGGTTATAAATAATCTTTCACTCATTCCTTGGAGTCTGATACTTTAAAGTTCCTTTCTATCTTTCATTACTTTGATTGTTTGTATTAAACCAAGTAAATATGTTCAGCTGCTGACCAAATAGACGACGCAATACCTTCCCAGAACTGTAATTTTCTAACGTTCTATTCTACTCACAGACATGACAGTATAGACGCTGGGACATCAAATCCTGACGAGGACGTCAGGGTGTCAGGAGAGGCCGTGTTAGCGGACTAACGCCATCTTGTAGCAGAAACCTATATAAAGCGTGGCAACACCGGCGTTGACTCACTTTTATTTCGAGACTTCGTGCGGAACGGACTTGTTACTAACCTAACCTCAGTAGATTTTAAAAGTCTGAAGTACCTACACGTTCTAATCTTTTGTGTTTCCTAATAATAGGATATTAAGTATACATATAATGTTTGTGCTTGGTAAAGTCTATAACTTTCCAGAGTAGGAATATTTTTTAGTCTTATCAAATCTATCAATCAATCAATCTGCTAGTTGAAGTAAATTGAAATACAATAATGTGATTGAAGCTACTTCCTACATTCAGTACTACCACACAACCACTGTAATATTGTTTGTAGCTTTTATATACTTATATATTTTAAGCCTAAACTACCAATAATAAAGTTATTGGTATAATCTATAGGTATGTGTAAGGTCAATATCTTTGATAATCCAATCTTGATTTGGAAATTTAAGAGATAAATATGAAATATTTTGTTTAATAAGGCTGCTGCCTCGAATTTTGCGGGCAGCGGGGCGGCAGCGGCGGCGGCGCGGGAGCGGGCGATTGCACCTCTCGTTACCCGCCCTTGCGCCGCTGCCACGCCGCACAGTGGTCCATGTTCCTAAGAAAGGCGGTCATAGAGGTTGTATGTCGGATTAAAAATGAAATATTAACTTTTTTATCTTAGAAATGATTGTTTTAAGGTTTTAATGATAATAACAAGTAAAACAATAGATATATTTTTAAAAAGGTAGATGTATATTCTCAAAAAAAGGATCCATCCGTACTAATAAATAATAGGTAGCAATAAAATAAGTTTTATTTATACATTATTTTCATGTTATGTCGTGACAACGAAGAACGGGTTTCATTTTTATATATATAGATTTCTGAAAATAGCTTAATTTACATATAAATAATAAAATTTACCAGATAATAGAAAACTGAACATAGGATTTATATAAAACATCGTCTTTTTACATAATAGGAAAACATTATAATTCAGTTGGGTAGCAACGTTTTTTGGCTTCCAACACTCTTTGATAACATGGAAAAGCATTTGGTATTTTAGAATTAATCAAGTTTTTTAATAAAATGTATTGATGTTTAGTTAGTTTAGCTTCAGTAATAAATGAAACGATTTCATCAGAGTTGAATTTTAAGAAATTGTCGGCTGATTGATTGGAATCACTAAGTAAAGTATTTATAGCAGAATCATCTATTTGAGATAAAATTGCCAACCTGCGACGTTTGCTTCTCTTGCTGCATTCTCCAAACTCCTTCCTGTGCTGCGTCCTGCTTGTAGATTGAAGATATTCGCTTGTCTCGTCGTCGTTTTCATGTAGTTCTCCGTCAGAGCTCCCAAGAATGCAGACTTCGATCTCATTTAACCAGTCACCGTATTTGGCAATCAGCTTAGCTTTTGTCCTCCCCAGTTTCTTCCAATATGCAGCAAACCGTTTACAGAGATTACAAATTAAATCTCTTAAGTAATCGGTCTTGATATTTTCAGTGTCCGGTAAAGAATTTGCTAGCATTTCAAACACTTCACGAGATCTATCTGCCTCATTTTCTTTACTTGTCGCATTCAACCACGTGTCTAGGACAAGCATTCGAGGAAAAGAATACTTGATGATGGATCCTACAGAATAAAAGAAATGAAAATTATAAGGTATCAAATTTACCTATATACGACTTTGTCTTTGTCATGACCTATAAGCAATCCTCGGCGCACTTTGGCGCACCTAGATGTTACAGATTCTAAAACTAGACAAACAAGAGATTATTTTGATATATGTTTCATCTTTGGGGATTCGTTCCTTCCTAAGTAAAAGTCTAATTAAATATGGCAGAGCGGTAAAACTCAAAGAAATCGGAAGTCTTTCTTGATGGTGCTGATTACAGATAACGACACGGTTAAAGTAAACACAATAGGATTAAAAATGTCGTACATACCTTCTATTTGAATATCCATGGCAAAAAATTATCACAAACAATCAATTTCCGAGAAAACAACACTTTAAAACAATAGAAATTTTGCCGACAAAGACAACGCTAATTAGCACTATTGGAATGTTATCACTTCGGTTGCACAAAATGAAATGATCCTTTCATGTTATTGTAATTGTTTTTATATCTGGGGGTAGAAGGGTTATTTGTCTACCCTGTAGTGATAAATGACGTCATAATTCAACCATCGACATTTCAGCCCTATGACCTATGGGATGGACCACTGTGCGCCGCTGTTTTCGAGAACCGGTCCATTTGATTTTACGCATAAGATCCTGCCGCTCCCGCGCCGCCGCCGCTGCCGCCCCGCTGCCCGCAAAATTCGAGGCAGCAGCCTAATAACCAAACCTAACCAAAGCATTGTGTAATCAATCTGATCTCTATTCAAATAAATTGAGTAACAATGGAAGTTATCATGACAATAGTTATTTGCTGTCATTTTTGAATGACAAAAGATCAGGGCAATTGATAAAACTGTTTGTATATATAACCTATTTCATCCTGGTATCTATATCCAGTAATCAACAAAATATAAATTTCTCAAGTACCTAATTGTTTCTTTGTACTACCATGTTCAAGCTAAGGCTGTTGGCAAAGATCTTTACCAAATACTTCATTTTTGTATGCTCTATCTAGTGCATGTTAAATAAATAAATGTTTAGTATAATAAATAACGATTATATAAAATAATTTATTGATAAATAATGTTGCTATGCTGGCAATTAGTTTTTTTAAAAGTAAAACTATTTTCTTAACAATTACTGTTTAGTGTGTGTCAGTGGCATTCTTGTTTTGCATAGTTTGGTTCTAAAAATTATTAGCAAGTTTAAGGCTTAATGATGTTATGCACCACATGGCACATACCAACATATTATTATGGCTTTCAGTCCAAGAAAGGCTAGTTAATTATCATTCAGTAGGGACAACGAAATGAAGTTGTAACATGCATACAAACATTTCCGAAACATCTTGTGATTCGTGAAAGTTCTTTTGTACTTTTGACATTCAAAGAAAGTGAAAGTGTATTGATTAAATCGTAAAAATACAAAAATACTTGTTTGTATAGGACAACCTGTTGTATTGGGATTAAGTTCTGTAACAAATTTCTAAACGTTACTCTAGCATCCTTCATCAAACTAGCGAGTCAAAGGGTTAAAAACAAATGTATTATTTGCAACTCACTTATTGGCCAGGCGATCGTGGAACCGAACAGCGTAGTTTAAAAGGCCTCAGTTGGAGATTCCGAAACGAGACTTGACTAGGGTTACATATTTTATTTTATACTCTTCGAAGAAGGCAGCCTAAATATTTTTTATACTAAATTATAAACCTATTTATATTTAGGTTTTTGGACTGGCAATTTAAAAATAACCCGGAAGGCGATTTATGTTCAGTAACCTCTGTGCGACGTGTTTAAGGGACGTGGGTGGTTAACAGAATTCACATATAAATTTACATTTATATTGGCAACATTACGTTAAACTGATATTCGTTCGTAGCTTTTAAAGCTTCGTATATTTTTACGACAATGTTTTTATTTGACTTGAATTAAAATGAGATAGGTTTATATTGATACGTTTTGTACTGGTTTTTAAGTGTTTATTTATTTAAATTATATTAACGTGTACTACTAATTACAACTTGTGTTATAAAGGGAAGATAAAGTGAAAGAATCTGACTAATATTGTAAATGAGTAAATTTCTGTGCTTGATAATAAGTTTTCGCTACCGATGTTTTGAGTTTTTTTTTAAATATAGCGCATGTTACTGTGTGATAATGTGTAATGGTTGAGTAGATTCACACATAAAATTAGAATCATCTCTATAATAGATATATATAGTATAGAGATGATAGTGACATAGAAAAGCATTATCCTTAGATTTCTGAACAGAAGTGCACTTTGTAACAAATAACACAAATGTTATAATTACAAAACATGGTAGTTTGCCTTCACCTAAAAATGCAAATCGCTAGCGGTACCGAATGGCGAGACTTGGCGCTAACGGTAAGGGACCAACCAATTTAGTTAGGACTACGGAATTTATATCACATAAACATGGTCCATTTATCTCGTCATATAAACATTTTTTATTATTCAATTTATCTCTGGAATTGAAGATTCACTATATTAATGATATACCTAGTATGGAATAGATAGAATATTCTTTTCGAATTGCTCCTGTGTCACTTTGCTTACAAATAAATTGACAAAACATTTTGCATACGTAGAACTTGCCTAGCTTGTAGCTGCAGACAAGTGTTTGCCTATTCATGAAGCGTGCGATTTTGTTTTTATTTAACAGTTTATTGATAACCCACATATTTAAATATTACAAGTCAGTTTTAAAACCACGAATTACTGTAAAGTCTAAATATTTACGTCCGGTTCTAAAGGCCAAAACGAAATAGTGCTTTTGAAAATATTATTTGTTTTAACCTAAAATCCTTTAGCCTTGAACGTATCACCTTCTTTTCATAATATGAAATGAAAGTTCATATTTTTTGACCGTTACATTAAGACATTAATTACCGTTTTTGTTGGAATTATTAAATGGTAAGACGTGGTGCGAAAAATAACTCGAAGTCTAGTAGAATAAGATTGTTCGTTGAATCGTTGCTGTTTATTATACAAAATATTAGTTAGCAACCCACGACTTGTAACTATGAGCCGTAGAACTTAGAAGACATAAAGTAGAAAAGCCTTATACTGGTATGTTAGATATTAAGGGAAAAAGGAGATTTTTTGCCCTTTTAATACTTCGTATAAAATATGAAGGTAGTTCAAGAAAGTATTAAGTAGGGTATACTTAATTACATGCAAGGCCACTGGTCGCATAAGTGGGACTTGTTTTAATTTTTTAACTGCGAAACACAAAGCGGTGACCCTAAACCCGACTTAAAAAAGCTCACCTACATTCAAGTGGAGAAACTAGGTCGTTAATTATTATTTTGTGTTCTAATAATTAAAATTCTGTTAAACGTGTATCAAATATTTTTAAAGACCGGCAACGCACTCACGAGCTATCAGCGGAGACCACGAACGTAGCTAGAACAATACGTAAATTCGAATAGTTTAACGTAATAGAAACCTTAGATTATGGAAGCACTATTTCATAATTTGAACATAACAAGTAGGTATATTTTGAACCCAAAGTGAAGTAAAAACATCGTTTAATATATAATATTTATACCTATGGAAACTTCTAGCTGGTAGACACTGACATAAAAAAAATTAGTATAGGACGTATACTTTGAGAAAATGATCTGGACAATTCTCTGTAATTTTCAATGGCAATCCTGATTTTAATGTTTTTGAACCGTTAACCATAATATAGTCAATCATAGAAAAAATATATTGTTAGTGACACTTTCTTCTCTTCTTCATGATTTACTTATGTATTTCTTTTTATAAAAGTGATTTATCTACTCACCGATATTCAGATTGAGCATTCTGATAAACGAACTAGGTCTGGATATTCATAGTTGCTCCCTTCACACTTTGAAATCGATTTTCCTTAAATAAATAAACAAATCTAAAGTATCACCACATGTAATTAATGTATGTAATAACTAAGTAATTTATTTTACATTAGCGAATCAGAAAACCTTTACCTTAAGACTCAGCAAAAACTTTATAACTGTCGGTAATTTTCATAAGTTATTCCGTTGAATTATTAAATTTTTGATTCACAATAACTTATTTTTATATATAAGGAAATTACCTTTTTGTCTATATTCCCTTAAGGATAGGGGTTTAACAAAAATATTTAGTAATTCTGGTTGCACCGCATTAAAGTTGTTATTGGTGAGAGGAAGAAGCCTGCAGTTAGGTATTTTTCCGTTGAGATTAGAAAGTACGAACAGTATTCGTAAATATTACAGTCACAGCTTTTTGTGCAATTGCAAAGTGTGTCATGTGTCGTATTTACGAGTTCAATGGTCAGATCGTAACTGTATATTTTAATAAGAGTGTAATGACCGCTAATAGCTTAATAATGTCATAAGATATAACAACTGTATGCGAAAAGAGAGCTATATTGTAGATGATTTTAGCTTTACTTGTAGTATGAAAACCATGGGCCATGGCAAGAGCTTGTTGAAAATGAAGGAAATTAATATAACCACTTAACTTGTTTTTTCAATCATTGAATCCATGGAAAATTTAGTTATTAACTATAGAACCCCATAGCATGTCTAGCCTAGCCATTGAATTCCAGTAAGTTGTTTACAAACATTGCAAACGCAATTCGGAAAGTTTGAAAGCTAATCCATTATAACGTTCTAATACAAACACACTTTCTTCAGATTTCGATAAACTGGTTGGCATCAGTGACGCGGCCCCTTTCGCTTTTCAAGGTGAATTTCACCAGCATTCACGCGTTAAGGTGTAGCTGCGTTCCATAATTTTATTATTCACTAGCTGACCCGGCAAACGTTTGTTTTGCCATGTTTTTCTTCTAGAAAACATTTTTTTAGTTCAATAGAAATAACTATCTACAATAATAAAAAATAGGGCTTGATCGTAGAGGGGTGATAATTAGGGGTTGTTTTTTTGTATGCTGTATCATAAAAAAATAACAACAATGAAATTTCAAAAAAAAAGAATCGGTCCAGCCGTTTCGGAGGAGTCCATACTCCCATGAACCCATGAACGAACATTGTGACACGAGAATTTTATATATTGGATATAGTTTGACTTATATAAAAGTACAAAACGCGTTTTGGTAATATTAAAGTCGTCCTTTTCAACCTTTTGCTGATTAACATAAACATAATTGGATGCTATTTTTGGAAATATTGTTTTGTATTAATTTCAAATTAGCAAAATTGTGAACGATGAATGTTTCCTCGTTTTTATCATAGTTAAAACTTAAAAGTTTTTATTTAAAGTTATTTTTAGTTTTATTGCTTGTACAGTTATTGCGTGACGTCTAACCTAAAGAATAATAACAGAAATTTTTATAAATCTACTGTTACATTAACTTTGTTATTGCTTAATATTAACTAAAAGAAAGTAAACAGTCGCCGCTTTAACATACTATTTTCACTTTCGCTCGCTTACATAAACGCGAACTGTTCGCTATCGATAGAAGCCTGCCATCATATATGAACTTGATAATTGATATTCATCACCTTGGCTTAACAATAAAACTGGCTCTTGCCAAGAATTTGACGGAAAACCACACAACGAATAATCTTAAATGTAACGTGGGTTGAATAATTACATTTACCCCCGAATTAATCAAATATTAATTAAATACGGTCAACTTTAGGTGTAGTTTTTTTTCGTTCGTATTTTTCTATCTGGCGCAGTACGGGATTTTATTCTATGTTTTCATCATAGATCCGCAAATGGTACAATGCCCCGCATTGATAAGCGTTGCGTCAGTTTCTCGTCCCAATTTATATGCAAGTGCCTCGCGTGCACACTTCCGCGTCATATGTTAGAACTTAATTATATATTGTTTTACGAGATAATAGTCGAGGCGATAATGTGTGATTGATAAACTATTTATATATTTTGAAATATATGTGTGTATTTAAATTTTAAACAATTAAACTCATTACAGTTATAAATATTAGTTTCTGTGAAGTTGTCATTAGAATTCCTAATAGAAGTGTCTTCCCAATCATGTATTCAATGTATAATTGTTTTTAATACGTGTATAACTGTTGCCTACAATGATAGTGTTTGTTAAGAATTATTGCAATCGATAAGAAATAGTTATTACATAAGTGAATAATGCATAGAAACGTAAGTGCATTACACCAACCAAATGAAGTAATTTAGACGTTATTTCCTATGACGTAGTGTTCTTTAGGTATACATAAATAATTTCGATAGCTTTGTTTGGCTTATTACTTCAATATCAGCTGCCAACCACATGCAAGTAATTTATATAATTATACCTAACAATAGTAATTAATTTAATAATGCAATAAAATAAATATGCATAGAAATACAAGATATTTACGATATAAAATATTATAGTTACATCACTTGAAAGACTATGGAAAATAACCTAATGAAAAAGATATTTGATATGTTATATGGTAACACTAATTTACAGTCTGTCATTGTCACGTCTATAATCTATTACGTCATTTGTCCTAACAAACTCCTATTATTAAAGTATATATATATATATATATATATATAGATGCACATGTTCTCAACACATATAAATAATACTTCGATCAGCTCTCTCTATCTTGGATTCTTGACACACTAAACGTCAATTAGCGTAGACGTCACGCTGTGGTTCGCTTTCACAGGACTAAAAGAATTCTTTACAATACCAATCTTGTGCAAATATATTTTTTTTTGTTTGACTGCACCTCAGCTGGTGGAAGGTAAGACTAGGTTAAGATAATTTTGGTAAATCATACCGGGCTAAAGTGTAACTATGTCCTCATCACACAAACATCGCCATTTTGTCAATTTAAGCTATGATAGTCGTTAACATCTAATCAGTAATTTATCGCAAAACAATATTAAAGATTAATGAGAAATAGAGCAGTGTGCCTAGTGACTTCAGCGTGCGTTCTCATCCCTGAGGTCGTAGGTTCGATCCCCGGCTGTGCACCAATGGACTTTCTATGTGCGCATTTAACATTCGCTCGAACGGTGAAGGAAAACATCGTGAGGACACCGACATGTCTTAGACCCAAAAAAAGTCGACGGCGTGTGTCGTGAAACATGAAACAGATTCAGAAATCTGAGGCCAAGACTTACAGAGGTTGTAGCGCCACTGATAATTTATTTTATTTTATTGAGTTTCAACTAATCGATTTGCTGTTAAGGTGGAAATTTCTATAAATGTTTAAATGTGCATCAATAAGGCGATTAGTGTCGCAAGCGCAAAAAATGTCTACTTAAGTAAGTCAGGGCAGCGGGTTAGCAGGCCCCGAGCTAGATGCTCATGCCTAGACCGAGAAACGGCTAACACACATACGTGGGAATACATTTCTAATAAATCTAGCCGTATTTAGACATTGGGGATTGTGGGCTAAGCATTGGGTTTCTCTCTGTACAAAACAATGTAGAATATATTAAACAAACGCTTGGTGTCAATGTTTATTTCATATAAAATACCAAAGGTCTCCACGCTGAAACCTATTTGACAGAATAAACAATCGCGAGTTTTTGGTATGGCGGAACTTGGATCGGAAATGATCGTGTATACTTTTAAGAAAACTATTTCTTTCTTTGTCTTGTCGTAATATTTTATCTTTTCTATTTATCATCTTCTGCACAGTCTTTTTGTTTAAACAGTAACATTATAGTTAAATAAAATCCGTACTTCAGATCCTTACTGAACATTATATACTTACAATGGCAATAGAGATTATAATGAATACAGTTTTAAATGTCAGTCTCGAAACGTCCTACATAGCAAAAACATGGCAGTGGCACTATCTAGTACCTTATGCAACTGACGCGTCAGGCCTATACGGTAGCCATTAACACGAATACCGAAGAATGTTCTTCGACGAATTACCTTTCGTTGGCTAAGTTATGACTTCCGAGTTGTTGGCGCATGCCAAGCTTTCAATTTTACATTTCTGCTCTCTGGCGGTTATTGAGTAGTTTATTACTAAAGTGTCCTTTACTTTCCTGGAACTGTAATCACACGTCCCAGTTTTATATTAATGAGACTGCTACGCGACCAATAAACTTTTAGCAATTACGATAAGTATTAATTAAATTGTTACTAACAAAAACTATTTTCAATTGCCCTTAGGAGAATGTAATGCAAGTCGATGGATATATCGTAATAACAATTGAATCACGTCATAGCAGGAATATTTCTAGCGCTGCAATCAATCATTGTGTTTAATGTTGTCATTCTAGAATGTTTTTAAGAAGCTCAAACCTTGGCTTATGTTTTGAAAGGGCCGTTTATACCTTAGTACAAGGTACTCAGGTATAAACGGCAACGTTTCTATGCGGCTATGGAGCTACATAGAAATATAATGTGTAAGCACTAAGCACGTGTTAATGATTTAAATCGTTTAAGGTTTATCGTAATCACGCGAATGCGGCCTAGTAATATGTGTACGAGTATACTTATATATTAACTATAGTTTATTCGATCGGACACAAGGCATCAGCAGAGATTTGTCTGCCTCAAATGGGATTTTAATTTATTTTACTTACTATTAAGTCAATCAAGTATAAATATTCATCTACTCACATATATAATTAATAGGCTCTTTAAATAACTTTGACTTAGTTATGTGACCAGAGATAAAGACTCAAATTTCTTAAATCAAAGCTGAACTGTAAAATGACGCTTGTTAATAGTAAGTTACATAAGTTATCAAATACTAATATTTGATAACTATTGTGGTGAAGTGAGCACTCATCAAACAAATTGTATGAAACTCATAGTCGACGTTTGCCAGGATGTGCAAAAATCTGCAGCGGTAGAGCTCCAACGAATGTTATGTATCTGTTTACTACTTAATGAATAGTGATAAACTGTCACGGTTTCACTGTATATTTGTCAAATATTTATGTATTGAAGTCGAAAAACGTGATGTAGTTCTGTGGATAATTGTGTGAGAGATTTAGTTCTATTGCCAAGCCAAAAAAAAGAGTATCACTTCTGGCAACACTGACTATCAACTTGTGTGTACTGAAAGTATAATAAATTACATAATTGAATTTAGTATTGTCAAGAGCTGCTTTGTGTTTCTACTATTAACTTTTAAGGAGAATATATGTAAAGTGATTGAATGAGTCATGGTCCATTCGTTACTCTAAAAAAATATCGTAACTGAGAACGTACGTTGACCTATCGGCGAACAAGTCATGGATTTTAATTTTCAATTATTTATGCTTCATTTATAAACGTTTTAGCTACTTCACTATTTATAAAAAGCTGCTTATTCTGGCTTCGCGCGGCTGAACTTTTTTTTTTAAATTTTAACACTATGTTAGGGATAATGTAGCATTCTACTGGTGAATAAAGTTTTAACATCGGTCAGTAGTTTTTCAGTTTATTCTTACCATAAGTAAGTTCTAGTAAAATTTAATTAGTTTTGTGTCATTAGTATAAACAAAACTTATAATATCTAAATACTTAATTAATATAACATAAATGTAGGATATAATTTTTTCTAAACTGGTGATGCTCCAACCATTGTTCCTGGCCTCGTATTTCTGTATCTATTTCTTGATAATTATTAATAGGTAAGGTCAGTCTTCTGTGCGCGACTCGAGCTGTCGATTTTTGGGTAAGGTATCCGATTTTCTCACGATGTTCTTGAGCGAGCGAGCGTTTTGCACATAGAAAAACCTGCTACACAGCCGAGATTTGATCGAACGACCTCAGGATTGAGAATCACAGTCCTAACCACTAGACAAACAGTGCTCATTATAATATTAGATATCAGTTGCTGTTATTTATAGTTTTTAAATGGCTAAAAATATTAATGAGGATAGAAAATCATCTTATATACATATACGTACACGATTTCACCAACAAATATGGGAAATACCATCACGCGATGTTTATTTATCCAAAGCCGACTTTGTGTTAGCATTATTGAACATGACTACTCACGTGTGCTATATCAAAAAAGATCAAAACACTTTTAAAATATGGCGATCGTCCTTGCAAAGTTCTCCACGCTAAAATAATTCATATTAGTATTAGACATAAAGCTTATTGAGGCATATTTGCTATACCGGTAGTAAATTAATCATTCGATTAGTGTTTGCAAAGTTCTGTCAACGAATAATGAATAGTAAATTCACGTTTATGATAATGTTGAACAAATGTTCGGAGTTGACGACCCTCAAGAATTAGTTTAGTTTATATAATTGGTTTGACGTAGCTGTTTGACTCTATGTTAATTGTTTTTTTATAGAATAAATCTAAAGTTGTAATATGTATTTGTAAATATGTGAGCACCATGTATCTACATAATAATATAGTTATGTCCTACAATGTTTTTTATAACGACATGCTCCTATTTTATTTTAGTACCTATAGTAATTTTTTTTGTTCTAGGTACATGGTCTTCACCGATAATTATCTAATCAATGTATACAAAATATTGTAAAAACTAATTTAAAGGGATTAAGGAATTTTTTGCGCATTCTTTTCCATATGAAACTACCTTTTGGAAGGGGCAACTAGTCTTTTTTTTAATATTTGTTAAACTTGTAATTTTGATTTTCTCAAGTGCCATTGTTTAAAGTTAAAAGTTTAAAGGTTATAAAGGCTTATTAAACTAAATGATTTGATTAAATATATGTATGTTCCAGCTATTCTCATCTACTGTTTTTTGTTTGTTTTTAGTAGTTAATGGCGACATTATTTTTAGGGTAAAGTTCAGTCGAGTAAGATCCCGAATGTCAACAACATTTGTCGTTTAATATTACTTGAGGCCATTTCGTGTACAACAGAAGCACGTGATACTTGATATACTATCATCTTTTTAAATGATAAAGATGATTGTAAATTAATAATAATACTTTATTCAATACAAAATATGGTTGTTACAAAATTGTCCAGACTCTAGTCTACACTAAATTCTAAAAAGCAAAGCAACTTTCACCGAATGGAAGGATTGCATTTCTTTGGGGAGATAATCTTATTTTCGGTGGAAAAAGGAAAAGAAGTAGTACTGAGTCACCCCCTAAAGATCTAAGCAAATCTCCAGCAACGACTATAAGAAGACAAAATTGCCATAATTTTTCAACTTTATTGAGAGAGAACCAACATTGAACGACCAAAAACTACTAACCTAACCTAACCTAAACCGTTATCAATAACAACAATTTAATATAAAAACTACCTTACCCTCCCACCCCAACTTCAACTTCCGGTAGTAGTACTTCATCCCCCACTAGTCACCCCAGTACCTTTCAAATCCCAAAATAATAAATAGGCTTTTGAGCCTATGTACATGGAGGGCTGTGTACATGGGACTACACAGTCCTTCCATGATATATGGTAGGCAAAAATATTTCATTTTTTAAGAATTAATAATAATTATTAGAATCATTTATTTCTGATAATGAATAATTTTTGCCTAGTAAAGTAATCAAAACTATTTCAATTGGTTTAATATTGATAAAAAGTGTGAATCATATCTTTTTTGTGCTAAGTTATATGAATATTAATTGGAATATTTAAAGGAAAATCTTACCCGTGTAACATCATGACTGTACATATTAAAACAGGAAAAAATATTTTTCTCACATTTGTACGTCTTAAACCTATATACTTACATTCATCGTAATTATGACTAATGAAATATTTGAAACATCTTTGGTACTATGGTAAAGATCTTTACTTTACTTATGCGATAAATAAAAGGTTAATAAATTATTTGTTATTTGTAAAAAAATGTCTTCATCGGAAAACCTTAACCGAACCTACCACGAGGCCTTCCATGAGCTTTCTTAAAACGGTCCAGTTGAGATGCTGATGAGATTAGGTTCCTAAATTCAATAGCATTTTTTCGTACCATAAACTGAAACTTATTGGAATCGCAAGGTGGAACGAAAGAACGATTTAACGATAGTTAATGAATTATCATGTAATATAAATAATTATATTTTCTTTATAGCTTAAACTTGACTCTGTGTTTTGAGAGACATGTGGGCGAACAAGAGCCCCAATGAAATATATAATGAAGTATATATACTCGTATGAATATTTGTTTATACCCAATTGAAAATTGCCTGAAGACATCTTTTTATATCTTGATGGCGTCATTCTAACTAAATATAGACTGTTATTCGAATATTTTCAAATGCCTTATTATTTACATATTATAATATTGAAAAATACCTATGTTGATTTAGGTAAAAAATCAGAGGTGAATAATACAATTTATGACGCTAATAAGGAAAAGGTTAATTATAATAAATGCTAGTGATATAGCATTCTTATTTATTATAAAATGAAGAATCAGGCGGCGGCTATTTTTGGAGTTTTGATACAACTTCCTAAAGAAGGTTTAGGTGTGCAATTAATTACGCTATGTTTTAATACATGAAATCAACGCGGGCGGAAGCTGGTTTAAAATAATATGTGATATTTTAGGGAATAATGTTTTATTGTTTTTGTTATATTATCATAAACATATAATACATACCTAATTAATTACATAATTGAATATTATTAAACAGTTCGTGCAATTATGCGTAGGTACACTGAAATCTTCAACGATTCAAAGTCGTTGATATATAACAAATTATAAACTCGACATCTTCAAAGTCGGTAGAAGCGGATTGTCGTCTTGTTTCACATATCTGCCGATTTTTTAATAATTTATTCATAATCACACTTTCTAAACTCAAAATATCCGAATTATATTTTTTTACTATATTAGACATAGTACATCTTATTACTTTTACTTTATGAACTATGTAGTTTTAATTTAAATATTTAATTTTATATATTCTAAACTATCATTAGGACATTTAGATACAAAAAAGTTGAAAGTTGAAAACAAACTTTTTTAAAATCGCTTATTCTGGTATAGTTTGAAACAGTCAAATTTTGGTTCAGTCGCGAGGTCATGGTACGAATTTACGATTATTTAGAAGTCATGGTATGAATAAGCGATGCATCTCAGTTGTAGGTTGTCAATAGGGTCGCAATAAGAGCTGATGGTAGGCCCCCAGTAGTTTCTGAGATTAGCGCATTCAACCAAACAAGCTAATAAGCACGCTATAGATAAAAAAAACATATATTTTCCCCTACAAAAATGTTGCCGTGCCCCAAAACAAAAACCCGAAGGGGCCCCCGCCCCCTCTCGGGGTTGCCCCCCCCCACACCCCCCCGCCGTCTTGTTGCTGGTTTTGGGGCCCCCCCCCCCGTCTTCGTCCTCTTCCCCCCCCGAGAGACACACCCCCCCCCACCCCCCAAAACCCACAAACCCCTATCCCCCTCTTTTTTTTTTTTGATTTTTTTTTTTTTTTTTTTTGTTTGTCCCGCTCGCCGTTGCGAAGAGACTCCCCCCCCCCCCCCCCCCCACCACAAACCCCACAAAAATTTTACCCACCCCCCCCCACCCCCCCCACAAAAAAAAAAAAAAAAATTGGGTTCCCTGGCCCCCCCCCCCCCCCCCCCCCCGAGGGAAGGAGGGGGGGGGTGGGGGGGGGGTTGCTTTCCCGGTGCCCGGGAGGGTTTTTTGGGACTTTCTCCCCCCCCCCCCCCCCCGCCCCCCCTCCCTCGCCCCCCCCCGCCATGGGTGGGGTGTGGGGGAGGGGGGAAGGGGGGACCCCCCCCCCCCCCCCTCTTTCCTTTTTTTCCCTTTACTTTTTTTTTTTTTTTTTTTTTTTTTTTTTTCTCTTAACCCACCCCCCCCGCCCGCGGTGGGGGTGGGGGGGGTAGGGGTTGCGAATCTCCCTTTTTTCTTTTTTTTTTTTTTTTTTTTTTTTTTTATTTTTTCCTTATTCCTTTTTTTGCTTTTTCTCCTTTTTTTTTTTTTTTTTTTTCTTTTTTTTTTTTTTTTCCCTCCTTTTTTTTTTTTTTTTTTTTTTTTTTTTTTTTTTTTTTGGTTTTTTTTGTTTTTTATTAATAATTATTTGTGTTCTTTAGATAAACTTATTTTATTCTTTGGGACATGGGCAGTGGCGGCGGCCTTTAACAAAAAAGCCTCCTCGGGGAAAAAAAAACGGGCGGAGAAAAAAATTTCCCACGCTATTTTAGGGGTATTATAACAGGTATCCACGAAAGAATATTTTTTTCCTTTTTCTTTTTTTTAATAATTTGTTGTATGTAGTTGGGTGTTTTGGGGTTTTTTTTAAAACACATATATGTACCTACATATATATATAGGCTCTAAGAAGGTCTCATTCATTACTGTCCGACCTCCTCCTATCATTTAAATAATTATTCTTAACGCGAAGTTCGAATTCGAGCCAGTGTTTTTTATGTTTATTTTCAAACCAAATATATTTATATAAGTAACGTTAGACGTTCATACGTGTACACATACACTAAATAATTATTATAGGTTAGTTGATTTCTTTTTAGTTTTTATTTTTTATTAAATTTTTTTTTTTTTTTTTTTTTTTTTTTTGGTGGTTGTAAAAATTTTTTTTTTTTTTTACTTTTTTTTTTTTTTTAAATTTTTTTAAAATATAATTAGTTTTTCCTTCCCTTTTCTATTACTTTTCTTTTTTGTTTTTTGAGAGCTTCTAAATTTACCTGCCAGTTCTCAAATCAAGGGCATAGAACGGACAAGAGTAATAATAACCTCTCCGTCACCCTTATGATTCGCTAAGTTTTTGTTAAAAAAAAATATACGAGAGGTTAAGTATTCAATAGCTACAACACATCTCCTAGTTCTCCAATCTGTTCTGTAAAAATGATGGGATATGATAGGCCGCTATATTATTTCGTAGTCGAGTAAAATGGGAAAAATGCTTGCCTATTGGAGAGATCAAGAGCGGGCGCGCTCAGGGCCATAGTCAGGTGTCAACACAATCAATGCCACTGCAATCGATGTGGGCCATCGGATGCATTGTTTATTAGCATACAACTAAACATTTCTTACGACGTGTTGCGATTCGTCATATTAAATCTATTATTTTACAATTTGTAAGTTATTATTAATAATAATTGGTTTTACGTGGTTATAGCTTTAGCAAAGCGATGTGGTTATAACAAATTTAGTTTTTTTATACAGTTTTTATAGTAGATTAAACCTTGGTGAAATTTATTGTTTGAGACAGATTTAATACCAATTTTTCATGAACCATATAACGTTTCAGCGAAGTAATTTTGTTAGGATTACATTGCTATCATAAAAAAATCATTTGCCATTCCAGATGTTTCAGTCTAGTCATAAAATTGGAATAATGGTACTATATTTTCGTTGTTAGAAGGTTACTTCACGTAGATGTACCTCTATTTAGAAAGACTTGATTCTGCCTTTCGCATGCTAGCTTCGTGGTGCTCCTATTCCGTACCCTAAGTACTGTCAAATACCGTATTTGTCAAAAAGTATTATGTTAATTATCTTGTTTCAAATATAAGTGTGGCACAATTCTAGTCCGTTCTAGTGTCTAAGTGTCTTGACTAAGGCAAATAAATTCTTACAACCTAGCCTAAAAATTGGCTTTAGAAGATTAAGTACGTGTAATGCGGACTGAGCCGATTGTCCGTTGAATTATACAGCTTATTATTTTTTCCCACAAGATTGTGACTTTCTAGAAAAAAAATATTCGTAAGACAAGGCCCTAGGTGTGCCTAGGTGGAAAGAAGAATAATATATATTATACGAGTATTCTGACTTGTAATACGTGAAACCTTATTCACTTAAGTCTCATACAATACTAAATTCATATATCATCAACCTGCTTTACTAATATTCTAGTACGTAATTACAATAAGCAGATGGAATATAGTTGAGTTATATGTTTAATGTGTCGTTACAGATGCTGGAAGAGAAAAGACTCTGCATCTTGGGCGCGGAGCTGTCCGAGCTGGAGATATTTGAGAGACTTTTGCGATTCTCGGGCGCTCAATTAAGATTGCTCCAGTGTTTTCAGGTATGTTATTACATATTAGAGCTACATATAATAATAACGAAAAAAATATTGTTAATATATTTTAAAAACGTTAAAAAAACGCTACCAGCGTGTTACATAGGCTATAGTTTACTTGTCCTTAGTTTATATACAGTTGCTGAAGTCATCATATGGGTCGATCCGGTCGTTTTTAATTATTATAAACAGCTGTCTAAGAGAACTATGTAAAGACAAAACCCCATTTTGATGCAGTTCTTTCAATAGGCCTGATGCTTTAAATTTTAATTAAGGGGGGTTTAATTGATGGAAACTCAATATTGAAATCGAAAATTAAAAAGTATGTTTTAAAACTAATAATATTCGACTTGCTCAGAACTGTCTTTGTCGCAGTAATGGTAGCATACAGTAAACCCCGCTATAACGCGATACACCCGGACCGCGAATCGCGTTGTAGGCGTATTCTCGTAAAACCCTTTGTTTTTTTATAATTCATAAACTAGGAACACGTATATATTTAGTTTTATTAAATAACAACACAATTGAAACAGGTGCAAACGTACGCTAAACTAATTATGGACTTGTCAAATCATTATAAATTTCACACTACAGAAATATTGCTTGAGAAATCTACGCGTTATAGGGGAGAAATGCCGCGTTATATTAGGGGGGATTACTGTACCCTTGTTACAAACGAAACGTGAAATCGAATAATTACCGTCCCAATACATCAAAACGTCCTGAAAAACCACTCCGTGGGCTTTTTTGGCCTATAGTAAAGATAACAAATTGCATAGAAAATGTATGTGTTGGAACTGTCAATACAATAATCAATTTGCCTCATCTTCTAGAATCGAGGGGATAAGAATGAAAAACGAAAGAGAAACGATGGCGCGTTGCGTATGATCTCATTGGTACAGCATCTGTAGCCCAACACGCAATATGTTATTGCGTCTGTCCAAAATCAAACTACATTAACGGCAAAGTTGACCAGTGGCCTGATACTAATTATAATAACATGTGGATTCATATTCAACTATTTTTTCAAACAATATTTTTATACTAGAATCGAGGCAGTGGAAGTTATTTTCATGTCTTTGAATCGTAACCATTATGTAAGCGTGCGCTTGCGTCACATGTCGACTCAATGTTAATACGACATTTGTTGTCTTAGGTCGGATAATCACTTTTATTGTTTTCCCACGTATTTCTTAACATAGTAAGCTGGAAATAAATATTTTTCTTATCATGATACTCGTGAAAAACGGCATGTATGATGTTTTTGTAAATGCTACTTATACGGTAAATAAGAAAATACGAAATTGGGTTTCTATGAAAAACGCAAACCAAAAAAATAACCTCTCATTAAATCACATTGAGTGGTCAGACATCAGCGATGAAGCGCCAAATAAATCAAAACTATACATACAGCATAATGCAGAGTAGTTTTCATTACATATATATCTTAATTGAAGACAGTATAAAACAATTTATAAATAAAGTAATACAATAGTTTGTCCGTATTGCCTATTAGGGATATCACATAATATTTAATGGAAGTAAATTCTATGCCTGTTTGTACAAATCACAGAATGATAACAGATAATTAGTTGGCAGCTCTGCACGTGTTATTAGCACTGATTAATGTCTATTATAGTTTAGTATGGTACCTATATTATGATGCACATTCATATATATGCCATCAAAAACAAAAACCTAACTTGTATAAACAGTGACTTTCCGTGCGGCTTGATCCTACGGCGTTTCGGAGAGATGTGGGGTCTCTCTGCATCTTCTACCGCATTTACTATGGAGAGTATTCAGAGGTGTTGTTCGGACTAACCTGCAGCTGAGTTTCATCATCGGACGTCAAGGCAAAATACCATCCATATCACTTCGACCTCCGTCGTTCCACAACTGAGTGTTTCTTAAGGCAGTTTTTGCCGCGCACTACAACTATGTGGGACCAGCTGCCCACTAAAGTATTTCCGAACCAATTCGACTTAGGGTCCTTTTCAAGAAAAGAGCGTACCAATTCTTAAAAGGCCGGCGACGCACTTGCGAGCTTCCTGGCAATGTGAGTGTCCATGGGCGGCGGTATCACTTAACATCAGATGAGCCTATCGTAAAAAGTTGTGAGATCAAGTCGGTTAATTTATTCAGTCCTTACTTAAGGGATCTTCTGTCTTAAGTTAATACGTAATTTGCTAACAACATAACATAGTGATCATATTAATTCTTAGACTACTGGTTCAAATTGAATGAAATTTGAAATATACCGTGTTTTTACAATGCCTGCTTGGTTACTGAAGTTATAGGAGTCGAAAATGGACTGAACTGTTTCGAGAAAAGATGATGCGTGCGTTGCGGATACGAATGTGGGGTTTCCACAAAGCCTTAAAACCAGAAAATGTTTACTCTTACCTTGATACTAGGCTAGGCTTTATCATAATAAGTGGTGTTCTCATACCTATACAAATATGTTAAAGAAATGTAGGTACCTATTGCTCGTAGGCAGTAGATGCATGTATATTTCAGTAAATATGCCAACCAATAATAATAATAATAACGTTGCTTGCTGTAAAATAAATTATCCTAGTACATAAAAATGTGAAGTACCTAATAATAATTAATTTCTATTTTACAGCTTGTCCTTGGACATACGCCTCCTCTAACAGCGTCCACTCTTCTCGGTGTCTAGCTTTACGTAGCCACATAGGGCCAGCTGCTCTTCGCACATCATCTTCTCATATTTTTATTTGTCTTCCTAGTTTTCTTTTGTCACAGCGAGGAAGCCATTCCGTCGCTTTTTTCGTTCATTTATCGTTGTCTTCTCTCATAATGTGTCCTATCCATTACAATTTCAATATTTTACTAGAAGTAACAAAATTTCTAAACTTTGTCATGTCTTTTATTATGTCATATTATGTGCCGTTCAAGTCGATGCTATTGTTATCAACTGACACTTGTCAATTTCAGGTCTTAATCCCCTTATATAAGGGTATATTACTATATAGAGTAATACTCATGTACAATTAGCTCGCTCAGGCTTTCTTTATAAGCGTGGCGATTACTCAAATCATAGAAAACGCTCCGAGAGTATAGCCAGATGCAGGAACTCTCTTCAGCATTTATTAGCATTGAATAGTGGCAATAGCATATAATTATTTATCATTAATTTATTATTTTGTTATACTTGAGTAATTAATATAAAGTGAAAATAATATCCTCTATTATTTAAATATAGGTTCCATATACCTTGTATGATGTATCTGTATTACCTTAGAATACCTTCTTCTTCTGGTGCCACTTGCTAAAACTTGGCTGTTAACAACTTGAATTGCCGGGTTATCTTGCGCTAATCTAAAAATCTCCTGGGCGAATGTGATGGCGGTCCACTCCCGTACGTTCCTTACCGCCTTCTTTAAATAAAATATATTTTTTCACCGCACCATCATGTCTTAATAATGCATAGAAAGTAAATCCCTTTGGTGTACGGGGAACGAATCACCTTAGGGTTGAGATTTGAGAATCGCATGGGTAATCGCAAGGCTTTGTGGTAAATGTATAACAAAATATATATGATTAAATTCGTATCGGCGACGAAAGGAGCTAATCTTTACAACCGTTAGTCTAACTGTTATCTAAGCTCAAGTCTAGAATCTAGATTTGTTAGATAATAACACCACGACCACAGTATAACGGTAAAAAATATTACGGAAACTCGATTTTGCTTTGTACATACCAGTCTGTTAGTAGATAAGACTTCCGTTAGACCTATCATCATGAAATTGGATGCGCGGGAGCATGTTGATAGCGTAATTATATTAAGTTCTTATGCCACATTTACATTCTGCCTGCAAGGGATGTGGGCAGCGCTGCATCTACCACTGAGATCTGTAGGTATATAATTATATATGGTGTTGCATGTGTATTCGTTATATACCTACTTGCGGACCCGACAGACGTTGTCCTGCATGATATTTCAAGCGATTAGTATATTAAACAAAGTATGATAGTACCCACTACAGCGCCATCTGTTGGGCTGATTTGGGCCCGGCGCCCATTATCGGCATCGGTACGACTGAGGATTTTAGGTGGCAAATAGCAATATACCTACTATAACATAATGGCAGTAAAGTAGAAATTTCCGTGATATGTGGTCGTAATAACAAAAATACCGCTTCGGTATGCTTGAGGCTGGTGTATCGGCAGCCTTGAGTACGCTTCGGCAACCTTCGGTACGCCGCCGGCGCCGAGAAACACTCCCAGTCCACCATATTAAATACAATTCAGACAACTAGCTTGTAACAACTCTGAGACTTATGATGATAAATACGATATTGAGACGCTTCGGCAACCTACAGGACGGTGCGGCATCCTTAAGGACGCTTCGTCATCCCTAAGAACGTTGCAGCATGCCAAAGCATAATTGCCGATAGTGTGCGCTTGCATGTAGGATGCCGAAGGATCCCTTTCCTTGCCGATGCCGATAATGGGCGCCGGGCCTTGAAAATCTAAATCATCCAGGGCGTCACTCAAACGCATACAATTATAATGTAAATGTAATAAATAATAATATACATATTAAACGATATTAACTTTTCTTACATCCTCTTTGACGATATTTGCAGTAAGTCTTCTTTTCTGATTTCTACCAATGTTATGTCAAACGCCATAAGGTTCCATCTAAAAAGTTGGAATTGTATGGTGGTTAAGTATTCTCAAATTTTCTAATTTTCCGCGCAATTTTCTTAATTTTTTTTTAAAAACCTTCTGCCGACAGCAATATATACAACAAAAAAAAAAAAGAATTAGGGAATCGGTTTAGCCGTTCACGCGTGATGCCGTGACCAAAGGAAATAGGGATTCATTTTTATATACGAGTACATATAGATAATGTTGAATAATGGTAAATTAAAAGCACAGAGAACACCCCCCTTAGATCGCAAGCTGCTTTTAAAGAGAAGAAGGGATGTTTTCGTCGGTCAGACAGTGAGGACTGCAGGACTGCGCCAAACGCAATAAATAAAGTAGGCTCCTTTACAACCACATCTAACATATAGTTACACACTCATTCATTCACATACACGTCGCATAATGCGGCAATGGAATAGAAAATTGTTGTAAAAATTTACAAAATTATAAAGAAAGAGATTTAAAAAAATATATTTCTCGATAAAACTTGTAACGTTTTAAAAGTTTATTTTTGATATAGAATTTATTATATTAACCAACCAGTTTATCTGGAATTAAATATATGTCTTTATAAATAATGATTTTATTTTCTCAACCTTTAAAGATTCTAGATGTTAATAAAATGCTAGAATAAGAAAAATTATAAAACTTTGATTTTATAGTTGCAAAATCAACACAATAAACATTGTAAAAAGTAAATGTTATTGTAGTAGACTAATGTTCAATCAACTTTGACCTTTCGTCGGCCGACACTTAATTAGATCATTCTGTTTACAACTGTGTATTTTTATTACAAATTGTGCATACATTGTACGACTAGTATGAATAATTCTGTCAACTAAGGTATTTGTACCAGTGAGGCACACGTTTTTCTTATGTTTTTTCCGTATTTCATAGTACAGCTGACATAAATTATGTACAACAAAAAACAGTTAGGTATATGCAATACATAATATTAAATACAAAAAGGTTCAAAATTTTACGAAAGGAAACAAACAATAAAAAATATTAAATACGTAATACCTATTTCGGATGTGTTGTGTGATGGTGTGAAAGTGAGTATGTACGTGAGTGTGTGTATGTGGGGTGTGCTCATGATGCAGGTGATTTAGCGCTATGGATATTCTTTATACTCCTTGAGCTTCCGCAATAGCTTAAACAAATCAAGGCTTAGTGGTCGTCCGGGCTGCGCATACAAAACTTTACTTATTTGATTTAAAAATTACACCGTATCTTTTATTATCCTATTTCCAAGGATTATTTGCTTTAGGTTCGTAGTTCACAAATGTTCGATCAATAATTTTTGAATGTGTTATTGGATTTTCTCTATAACGAAACAAAAACATAAGCTAGTTTCTGCTCGGCTGGAATGCTGAACTGCGTTTACATTACTGACAATGTTGTATAAAGCCAATTGGCTTCAACTGGTAAACAAGTTGCAATTGTGGGATTTTCATTCAACACCAATCTCTAAATAATATTCATTGTAAAGTATTCGTAGGTAAGTAAGTTGGAAAAAGCCGGAGAAGGTTTTTTCCCGTGAAGGGGTTCCGATCGGCGGTACTGAACATAGCTAGGATATAGGATAACAAGAAAAAGAAGTATAACATGTAAAAGTTGTTTTTAATATAAAACTGGATATTCTTTTTTTTGTAATGATTGAAAATAAAACGGGCTTTTATTATATTATTATTGACTGATAGACAGACATAACATTTATTATATCGAAACAAACACAGAAACACACAAAGTAATAATAATAATCAAAAATAAAATAAAAAAAATAACACAAAATTATGGAAAGAAAAAAAGGAATAGGTACATAAAGTGTGTAATGTTTGTGTGTTGTGGTAGTAACTGGCCCTGGTTCAGCATTATGCTGTGGAGCAGACGTGTTCCACAGCGCTGGACATTCTGCCAGGGACCACAAAAGTTCCGCCTCAGACGCAAAAAAAGAAAATAATTTATTATTTTATTTTTAGACAGCTTCATTTTCGAACATTTTATTAATAACATATATTTAATTTTTATCTAATAATAAATATCAATTATATCGTATATCTATACAAGGCTAACGTCAAAGCTTACTTTAAAATTGTATGGGTAGAATAAATAACACCTCTTTCTTCCTTATGTACGTTAAACGAGACTACGGTATTTACCAGAATACTAAATTACATAGTTTGTGGGCGTCACTGGTCTACAATGTATCTGGCAGTTTATAACTCACACAGTGTAGTTTTTCCTGACAAAAATTGTTACTTTTCACAAGGTGAGTGCTTTTGTTGTTCGAACAAAATAAACAAATTTAAACCGATGGAGATGTACAAGGCTTTTAAGCGGATTAACACTTACTCACTAGTAAGTCACATTTACCACCCATCATACAATAAGTAGATACTTATAATACTCGCTATTCGTGTGCAAGGGTTCTTGCCATATCATTGGCTTATATAATTTTGTTGTAAATCTCTTACCACTGTCGTTTCACATACTAGCATTGTACATTGTAGTATTATCTCATTTGTAACGATACACGCATCATTTCACCTGCAACATTGTCCGCAATTGCGCAATTTATATCATCCTTTTTAAATTGTTGCATTTATATCGTACATTGTAAGTTTTTTACCGATATTAAGTATTATTTCAACCTTCGAAAGGTGTCACATGTGATTGTGTTATCAAAGAGATTATTATATTGAACCGGCTATTTGAATCAAATATTTAGTAGGGTTTAGATACCACAAAAACTTTCTAAAAAATATATATTATATAGTATATTATATATTATAGTATACGGAACATTTTATTAATATTATTATATATTTTTTTAATTAGAGAGAGGAGTCCATACTACGAAAATAATAAAACTAATAACCCATTTACACGCGTAATGTTACTCATATAACCACAACTTTGTTGCTGGTATTTTAAAGGCAACTACGTTTCAAAGTAATTTTTAACTCCTGAGGTAGACTATTCATAGTGTGGGTGTATTTATCTAGAATGGCAGGGCATCGGCATAATTACAATATTAACTCCCCTATGTATAAGAATAGAATACATTTTCCCCATAGCCACAGTTTCCATTTACAGGGTTCAGAATAGGTTTTTATTTAGACATAAGGTTGTATACTTTTTTATATTGATTGTGTGTATTCTTATATATTGTTTGGGGCTCGTGAGGATTTATTTCGATTTTGTTTGTTTTCAGGCGGTGATTGAGCATGGATCCAAGCTATCAGCAGAATTGTCGAGCGCGTACCTAGCGCGTTGTGAACAGAGCTCTCGTGCGAGAAATTCACTCATACATTTAGGATTACGATTAGGTAGGTTTATTGTTTTAATGTGTAATGGTTTACTCAATTGAACGAGCTGGACTGGAGGAGTGACCGGGAGCGCCATTCTCGTGGACTTTTATTAAATATTACTTTTAGCTAGTAGCTATTGCTACTGCGGTGAAGAAACGCGGTGAGAAAACTACCAGGTCAAAGATACAAATATCGACGACGCGTGACAAGCTCGAAAGGTTAAATACCTATAAATAAAAATTGCATATAAAGACAAAATTCAATTGATTGAATTATTTAAAAAAAGCGCAAATTGATCGGTACCACTAGTAAATTTTTCGACGGTTTAAACTTTAAAATATCGCGTGGTATATTATTTTACTTAGCCTTCAAAAAGCACTATCGCCCTTTTGAAAAATAGTATCTTCTAATTAAAGCGAAGAACGCGTTAATTCCGTTTATTTAATTTCCGACCACCAGTAAAACAACTTGTGGTATTCAAACAGATGGTGGTACAATGATGGTCTGAAATAAATGTTTATTTAAATCTGATTTAATTTTCAGGTGGATTCCTTAATGAAGCCGGCTGGTACGCGGACGCGCAGTGCGTGTTAGTTCGCTGTAGGGACATTTGCCTCGCCCAACCACAGACCACACATTATAAACGACTAACACTCGAGTGTTGCCATAGGTAAGTATTTTCGTTGAAAAATTATTTCAAATTTAATGTTTCCACAAAATAAGACGACTGCAAACTTTTGGGAATTGTAAAACATCAATAAATGCTATTAAGGTTTACGAAAATATAATGAAACACTGCAGTTATCAATGCATGTGATCAGGTTGTTTCTCTAGCTCACCAAATTTTATTTCTCAGTTATATATCTTAATATATATAAATCTCATGTCACAATGTTTGTCCTCAATGGACTCCTAAACTACCGAACCGATATCAATCAAATTTGCACACCATGTGCAGTTCGATCCAACTTGAGAGATAGGATAGTTTAAATCTCAAATTATAGTCGCAATTTTAATTTGTTCCAAAATATTTGTTTATTATTTGATACAATTCTAACAGATGGCGCTGTGTTAAAATTATCAACGTTTCACATAAGCTGTCATCTACCTTTCACATAAGTTCTCCTACCGTTTCCCTTGAATAGTTTACCACTATGTGATATAACAAAAACCTTAGCCACAGCAACGCTTGGCCGGTCTGCCATATATATATATATATATATATATATATATATATATATAACATATTAATATGATTCAGACCAATCGATAAAGAGTACCACTTCTTGCAAGCTTTGGTCAACGCGAAATGTTATATAGCCTACAGTCTCTATAAAGAAAAAAACTTGTGTGTACTTATGTACACGCGTTGGCAGTTATACTTCTTTGGCGTAACAAGATAAAAATCGCATTATCTAGTTAAATAAAGTTTATTTAAATATCAAAAAAACAATATTTCTACAAAATTAAAGAAATTGATATTTTTTTATTTTAGCATGCAACTTATACATATTGATATTTACTATTTAATTCACGTCCATTTGTTGGAGTTCTGTTAAAAACTTATAACTAACTTCAGGGTGTCTGTTTTTTGTGACGGCGTGCGCGCATCGTATAAATTTACTCTCATAGTTTTTCCCTAATGCGCCAAAAGAAGTATAACAAAAAAAAAATTGGTGATGATATTATGTATGTATATATAACATTGCATTCTATAAACAATACATTTGCAGGTTATTAAATACACAATCAGTATACTGCTGTTTCCCGGCTGCGGCCGAGACTTACAAATTGGCACTCAAACTCCTCGATCTGCCGGAAGACACCACAGCACAGCTCCCAGAAGGTCCTATTGCCATTTCCGAAACCTGTTGCAAGGCCCTACAGACGGATGGCGTTGATAATGATAGGTGAGTAATATAAAAAAATGTTATCAATCAAATGCGGTGTCAGTTGTGAATAAATACTTTAAATTCCTCTCTGATGAATTTTATGGTAGTTTACATAAGACAATTTTTAAATAAAATGTATCTATAACAAATTGTTTAAATGCCAGTCCCAACACTCCTGTGTTTATGACTAGACTATTCTAGGGTACCTATTATAACACAATATAATATTTATTTAGAAGGACAGTATATGTAATTAGGAAGGAAAGTATATTATAAATTTGATGAATACTTAAATGATCCTAATCCTTGGGATTGATTTGCTCCAGTTCAAACAATTTGTATGACTCAAAACATAGCGACTAAAAAGAGTGGCAGAAAGTTTCTTGCCCGCTCTACGCCCTTGACTTGCGAACTGGTAGTAAATGTAAATTTACAATTAATTTAACTTGTTTTCTGACGTTCATAAGTGTACTTGTTTACCTATATGAATAAATATATTTTGACTTTGAGTTATGGCTAGTTGATATTCGAGGCTTCTAAATCTTTCTAGGCTAGAGTACACAGATGAAGAATGTTGTACGGGCGGTGAGCGCGTGTGGGGCATGTCGGCGTTACTCGCGCGTCTTTGCAAGGAGATCAGCGCCCTCTTCTTCGTGCGATGCGACTACAGCGCCGCATATGCGTGGGGCATGAGGGCATTGTCGCTTCTCACACCGGATACGCCGCCCAAGTATTAATTTTACATATACAAATTATCCCTAATTATATATATGTATTATAATCAGCGCTGAGCCTTCCGTGTGACCTAACTCAAAACAATTATTGGGTTGTCGAAAATAGGGCGTTAGTTTCTATATAATATGATTAAAAAACTATATTTTGGTTAAAAATGTCAATGAATAAGTGTTTGGATAAAGGAAACTCTGAAATTTCTGAAGATCACTAGTAGCTAAATTCCTGACATATTTGATTATGTATTTCTGTATCATAGTTTAATTTAGACAACTTTTTCAGGATAACAATAGAAGTCCTCCGTGCGTGTGGAACGGCCTGTGTGGTGAAGAGACGATTCAGCTCGGCGGGTTTGCTCGTGAGACAGGCTGTTGCTCTCGCTAGGCTCGTCTTTGGACCACAGCATCCGAGATATGCGGCTGCCTTGTTGGATTATGGATTCTATCTGCTCAATATCGACTCTATCACTCATAGTGTGCAGGTTTACGAGGTACTTTAAATGATAGCATTATAAAATGATTGATTTGATATTATTGATTTATTCTAACCTTAGTTTTTAAACAAAAGATCTTAAAACTAAAACTAAGACAAGTAAAGTATTTAATAATTAATCAACTACCAGAAATAATTATAAAAACAAGATTTAGAGTCCTTTAAAACAATTATTTTAATCGAATTCCCAATTAAAATCCGAAAATATCCTAGCAAAAAATGCTTCTTGCAAAAGTCAAGTGACAAGCTAAAACTTGCGTCTTTTTCCACAGACTAACAAACCAACTGAATATTACAATTAAATAAAACGTCAGTATTGACACATGTCACATAATAAACAATCTTAAAGAAATATAATTATATCTCTTACGACTTACACATATATTTTACAATCTGGCACTAGATGCAAAGTGTGTAATAATTTATTTTACAATAATATTTTATTAGGTTGTAATTAAGTTGGTATTTGATAAATTGTTTACACTGTGTTTACTTACAGGAAGCACTATCAACCCTCCGAAGGGTGTTCGGTCGCAGTAGCCTGCACGTAGCCACGGCTCAGGAGGACTTAGCGTACGCCTTGTACGTCCTCGAGTACTCGTCGGGACGGTTTTATAAGGCTCGGGACCACGCCGAAAGGGCCATTAGGATTATTGAGGTATGGTTAATACGAAAATCAGCACTAACATTATTTTAAATAGGGTTTTTGTTATATTTTCTGGATTTCTAAAACAAATATAATTCGTATAAGGCCGTTCAAGTATTACGTAAGCAGATTTACTGCAATTTATCCCCCCCTCTTGTCAACAAAAGTAAGCAAAGCTCTCAAAAATGATATTACATAAACTCATAGTTTTCTGTAGGAATCCTCGAAAATGCATTTCGTTTTCAAGCATATACAATGTGTGGGTAATATGTGTAAAAAAAGTAAATAACGTAATCACCAAATTAGAAAAACAAAGACCCCCCCATAGTGCTTGTCACTAGATTTAAGTGAAATATTTATCGGGTATAAGTTCCAAGATCCGTAAAATATTCAAATTAGGATATTTAAAACGCATGCTTTTATTAACTGTTTTAAAATCTATATAATTAATTAGCAACAACCTCTTACAGAATCTAGTACCACCAGACCACTTGCTATTGGCCTCAGCGAAGCGTGTCAAAGCTCTCATATTAGAGGAAATAGCGTTGGATACACCGGCAGGGCAGGATATGAGAGGTGATTCAAATACAGATTTATTTTATTTATTTATTTAGTCAAAATAATACAAAGAATTATGTGTTGATGAAGTATATCTTCCATATTTATACTGAATTACGTAACATGGTTGAATAAAGAAATTTCATTGGATTAATAGTAACAATGTTTTGGTTAATTGATGTATGTTATATTGTTAATAGTAAATACTCGGAGGTATTTACTATATTCGATAGATAGATATATATTTATATGGTTAAAATAAAGTTGTAATAAACATATGTTATATTACAGAACCGAGTCTACTAGAGGAGTCCGAAGCGTTACACAAAGCAGCGTTAGATTTGTCGATGATGGCGTTTGGTGAGAAAAACGTGCAAACAGCCAAACATTATGGAAACCTCGGACGACTGTATCAGTCTATGCAAAAGTTTCAGGTTGGTGTAATAATTATTTATTCGCTTTAAGAAATCACGTTTATTTAAATGATATTGCTTCAAAATTAATATAGACTGACGAAAACGCTTATTGTGTATGCTTATGTAACCATTTTGTTTATTTATATTCTGTCACAGACAAAACATACTCCAACTGTTTAAATATATAATAAAATATCAATTATATAGGAGGATTCAAGTATTACGTAACTCAAAAGTAAAAAAATCATATTTATTGGTTCTAGTAAAACGTCCATAATATGATGCCTTACAGGGCCAGGAAAGGTTTTTTTACCCTTTTAGAACGGTCGCGGAAGAGATTCTCACGCATCTTAATAAAATGTTATTTTCTTACAATATAAAATGGCATGACCACTTGAAATTGCTTACTTGATTATCGCGCGACGTTTAAGGACGGGGAGGGGGTGGGTCCACAAAAATGTTAACATTACGCGGTGCGTCACATGGCAGTGGAGGTAAAAAATTCCAATGATTGCATAGTATACGTAATACTTGAACGCATACTATATTTATTATTGTAATTTTTAAAGTGAAACTTCTTTAGGCGCATGAGGGTAAAGTTTTTACGAATGAAATGCAATAATAATAATATTAGCGTCACGAAGATGTGCAGCGTTTTTGTCGAAGAAAAGAGAGAGAGTGTAAAGGGTGAATTACTTTATAGAAATTCTATTTTTAATTAATATTTCGTAAAAAGAATTTATGAAATATTAGTATTTTATATTTTATGCAAAATACTTTATTGAAATCTCAAATGACGAATTCTACATTAAAATGCCATGTGTTTTTACTATCGTAGAAATAAATTCATTAAATTCCTAACATATTATCTTCCTTATTCCCTCCCTCTAAGTTTCGGAAATCTAAAGTTTTAGATTTGTATAAATATGAACAAGACTTAAAAATTAGTTTGCCAAAGAAGTTTCACTTCTGCCATGTGTACTTTGTACGCACGCATTTTATTTTATAAGCTGTTGGCAACCTGAATAAATAAAATTTTAAAAAACATACATTTCAGGATGCAGAGACAATGCACCTCAAAGCGATAGCAATAAAAGAAGAATTACTTGGAGCAGAAGATTATGAAGTGGGCCTGAGTGTGGGACACCTCGCTTCACTCTACAATTACCACATGAACCAACACACGGCTGCTGAGAAGTTGTATCTGCGCTCGATTAATATAAGTGAGTACTCATTTGTTAGTAAATGTCGAATGTATTCAATCCCCAACCCAAAAACATAGTCAAACACAATCATAGAAAGCCTTAATAGAGGAGAATTAAGGCTTTCTATGATTTTCTAGCAAAAAGAGTTTAAATATTGACAATATGAGTCTTAATTATATATAAGGCACGCTGAGTGCGCATTTCCTGGCGTCATAGTTTTTAGATGTTGAGTGGTACAGTGGTACAAACAAAACTAGGTACCGAAGTTGTCTAAGCTTTAACTAGTACTAAAGACAATCCTCCTCAGGCCTGAAGCTGTTCGGCGAGCGCTACTCGGGGCTGGAGTACGACTACCGCGGCCTCGTGCACGTGTTCACGCAGCTGAAGAGGCACGACCGCGCACATCACTACAACGGGCTCCTGCAGCACTGGCATGGTATTTAGATTATTATTATGCCTATTAAAATAAATCAGTGGCGCTAGAACTTCTTTAGACCTGGGCCTCAGATTTCTGAATCTGTTTCATTATTATTTTTTAATCTAAATAGGTAAGAAGGTGATCAGCCTCCAGGGACTGACACACGCCGTCGACTTTTTGGGTGTAAGGCATTTCGGATTTCTTCACCGTTCGAGCGAAAGTTAAATGCGTATAGAAAGAAAGTCCATTGGTGCACAGCCGGGAATGAAACCTACGACCTCAGGGATGAGAGTCGCACGCTGAAGTCACTAGGCCGACACTGCTCCTATTATTCCTATTAGTAAAAGTTTAAAAACAAAACATTTTATACGTCACTCACGTGACACAAACGATCACAGGGTTCGTCGATTCGACGATGACGTAGCATGCTGGTAAATAACAGATCGTTTGCGAGCTGACTTTTGTTTCATAAGTATGACGGCGTCTTCTCTAGACAAGCATTTTGGGTTCTTGAAATTATGATAAAGATGACACGTGAAAAGAAAATGCCTTGCAGTATCCGGTCTAATGTCAGTGCGCATGTGACAGCGGTTAATTACGTACCGTTGTGACACTACGCCGGAAAAAATTCCGGTTCGCGTGTCAAAGTCAAAATTGATAATTGTCATCCTTCTTTGACTGACACCGATTTAGCGCAAACAATATTCTTTATATATATTTCCAGATCTCCGCGAACAATCCAAAGCCGAACAGCAGCCCGCGATAGGTGATGAGAAAGTGATTCCTCTCGAAGAGCTGCAAGAGAAGTTCTTCAGCACACGCTGAACAACACAATTGCTACAATTTGCACGGCTTTGCTTCCATCTTCCAACTTAAAGGGTTGTCTTCCCGCCTTGAGAACTTTTGAAATTCCCGTTTGAGACGATTACGAAGCGTCCTAAGCGGGATTGTGTTTATTCGCGTTTAGGAAAACTTCATTTTTGAACTGAAAATGTGCGCTATTTATTGGCAATTATTCTTGTTTTAACTAGTAACAAATAATTATAATTAAAAATCATTTTAACTATGTCTTTTTATAGGACGAAGTATATTTCTGTTTGAACGCGATATATTAAAGTACTCCACATATTTGAATGTGATTTGCAAATGTCGCAAATGCAAAGCTGGAGCAAGTATAGGTATTGTCGAATGAGAAAGTGAATGTATATTACATATTAATGCTTGGTATCAAAATTAGTAGAATGTAAGTATTGGTGATTTTACTGCCATTTTCAGAGGCTTCGAGTAGAAGAAACTTCTAGTTTATTAATTAATAAGTTAGTTAATTTCTTTTATAGAAAATATTTCGTTGATTTCTCTTTTACTTTCTATTTGAGTTTTGCTTTTATATTGATATTGTGAATCGGTTCTTTTTCCGTAATTGAACACGCAGGGTTTGTGTGTTAACTCAACGGTATCACAATTTCTTCCAACAATTATCTCCAATTTTTCTATCCTTGGTGCTTATTTTGCATTCTCTCACTCCGCTGGCTCTTGGCCTCCGGAATGAGCAACTTCCAGCGCTCCCTGCCCTGTGCCTATTGTTATTAACTTAAGTCGACATAGTATTGTCTTTTATTGACATAACTTCTAGACATAGAAAAACACTTTTTTAACGGATTTGTTAAATTTAAAATTATGTAATATAATTGTATATTTATAATAAAACATAACTTCAAATCCGTTAAAAAAGTGTTTTTCTTAATTCGACATAGTTAAATTCAGTTTAAAAACATTGTAATCTTTACAAAGAACATATCCAAATATTGAGAATGGCGAGTTTTCATCAAATCCTTACTAAGACATAAAATGCAGTCACCTTAATCGTTAAACTGCAAATTACCCCTATAAGTTGAAATGTGTACGAATCTTCTGCGTTTTTGTATATAATTTGTATGATTCGAGTTAGTTCCTCTGAGTTCTTAATTAAAAAATGTATAAATTAGTTGTAAACGCTTTCTAGCAATATAAATGTGCAATGAATGAGGCTTTTTTTAAGTACTTAAAGTGCTATTCAAAATTGTATAAAGGCAAAAATATTTATTTTTGTATATGGTATTGCAAATGTATACTGTCACAGCGATGTTTTTATCAGCAGGATTTTCAGATTTTTTTATCAATTTAATTAATATTTTTCGCTTTCCTTTAAGTTTCTTATTCTGCTCAAAAGAATTCATGTTACACGAAATTTATCCGTGACATTCCTTTATACAGACGTTTGACAGCTATATTTAGTCTGTGTACGTCAGAATTAGCATCTATTTCTTGGATACATTTAACCGTAATTTTATGATAGACCTCATCCATTTAACATTTATGACACCAGTCCATATTTAAAAAAGCCGCACATGTTATGTCACGTTTTTTTGATGAAGTACATTGGCCGAAATCTTGATTTATTTTCAGTGTTAGTTGAGCGATAGACGTTTGCAAGACATTTGTTGACGCTAACGTAAGAGGGCAACACTGAGCATTCTTTTTTAAATTGATTTTGAGTTATCTGTTGATCTTTAATTCATTTTTTGTTCACAAAAATGTTTATTAGTACATCTATATAGACTTGACGTTTTGTTTTATCTGAAATGTAAGTGTTGGTTTAGATTATCTAATTTCTTACTTTCTGCAAGTTGGCACTGCTTATTTGTACGTAAAATTAAATATTAATAAACATCGTGAGAAAATAAACAAAATATGGCTAACAGAAAGAAAATTGATTGATTAAAACGTATTGGCGGCTCGGCTTCTATCATTGAAATATAAAATGTGTGAATTTATGTATACATATATTTATATATAGATGTTATATTTGCTGCTCACATAGTAAGATTGACGTGTCCGTGTGTACGTTTGAATGGCTGTTATAATATATAGTGAATAAATAAGATTCACAAATAAAAATTGTCTTTTCATTTTTATCCTTATAAGAGAAAACTCAACTCAGTTTCCAGGCCAAAATTTTATAGATTGAAGATGTTTAGGCGGTCTCGTCGCGTTCTACTCGACATTGGATGACCAAGTGAGGGTCACCAACCATTCCGTGAAGGTGATAACTTCAATGCCGGGAAATGATTTCGGGCAACGTTCTATCCGTAAAGTGTTTTCCCTTTTGACATTCATAAGTCGAGCGGCCCAGATAGTAAACCCCAATTGTGCTTCTAAGTTTGCTCCGGTCCTAACAAGCCTTCTCCGGTACCTTTACTCGCTCGGTACTTTCCCAAACTGATAGAAGATCGCTTCAATACATCCAATGCCTGAAAAAGTGATCTCTGACCCGTCCAATAGCCGTAACCTCCTTGTTCTCCAAATTAATGGAAACCATTATCAACAGCCAGCTTCTGGGGTATCTAGAGGGTCATAAGTTAATTAGTTATTGTTAATACGGCTTTCGCCTTCGGAATTGACATATAATCGATAGATTCTAAATAGTTGGTGTCGCTATGATGGAGCTGTTCTATTCCAGAATCATATTGTTCTGCTTATAGATCGGCAGAATGTTTCTTTTCTGTAGAAGTCCGTCTATTCAGGACGTCGTGTTTGTCATGTATAAATAAACAACTCTCTCAGAGAAAACCTATTGCGTCGTTTCATGAAGAATTTCTATATCACGTATATATTATATAATATATACGTTTTTTTGTATTTAATTAATAAGAAGTAGTATCAAATAAAAAACAGTGGTTTAAAATATTATTTAATAAATAATAAGAAAAGAAGCTATCTAAATACTGAGTACAATCAATTGAAACGGTGGAATGATTTCGTATAAATGTCTTTTAACAATACAATACAATAATTTACATAATATTATATCTCTGGACTTATTCAACATTCAAAGCATTTTTGCATCATTAAGGCCATACAATTAGGAATATGTTTTGTTTCTCTACCCTAAGTAGGAAAAAATTAATTATAATTATAAAAAAAACTTATATATAACAATCTCTATAAAAAAATATTCGAGTTTTTAAACTCAAAAGTGAATAGCAGCCAAAAAATACGCTTAGTGCAATACAATTCCCTACACTATGTCGAATTGCGTTTCTTAAATTTATCTTAGGCGGGTCCAAGTAGAGCGATGAGAGCCTTCCTGTAGTCGCCCGAAGTCTCTCCCTGCTGCCGCGTCGCAAAAACAAAACAGTTTTCGATTTTCGTCCAACAGATGGCGTTAATTTCAATCGAGTGCATAAGCGGCGTTGTGTCGATAAACAGGTGGACATGCAAAGAAATGCGACTGCGTTAGTAATTAATGAATTTATTTTATACAACCGGGCAAATGGTCCGCGAGGAAGTTGCCGGCTTTTTAATCGGATCGTTTTATAACTAAAATAAAAGCTTTTAATGTGAAACTTCTTTAGGCGCATGAGGGTAAAATTTTTACGGAACGTCACGAAGATGTGCAGCGTTTTTGTCGAAGAAAAAGGGAGAGCGATTGAAAGAGAGTGGGAAGGGCGAATTACCTTATAGAAATTCTATTTTTAAAATTAATGTTTCGAAAAGAGAATTTATGAAATATTAGTATTTTATATTTTATGCAAAATAATTTATTGAAATCCCAAATGACGAATTGTAAATTAAAATGCCACGTGTTTTTATTATCGGAGAAATAAATTTACAAAATTATATTTATAATTTTTATTAATTTTTGACACTAATTAATATTTAAATGACTATTAAATTCATAACATATCTTAGTTTTTCCCTCCCTCTAAGTCTCGGAAATCTAAAGTTTTAGATTTGTATAAATATGAAAAAGACTTAAAAATTAGTTTGCAAAAGAAGGTTCACTTCTGACATGTGTACTTTGTAACGCACGTACTTTATTTATTTACATTTAGTAATAATACAAATAAAATTACCTCCTTTTCCAATATGATGCAATCCAAGAAGAAAATATTTATTAAAACATACTATAATTAAAATACATCTAAAGCCCGTGAAAAAATGCAAATATTGAATCTCATAATGTGCTTTAATAGATAGTGTTTAGATGCAGGAAAGCGAGAAGATCTTTAAAGTAATCAGCCTTATGTGCAATCAATAACTGTATAGTTTTGGGAAAGGGGTTTTTTATAACACAATTTTGATTATTTGATAAAATTATACAACAATAATTATTATATGTTGTCTTTATTCCTTAATAAGGAATTCTAATACGGCCAGAAAAAAAAATTTTAGTCGAGTGTCTTTCAAAAAATGCGAATAGCGATTGGCGATCAGCTTTTTTGAAAGTTCATAAGTTCACAACTATGAAAGGAAAGCACAAACTCAGTATCAAGAGTTAAATAATGATTATAGGTACATTTCATGCTTTATGTAAATTTATTCACCAAATCTCCATCTTACAAGCAAGTATCGAATGAATCATTGATTCTTGTGTGTATTTAAAACTCAAACCACACTTTCAGCATAACTATAGTGCTTTCCTGACACAACCCTTAGGCCGACTTTGAAAACTAGTTTCAAAAAATGTCGAAATCAATTTGTGAGAAAAACTCCATTCCACATAGCAAGACATGCAGGAAACTAACCGCAACGTCACTCTGCAGAGTCTTGTCATACAGACTTTCATACTCCCTCTTGACAGCGGCGAGATCGATCTCGGATCGGTTCACAATAATCCTTATCAAGGCTTTATCTTCGGTCCCGCCCCCTTGCATCGAACTGCGCAGTCTCTTTGCGAACCAAGCCGCCGCGTTTTCCACACATTCCACTGAAACAAGACATACCCTGAAGGGAGCCGACTCCTAAATTAAAAAAAAGTTCTTAAAATTAAATTTTCTTATCAGGGTATGTCTTGTGAATCACCATGCGCTCTTAAAATGTGCACAAAGCGAGAAAATCTCAAATGATTTAAGAGATGGTTTAAAAAAGATGACATTTTAAGAGAACGCACACCTTGAGATTCTTCAGAAATCGGAGGATCTTTTGAATCTCAAAACTGATTTAGGAGATTCCAATTTCATGCAAATTTTAATAATCGCAGAAGAGAATCAAAAAAAACACTACTTATCCAGAGCTTGATACATTCGGTAGTGGGCTGATCAATTTAAAAATAAAAAACGTGTGGCACTCGGGGACTGCCGCGGTAAAGCTATTGCATAGCATTTTTTATAAACTTATGCAATATAAATATTTATTTATTTTTTACAGTATTATTATTTTTCTTTGGTATTAATTCAAGTTTTTTTTTGATATTAATTCAATCTACCATTCTACCAGACTCAGACTAACACACCTATCCGATCACGGTAAACCGATTTGAGATGCAGTATGCGTTCTGTCCCGCTCTAACGCGTATATTACGTCATCGTGAGTTAGGTTTTTATATTCGTTACGGAATTTCTTGATTCGGTCGCCGCGCTCAAAGCCCGCGATAAAATCTATGCAATAGCTTAAAAAAACATTGTTAAGTGTAATAATAATAATAATTTACGTTATTTTCGCTTATTGTTATGCAAAAATTTACTATTAAAATCTAAAATTATAAAAATGTAGTATTTTTATTTTTTGTAACATTTTTGTTTACCATAATTGTCATATATTTAAGAAAATATAGCTTGTAACATATAATGTAGATATAGCATTATATATGATGTGGTGAATCATTATAAAATAAATAAATAAATAGACTATGAGTATTGAGTATGGTAAAGTATAATGTACCAATGATAAAACATTTAAATATCAAAAATATTAAGTTTTGAACTAAAATCTTTTATGCAAAATTATGATCTGACTATTCTCCTGTTGCAATTTACAATGATGATTAAATTGTTATGTGAAAAGACCCTCGGAAATTCTGAAGAGAACCTTGCCACACCAAAAAACTTACATTGGTTCATGCGATGCTTCAAATGCTACACTCTCACAAGACATACCCTGACTTCGCTGCCGAGAGTCTTGTTATATAAGACCTCGTACTCCCGCTTGATAGCGGCGAGGTCTCGCTCGGACCGGGAGACGATGATCCTGATGAGGGTCCTATCGTCGGTGCCGAGACCTTGCATGGCATCCCGAAGCCGCTGAGCGAACCAAGCCGCGTGGTTTTCCACGCATTCCACTGAAATTCAGTGACCATCTAACATACTATAGACAATTCTGACTTGTTTTTAAACACTAATACATTTAATATCAGACCATTTTTAAATACATACAGTTATGTACAAAGCAATACTATTAGAGTCAAGGACCTCGAAACAATATGGTTCGAAGTTGGACGCAAGAAGCACGAAATATACTTGAGGAGGCTAAGGCCCCCACAAGGGGCTGTCGAGCATTGATGATGATGAGGTAGGTCTTTCAATATCCGCTGATGCCGCTACCTTCAACTTAAGCCTCCTAGTAAGCTATGAACGTTCAAATTGTAAAACCGAGTGTATAATAAAAGACAAACCGATTGCACTGAGTGCCTCAGATAATTCTCCAGCGATCTCGGCCTTGATCGCCTGCTCAATCGTACGACCCGAGATGTTCTTGTACTCCTCAAAAATAGCGCGCAATTGGCCAAAACTCTCGTGAGCTAGAATCTGTAACAGTGAAATCTCAATCACAATGCAAATTTTTATTTTAAGTAAAAAATCTAAATTGTTAGCCGCATCAAAATAAAAAAATAAATAATAATTACTACGCCATCTATTGAAGTAAGACAACTCCTTCCATATTAAATATGCGAAGTAATTTTTTAGTAATTTTTAATATTTTCGGGCCACGTGTAGGATTAAGAATCTTTTATTACTTTTGCAATTGTAATATTAAAAATATCTCATTTTTAAACAATAAAATTAAAATAAGAATGAATGAAATATATCGGTTTTATTATTAAATGAGCGTATCATTCGTATCAGATGTACAAACACCAAAAGCAAATGTACACTTATGAACGTCAAAAGAAATATTTTTACGATAGAACGCGATGAAGGGTGTATAAGAAATACATTTTTTTGTAACGAGATACAACAATTACACTAAACGAATCCTAACCTTGTTGAATATCTCCTCATCAGTTCCCCACTTGGCCTCTCCCGCATCGTAAAGCTGCTGAGCTGCCTCGGCTGCTCTAGCCTGATCGACTCCGGCTTCTTCATCACGAGCGCCCTGTTGTTTAGCCTAAATCAATACGTTGTCTGGTCCTTTGCCTCGGAGTAGCATCATCAAATTTATTATATCTATTATATTCAAGAGTTTTCATAAACTTGCATTTAAAACAAGCATCTGTCAGTTCTTTAGGAATGAGCCCAAATAATTTTAATAGGTAAGAATTAATTCCGCAATTTAGAAATCTGGTACAGGCTTGTTGTATTTGATTATATTTACTTTTAAACATACACTATCAAATGACATTGACTCTAATAATGTATGTTATTTTAATAAACATAACAAATAAAAACAAATCTTACTATATAAGAATATACTTCTTTGGCATTATTAAAAATAGTTTTTGATTGCATGCAAATAATTAATTACAATTAAATAATCAAAGACTGGAAAAGGAGTCATTAAAGTCAATAAAGTTCAGTTTACATTTGAAAAATTAATTAAATAAATATTTATTATTATTCTCTTACATTAAAAATAAAAACTATTTATCTTTAAAAATTTTTATTTCATTATATATTTATTTTTAAGTGACTCTAATGTCTTCATCAAATTTCGGTTTGTAATTTTAAATTAATATTACTTGGTTATGCATTAGAGGTTTCCAAAACTACTTGCTTTCTGCAAAAATAAAGAATATTAATTTAAGCTCTGTCCATCAAAACTTAAAATTTTTTATAATTATATTATAATTTTTTTAAAATTTATATTAATATAATTATATAAATATGTTAATAATATAATTTGTAGCACATGCTACAGACCTGATAGAACTTTCTTTTATTCCATTTAGAGATAGAGATAATTTAAATATAATACCGGTGTCTTCCTTGTAGGTTTCTTTGGAGTTGTTTGGGGATTCTTGTTGTTCAGTTCACATGATTTTCTTTAACCTTTCTTTAATCCTAAAATAATGAAATTGTTAAGTTATGTTGTCACTGTTGTACACCTTTGTTTGGCTTTTTAGTATTCAAGTTATTAAAATGATTTATTACTTGTCATTGTTGGCTTTATTTGCTTTTGGGATATCAATTGTTTCAAAATGATTTTATTTGTAATAATGAATATTAAATAAATTATTAATTTAAGTATATGGTGAGTGGTTCGACTAGGTATTAAGTGTATTATACCACTGTCCATTATAAGTGGGAATGGGCCACTTCTGGCAGGAAGAGTTTCGTACTACAATGCAACATGGATGTTTTAGGTATTACAATATTCTAACTATTAGAAAAAGTAATTTAAGCATATGCCTATTTGAAAGGTTGAACCTTGAAATACATACATATATTTATAATTAACATTCCTACCTCAAATACAATAAATTCATTGAAATCTACTTCAAACATTGTGTCTCGAAAGGTGATGGTGGCTTGTTCCACCTCCAGTTTTGATGTTTCACCATAAGATGACAACTCTTTTTGTATTAATTTAGTATTCTATTATCAATTGTTTTTTGTCTCTTGTCCTTATATTTGCTAATTAAATTATGTTTTGATTAAATAATTGGTCATTTTTTTGAGATGCAGGTACTTATTAAAATGTTTACTTCTCTTTATATCGCTCCAAGCCTTCATTTCTCCTTATTAGTATTCGTGCTTAAATCTTTGTTCTCAATTATTGATATATAGGGTCGTAGAATATTTCTAAAAAGTTGCTGTAACAAACAATAAACAAAAGAATGAATAATGGTTCATGTTTCAGTTTTAATCAACAATAATACTCGATAATACATAGGTACGGATAGTTAACCTCAATTGTATTGAAGCACTCAGGAAGGTTAGCACAGTTTTTTTCACAAATATTTTATATTATTTCACAAATATTTTGTATAATGAAAATAATAGGTATATAATTATTAATTTTAAAAATAATTAAAACTCCTATATTTGTTTAAAAGGTAAATGTCATTGTCAGATGTCAATTGTCATGGTCATTCAAAATTCTTGTTAAGCTGCTAACTAGAATATGCGTGAAGTTAGCTTCACGCATATTCTATTTCTTTTACTTGTAGTTTGTCTTATTCCCATCTCGCTCGCGCACGCTATATCACACTGCCAATTTTGTGTCATAGGTGCGCGCGCAATCTAAAATTTCACTCTCATAATTTTTCATAACGCGCCTAAAGAAGTACAACTTCAAAAATATATTATTATCAATTAATGATTTCATTTAGATACATATTTTTAAATTCAATAATACTAGTCCGAGGGAACGTAGGTAAAGCAAAAGCTCAGAAAACAGAAAGATAGGGAACTTATTATGTATTTTAAATTGAATAAATACACATAATCCATACATAAAACAAGAATTAATGTTTATTCAGATGCAAGCATTGTATTATCAAGGTTAACACAATTAATAGAAAACTGTGGCTTAAGCTTTTTATTATTTGTTTTAATTATGGTTAGTCACAGTTAATTGATGTATGAACTAATAACATCTATAAAAACAAGCAAATTACGTAATGTATAAAACACTAAGTATTTTTCCATAATATATTTAAGAAAAGAATTGGATAGATAAACTTAAAAATTCTTTTATTAAAAAATATTAAAACAATAATATCATATAAGTATAAAAAATATTGTGGAGCCAGAATGTAAATTTTAACTTACAGTAACAATCAGAGTTAGAAGTCTTCGAAAATCTCCAGATGTTTCTGAACACATATGTTCTGCTAATGGCCGATTGTATACTAGAAATAATATATTATATTAATAAGGGAGGGACCAAAAACATATATTGTCTATTAAACAAGGCATTTTATCGCCATAATATTGCCATCCCAAACCCCGTGTGTAGCTTAGGCTTAACTAAACATTTAATAATCCCACCATACTCAATATAACAAACATGCACCAGTTGTGCTAATTCAAACAAAAGTTAGCCTATGAACCTTTCTAAGGTGTAATATTAGTTCAGTGATTAAGTGAAACAAAAATATTTTATATTTGTTTCAGCTATGTTTATAGTAAATAAATGATTACTTACATCTCTCATATGCTTCAACAATCTCAGCAATCTCTTTCTTAGTTCGAGTACATAGTATTTCTACCAACACTTTTTCATCAGTTCCCATGCCTTCCATGCAATGGTGCAACTCTTTGCAAAGGTATTCAGCTGGTGGCAGCATCAAAGCAACTATAACATCTTCGAAATGACCTCCAAGTTCTGACTTGAGGTCTTCAATGATGTCCTGTATATGTTAAATAAGTTTTTTAAGCATTGTTTAAGTATAGCATATTAAACATTTATGTATTTCGAAACTTCTCTGTTGTAACATCAAGATAAGAATAATACAGTGTAATAATGCCTTACCCTCCCATACTCATGAGTAAATGCTTGTGAGATGGCCTGCCTCTGAGCATTTGATCTGGATGTAAGAATTTCTATGATTGCATCCTCATCTGTACCAAATCCTTTCATGGCTCCTCGTAAAGCTGCTGCATCTTCAGCTGCATTGAAGTGAGCAACTCCCACAACAGTTGGTTCATGCTATTCAAAGTTTAAAAAAAACATAATACAATAATTGTGTTAGTTATAATTATGAGTAATAAAAGTGAGGAGTGCAATTAAGCTTAAAATTAATAGCATTACTACTTATTATTATTATAATCATTTTATACGTTTTTAAATAAATTATACTTTAATGACTTTATGACCATAAGACGTGTAATCAAAGTTTTACCAAGATATGTGAGTAATTACCTACATTATTTGGTACATACGAGGTCAATTGGGACACACCAATTGGATACCTTGACCATTACTTAAGATTAAGAATGCAATGATGACAACAACATAAACTGTCTAATTTTCAGTGACGAATCAGAAACTTCCCTTTGGAAGCGGTCAAGGCTAAACCGCGCCCTTTAGGCTTTAACTACGAATATAAGTGACATCATCCGCACTTCGGCGTTAGAAAAATAAAGCCTCAGGGCTAATTAGTATTTGATGATTAATAAAGGCGTTGTATAATATTTTACTCATGTACTTAGTAAATGGAGTTAATACATAATGAGACTTACCACAGTTGCCATGTTTTATTATACAGCTTTTACAAATAGCAGGAAGTTGCTTTAGACAATTTGAATCTCCTTAATATAACTGTAAATAATGTACCACTACAACTTTTTAACAAAACAACAATATCTTTCTAAATTGGAGTTCAGATTTCGTTTGCTGCAAATTGACGCTGACATTAGAGTATTTTGACAGCAGAGGAAACTTCAACTAACTGTCATTTGCAGCATTCGACTTGATTAAAAGTCGCATTTTTTATTCGTAAAAGGCATGTCTGCAATCAAATACAAACTACATAGGCTTTAATTTATTCCTGAGCATGTCTACAATCAACTACAACTAGCTCTATTTCTTAAGTCTTGGGTACAATTTCTGATGAAATAACGAATACTTATAATATCGGATTAAAAGGCACTTAACACTAATTGCAAGTGCAGGCTGGCTGCACGCACTGCATGTTTTCACGGGCGAATTCTGGCCCGTACCTTCGGCGCTGGTCTTAGTGTGCGATTTTTAAAGTCTGCTTACAGAATGTTCGGGAATAGGCGACTTCCCATCGGCATGGGAGACGGAAGAATGTCTGGTGCTGTTGAAAAAGGTTGGAAAGCTAGTTGAAGTCGGCAAGCTTTTCGAGTCATTGCCGGTCGTATTTCCAAGCATCTAGGGACTGTAGATCCTAGTATACACGATGGTGAATTCGGGTTTAGAAAGAGCCGATAAATAATAGATGCTATCGCTCAGCTCCGGGCTGCATGTAAGGTGTCCTGGCAAAGTATCCAGGAAATATAAAAATGGTATCAGGGAGCGACTTATCAAGTGCGCTGTTGCACATTAAGCAGTTGTTCAAAAGATACTCTTGATGGAGATACTCGCGGGAGTGACAACTATCTGTTGCGTCGACGACACACTCGTGGCTGCGGGCAGGATTACAAACAAGGGCGCCTACGCGCAACTGACGCAGCAGCCCGAGTAGTGCCTGAAATAAAAAGGCTTGGTCTCACTAACGCCCTCGCCAGGCGTGGAAAACAAGCGAGGAAAACCAAGCACTAAAACACGAGGCGGAGCGTTAACACCATCAACGCGTTTAGACCACAACTTGGGCACGCAGACGCTTCATCGGGGGAACAGGTGTTCATGCGTCCCAAATGCGTCCTTCTGTCACAAACTTGCAAGCATTGCACCTGTCTTCTCCCAGCTCTACAAACCAGGGCGAACAGGCCGATGTAAGTATGCTTATTACCGTGTCCTGTCTCGGGTGATTGCTGGTGCACCGTAAGGTTTTGGTATGCGCAGTAGTGAGTTGCGCCGCGAGACACATTTCCCCACAAAAAAGGCACTGCGTGTCATTAAAATAGTCTATAATAAAGCTACAAAGTAACTGCCGCCGACATTGGCAAAGGCCTATTTTAAAAATCCTTTTGGACTATTTATTAGTAATATAGAAACTACACAAATCTACATTATTCATTTTGTTTAGTATTAGTTTTAAACGTTCAAACTATGTATCTTGTTTCCGCCAAACCGCTTCTCTAGGCAAGATGGCCTTGCAATCCCTACGGCCTACCATGCAGTTAACTCGAAAACAAATGTCAATTTTTTTTTATAATTTTTTGATTATTTACAGATACTTTAAGTCCGCTTATAAAAGCCAGATTTTATATGGATTTATTTCAATAAAACTTTATATTTCATACTGGAAAATAACTTAATACATTGTTTAAATTTTAATGAACCATTTTCGTTAAATAAATGATCAGTCAAGTTTCCGTTTCTCTCAAAGCACTCTCTACCATGCCACATTACGTGCTTGCATATTATGCATACTCTTTGGTATAATTGTATATTGGTTGTCTTTGGTGTCGGGACACTTATAAATAAAACTTAATTTACTATAATGTATTATCTTCTTTCATAATCAATAATAATATTAAGATGTAATATGTTTGTGTACATATTTTGTTTTTAACCAGCTTATCCCTTTATTTCCTTTTGATGTCTTTGTTTATTCTCGCGTGTAGTTTTCCAACCTTTTACTTGAAACTGGCATAAAGTTAAAACAATATTAAAAAAAACTTAATTATCGAATTCAATTCGGGAGAGTTTTTTTTAAAGTGTTTGGTGCTAATTAAGTACGTATCTTAAATTTAATTGTACATTAAAGTAAAATAAAAAAACTTTTTTTACGATATTCGTATATTTATCTATAAATAATTTATGGTCAAATTTTATAATTTAATCCTTGGATTTCTAAGGACAATATCTGTGTCTAAATGATATTAAAATATTTTTCTTTTTTTACTAGTCGCACTTAGTATCGTAAAATGTTTGCGATTGCGATAGTATTTGAGCTTATAAATATAGAACATACACAATTTTTCTTGTTGTCAATAACCTTTGAGGCGAGTCACTACTTATGGGGCGTAACTAGGGCTTCAACTTAGAAAAACAAATTATTTTTATGATTGCATAAAAGAGAAATAAATAAGTTAGCATGATCAATTAATCTTAATAAAACAGTTAACGATGACCCTGATGATTTGTTGATGAAAATATTGGCACCACATTCGATGTCTTCATTCCCAAACGACGACGCGGTAATTCCTCTCCACATTGTCTACGTAAAAACCGTTCACATAAGGACTCGGCAAAATGTCGTCCAACTGAAAGTAGCGTAATAATTAATGAGACTAAATGTTTTATTTACCTATAAATTTATTATTCCAATTAAGAACAATTAGTTATAAGTAAATGCCTACATAGCAATTAGTTAATTAAAGTGTATAGTCTGTTATTTCTATTTAATCCCGGCAAAATATATATGACAGTTGTGAAAAATTTTAAAATCACATCTCTATGTCGTTTTATATAGAAGTGTAAATTTTGTACCCATAGGGTGAGATTCATTCAGGTAAAACAGACTAACTAAAGTGATCAAATTTGTTCTAAATTATCCTATTGAAGAATACGTTACGCTTAATGACAGTGTAAAGTGTATATTTTAATTTAGTTTCTACTTTTAATAGAACCTTAAACTAATTCTACTACTATTCTGAATCTCCGTAATTGGAGAAAGTAATCATCATATATTCTAACTTTCTGTCAGGGCGTTCACGAAATAAAACGATCCTTATATCACAGACTTTATTCCTTAAAACTAAGTTACGTAATATGTCCGAACACACAAAATTCAGTCGAAATTAGGCGTCATCTGAACTACCTCATAAAACAGTGGTTTTATCCAGTAAGCTGTAACAACAGCGATTATACAATAGGTATATAGTTTTCGTACCAAGTAATTCCAAGCTTATTGTCGATATTGAAAATGTTACATGAAAACTGAGTTTTGTCGTTACGTGAAATCACAAATTGAGTTAATAAGAAATCTGTATTACTAAATAACTTAGCAGCGTCTTTTAAGTCTTTTAACTTGTTACATTTGGGTGTCCCTTGGGGCTTGTGTATTCGGCCATTAGACTTTCTTACATTACTAAAACCTCCCAAGGTTTTGTCTTTTTATTAAAATATATATTTTATTATATTACATTTACAATGATCTAAATAATTACGTCCAATTTACAGACATGTCGAACAGAAAGTCATCTAAACTTTTTTATGTATTTTAAAAAGTGTTATCGTCAAATATAAGATATCGATAAGTAAATAGGTCACATTCACGTATAAAACTAATACAATGTCTGTATATAAACGGTTTTGCTTGTGTTTGTTTAAAGCAAATCTTAATAATATATCGTCAATCGCTGGTTCGTAGTGCAATAGCTTTGAGTGGTTCTGTCTGCCAATGATGCCTTTTCATGTCGGATGACAGGGTCTGAGAAACAAATCGATATGTTCTTTAAAAAAATCTTTATTGATGTGTTATGTGAACTGTGATTATGTGAAATTCGGTGAACTGTGGGACTGATAATATAATCCAGTTACAGATAAGTAATAGTGAGATACGAGAGCAGTGTGGGTTAAAAGATGACGTAGTGACCAGGATGCGAAAGGGAATGCTTAGGTGGTTTGCCCATGTAGAATAGATGGGAAGCGGTTTACACGTAGGATATATTCAGCAACCGTGGATGATGAAGTCAGGTTCATATGCCTTGTCGTACATACCTGAACCAAATCCAGGTACTAGAGAAGTGATAAGTTAAAAGTACCCATAATCGACGAGCATGCATGGTGAATGTCATGAAAATGGATGAAGCGAGCTAAAACAATTAATATTTATTATTTTTCTTAAGCCGCACTACAATTCCCTTCCCGAAAAAAATACAGAATCCGCAAATCGTTAAGCACACGATGTCATTACGAAAATTCTCGATACCTACTCATATTTTCTTAGGTTTTAATTTACGGCTTAGATACGGGCAAATCTGATAGTGAGATGGCTTGGTTATTTACGCGGGTAATGAGAACAGTTCATTCGACGACATACATGCCTAAGCATACGTTATTTTAACTATAGCTGTATATGAAAATTTAAAGGCTCTCTTAAAAGCAATTTAGCAAAATGTCTTCAATAGACTGTCGCTGGTATCATATAAAATGAGAAGTACTTCTATATAAAACGTGGTGCAATAAGATTTTATTTTTAATAAGAAGAGTTTTAAAATATTAGGATTAACTCAGTTCATTAACACTAAATGGGTATTAAGTTCCTTTTTGCACTGTTATCATTATTCAAATGTGTGTTTGTAAGAAACGGTGATAAAGTCTTTTTTGCATTAAAAGTGAACGCCCTGATTGACGTGTATAGGTGAAAATTCAGAAACGAGACTGAAATTTTCAATGATTTAATATTGTTTTTGAAGCAGCAAGAATAAGAATTAAATATATAAATTCAGAAATAAACAAATTAAAATTTAATGAGCAGTCTTGGCAATAGTGGCTTCAGCGTGTGTCTCTCATCCCTGTGGTCGTAGGTTCGATCCCCGGCTGTGCACCAACGGACTTTCTTTATATGTGCGCATTTAACATTCGCGCGAACGGTGAAGGAAAACCTCGTGAGGAAACCGACATGTCTAAGACCCAAAAAGTCGACGGCGTGTGTCAGGCACAGAAGGCTGATCACCTACTTTCCCATTAGATTGAAAAATTATCATGAAACAGACTCAGAAATCTGAGGCCCAGACCTAAACAGGTTGTAGCGCCACTGATTTATTTTTAAGATTAAAATCAACAATATTTCTTCCAAAATTAGTTTATCACCACAAACTGTTTTAAATAAACTTACCACATTTGGCTCCCACTTCACTTGTCCCTTCTCAACGGGGCTTGACTGCTCTTCATCGTCACTTACATCAGAACCTGTTAAGAAATCGTATTTATTGCAATAAACAAATAAATGGCCAAAATCACATAATAATTAGAAAGTGCAAAGAACTTTACCGCCAACTTGACTTAAACCAAGTACAATATAATATATATAGATATGTTCTTTTTTTATTTAATTGTAAGATATATAATTATTATAACAAAACGACTATTAGTTGCTATTCCTAATTTTATAAAACCAGTACGGTGTGCATTCTATCAAGTTTTTTCCAATTTAAATTATTTATTTTTACTAGTATAACTGAATAAATAAACGTAAAAGAGATTTATATATATAAACATATATGTACTCTACAGACCTTTGTTATCATGTAAATAAAACACTTAGAAACTGATTAATTAAAATAACCTCTAGCAAGTTCAGTGGTCAAAATAACTGTAGTTTATTTGTTATCATTATTAACTTGTACGAAGAGGGCCGGACAGAGTTCGGACGGGGCCTTAACTTTGTATTATTTTAATAGTTTTCAACTGCCTCTAGCTGTATAAGGCTAATATATATTATAAAAATATACCATTTACGATTTAACCAAGTTTTATAAATCGTAAATGGTATATTTTTGTAAAATTATTACCAGAAACTATGAATTAATGACAACCTCTTTTAATGTCTGGTTTAATATACGATAAAACTTATATTATCCCGATTCAACTGGATACCTGAACAAAATATGTTTCATAAAGTAATGACATCTTTGAATTTTCAAGTTCAAGTTTAAAATATTATATTTTTTTGCAGGTGCGCGCACTTACGTGGGGCTCCCAAGGTCCAAGAACTTTGGGCCCATTAAAATGTCTGCCGTATACTTTATCCGATATCGAATATTGTGTCTGGTGTCAAAAGGAACAAACTTAGTTATTATCGCTTCAGAAATTTTATTAAATTTTGTATATTTGTTGCGTCTGTTGTAACTTTACTTTATAGTCTAGCTGGTGCCCATGACTTCGTCTGCGAAGGATTAGTATTTCGAGAAGCTTATATAAGCGTGGCATAGATAAAACTAATAAAGATACTGACTTTTTAAGATAAATATTTCCATTATACATTACGTATAATGTAACTCTAGCGGTTTTGGCAGCGCACACCAGAATCGCTCGCAGATGGTAAATTTTTTCTATTTACTTAATATTTTGGACAATTCACATATCTTTATAAATTGTAGCCCATGTGTTATTCTGATGTATAAACTATATTATTGTTTCATTAAAATCCATTCAGTAGTAGGCGTGAAAGAGTAACAAACATCCATACTTACAAACTTTCCCGTCTATAATATTAGTAGGATTTTTTAATGGGTATTATTCTCGTAGATTATTATTATTAAATGCGTGCAAACGATACGACCTAATTGCGATTAAATTGTTTACAAAATCAGAGCTCGTTAGGACGTCGGCGTACAAGTCTTTATACTTCTACGTCCGTGGCATATAATCTCTATTTAGATTGGCAATTAACTAAGATAATATATGCACAAATGTGTGTGCATTTTATATTATCTGATAATTTACATTTTCAACACGTGTTAAAGCAATGAGACTGTTAATAGTATTCTACTGTGAAATATTTTTATATACAGCGATGTCGTATCTTCGGACGTCAAGGCTGAATAAAAAATACCATCCGTATCACCTCGACGTCCGTCGTTCCACAACTGAGCGTTTCTTAAGACACTTTTTGCCGCGCACCACCACTATGTGGAAACAGCTGCTCACAGAAGTATTCCCGAACCAATTCGACTTAGGGTTCAAAAAAAGAGGGTACCAATTCTTGAAAGATCGGCAACGCAGTTGCGAGATTTCTGGCAATATGAGTGTCCATGGGCGACGGTTTCACTTAGCATAAGGTAAGCCTCCTGTTACATAATAAAAAAACTCACCATCGCCCGTAGGCAGGGTCAACCAGAACTGTGATCCGACCATATATCGTAATCCAGGTGGTATCGTTTCCCGTTTTATTGATGCTGCAAGAATCTTAGCCGAGTCTACGAGCAATGAAGCGCGCCATGACGCTGCATATATCAAGCGCATGGACGATTGTGCAGCGGTGGAACAGATTATTGGATAGAGCGCTTGGTGACGGCGCAGATTGTAAAATGAAATTCCTGAAATAAATAATAATGTAAACATAAAGTAAATAGTTTAATTGTTTGTCTTACGTACTAAACATTTAAGTAACACTTCTTTAACAGATATAATTGTTAAAACATGAATTTAAAAAAAAACATTGCACTCGCTCAAATTTATATCTGTTTCAATGTCAAGTTTTTTAACAATGATTTTCCTGGTTTATCAACCTTTATTATTGAAACTGAATTTCGAAGACTTAGAATATCTAAGCAATGATCTTATAAACTAAATCGTTCATAATATCACTTATAACTCGTGAAAGGACCGATTTTCATGGCTTTTGATTACTTGTCTCCGTCCCGAATAGCAGAATAACTATAAAAATTGGAAGAACGAATCAATAACCTATTGAACTTAATATTTATTTTTGTATTATTTTGATAAATCTTAAATTCAGTTCAGCTAATCAGCAAAACAACATCCATTGACTGTCAGACGCTACAAAGTTCGCCGGGTCAACTAGTATAAGTAAAAATTCCTTAGTTTTGGTCTTTTGTTTACACTATGATCAAGAGAGGTCGTGATTTATACGTATATAGAGCTTAAAACAGTATTTTTTTAGTAAGTTTAGTTTAGTTTCAAATAATGTCTAAAAGTTGTTAAAGTTAGTTTTTATGATGTTTCTTGATACTAGAACTTCAAAGTTTAGTCTAAATCACAGATACATAATAATAGATCTAGGTGAAGGTTTCAATTTGAGATAAGGTGTAACACAATATAATAATGCATTTAAATTACGTAAATTGCGTCTTGTTAGTTGTTTAAACAAAAATAGGAATTTTCAGGTCAATTATAAAATAATGGGTCGGGTTATTTTTGACCAAAAAATCTAAAAAACATTGAACGAGTAACTTAGTGATTACGGAAATATGGTATACGTGACAAAACGCACCTATATATAGATATTTACCTCAATTAACTATTGCATAATCTATAATAAATTACACATGTTGCATAAATGATGGGGAAAATGATAAAAAATATCTCATTACACAATGCATTATGAATTATATTATATATTTCTATGTAGCTTACGATAATTTGCAAATATAAAGGAAAAACAATGAGGTCAATAGTCTTATGGTACCTATTGTACATAATGACTCTACCGATAAGGAATGATAACTTTGAATTTCTCTATAAAACGAATATATAATTAATACTTTATATATATGTATATCATTTTATTCTACGTGTGGGTGTGAACTCCTTTTAAACGGCTGGACCGATTTGAATGATTTTTGTATGCGTTTGGGACTTGGGTGGCGCCCTGGGTAGTTTAGATTCACAAATCAGCCAATCCAACTGTCATGCAGGACAACGTCTGTCAGGTCCGCTAGTATATATATATAAAAGAGGTTGAAGATTGCTCTTTATTAATTAAACCTTTTAGTGTTTTAACTGATTTATCAATCTTATGTCTTTCATCAAATCAAATATAGTATTAGGACTTTTCTTCAGTATTTTAACACAATACCATGTCCGAGGAACACCATGATATGTATAGAGAGGCCGGAGGCGTAAGTATACTTAAATATATACCTAGATATGAGTAGGCTATTTGACAGTATGAAAAATTACTTATGAGAGTAATTTGTATAAAATTTGGTTTTAAAAAGCGTTATGGACCAAATACATTTCAATATTTATTTTATACATCACTCAGGTGACAGAAAACGTTAACAGACTAATCATACTTTTCGGGGTTTCATTTCGTCAGACTGTTTTTGATTGTAAAATGATTTGTGTAATTTAAGAATGACAATTAACACGTATAAAACTTGACGTTTCTTGTGTTAACAAGCATTGTACGTCGTAGAGACTATTGAATGGTGAATCGCCATCTTGTCTAAGGCAGGGTTTTGGCGGGTTTTTTTAATTATGAATGTTTTGCAGTTAGCTTTAAATTAAAGATATCTATGACGTTATTCTAGATTATTAAATATAATAGATAATGTCAATAAGGAACTTAACAAAAGTAAACAAAATTAGTAATCACGTTTTCTTATCTTTATTGGTATCACATGTTAAGAGTGGAAGATTTTATGATCTAAATACAAGCAGCTAATTTAATTGTTGAATATACTTAGGAATTATATTTAGGACCTTTATTATTTAAAAAATAATCATGAATTTTTATTTCAATTCGCATCTAACTTCTCACAATTCGGTTGATTTATCAATATTCACTAAACGTAATGGAATACGACGCAAATTAATATGAAAATTAATTGTCTGAGAGAAACTACTTTTTGCAGTAAGATCACCACAAATATCCCTTGTCTTTATTTTATTTTTCTCCTGTTTTGTGTTATTTAATTAATAAATTGGAGTTAAGATTTTTTTATATTTGAACCAGGTAGGTACGCACAAACAATAGTTTTACAGGATCATGTTCGTGTGCAGGGGCTAAAACAATTATCAACCCATTTAAATAAAAAACAGATTCAGCTATTTTATAACTTTTCGTCAGAATTACGTCATTTAAAATTGATTTTCATTGCATTTTGAAAACGACAGTTTCTGATTGTTTGAACTATTCGTATAAATACATAGTTACTCCTATAGGTAGTGTAGCTAGATGTTTACGATTAAGAAGTGCGTTTAATGGCCTTAATTATTTAATCTATATACAATAATTATATTCCATGAAATCACAAAGGCATATTAAATTCAAGCGTGTTGCATATCGGTGCATATGTATGTTCGGAACTAATACTTGCTCATACAGTTATGGTCGCGATGAACCCAACGTCTAATTCCAATCGACTTTTTAAGGTAGAGAATCCTATAGGTACTATATAGAAATAGGTACACAATTCAAAGATTGATGGATTGTATGTAACTGCACGGTAAGATTTGAACTTTGGTTAATAGAAGGTCGAAGTTCATCTCTTATCGTAACAACTGTTATAAGTGATGATATGAAAGTAAATACATGTTTATATACCTATAAGTATATATTGCGTGCTTTTCAAACCAAAAGTGCTTAATTCTTGCTCAAAAACAAAACGAATCCAAATCCAACAACATCACTGGCAAAACAAACGATCCCGTTTTTTGTCGTTGGTAAATAAGCTACTGCACTAGCTGACAAATTTATTACAATAATATTTACTTTACAGCACGTACAAATGCTTCAGCACACGACAAGACAGCATCAGAGACTCACGCTATGAATTCGCGTTAAATAAGATTTATTTAAAAATGTACGGACGTAAATATGTACAAGAATTTTTTATCAGACAATTATTATATGGACGATTTTATTACTATTCATGTCTACGTACTTTCGAACATTATTCTCCATAGGTACAGTACTTTTTAAACATTGCGATTAATTTATTTCTATTTTATATGTTAACTTGCATGTAACGTATTTTATATCAACATATATTATATGTTGATATACGCAGTCAAAATAACTTTGAACATAAGTAAACAATAAGGCGACGTTAAGCAGATAAACAACAATATATCGGAAGGAAAAACTAATCTGATGCTTCAAAAAATAAACACTAAGGGTCAAGTTTATTAATAATAAACCACAAATGCGGCAAAACCGCAGACAATACAAACACATATTTAATATATCTATTATCTAGCATATACATGTGTTTGAAATTTTTTCATTTTAATGTTTGTTTTAAAATTACTTCCAGGATTATTAGAATAAAACTTCTAGAAATTATAATTTATGATTGGGATAAAGCTAGACCAATTCAGGTTCTATTTTTATAGTTCTCTGTATCTTAATATATAAAACAAAGTTTATAACAAGAGTTATAAGTGTTCGAACAAACCCATATTTCCAACATAAATCTCAAGAGCGATTGCTGCACTGATGTTCATGACTTTTGATTTCTTGTATTTCTCTCACGCTAGTTTTAAATAAAATTGTAGACAGACAAAGAAGCATATGGGTTGATCTAACAACATTTTCTTAACTCATAACCAATAATGACTAAAATAACTCACCCTGTGCTTTCCTATTCAAATAAAATTCTAATGTTCCTCTCCACATATCAACTCGAACTCCAACAATACTGCCTTTACAGAATCCAACTGAATCCTTCGAGATCATTGCATTATGTCTAATAGCTCCGGTGTATGATAGACCATACGACTCTGAATCTTGTCCCAATAGAGATGTGAATTGAAATTGAACATTTGTTGGGTTGACTTTATTTGTACCGACTCCAACCATCTGTAGACAAAACAATTATAAAAATATATTGCTTTTATCATTGAATTCTCATATCAGAAAAGGATTGTCACCTTTATTACAACATTTTTCTATATTATAGTCTATTGTATTATTTAAAAAGAACAATGACAAATATTACTCAATTATACTTCAAAAATGTTCTATAAGATACTACTAAGATACTAACAATGATTACTAGTTAACTCACAACAAAGAAATAATTGAATTATTTATAAATCTTCAAAGCAAATTTACTTAATATAAAACATGTTGCATAAAATAGTGGAATAACCTACCTAAATAAACAACTTGTTAACCTCAAAAAAAGGCAAATAAGAAATGCACCATTAAATTATATGGATAACATAGCTATGACAACCTATGTTTTGTTTTTCAATCTGTATTTACAAAATAAGGATAATAATTTAATTAATAACAACATTTATTCCTTACACAAATATTCCAAAATACAAAAAATAGTCAAAGACAATGGAGGTTCAAATTCCTTAAAAAATCTGGTTAGATACCCATGTAGGGAAAGGCCAGTTTTGACTAGAATAAGACAACTTAAGTTATTTTGTTCAGGACAAAAATATGTGCCTTAATTAATGATAATATATGATTACATTTTTTAAATTAAAAAAATATCAGTTAAAGATTACCACAATCATGAAGTTAATTCAAATTAATGTGATTAACTTCATAATTGACACTCTCTAACAACAAAAACCCTAGTGTCAATGGCAATACAAACAACTTACAATATCTGTGCCATATGTGTCAGTTAGTATTTTGATTTCCCAGTAATAGTGCTGGTTATGTAACAAAGGTGTATCACCCTTAGCTGCAGCAGTGCCGGAACTGTAGAAGGGATGGAATGTCACCTGCTTCTTATCCTCACTTAACACAACCCAACTACTTCCAGTTTCTATTGGCTGTTCCCATTTCCATTCACACACTAAAACAAGTATTGCAAATAAAAGTAAACATAAAGCATTTTTTTGTAAATAGTACATACAGGTACATACATAATTTTAATTAAGTTTGTTGCTCTTTTGTTATCTTGTGTCCAATGACATAACAAATCATGAACATTCCTTAAATTACAATTTAAGATGAATGATTTGTATAAGAATATAATATAAATTATGGTAAATATTCTGTATGGCGCCACCAGCGATTTTGAGGCTGGTTTTTTTTTACAGTCGCGTTATGATCTGTAAACCAACACTAGTCATGGTGATGAGAACTCATGACGAAGTCATAAAAAAAATCAGCCTCAAAATCGCTGGTGGCGCAATACGGAATATTATCCTAAATTATATTTATTACGTTTAAATAAATAATATAGATGCGATTTTCAAAATAAGTTAAACAATAAAAAGCCATACCATCATTTTCCTCTCCACATAGACAAGCACCTAACTGAGTCCACGATAATGGTGATTTCTTATTCCAGCACTGGCAGTAGGGCTTCGCTTGACGACTGTCTTTATGCCAAGATCGTGAATTAAACTGTGCGACAAGCATCGTGACTCGCACAACCGTAACTAACAGCTTGGGAAACAAAATGCAATTACAATAAATATATTATTTGAGCCGCCACTTCGCCTTCACAATTTTAGTTGGCCGCTGTGTAAGTAAATAAGTCTAATAAAATAACATTAAAACACAAAATAAAAAGCACTGATGTAAAATAGAACTAAAAATTTCTATTTCACTAACAATTATGTTAATTGTCACTCAAAACCCAACACTAACTCGCACAAGGCACAGCTCACATCTTAGTGTTTCTAATGCGAGGCATTTCATTTATATAACTCACATCCGTTATCGTTCGAAAACAATATACTGTTTAGTGCATATTAATTCCTTAGCTTATACTTTCTATTAAAATGATAAGTTGTTGATAATGTAAAAGTATAATTTTAAAAAAAGGATGTTATTTATGGTAACAATCTAAAAAGTTGTCGTAATTAAATATTTAAACAAAAAAATTGGTTTACCTTATTAAGTATTGTTTCTGTTTTTGAACAGAGCTGGTGAATTTTCCGGAAGTATCTAGCTGACTTTATTCAAATACCTACACACTGTCTGTTATTTTTCTCCTAATTGTTATATTTTTTAGTTGTATCTGTCAGCATTGCGATATTTAATTTAACATAAATCATACTTTCCCAAAATACTGTAAAAAAAATTATGTGTATTATTTTGGTTAGCAACATTTCCGGTTTTCCGATTTCAACCTCACCCCCAAAGCTTTAGGCTTTAGCCACAGTTGAGTCCACACTGAAAAGTGAAAACTCCAAGAGGCGCCCCCACCCTGCCCCATGCACTAATAATGGCAGTCATAGTACAAAATGCTAGTTTTTATTTTAATATTAATTCCTAATTTTGGGTAATACATTATCGAGGTGGTTTTACGGTGATTTACTTAAGTGTTACAATATTTTATTAAATTTTAAACAAGGTGTTAGTGAAAATTTTAAAAGTGATTATTTGTGTTCTGCATATTATTTTATAAATTAAACTAATAATTCTCAGATATATAAGTATTGTTTGTAATGCTATATTAATTTGCTTAGTTAAATGTTATAGATATACTGATAATAATGAGAATCGTTTGTTAATTAGTGGAGCAAAGCAAAATATAGTTTATTTTGGGTGTAGTCTTGAACAATAGCTTCCAAATGCATTTTTGGATAGATAAACGACAAAGCCAGTGTTATAGTGGTCGTCATAGGGTGCCATCATCTTTGTCTGCAGGTATTCTTTACACATTCTTATATATTTATAGGTTCTGTCTTATAGTTTGAAAATCATATAAAATCCTAAAAATCTATAATGCCAGTATACTGTAGATTTTTATAGTTGCCAAACCAAAGTAGTCACAAAGCTGAAACCTATGACATTTGAATTGAATATAAAATATATATACATTATAGAATAATTGATAATTTCATTAAATTGTATACCTACTTAATGCATGACTAGTACCTATTAAAACACTTTCCTTTGCTATTACTAGTAGGTTAGAAGCCAATACTATCACCATTAAACATAATTTACTTAATAACAATTAAATAAATGTTCACATAAACACAACATTGTGTGATACTTTTTTTTGACTAGTTTTTGGGAAAAAAATTATATGTTTTAGCATAATATGCTAACTTAAATTTTCATTTAGTAGTGACTATGAATCTTACATTAAGGATAACTGATTCAAAAACAACTATGTCTTAAACTTGTAGCATTTTGACTTACGGGAGACATAGTTTACACTAAGTCTTGTTTAGGAACTCACCTTAAGTAATGTATGTTGCATATACTCTTATTCAACTAGTCCATTTTATTAAAAACCATGTGCCAAAACATTCCTGCTATATTTTATTGTTTATTCTTCTTAACCACAATGATTAGCTTTGCGCTTTAAAAAAAATATACTGGTAATTTTCTTAAATACACTCATCTTTTTTCAGGCGGATTGGGCCGATCACGCGGGCGTGTTGGCGTGAGTGCGCCGGGAGGGCGCAAGGGCATGGCGGCGCCTGTGCACCGCTTTGTGCCCGTCGACTGCGCTCCCAGGCGACCACGAGTACCACGCGCCACTCAGTATGGGTAGGTGACTGACTGACACATGTGTCATGTACTGATTTCTATATAAAAATATGTTTACCATATTTTTATATAGAATTTGTAAAGGATTAAAAAATGTATTTCACCACAAATTAACAACTAATCAGAGTCACAAAAGAGGCGGCTACACCTTTGTATAATAATCAAAGTACCTACAGACTATAGAACAACAGCTCTTATATTGGGTTTTCTGATCCTTCTCAATTCAATAATATTTTATACACTATCTGATTGAATGCAGTACACCTGGCTCAACACATTAATAACTTAAAGTAAGTGAAAAACTAGGTCATTGAATCAAACACTACCGTTTGAGACACTATTTTCCAAAATAAACGTTAAGCTGTTTTATATTTTCTTCAGCCCTCCTCCAATACCTCAAGTGCATACATCCAGGCGAACAGAAGAATCAATGTATGTTGAAATTCCTGTGGAGCCCCCTCAGCCTACTATTGCCAGTCTGGCGGCGGCTCGCAGCGTCACCCCGGACACCCTGCTCCGTACCGCGGCCCTAGGACTCCAGCACTCCCCCATGATGGCACCACATCTGAAGTTTGGCTTACTCGTGTCTCTCGCTTTAGCCACTCTCTTTATAGCATGTGTTAAATACTACTTCGATCGACAGGTGAGCAAAGTTTGTTTACGTTGCTTTTAGTTCTAGTCACGCCCAGGTAATGTTTTAAGAATAAGGACAAATTTGGGAAACCTTCAAAGTGGTATGCATCAGATATATTATTGAGACTGTTTTTATAATGGTCTTTTATGTCTAAAAACTCGTCTAAATTTGGTTTGGTTAAGGTAAGGTTTTCCTTCACCGTAAGTGTTAATAACGCACAGAGAAATATCGGATATTGAATTCAGGGCCACCGTGTGAGTTTAGTCAGGAGACCCAAGGTCTCTGCGGTGGTTTCTGGGCGATCGAAGTGTTGAAGTTGAAGTCTTTATGTTAGATGATTCACGAAGCGGGCAGCAGCGACACAGGCTTGGTGTGTGCGGCGATAGCGTGCGTGAGCGGGGCGGTATGCGCGCTGTCCCGCTGTCTGCCCAGGGCTCCCGTGCCTCCGGCCTTTCCGCCAGATCGCGTCTCCACTACGGGCACTAGGGAACGGATGGTGAGACATAATACTCTTCCTAATTTATTCAATTTTGTTGTACGAGTATATTTACTTAATACTGTAAAACTGATCAGGTGGGGTCTAACATTATCTGGTTTTTGACCATTCTCGTGATTGGCATATATTTATATAATAACGGGTGTTTATTTTCACATTTGAGTCGGTTCGATTCCCAAGTAATTTTTAGAAAATCATTGAATACTGTATTTATTTATTTATAAAAGCTTGCCAACGCTCGGCACACAACAAAAGAAAAATAAAATAGAATTTTTAATGTGTCAAGCACTTACAGGCAAACATAGCATGTAAGAAATAATACAATTAATTAAGCAAAACAATAATATAATTTAAATAAACATTAAACGAAAATCGCTCTTAAAATGTGAGGGGAGCAACTATGGATATCCAGACCCAGCTCGTTTAAAAGAAGGCTCAAACTGGACATTGGTGAATTTTGGCCAAAACGCGTTCTCCGGAAAGGAGGGACAAATGGAATGATGGGAAGTCTGGGATATCTATTGGTTACACGAAATTTAAATTTTGTTAAAAGGTTGGGGCAATCTAGCTGATAGTTAATTGTATTTCTTTTCAAAATAAAATGAAGTCTTCTTACAGCAAAATATCTTTAAATTACTTTCCGTTGATGTCTTGGGACGCTCTGTATAATAAAATGTTGACACTTGACGCATATATTTTTATTTATAAAGGGGTAAGTGTATAGACATCTCCGAGAATATGGTGTAACGACGACGACAACGACAATCTCTTTCAGGCACCCTCTGAGCCTTCGGAAGACGTATCCCTAGCGACCCTGCTGCAGAACTCGGAAGGAAGCGCCGGGGGCTCCTGCTCCTCCGAGGCGCCGCCGCCATACCACATCGCCGTTCTTCTGCCGGGAAGGGACCAGCCTTCCCCGCCCCCGCCCGCCTACAGCGCTCTCAGCTAGCTGCATTCTCCCGTCAGCCAGGAGTTCATCATATAGATCCAGGCTACGGGACCGTCTTACGAAGAAACATCATCAGTTTCGGGAACCATTTAGTTTGAACTAGAGTTGCCAGGTGATCAGCGTGAAGCGGCGAAATACGGGAGTGTCCAGGTTTTGTGATTAAGTATTTATAATTATCTATAGAATTTATGTATTTTTTTCTATAACTCGGTATCTTAAAGCAAGAGATTTTCGCAATGAGTTTATTTTTTGTTGTATTTGCCTAAACCAAGGAAATAATAAATACCACTCGTGTCCCATATTTTGGTTATATTCTGGTAATTAAACGAGCTGGCAACTCTATTTTAAACCCTGTAATATGAATTGATACGACCTCACATTAATTATTATCATTATTTTTACCTTACCTGATGTGAAATATCGGTAGGGTATGATTAATTTCCTTCAAGTCCAATATGATATTTTAAAAATGCTTTTAAATATTCGTAATACTACCTAGTGAAAGCCATACTAGTCTTTAATTAAGTTTAAAATATCAATAAGTTTATCATAGATGCAATCGGAACTTCAAAGTCACCCCTCTGGTTTCTTTTAATCGGCTATTAATTCCATTTATATAATAAGCTAATTAATTATCAATAAACAATAAGCGATACATAGTTGAACGACGACTCTGAGTATAGATATTAGTCTTATTCATCTTTGAACTCAATTTATATCAAAAATAATTGAAATCATTCAATTGTAAAAGTCAGAACCTAACACCATGAGTAGTGGCCTAGTGGCTTCAGCGTGCGACTCTCATCCCTGAGGTGGTAGGTTCTTGCCCCGGCTGTGCACCAATGGACTTTCTATTTGCGCATTTAACATTCTTTTTCATTCTTCACTTACTCGCCTATTAGATTGACAAATGATCATGAAACTGATACTGAAATCTGAGGCCAAGACCTAAATAGGTGGTAGCGTCACTGATTTCTTTAAGGTTAACACATAAGCCAAAGAAAATGGGACTAATCTCAAATAAAACCATAATTTTAGCTTTGGTTATAATTTTAATATTACAGCCACAAAACGCACATACATTTTTGAATAACGTACAAAAGTACCGGTGAATACTTTACTTTTGAATAACGGAAGTTCTATATAGTACCAAGTACCACACGGGGAATGGGCGACCAGTCTCACCAGGCTATGAGTCAGAAAGAGTGGTAAGCGTTTAGCCACGGAGGGATTTATTCCATTTAGCTTGTCTTGTGGAAGGAATGAACGCGTCAAATGTCAAATTGAACGGACGTATACGAATACTTGATAAAACTATCGGATCTGGCGTAGTTAATGCATTGTATATAAGCGATTAAAAATAAGGCCATTATTGTGTACGTTAGTAGGAGTTGGGACCTTAGTACATATTAGAGATGAGCCGAGTACAAGAAAACTCGGTTATAAGTATATCGAAGTGCAACTAGCGAAGTTCTAACGCTCTTTCCATTATAAATAAAATAACATTGATATTTTTTATTATCTTAAAAAACTTAAGCCCAAATTATTAAATATTTAATAACTTGACACGGTATTATCGCAAAATAACAATTTAAACGAATCATTTCGAGTAGTAAATGAAGTACTCTGCTCATCTCTAGTGAATTTTATGTAATATATGTTAAAACAATCGGCGCGGGCTAATTTAATAGTTTTTATTAAGATTATTTTTAATAACTTAAAGCTTAAATCAGACTGATGTTAGTTTTAATTGTAATTTTATATTTATTTGATATAATTTAGAGATTTTGTCTCAGGCCAATCGTAGTTTGTATAAGGGTAACAGGTAAGATTTTCATTGTAAAATACACTGTTTTGATCTCCTTTAAACGAATATTTTATCTACGCATCTGTCGGTTAGGCCTAAAACCTCGAAGAACTGAATATGAACAACTATTTTGAAAAGCTTAAACGCGGATTTGAGGGTAGTGATAAATTTGTTTTAAAGCCTAATATTATATGTAGGTAGACTTAAAGGTGTGTTAGTATAGTTAAGGCTCTTTGTAATTGATAGACTGTATTTATTTAATGATTACGCTAACATGTAAATCTAAACTTGTATATTGTGATTTGTTGGTTTTAAACATTTAATTTTCCTTTTGTACCTGATTTTGTATTATGTTTTTAAGGTTGATTTTTTACCTCTTTTTTGAGATTATATTTAATAACATCCGTTACGTGTCTATTAATATATTATATTCTATATAGTCATTAGTCAGTAATTAAAAAAATATATATTTTGCACGAAAAAGTGCGATCCCCAGTCGATGTCTTTATTCTAAGAAAATACACTCTTAGTTGACAACTATCACGTCAGTGAATATTTTATTTTTCTGTCCATTCCAATGCAAAAGAATTTGTAACCATAGCTAATAAAGGCGATACTATGTTTAGACCACGTTTTATAGTAAGGTATTAATTTATTTAACAATGATTTGTTTTGTTCATTCCATAAGTGAAAGCAAGACCGTGTTCAATTTGTATATTTTATAAACATTTCTCCTATTAAATGTATACTTTATTATTTGTCTAGTCATAGTAATAGCGCAAACTGATGTGATGTACTTAGTAATGTTATTTTTATATGTATGAATCGTCTTTGTAACGGACGCTTTTAATTAAAATTTAGTCAATGTCTTTTGTTTTTTATTACTATTCTGCTTATATTGACTACATGCAGTGCACGATTAGCCTAGAGGTTAGGCGTGCAACCCTTTTCTTTTAAGCCTTTTTCAGTTCGCAAATAGTGAGGGAAAACCTTGTTAGGTAATCGCCACGATTGACCCAAAAATCTGACTTATAAAGAAGTTCTTAATGAAACGGACAAGACTTTAGTATTTGATTTTTAACAATGAAAGCTTCATCTAGCCTTGATCTCAGTAAGAGAAGTGTAAAAAATTTAAACAGACTCAGAAATGAATCTGTTACGGTATCCCATTAAATACTTCTAACTGAACTATGGTGCTGGCTTTCCCACCAAAAAGGTAAAAATAAGAATGTTTACATAACTTCATAATAGATAAAAAACTAGTAACTTTTTGTTAGAGGAGTAAGGATATGGTATACTGTTACTCTAAGCTAAAGGAAGGATCCTCGACTAGTCTAACCACTGATGGTCTACTATATTCTTAGCGGCCGAAATAACTTAGCATTTTTCAGGGTCATCGCAGCGATTTGTAAACGCAATGTACAAGATAAACACAGTAAAGTAAACGTAAAACAAGATTTATTTAAAACAAAAGTACAAAATATACAGTCTTCACGTCTAATATATACATAAAAGCTAATAAAAATAAAATATTATGCTAAAATTCTACATCTAATATGTACAAAATGTAACAAAAAGCCAAATGGCACAGAAAAATTAAAATATCTATTGTTTTTGGATATTGGCTGTAAATTCGTTTTGACAGTTATAATATTGCCAGTTTTTAATTCTACTGCTTTGACATAGTGTGTTAAAAATACTCTTTAAAAAGCTATTTATGATGGGTGGAAAATGTACAAATATAATCTAGCCTCATAAATCACAATTAATTTACCAAATCGACTCCCTCAGACAATTGCAGTGAAAACTTTTGACGTTATTTAATGTTCCACATAAATAGAGTATAGACTATGCCATTGGATTGATCTATTATATATGTTTATTGGTTTCCTAAAAACTGATTACAATCAAATATCATGTACTATAAAATATTATGATTAAGACAACTTCTATTATACATATAATGTGCCTCCCACAAAATAAGCAATTTAGAACGAAGAACATTCTTATATAATCTTTAGTTCAAAAATAATACAAAAAACTTATTATGTCTTAGTAAATATTTTTATTTGAGATTCTCCGAATATGGCAAGGTTTTCCAAAAGCGCGTTTAAAGATATTCAAAATACTTTAATGAATTTGAAAAATTTAAATGGTTACTACATTCGTTGTATTATTTTTGCCGGTTTTTTTAACTATTTTAAATTTATTTCTAAGGCACTTCGATTAATGTTTCTTCTAAATTAGCTCGTGAAGTTAGTTTTCACAGACTCAAGAAACAATCACACTCGTTCAAAGGGTGGAACCACTGAACGTGGTGGTTAAGGAAAAAAATATTTACAAAAATATAACCACGCAGTTGCGATACGTTGTGCAAAGCAAGCGAAAAAAGTTTTGTGTGCGTGTTTGTAATCATGATAATTCTACAAATTTGTATTCTTTCGTAACTATTTGTATGTTGTATATAAAATTATTAATACACATTTAAGCACGACACTACAATAAGCATTTGTCGAATCGAGCTAAACTGACCGAAAGTCTACATGCCCACGACACAAATCCCAGACTAGTTATGACGTCACCGAAAGTCTTATTCGCAAAGCCAATCGCAAGGCAACCTTGGCATTTTGTTGGCTGGCCACGGCAAGTATCCCGCGGTCTTAAACACCCAGTAGTCGTAAGAGACCTTGCTAATCAGAAGCGCTAACACCAGGGCCTCTAGCCCTATGATGTAGTAGATGTAGTCCGTCCAGTCACGCGGAGTGTGGCAGACCTGGAACTCTTTCAATTCCACGACAGGGCCCATGTTGTTGTCGCACCAGAGGTCTTTGTAGTCCAGTAACGCCGTGTTATGTTCGAGAAGCCACGGCTTAAACATAAACGTGATAAATGAATACAAAATTAGTTGATTACCTAAACAATTTTAAAATCTTAATTATATTTAGCATTAAAGAATTAATAATGGTAGCAGGTTCATAGTGTTTTTGTGATTTTTTGATTGATTTGAGAACTGGCAGTAAATGTAAAATAAGAATGAAATGTGTATGTATTTCTTTATTGAGTTCATAAGTGTTACCTAAATGAAAAAAAAAAAGGGTGCGTGTACTTATGTACGCGCGTAAGAAGTTATACTTCTTTGGCATTATTAAAAATAGTTTTTGATTGCATGCAAATAATTAATTACAATTAAATAATCAAAGACTGGAAAAGGAGTCATTATAGTCAATTAAGTTCAGTTTACATTTGAAAAATTAAATAAATAATTATTTATTATTATTCTCTTACATTAAGTGTAACATAAATTCTATTTAGTTAAAAGTATATATAATTATATATTTAGAACATCTCTACCAAACACTAAGAAGTATGTTGTAGCTTTGGCAGTATTGCACAATATAAAATTAATAAATTTCTTTGAAAAATTAATCAAAACTCCTTTATTTGTTTAAAAGGTAAATGACAAATGTCATTATGGTCATTCAAAATTCTTGGCATACGAACTTCACGCATATTCTATTTCTTTTTACTTGTAGATTGTCTTATTCCTATCTCGCTCGCGCACGCTATAATCACACTCCCAATTTTGTGTCACAGGTGCGCGCGCATCGTAAAATTTCACTCTCATAAATTTTTCATAACGCGCCTAAAGAAGTATAACTTCAAAAATATTTTGACTTTGTACTTTTTGACTATAATGCCTTGATATGAAAAGCAATCCTGAAGGCAGCTAGCATCAGAACACTCTATTGTAATATACCTTGACAACTTTCTCGGTGTTGCAGTCGCAGTGAATGTGGTTTTCAGCGATGAGCATTGTGGCGCCGGCTGTCTCAAGACGGTTCGACAGCACGTAAGGGTGGATCTAAAATATTATTAAGTCAATATAACAATTCGAGAACATATTTTAAAAACGTCACATGATATTGTATTTGAAAGCCTCTAAAATTATTTTTGGATAAAATTACAAATATGTTTTGTACTTGTTAAATTATTTTTGGTTAGGAAAGGTTTTTTGATTAATAAATACATATTAACAATGAAACGAAATCGAGAAAAATCAGCCTCAATTATGTTCACGACAATATATTACTACTCACAGATCTGAGTTTATTATGAGTGATGGAGAAGAGCCTGAAGTTGTCAATGAACTTGGATCCCTCGAGCTCCACAATGCTGCCAATGTCGTTGTGGTCTGCTATCAACCATCGCAAGTGATCGTACGACGCGTCGTCCGCTATTGCTTGGAGGGACGTTATCTGAAATTAATTCATGTTACAATATATTTCCGTACCTTCATCTAGAACACTGACTTTGCCTGCACGGCATTTATCTTAGACTAAGCGTAACAATAATGGGTGTAGTAATCCACTTAGAAATCTAGTATATACAATTATATATACTAGATTAAATTATTATTTATATTAGAATTATAGCACCATTAGATTTGTGGTATCCTAATACCACAAAAATAATACTACTAAAATAGTTTTCAGCAGCAGCAAAGCTGCTTCCTGTGTGATAATGCGTGTGAGCAAAAGATTATCTTAAGTTAAGTTTACGTCTCCTTAGTAAGAATATGCATTCTGAAGATAGATTATTATAGATAAATAAATATGTGTTTATTCATTTCACAACAATTCATTATAATTTCAATTTGGGAACCCATTTAAGTAAAGAAATACCTGTGTCAGGGTTCCCAGCTCCTTCACGACAAACTTTGTAGTAAATTCCATAAAATAGTCAATAGTCAAATCATTTATTCCAATTAGACTACCTAAAATGGCACTTTTGAACGTCAAATAAAATATAAAGATGATTCTAGTTGCCCCTTCCAAAAGGTTCGTGTGGAGAAGAATGGACAAGAAACTCCAGACTTACTCTTTTAAAATAGGTCTTACAATATTTTGTATACATTAGTTAAATAGTTGTGAAGAAAATGTACTCCTAGAATAAAACTACTATACTAAAATAGGCACAAAGTAAAATAAAATCTCTTTTTTTAACTATTTTTGTTTTTCAACTGTTTCCGACTCGCCTGAGTGCATAAGTGAGTGTGTGGGTGCATGTGAGTGAGTGTAATAAAACAATTACTGAAAAGATTGGAACTTGAAGTTAGTTTATAGCGAGTGGCTTAATTATAAAGGCGTCTATTTAAATAAGTTAGGTTTATCTATTATTTAGTTATCAAAAAAGTTTTTTTTAATCGTTCACTCACGTTGTTATAAGACACATTCAGGTTAACAGTGTTATTGGGTAGACCGGTGGGCAGCTGCGTGAGACCGCGCTGGGAGCAGTCCACAGCCACTACGTAAGTAGCCTCACGGTGGAGCACCAGCTCAAGCATGGTCGTGCACGTGCAGTTAATGTTCGCTGGCTTTATGTCTTGGCAGCTCTTGTTTAACTGGAATTACAAACTTCGAATAAAATATCTAGAGATTTTTTTTCTTGGGTCTTTATTTTAAACAGTTACACGAAAATCTATGAAATGTCAAATCCGCCTACTTCTTTACAAAGACAAAAATAATATCGAAACGGGTCTCCGTTTCCGACACACATTTAATAGAATGAACATACATCTTTCTGAACTTGCAAGTGGTCAATCTGAACGATCTGCACGTTCTGGAACCAGTTGAATCGCAGGTCGAGGGCACAGTAGGTGTTTTCGTGGTTAAGGAACTGCAGAAGAGAGCCGTTGTTAGCCTCCATTGCCTTCTGGAAGTGCTTGCAGGGCAGGTAATTGTTGCCTGAGGAAAAGTCGTAAAGGTAAATCGGCGAATTGTAAAATGTAATACTAGATACTAAACTATATTTATATATTATTAGCGATTCGCTTCCCCGGCGTCGCAGGGGCAACCGTATCTCGTAAACCTTGAAAAATAATATACCGTTATAAATTCAGTGTAGTAGTTTTTGAGATTACCGCGACCAGACAGACAGATAGACGCGGCAGAGGACTTGTTTTTATATAATATAAAAGTTAGCCATATGCTGTCGCTGACTTTTTTATAGGCCCAGAGACAATTCTCTCCAACTTTTTAATAGAACTCAATTATATATCTCTCATCGTTAAGGTAGCGTTCATGAGAAAAGTTTTCTTTGGAAAGCCCACTATCACGATATATGTATATATGTCGCAGCCAACTCGGTTAATTAGCCGTTCAATTAACAGCCTAGCCGTTTAACTAGCGGCCTGAAAGATATTCAGCCAGTTGATCAAACAGCTAGGCAAAACTTGGAACGATGACGTTTCATTACTTGCCTAGCCCGTTGACTGTTAATTTAAATTTAATTCCATTTTCTACTACTCTCAAACTCGAAATGAAACTTTTCAAACTGTCAATATTGCGTCGGCAAACCACAACTTTGATGAAAAATAACAAGTACAAGTTGACAATAATAATGTGAATTTGACTCAAGCAATTTAATTTCAAAAGAAATATTTTTTATGTCATATGTTTCATCGTTTTTATTTCTGCCAAATAATGATTCTATCGTACGAATTGCCTAAGCATTAAGCTAGCCAGTTTATTAAATGTTGTAACAAACGCTAAGGCTGAATATCTTACAGGCCGCTAGTTAAACGGCGCCGTTTAGTTTAAAGGCTAGGCTGTTAATTGAACGGCTAATTAAACCAATTAGCTACGACATATAAATATTATTGACACACACAAATAACATGGTTTTCTATTAGTAAAATAATAAAATAATAGTTTTAGTAGATCTAGAGATTACAACCTATAACCTCACAAACTTAACCTCTTTATTATATTAGGTAAGATTTGCTACCCCTTATTGCTGCTTGGTAGAATAAAAATACCCTAGAATCTTTACAAAATCAGTATAATTACACAATATAATATTATGTACTACGTACTTTAGTTATTTAGTGGCGCTTTTAATGTCTTAATTACGATAAGTTCTAGAACCATTCGTTCACACTGGAAGGAACTAGCGTTTAAGATACAGGCTAGGCCTAGTTTAAACGCTAGTGCACATAGAATTATTATATGTACGAGGTTGACCAAAATTAATAGTGAGAACACGATTCGTTGCATATTGTATGTTTATAACCTTTAGAATGTAAGTACAAAATGTAATTGTTTGTCGTCAAATAAAGTGATTTTTTTTTATTATAACTTAGATGTTAAGCAAACGTAATTATATATGTATATTAAGTGGCGGCTGTATATATGTGTACATACCCGAGAGGTCAACATGTATCTTCCTATTACTCTGTACGAGGCTCAGCGGGAACTCTGTTAGATTGTTAGCAGAAGCGTCGAGTATGGACAGTGTGAAGAGATAGGCGAAAGGTCGCTGGCCTGGTGGCTGCGGCGTGATGCTGCTCAGGTTATTGTTGGAGATGTTCAGGCATGCAATCGAGGAGTACTTAGGGAATTGACCTGATAACAAACCAACAATTATAGCAACGTTTGTCGAATTAAGTAGTTAAAATATTTAGCTAACAGCTAGGATTATGCTACAATACTAAATGTGCGTTTATGGATTTTTCCAAATACTAGAATAAGAATTAAGTAAAAAGCACAAATAAATACCATTTTATTCAGAATTTAAATAAAAATAAATCTAGATGATCAAAACAAAACAGATAAACAAAAAAGGGACTGTTTTTGTTTCACTATTTCAAAAACAAAATACTTACTACCATTATTTTTCTTTTCTTCTTGAGAAAGATCCTTAACTTTAGCATGAACAAAATAATTTTACACAAGTTATTATTTTATGAAGAGAGATATTCAAATTTAGAGGACAAAAGCCTTCTTTAAAGATTGCTTCAGCTCGTCTTCATAGCTGAATTCTCATTCTGCTATAAAACTTTTTTCAAAGAGCTTTCGAAACTCCTAAGAACTTCGTTTGTCGATAAAACACATTTTGTGTCAGGTTGGAAGGCGCAAACTTCTGATCACCTACTTGCCATTAAATAAAAAAAAGGGTGCGTGTACTTATGTACGCGCGTAAGAAGTTATACTTCTTTGGCATATTAAAAATAGTTTTTGATTGCATGCAAATAATTAATTACAATTAAATAATCAAAGACTGGAAAAGGAGTCATTAAAGTCAATAAAGTTCAGTTTACATTTGAAAAATTAATTAAATAAATATTTATTATTATTCTCTTACATTAAACAAATAAAACACTATTTATCTTTAAAACATTTTTATTTCATTATACTATTTATTTTTAAGTGACTCTAATGTCTTCATCAAATTTCGGTTTGTAATTTTAAATTAATATTACTTGGTTGTGATCTAGAGGCTTCTCCAAAACTACTTGCTTTCTGCAACAAAAAAGAATATTAATTTAAGCTCTGTCCATGCAAAACTTAAAAATTTTTATAATTCATATTATAAATTTTTAACACATTATATTAATATAATTATATAAATGTGTTAATAATATAATTTTAGCCATTACAGACTGATAATTTCTATTCTATTTAGAGATAGAGATAATTAAATATAATACCGGTGTCTTCCTGTAGGTTTCTTGGAGTTGTTTGGGGATTCTTGTTGTTCAGTTCGAATGATTTTCTTTAACTTTCTTTAATCCTACAAAATAATGAAATTGTTAAGTTATGTTGTCACTGTTGTGCACACCTTTGTTTGGCTTTTTAGTATTCAAGTTATGTCAAAACTGATTTATTACCTGTCATTGTTGGCTTTATTTGCTTTTGGGATATCAATTGTTTCCAAATTGATTTTATTTGTAATAACTGAAATATAATAATCTTAATTTAAGTCAGGTGAGTGGTTCACTCAGGTATAAGGTGTATTATACCCATTCATATAAGTGGGAAGGCTCATTCTGGCAGGAAGAGTTTCGGTACTACAAGTGCAACATGGATGTTTTGAGGTATACAATTCTAATATAGGGAAAAAGTAATTTTAAGATATGCTATGCTTGAAAGGTTGAACTTGAAATAATAATAATTTAATTAAATTCCTACTAAATACAAAAATTATGAAATCTATTCAAACCATTGTCTCAGAAGTGATGTGGCTTGTTCCACCTCGTTAGTTTCAGATAAGTAAACTCTTTTTTATTCAATTTAGTGCATTCCACTATCTAATTGTGTCTCGTTATATTTGTAATTAAATCTGATGTGATAAATATGGTCATTTTTTGAGATAGGTATTAAAATGTTACTTTTTTATATTAAGCTTTTCTCCATTAGTATTCGTGCTTAAATCTTTGTTCTCAATTATTGATTATAGGGTCGTAGAATATTTCTAAAAAGTTTGTAAAAAGCAATAAAAAAAAATGAATAATGGTTCATGTTTCAGTTTTAATCAAAATAATACGAAAACTAGATAGTTAATCAATTATTGAAGACTCAGGAAGGTTACAAGTTTTCAAAATATTATATTATTTCAAAATATTTTTAATGAAAATAAGGTATATAATTATTAATTTTAAATAATTAAAATCTATATTTGTTAAAAGGTAAATGTCATCAGATGTCAATTGTCATGGTCATTCAAAATGTTCAAGAAATATGGTGAAGTTAGTTAAATTTTCTTATATTGTCTATTCATCTCTGATATATCACATCAATTGTGTCATAGGTGATAATTCTTATATATAAAAAAGTACAAATAAAAATTATTAGTGAAAAAGACAGCTTGATTTTGTTTACTACATATACATATTTGTTTATAATAATTATGAAAATTTTAAAATGACAAAAATGTGTTACCAACAATCTTGCCGATATTTCCATCTGTGAGTGCCATCGAAGTGAGTCTTCTAAATGTGGATTGTGACACATCCAGCTCCTTAATCGTCGCGTTCAGAACGTGCAGATTTGTCGTGTTCTGGGTCACTGAAACAATAAATACTTTTACAAAACTTAAAACAATGGATTATCTGCTGTTACATATTAAAGTAGATAATTTAATAGTAAATAATTAATAATTTATTTATGTGTAAATTATTGCTTCTTGGACTGTAACATTAAACATATGTACAGAAAAGTGTTTGATACTGTCCCACTATGCTCTACAATGATAAAACGCGGTCAGCTGCGAGTACCAATCATTTAATTTAAATTCACACTTCAATAAAAAGTTGCCAGGTAATTTGCCAACGTCTGTATAACTCGTAAGTTTCCAATAAGGGCGTCCCTAACTTGCATTTCCATATTTCGCTCATCTGTTATTTCAAAATACAATCATAGCAAGAACAAGTTGACAAAACTAATAATTAAAAAGGAAACACTGTTTACACATAACGAACCCAAGAAGAATAATCAAATAAACTAATTAAATCACGTTAATCAAGGTGATTATAGTTTCTTGATCGTTTTACTATTCTGGCCTTGGAGCTAATAACAGAACTATTTAAATTCAAATAAAATGTAAATTTATTGGTTATAATAATTAAGCCGTTATTTATATATCGACCCACGCGATGACACGAATACAAGTTAATCTTTGTGAGATAATGGATCGTAGTGGGCATCTCTTGGTCTTTGGTACATGCCAATGATGATAAAATCGTCCTTTTTTCGATATGAACTTAAACGATAAATTTAACCATTGAAGTTTTTGGACGTTTATAGTTAAACAAAGATCAGTTTAAGCTATACTATATCGTGTTGTCATAGTGATGTTATGTAAAGATTGTATTAGTTTCTTGTAACGTCGTATGTTATTTGTCAATATCATTCAATCATAGCAGACTCTATGAAGACGTATGCGATGGCCACGATTAGAATTGTTGAACGGTTTGAACATATATGTATTAAACGACATACTTTAGTCACAAGTAAAACAAAGTATAAGTAACGCAATACAGCGAGAAAATGCTGCCAGAATTAAAGGTACACTGCCACAGGAACCAAACTTTTTTAATTTGTTTTAGTTTTCTGTTTAACTGTTTTCAATTATTATTATTACTATGTAGGTTTAAGAATATTGTAAATACACTCAATATTTCTGTCTTTGGTCATTAGGTTTATAAGACATTGATTGTGACAGGACTTCATAACTAAATGTAATATACATAACTGTAAAAGTGTGATAAACGCTTTCAAATCCATTCAAATTTTAATTAATTTTAAGTGCCGACATTTAACATGCCGTATATCTGACAAGTTCCGTTGCATATTCTGTATAAAATCTTTTAAAATATATTTATTTTAATTTTTCGCGCATCGTTTATTATGCAATACGTTTGTTACCAAGTTTATTCGTGGTCATATTCAACAATTTAATTATTATATCAGTTTTTATTGAACAGAGCAGTATTTGCCTAGTGACTTTAGCGTGCAACTCTCGTCCCTGTGGTTGTAGGTTCGATTCCCACCTGTGCAACAATGGACTTTCTTTCTATGTGCGCCTTTAACATTCGCTCGAACGGTGAAGGAAAACATCAAGAAAAAACCGGCTTGCTTAAGACTGATCACCTACTTGCCTACTAGATTGACGAAGATCATGAAAGGTAGTAGCGCCACTGATTTACTTTACTTTTAACTTTCTAACCTTTTAAAATAGTATGATTCAACTAGTATATCTTATGTGGCACTAACTAGTTAGATATAGTATATTGTGTGGTCACACGAGTAAATGATACGATCGCTCGTACATTAGTAATGCGTGAAATCGATTAAGTTTGCATTGCATTATGCAGAGTGCATACTTCACATGTTACTTGCTAGCATTGTGTTTCGAAATTGTTTTTGTTGTACGTATTGTTTCCTTTTGCAGATATATCGTTCTCTAAGGTAAAATTGTTAGTACATTTAATTATATTTGTAATGCCTGCTACTTTTAATTTTTAAAGGCTTATCGTAATTTATTTTCCCCCTTCAAAAAATAGTTTAACTTGCGGAAAAACAATTGATTTAGTCCGAATCTTGGACCTTGGCTAGGTAGACTGTTATAACGCCAATGTTGTATAACCACAATAAAAGTTGTAGGTGTATGTTTATACTATATGCGTACCGTATGAAAATCTAGTCCTGAAGAAAGAAAATCTATCTATACAGTATTCAATTGATTTAATGTATTTGTTATATTCGTGTGGTCATACTTGTGATAGCAAGAGCCTCTCTTAGTCGAAAGCTGTCTACGTCACAACAGAAGACGGACACAGGGTCCACTCGTTTGCACCGCTGGTCCGTGGGGCAATGCTCCCGGGACATGTGAAAGCATTTGCCCATTTTCAGCTCGATGCGTGGTGCCTCCGTCTCTGGCTTTTCCGTTGATGTCGGGTGGGGCTGGTGATACAAAGCTTTGAGTTAAAATTATACAACATATCTTAAGTATACTTTCACAATTAGTATATAGAAATAAATTAAAAATACTTGTGGTATTGACGGAGTCAAGTGGTAGAAGTGTTATTTATTCTAATAAGGCTGCCATTAATAATATTAAATAATAAAATCATAGTAAAATATGATACCTCCATACTTTCTTCCATCCTTGTCTCTGTGAGAGGAGGGAACGCCATCAGATACGCGATTGCCACCCACACCACCAACTACAAAATAAGAAAACATTATTCCTCAAAGCAGAGCAGAGATAACAATATATAAAATTCGTTATTCGTATTCTTCTCTTCCGTTCTAACCCCTTGATTTGTAAAACTGGCAGTAAATGTAATATTAGAAGCGTTGCATATATATTTATTATTTGACGTTCATTAGTATACATTTTACTAATTATATGAATAAATGATTATTGAATTTTGAATTTGAATTCAAGATTAATTTAGGACCACAGAAATCGGCGTGCACCGCACCCGCACCCTGCCTGCTGTCCTCATCAAGGGCTAAATAGACCGCCCCCGTACCACCGTGTATTAGCAGGGCGCGAACATACAAACCACCCGAAAGGGGCCTACACCCCGAGGGTGTAACAAAAGCAAGACTTTTTCTTTTTTTCGAACCACAAAATAATTAAACTTTTTTAACTAACAATGACCTTGTACAAGACGCATGTCCGACAGTTCCATTTTACCTGCGCAATTTGAGGAGTTAAAAAAGGAAATGAACAAATTGAATAATTGGCGTCCACCGCTCAGACGAGACCGTGACAATAGTGGATTGTCTCGCAGTTTCGGCTATTTTTATCAAGGAAAGAAAACGAGAATCTTATGTAGTCCTTATAGACTACTTTTGAAAATTAACGATTTCGTTAGACGCTACATAATTATAATATACACAATCCAAAAGCTTCTACTGGCGTATAATATCAAATATATTAGATCTCGACCTCAAATGTCTGTTTCATCGACTTTTTTCATGCCTGCCGTGTTTGAGACTCTTTACGATAGTTGACTTCACTGTAAGAGCGTTTGTTATAGCGCTCAAAAAATAATAGGCCTTGATGCACAATCGGGATAAGAATAGAACAGGTTGAATAAAGTCTTAACCACTAGGCTACCTCGCTCTTTCCTATTTAATAACTAGTCAACTGTAAAATTATATAAGCACATATATATGTACATATAACCAAACAGTAAATGACGTCGATAAAAAAGCAATAAAGCTATTTGCAAAATGTTTGTTATCGCGTTATCGTTCAAAATGATATGACATCAACATCGATCAGTCGCCCTCAATAATAAATTCACTTGTTTTGTCATATCGTTCGATGTTTAACGAATAAATTTTATCTGCATGTAATAAGTATTCAGGTTTTAATTTTACTACCTTGTAATTATCTTGTATGTGCGGCAGTACCCAACAAAATTATCGTATAAATAATTACACTTATTATAGATTATTTTGTTAAACGTCGCCTTATTAGTTGGATATAAACGTAATTAATAATATATTTTAGTTGTTATATTTAAAGGTTAGTTATTGTCTTTCTGTTATTTATTTATTTGTAATATATTAATACAATTATAGCGAAATTTGTTCACATATTACATTAATCTGCCTAAACGTTAATATGTTTTTCTAGTGATACAACTGTAACTGCTTAAGCAATTAAAACTATAATAAATGACAAGTAGCGTAGCTATTTACAGAACACATTTTTATAATTTATAAGCTAAACCGAAATAAATTTCACAACATAAGGTTTTCATATCTACCATAATATATGAATATGTCAGCAATTTTCAGAGCAATGTTGTTTGTGGAATTCCATTGAAAAGCGCCGTAACTCAAGGTGGTATTCGAAGCAACAAGCCCCAAGGCTTAAAAACATTTTAGTTGCCTTTCTTCAGGATGATTACGAATTGAATCCAGGCACAAAGCAAATCAATATTTTATACAATATTAAGTTTATTTAAATCGTATTTTAATTTTAAAAACACTATTAGTCGGGATGAGTTTAATTTTTGCACACCCAAATTTATAACTTTTGTAATATTTAATTAGAAAATATGGCGATGATAACTAGTTTGGTTATATGTAATCGCGATCGTGTGAAACTACAGTAAGTCACGCTCCCGGACGTTAATCACGTAATTATCAGCTAATGGCGCATAAGCATTTACAACCTACTTAACTGTAAGAAATAAACAATACATGGAAATGGAAATATTTCACATTCCACTGTTCAACTGCCGGGCGTTTTGCAAGTGAGCGAAATGTGGACCAGTGGGTGCATCAAATATGTTACATAATCAATTAAATACATATCGACATTGAAAAATACAGATTACAACATTAATATTAACCATTCACCATTTGGACACTATTGACAGGACCTGGTAGGTGTCTAATGATTCATGAAATCGTGTACGAAAATTTATTGTCTTAAAATAGTATATGAATTACACAATGCTCAAAGTACATACTTCACAAAGTTAAGTAAATAGAACGTCTATTTATAGCACGGCCTTCGTTCGTGCCCTGATAACGGAGAGCAAACTGCTCAAACAGACGCTTTTTACATCATATTACCGTGATTGCATTTGCGAGTTCATAAATCTAAAATACCTCAAGAGACAAGCACTAGCACGCCTTTTTAAAACCAACACCGATTTCCAAAGATGGACTGGAGTTAATAAATTTAGAGATTATATTAATTATAACAATAATTATGTGATCATTAATTGAATAACAAATCCGATAAAGTTCTGTTGTCGACATCAACGATCGTTCGAAAGTCTTTCTAGAGAGTAGTATGGCAGCTAGTTAATAGTTATTAACTAACTAAAGTTAATTAGTATTTTACATACATTTAAGTATTAACTTTGCAGATGCGGTATAATCTGTGCATTCAACATACGTAATAGTCACCATTCCACAGCTAGTTTATATTACTGCTTGTACATAGAAAAGTACTTACCTACTATTAAATTACTAATGTTGACAACGCATAAACCAAGGGAAACGATTTTCTATAAACAATGGACCCCGCCATCCATCCATCCAAATTCCACACACATTCAATACATTAATCGTTTATTTGAGAAATAAATATAAATTAAATTAATCAAATTAATAATCAAACAATTTTACGTAACAGGTTTGCTAACAATACTTTTGACAAACAATATTAAGTGGCGCAACAATTAGTTTATGGTTGTTAATTATTAATACTATTTAAATATTGTATCAGTGACATTCCACGATAACATAATAAAAATACGTACCTACTTCAATTAATGTGAAACTAATTCAATATGACACGGGATTTTTATTCTACACATTTCTAAAAGGATAATACGACATCTACGGTATAAGTTACATACTCTTTTACCATAAATGTTAAAATATATACAAGCCAAATAAAAATACAATAACTTTTTGTTAGCAGAAAATAAAAATTACCAGCAAAACAGCGGATTATGTATGAGATAGGCACTAAACAATGCTTTCTCTGAAACCGATCAGCCCACTACCGATTATATCCAGCTCCGGATAAGTACTGTTTAATCCGTTATAACCGCGAAGAATTTGGTGCCTGAACTCCTAGGTTGGCTTTTGCAGACGGAATTTGGAAAATATTGCTGATTTTAGACGTTGGGAATGAGTAAGGGACGACAATTTTAATATCCTGAAAGACTGTTTTGATTATTTAGCAATTTATACAATAACGTAACACCGGCTAAAGATCCTCGATCTTACAGTATATATATTAAATTTCTTAAGTTTTTATCTAAGTTAATATAGTAAGAAGCAAGGTTCTGTAGAGGTTAAAAGATGACCCAGCGCTTTTTAAACTGCATCACACGTACGTACAGCCCAACAAGTACATGATGCTAATAAGAAGCACCTCCACTTTCGTATTATTTACTGTCCCTTGCGAATTGTGCTATAAAAGTGGGCTAGCCATTTTACGAGTTAAGGCAAATACTCATATATCGAGGAAATTGACAAAGCCAAACAGCATGGGGCCAATTTAGCTGTGTACCCACATAAGACCACCTACTTGTTCATAATAGGAGATGATTACAAAAATATATGTTTCAGATCTACTTTATTTAATACGTTGCTATGTATTGAGCTCAGAAAATTCGTCATATTTTGGAATTGCAAGAATAACTAGGTACTAATTTTGGTTTTCTTCAAAATGCACTAAAAAGTCGTAAGTGCTTATCATTTACATTTATTGGACTTTATCAATCTGTCCTTTACAAAGCAAATGTGAGTTACATTTAAGGTATTCAACGTAGAAATATACCTTTAAAATTTTTCGTGCGAATTCTAAGCCCCGAATCGATCTTTTTAATAACTAACGATTGACTAAACCATATTATTAGTGTAGTTTCTTTATATTGCAGTACACACTTATATATTAATATATATGGGTGTTTCTCTGCTATTTGGAAACTCGCCCATACAAGACTGTCCTAAGAAAATTTTGTTAGATGTTGAGAATGTTTGTTAATAAAATTAAAGACAATATGTATTAAAATAAATATATCTCTTAGAAAGGCCCACTGATTTTCGTCCTGGTTTTTGAGTTATCAACGATTTTTTCCAAAAACGTGACAGGGGACTGTTGTAAACGCACAAGGGATTGTTTTTATGAATAAAAACACGAATTTTAGTATGAAAGTAATCAATTTTAATGCGTAGTTCTTACATATACTAACTTAATATCACAATCAACATTCTTAGTATTTAAAACAATTGTACTATTAAAGTAATTGGCATTAATTTTACAATGTCTTCTATAAAATCAGTCTTAACATGGCATTTCAGGAAACTATCTTAAAAATTATTATTTCTCAAAAACAGAAACGGATATTGGAAAATAATCTTCTCCCTTTTAGAGTAAGATCTGGTTGTGGTAATTTCTGCAGTATTTGGTCAAAACTGATATCAGAAATATCATCTTCATCCATTTTGAACTTGGGGCCTTTATCATCACAAATTTTCATAAAAAATACTGTTAGTTCGCCATCCTCATCGTCTACTACTATACTACTACTACTATTTTTTGACGTTCAAAAGTGCCATTTTAGATGGTCTAATTGAAATAAATGATTTGACTTTGACTTTACTTTATAAATAACAGTAGCATAACGATATTCCGTGTTTCTGCCATTAAATCTAGCTAAAACGTAATCACCATTTTTGTAATGCTGTTGGCTGCTCGTACTAGGCCCTGAAGTATTGTCAGAATTATCCGCGGAGAAATCGGCTGGCCTGGTTTCGTCTTCGGAGTCTGTGTAGTACACGTCGAGTCGAGTTGATAACCCCTAGGTTAAAATGTTGGCATTCTTCTTCACAGCAGCTTAAACTTTTCATTATAAGTTTTTCAGTGCTTTGTAGTAGTCCCAAACGACATCTTGATATTTAACCCTTATTCTGATGTATTTTAAGAGTGCCATTGAAACCTTTCAGGTACTTGGCTCTTCTGAATCGTTAGTCATATTTTTATTGCGCTCGTCAATTGCAAAGATTGTAATAGCAGGACTTTTTGTACAGCATCTATAAATGAATCCAAACTAACTATGTCACCTCCTTAGCAACAATGCCATCTGCAGTTCTTTTGCATGTAGTGCCAACACTATCTGCGGTCCTATTTCCACGGCCATCTCTCTAAAGTACCAGGAAAACGTCTTCATATTTTGGACCTCTACATGAAGCTTTGAAGCTAAAATATAAAACGTCGCTTTGTTTCGATATTGTGTTACTGGTCCGTCGCTCCTCCAAAATAAATGCCAGTAACATGCGTGGGTAAAGTTTTGAAAATAGGTTTTAAATGTTCCCGTTTAAGTGTTCTCATCAAACGTTCTGCTATACGTTTTTTTGCTATTATTTCTTCTCGTGTTTTGGCTGGTTTCTTTTTGGGTGGCATATTGAGATACTTCCTAAGGAAGAGACAATAATATTGTTAATGATTTTGATCATAGATGTGCAAACTGGCATCTCAGACTTGAGAAAACCCACAGAAAACAGTCCCCTGCGTTATAAAACAGTCCTCTGTGCTATGAATTGACAGGGGACTGTCGGCCAGGGTACTGTCATTTTTACCTGTTAGTTTAATAAAACATGATTTTGTACACTTATCACATTCACGAAATAAAATGTGGCTACATACTTAATAATCACTTATATGTAAACAAATATTTGTAATTAAAACTCTTAAAATAGTAAAAAAATGGCTTACCAGTGGACTGTTTTTTGTAACGGCCGAGACTCGTTGTTCACTGAAAGACTTAGTGGTGACACTAAAAAAATGGCGACTGCTCTATGATCTATACACCCAAAAGAACTTCGCACTGATTGCGTTCCGTTTCACTAGGTTAACGTATAGCGCCAATACAAAATTTGACATAAGTGCGGCTTTGAAATGTTATCAGGGGACTGTTCAAAAATTTTGAGGACAGCATTCACGTATTGATTTTTTACTCAAATTTTTATAGTTAATATATAATTGTGATTTATATTGATGCTTACTGTTTTATTTAAGGTATTTCAATATTTTTTATTCAATTATCAACGACACGAAAAACAAAAATTGGTTCAAGACTTATAATTTGAGAAATGGGACATACCAGGGGACTGTTTGGGGGTTTGAGGTTGATTTAATCAGATATTACATTATTAAATTACTAAATAAACTGTGGCGTGTCAAGAATACATAATAATATGTCATTATTCATACAGAAAACGAAGAAATATTTAGAATTATTGTATAAAATTTGCTTAGGACAACGATTTTCCACTTAGTAGAGAATAGCCCATATATAGATACGTTATTCATTCTAAGAGATATAATATATATTATATATCCTTTAAGCACACACAAAGTGTACTTGTTGGCTAAACGAGTTCTTGTGATTTTTTTAAATTTAATCATACAAGCAGAGAAATTACAAACGAATTAATTAATTCACATACAAAAATACCTAAGGCTGAAACAGGCAATAACCTGTCGTATTCGTCATCCACTCGATTATTGAGGCCAAAGGGTAAATAATAAAAAAATATTGGTTTTTGTTTTTTTTTTCTTTTAAAACCCCCCCCCCCCATTTTTTTTTTTTTTTTTTTCCCCCCCCCTTTTTTTTTTTAAAGGGGGGGGGGGGGGGGGGCCCCGCCCGGGGGGGTTTTGCCCCCCCCCCCCCCCCCCCCCCCCCCCCCCCGGGTGGGGGGTGCGTTGCCGGTCTTTTAAGATTTGGTACGCTCTTTTCTTGAAGGACCCTAAGTCGAATTAGTTCGGAAATACATCAGTGGGCAGCTGGTTAGTGGTGGTGCGCGACAAAAACTACCTTCAAGACTGAAAATTGTGGAACGACGGACGCCGAGGTGATCCGATGATTTCAAACTCAGCTGCAGGTATTAATCCGGACAACTCCTCTGAACACTCTCCATGGTAATTGCCTTTAGAGATGCAGAGTGACCCCACATCTCTACGGAACGCCATGGGATCAAGCTGCTCGGAAAGGGATTGATCGTCGACGATTCGAACCGCTCTGCGTTGAAAACGGTCATGTAGAAGGAGCTGGAACTGCGGAGCTTCACCCCGGAGATGAGAACAGTCCTCAAAGAGGGCCGAATTTGCGCATAGCGATTTTGTTTTCAAGTTAAGCACCAGGTCAGATTGGCCCAACATTAAAGCACACAGGCAGTCCTAAACTTCATTGTTCTATTGGCTTCGTATTATTGTAGCTTTATTTCCTTCAAACTTAAACTATCGACATAGATTTTTATAGTAATCTACAATAACATTCTAACTAACGGAAACAATCAAATGTTTGTTTTTTTACTACTGAACCCGTTTAAAAAATATTTTACTATTAGATAAAATGGTATCTTATGATATGATACGAGTATGTATAATTAATTTTGAAAAAAGTTAGGGATCCGTATGAAAACTTCAGTATCGTAACACAAGACGAAAAAATACCAATAAAAATCCATATATCGCTTACGCTGCCGAAACTATTAACAATACAGCAAAGTGGTGTACTACGGTCTTATAGAAGACATCAATATCTAAAAATCCATATGTCTAATAAAATCATTTCTATTGAATAAAATCCAGGTGTGCGAAGTAGGCATACTGCCGTGCGATTCTGTTCATCCGTGAGTTCACCCCGCACTAACAACGCTCCCTTCGTCACTCACGTCATTGTTGGAATTTCATGGTATTCTGTTAAGCAATTTCACATTACGTCTTGTCAAGTGGAGGGAGCTTGTAGTTTATTGTTTATCAGAATGCCAAATCGTAAAATGACTGCTTCACGACCGATTTGAGCGCGACCACCGCTGCGAAAACCGCTTTGAGAGTTCGAAAAGTGAGTTACAGAATCGCAAGGCTGAACGCTAGTGAATACTAAACAGAAAAGTAAAAAGTTCAGTTGGCACGTATTTTATCCTCAAACATCTGTATTGATTTAAGAACATAATTTAGCATTTATTACATTTGATATTTGTCGGTTGAGTTATTTTTACGTCGGGCAACGGCCTAAATATCTATTCTGCCGCTCACATTAGCAAGTCAGAGGTACACAACCGGTTTTCGCATAGACTTTTTCTTTTATTTTTACTTTAACGCTTAGCGGGGCCTATAAATTGAGTCATGTAATGGACCACTTTGTCGTGCAATAAATTTAGAACTAAAAATGTGGTTTTTGTAAGTGCCTTTATTGATATTCATTAATATTCCATTACATAATTTTTTATATCTTAACGACCGACAACACGATTATTATTTATTGTACGAGATTTATATTAAAGTAACAGCACTTATGAAACCTTGTTGTATCAATAATAATAAATAACAAATCGCGGAAGTGCTACGTTTCAACGAACCAGTTGTCGTTGTGCTGTTGCTTTCAGATCATGAAAAAGGTTATCTATACCTGATGCGATATAAAATATGTAAACAATCTGTGACACACATTACACAACTCATCAATTTACATTTTACAGTTGTTTGTATGTAACTACGTATGCTGAAACTTACGCAAAGGAGTTGTATAGACTTTTTAAATATTTATCGTTACTGAGGCTAATTGAGGGTATTTTCTTCTTGAGTATTTTCGCAACAACAATTAATTATGTTAAATTTAACACCAAATAAAAACTTACCAGGACTTGAGTGGCCGACATTATTCGTCAGGGATTGGAATTTGTCGCAAGACAAAGGACTAATATTAAAATGAAGATCGTGCCATCGCATATTAATTTTAAACCCATTGCCAAAACGCTTTTGAAACAAATTGATATGGTAAGACTGCAGTGGGTTCACACAATGTTAAATTTTTGTTATAGATTATTCACTGTAGATAAATAGCACTTATATAACCAATATTTCCACTATATTAAGGAAGATATAATAGAATAGAAATGAAGTAAATTTTTCTGTAGTTTTTATGATTTATGAATTGAGGTTTTTGTTCTCTTCGTGTTTCTTATATTAGCGTCATCAAGCTTATCATTTTAAATCTTGTATTTTAATTTCTTGTTAGCGTTGGAAAGTTTTTGTAAATAAAATAAAAGTGCTGTGTGCTTGCGAGATAATGAATTCAACAAGCAGAAGAAGATAGCTGTTGTACAAATATTTCGTGCAAACACTAAGTACTAACGGCAAAGGTTAAGCAATGAATAAAAAGCGTGAGCTATAGATAATATTCATTATTCATTCATTCATTCCCGTTGGCAAAAGCCTCCAAACTTAACATAACATTAACGTTCTTCAGTTATTTACTGTATAATGTTCTGCAATATTCTATAATGTCTTAGATTTAAGTGTTGAAGAGTATACAATAATACTGAGATCGTATTATTATGTGCTGTTATGTTGATTGTACGTGCTTTAAGGAATGCTACGAGTAAATTCTGTAACCCTTTTTACATAAAAGACGAAGTAAACATTGCTTTCATTAGGTACATATTTATTAAGTATTTTGTAACAAAACCCCTAGCTTAGTTGGTACCTGGGTTTACGTCATGGAATTAAGAACGCCTTCAATCCATATACGACCAGATATATTTCACCTGTCTTACTATTTTTTTCTAGAATTTTCAGAATACTGCCTGTGATTACCGCGACACATAGATTTCCCATAAATATACTATATATTTGACCAATTGAACAACAGAAACCGTTATTTTATTTTAGTTTAATTATTATGTGTAAATATAATGAGCGTGTATGAACTTAGCTTGGAATGAAATCACTTTGTCATTCGAGCCATTGTTCACTGATGCTATTTATAACATAGCCAATCTATTTTGAGCACGTTCCGGCAATGTTAATATGCGATTTCCGTATATATATAATTATATTTTATGTAAACTGAAGCTGTACTTAATAAGGATAATGACAACATATGTTTTAGTATTGAATTAACGATGTAATATTGTTTTTTTGCAATGAAAGTGGTACATTCAGATTGATTAATTAAAAATACCGTACAATCAGCCATATAAAAATAGGCATGCAAATGTCATGTTAATTATCATAATGTCATAATAATAAGAACAGTGCAGTTATTTGTAAGGTTGTTAAAATTTATACATAAAAGGGACCTTGCCATCTTATCACCTTCCCCTTGAGTTAAGTATTTAAAATTAATTGATTTTATATATTGATCATATTAGTAACCGCGACTTCGTTGGAATTAACATACTCTTTTTGGAATTACACCAAGTAATAAAAAAATATGATAAAGGAAAAAAATAGCTTTGTCATTTTAGTAGGAGATCACATTATTATTGTTGCTTATAATTTCGTTACTGTCTTTTGTTTAGTGGACTGTAGTGTTGATCACAATCAAATTAACTCGTTTACAGTGACCGGGCGTGCACTCTGCCCCTCTTCATTGCACATACATGTTGTATTAAAGCTTTGATTTTCTACAGATGTATAAAACAATTGTACATATACAAATACAACATATGACACATCGACAGAGTGTCAAAGTGTTGTACATCTTTTCTTATACTACGAGTATAAATAGTTTTTTGTTATATTCATTCCTTTTTCAGAGTAATAGTGGTGCGTTAGGTACGTTACTGAATAAAAAACTCACTGTTTACCATCAGCCAAACTAAGCTAACTGCCTTCAAGAAGGCTTTAAAAGACGTACGTACGTAGGTACTGTACGTATTATTTCTATTACCTAGAGTCTTTCAAAACCATTCTATAATCTATAGCAATGCAGCAATCGTGTAATAGGCAGATATCGCAAGAATAAACGAACTGGAATTAAAGACATCCTCTGAACAGGAACATTGAGATCTCGTAATGTTAGTACTTCCGTCCTGACTTTGTGAATACGTTTAAAGGTCGCATAATAAAGTTTACTTATTATTTGGTCTAAAGACACCACTCATACAAATTAAACTTAATGATAATTAACGAGTCGCTTTTTTAAGGCTCTTTAGCTATAGAGCCTGGGATTTTTTTAGGCGCTGTTCAATCACTGTACAATCAATCACATTTTTAAAGGTCATTCAACTGCGTGATGGACATTCTTAGTCCGTCAACTTTTTTGCAACTTCGATATGGACTTTTAATTATTTGCCTTATATGAACTATCGTATTAATCGATCAATTTAATTTCTCATATGAAATAAAGGGTATTGTCTCTCATGACGAAAGGAGAACAGAACTGCCCTTCAATTCTGTTCGATAAATACCTAAATACACATTTTTTATTTATCATGTAGACCAATACAATATAATGTTTTGAACAATATATTTCATATTTAATTCATTTTAACTTTTATCATTCTATCATAAGATTTTGATTTGATTAAAGAGAAGAAAATTAGACAATGTTCCTTAGTATGTACCTATAAAAAGGTATTTTATATTAATTGTGATGTGATATAACTAAAGACTACATTGTAAGTTGTTTGTGACTATCAGACATCGGCATTCGAGACCGCAGTATCGTATGATAAAAGTTATAAACAATTAGTGTCAAGATGAAAACACAAATACACGGATTCTGGGTCTTCGCCAGTTCTTTCTATAGACTTTGTAGTCTTATGACTTTCTATCGGTTTGTGACACTTTCATATTGATGAAATATTTAGACAATACTTGTGTTTATGACGTAAACTTATTTCTGAGAATGCAGCCGCGAATACGGAAAACAATTATATCAAAATAAATAGTCATTTAAAAGGAAAACATACTTTAGTAGGTGAAATCATAATTTACGTAAATTACTGATTATTATTATTTATACAAAAATAATACGTGGGAGTGTTTGTTGGTTGGGAAAATATGCAATTACTGTAGATTTAAAAAAAAGATGTTGCATTCTGATTTCGAGTTCTGAACACTTTTTCATTATTCTTTTGTAAATAATTTTTAAAATGTATTTCTTCGTATTATAAAAAAATTAACTTACGTTATAACAACATCGAAAGTTCCCCATGTTAGCAGCTTCTATTGCACAAAAAGCACACAGCAAAACATTGAAAACTATTTAACTTTCAAAGTTTATCGGAATAGCAGCTAATGCATCGCACCACAGCCGGCACTTCACTAACGCAACACACGAACTCATCTTCACTTTATCTTTTAATTATCATAACAAATAAGTAATAAAACTCTTTCAACTAAATCGTAATTAACATAACCGCATCGAATAACACCACGATTGTGCATAGCAGAAAACTGAATACTGAATAGTTCACTAGTACAGTATACTCATAGCTGACGGGTGGGACAGAGACCAAATCACAGTTAGCAGAGCTGACATGAAGAAAATGAATGGACTAGAGGAGGATAGATATAGCTTAGTCGCGTCCACCTTGCCGTCCAGTATTCCCGTTTGTAGGTATTTAGTGTAGAACGGATAACGCTTGGTCAGATGCCGACCAGTTATCTATTTTGACTTTTTTGACCCAAGATAGTATAATTATATTATCATACATGTATCATATATATTTTTACATTCCGTGGGACGTCTGGGAACTTTGTTTACGCAAAATGAGGTTTAAATATTTCAAGTTATGTTTAGTTTATTCGTTAATTCTACAATGACAAACTATTTAAGTAAAGCGTAATATGCCTTTACAATATTATATAAAATTTGATATAGTTTTACTTAAGATTCACGACCGCTATTTTACTACTCGGTTTCAAAATCATTTCTGATCTAGCTAAAACATTTATATACTGTCTCTCTCTGTATCTTATATAATACCTTAAAATAGTAAATATACAATCCGAGAGATAAATGCAAGTAATTGCGGAGTGACTATAATATAAACAGCTAAATCGAGCCTGTAATGCCCAGTTATAGCTATTGAGGTGTAAATACTCCAAGAAATTACGTATGTGGTTCTCATTGCATTTAAAAATGAACAGGCGTTTTCTTCTACAGATAACCAATTTATGTGGAGTCCCTTACGCCTTACCTATTTTGAAAAAAATATAAGTTTTGTTATATTCAAGCTTATTTTTTTGTATCGTTTTATAAGAATATGAATGAATCTTTCAGTTTCGGTGTTAACACATCACAGGTTACCTAAGACTGTCCCCGAAAGACCTAATCTCGAACATTGCAAATTAAAAAGTAATCATGCATCGGAATAAAAACCTGTACTAATTATAAAGGCTCACAGCGATTTCACGCTCAGTCTGCTTATCCGACTGCACAGTTTATCAACATTGATAAAGAAACGCAGGTTCTATGTGGGTCGTAACTTAGAACCACACTTGTATTAATACTGTACATGTTGCCGTTCATATTCATATTGGTTATTTAAAAAAAAATACTACCTAGTAATAGTTTCAACTTATTAGTTTTTATACATTTACAACACAATAATTCTAACATTCTTTCCGCAGTACTGGTTCCTCTTCCGACAAAAAATTTATCAAATATAGTATGTATTGTGAGGCGTATGGTCTATGTAGGAAAGGCTAGGAAAAGTTCCTTTCTTGTAACCCTGTGAGTGTTGTAGGCAAAGAGCAATTTGTATTTGTAGGCTTTGGGAATATTATAATCAGTGGCTTCAGCGTGCGACTCTCATCCTTGAGGTCGTAGGTTCTATCCCATGCTGTAACAATGCGTGCGCATTTAACAATCGCTTGAACGGTGAAGGAAAACATCGTCACAGGAAGCTCACATACTTGCCTATTAGATTGACAAATGATAATGTAACAGATATAGAAATGTGAAGCCCAACCTTAAAAGGTTGTAGCGCCACTGTTTTTTTGGCTTTATTGCATTACCAGTAAAAGCATTCTTGATAAAACACAGGATTACATAACCTATATGTGCAAGAAATAACCTAAATTAATTCGTTAAGTACTAGTGGGTAAAGCCAGTAAATGTAAGGTTAATGAATATTGTATAATTAATTGTTATTTAAAAAAATAATACATGAAAAATAACTCTATGATATAAAATCACTTATCTAAAAGAAATTTTTCAAATATATTGATTGTGAAGTTTTGCTGTAGCATTATAAAAGTAATAGTAGAAAAGTCCTTTACAATTGTTTCTGAAAACACTTGTGCAAACACTATAGGTTTTTCAAGCTAGTTCGAATTGGGTGCGCGGACGCAGCTAACGCGCGATATTTTTTTTGTGCTTACAAGTCTTTAACTGGAATAATGAATATGTTTATTTGTTATCTTTAAAATTGCGAGTAAGCAGAAAAATCTAGAACAAGAAATAGACGAAAAACTTATTACAACCAATAAATAATAGAAGAAATTTTTAGACTTATGATATCTGCCAGTAAAAGGAATAATAAATTCGTATCACTTCTCATAGTAGCAGCCATTATTAGCACATTCTTAGCATAAAAAGGGAAATTACGAAAAATAAAATTAATATCTTCACAAATTCGGTAGAACAACAAGGCGAGGGATCAGGTGAGTCAATTTAAGTGTTTATATTTATTTCCCTCGTATAGTTAAAGCAGAATCAAGGACGTGAAGAAAGAAGAAAAGCACTCTGGTCTAAGAAGAATGATGTTGTGAGGCCGTCGACCCGAGCGGCTGGACAAACTGTGAAATTAACTAGTTTGTTCGCCCCGGCTCGTGTCGTTTTGTCTCACGAATCGACGCCATACTAATTTTTAGACACGTGCACATGCTGTACCAAAAATATATTTGCACGTTAGATTGTAAGAAATAAGAATGTCAAGCTGCTGCATTCGATACTGCAAGTGATAACAATTGTGCAGAGTTTATTTCATGGCAGCTTTGGCTAAATCCTTTGGGGTTATAAAATGACTAGCTTCTTTTTAAGAACTTTGAGGGTAAAGAAAATACGTTCATTACCATACAGGCATACAAACTTGTCCTAGACAAGAGTCTAGAGGGGTTTTTGCAAGTTCCAATTAGGTCATATTTACACTTACTAAAGATAATGGAGCAGTAATCATGCGTATTCTGTACTTACAGTTTTTTGTACTGTACCCTTTCTATGGTGACAGATATAAAATGATTAGTTTTTAGAACTCTTGTCTGTTCGTATCGGGTATAAATTTGTATAACAAAATAGTAATAGCTTATTATTACAGTAAAAAAGGCTACATTATATTTCCCAAAATTCGAAAAAAGCAATTTGATAATCAAATAAACCGATGTGAATATTTTTAATATGTTCAGGAGTTTTTCCACGCAAAAACGTTCTAGGTATGAGAACTTCCCCATTCTTCCTGTATATAAAATAGGAGTGTGTGTCTTCTATATACTTACGACATTCTCCAACCCCGTTGAAAGTTAATTAATCATTAGAGTGTTTCTCGAATGAGTCGTAAAGCTACCGTGGCATTGATTGTGTTATCGTATGAAGCCTCGACTGCTTCTAGCGCTGTAAACTAGGACACGTTACAGGCCTAACAACCTGAATTGTTTGAATTAAACGCAACGCTGAAAAACTAATGTATAGGTACCTAGTCCACCCATAACTTCTGTTACAAATGAAAATGAATTTTTGTGAAGTTATACTTCTTTTGACGCGTTAGGGAAAAATGATGAGAGTAAATTTCTACGATGCGCGCGCACATTGTCACAAAAAACCGACACCCTGAAGTTAGCTTAGTCAAACTTTTAAAATAAAAATGTCAATTTCTTTAATTATGTAGAAATAACGTTTTTGTGATATATAAATAAACTTTATTTAACTAGATAATGTGTTATAATAAAACTTTAAATGTATTAAATACCTTTTTTCTATTGTTAGTGTAGTTTTTTCTACAAACGTAGAATAAAGCGGAAGATAAAAATTTTAAAAAGATTTTTATCTTGTTACGCCAAAGAAGTTTAACTTCTAACGCGTGTACACACGTTTTTTTTTTAATTAAGTAATGTTATATTATTAAAATTTACACCTAAATATTTAATAAAGTCTCAGCAATAAATAAAAAAATATTATTTTCGTAATGGCCACTTTTGGCCTTTATACAGGCCTTAAATCTGTTTGGCCACGAATCTATGGATTTACGCACTGTTTCCAAGGGAAATTTCGCCACTGCTTGCTCCAAAGATTTTTAAGAGACTCAATGTCGCCGTTTCGTTTAGAGCAGGCCATGTCCTCTAAAACTGACCATAATTTGAAGTCTAAAGGGTTGAGGTCTGGGCTAGATGAGGGCCAGTCCTCAGCTCTTATAAAGTCCGGAACGTTGGTTTCAAGCCAGGCTTGGGTAGTTCGTGCCTTGGCGCAATCCTGCTGGAAAGATCACGGTATATTTTTAAAAAGTGTATTGCTGAGAGGTTTCACAATATGATCGAAGACTGTATCTTGATATATTTTGGCTGCAGTTTTCACTCCTCTCACTAAAATGTAGTTTTGTGACTCCTTGATAAGACACCCCACCATTACTGACGCAGGATGATGACCACATTGTATCTACCTGACCACTTGAGCAGCTTCTTTAAAAGTGTGAGCGTACACTTTATCATTTTGCTTAATGTAGGTAGTGTTCTTCAATCGTGAAAATTTTTTCATCGGTAATGAGGATATTTCTGTGCTTTTACCTGCGTATCGCGACAGAAGGCGTTTTGATCGATCCACTCTCTTTAATTGTAAAGATTGATTTAGAGCATGTTCTGTATAACGAAGATAAGCACCGAGCTTTAGGTCTTGTTTTATAATACGCCACAGAGACCTCCAGGAATCTTCATTTCTCTCGATAAGATTTTTTTTTTCCTAATGGGGTTTCGATAAATTCTGGTTTTAACAGCAGTAACCGCCTTTGTAGTTCTAACAGCACGTGGCCACCCCGATCTTTTCTGGTCTTCGACAGACGAAGTGTTCTTGTATCTGTTGATAGTACGATATTATATCGTCAGAAATATCCTATATCGTAGATATACGAACATACGGCTGATAACAAGCTTTGGAAGCTTTCCTAGTTTCTTTAACACCCTATTCCATATTCTAATTTGATAGTGAACACGAAAAAATATGTGAAATCGCGCAAAATAGAAAGATGTTTTTTAATTAAAGTAAAATACGTGTTCCAAATTCAAAATAATTAAAAAGTTGAAAAAAAGAAAAGTTTTTATGTAACAGTAATTATGGCCAGACTAGTTATACATAATCGATACCATTAAACCCTTGACAATAATCTAAGACATTATAATTAAAGTTTGCACATCAGATTGCCTAAGAGATTTAACTCTTCAATCATACCCAAATACAATGGATTATTATAGAAACAAAAGTCAATAAACCGATGAAACATAGTATTTTAAAACTATATAAACTTATTATTAATTTTGTGCTATAATCAAATATACATAACATAAAAATAAGGTTTATAAAAAGTTTGAAAACGTATATAGGAAATTCGTATTAATCTAAAATGCTCAATAGAATCGCGCTACGAAATTACAAGAACATTTGTAATTTGCATACGTCGTCAGACGCATATAGCAACAAAATGTCGATAGCAATAAAGTATTTATAATAAATGGGGATATAAAATTGAAAATTACAATAGATTTACAACCACGGATTGTGTTTGCGAAGTAAAGAACCGTAGCCAACCGTCTGCAGATAAGGCTTTACAGCCCACCTATAAGTTTTGATTGGCAAATGTTTATTGCGAAACTGTTTCTCAAATCTTTATAGTTCTGATAAGCTAACAATTTTACGCCTTGGACATTTGAATTTATACGAATATTGCAATCGAAACATAATCGTTTTTGTGCCTTTTTATGTTACCAATTACATAAGTCCAAACTGATTATAGGCAGCTAAGGGTAAGATTCAGTAGTCTTACGCACGTCAAAACCTAATACCTTTTTGACATTCAAAGTGTCTGTCTCACGTACTCTTGAGGGTTTGAGGGCAAACAAAACATACTAATAATTATATAAACCTTGACTTCATCTGTCAAACCGATACTGATTTCTATAAAACGATAAGGATTTATGGACTTGAAGTGTCAATTTCTTAATAATGTTGAATAGTCATCTCTCTCTCTCTAGTTGGCGCAAATTTTAAATTATATTCATTAGACTGAAGGCAAACGTGCAGGCGTGTTAATTAGAGTTAAGTGCCTACTGTTGCACAAGGACACCTGCAACACCAGAAGGCACTTGCAGTGCGTTGCCGGCCGTTAGGGTAATGGTAAAAATAATGGATTTATTGGCACAAAAGTGTTTGAGGGAATGGTATTGAATGTATAATATATTCGGGTAAATAAAGAAAAACGATGAAAATTTTAATTTTAATAATCAATAAATTCTACTATGATATAATATTTCCTAATATAACAATTTCATAGAGTAGCTCTGGGTACGCAGATTTGCACACAATAAAAAACAATTAAGTTGAATAAAACATATAAAACGGTATTTAAAGTAACTTAAAAAACCTTAATCCTTAATTAAAACTTATCAATTCCTGTGTATCCTATTTTTAAGTGTTAGTTTAATCACTGTTTTAACTAAAGTATATGTCTAAATTACGATCGTAATGTTAGCGGGGCGGGCTCTCGAGTACTGAGATCCGCGTACCCATTTTTATTGATTTTGTGGATATGTTTGATTCAAATTTGTCTGAGAAATTTATATTATTTTATATGATCTCCCACAGCACCAGCCTTTTGGTTGGCACAACTTGGTAAAGCGTTTAAAATAATTTTGCTAATGTTAGCAAAATATATACTTACGATTAATTTGTAGAAACAACAATTCCATGCGCTACGCATGCGCATTCCTCTCTTCGATAATGGGCAGCTAGACTTTCAAATGTATAGTCCGTAAGGTTTCTATTTAGATTATTATCCTCTTATTAGATTAGACTTCAAGGGATCAGTACTTTAGTTAAATCAGTGTTATAAGCCTAATTTAATTTTTAGTTAATATTAACAAATGTAACTATTTACTTCTAATGTTGAACCGGAAAATTACGGCTCACATTCCTACCTTGAGAAGTTTTAAAGTTCTTGAAATACTTTTTGTTTTACTTTCTGGTATACGAACTTCTACAACCATTTAACTAAATATTACGATTTACTTTTATTATAATACATTTTTAGATTAGGTCACAATAGTACTGTTCACAAAACTAGCATTCATTTATTTTGTTAAAAACATATAATATACATCAATCATGTTTATGAAAAAGACCAAATATTCACATAATGCGACCATTTGCATTTTTTGATATGAAAAACTATTCACTAAATTATCCTACAATTAGTTATTACTTAGGCCTACGAAGATTGGCTTATTTATTTCATTTATTTTGTCATAGAGTAGAATTTGGGTAGAGTAGTTAAACACATACCTAGACCTAATCTTGCCTCGAATAGAGAACACATTTTGACAGTTTGTACTCCAAGAATACTAAGAAATTTTGTATGTAAACCATATACTCAAAATCGAACATACGAATATATACCATACCATGGTCGTGGAAAAATATCGGAAACTTTGTTTTAAATATTAATAATTTTGGATATTTTCTTCCTTAATTGGTTTTGAAGAAATCTTTGGTGTCAAATCGAAGAATGAACAAATATTGATGTAATTTTATACACACGCCTGTTCGGGGCATACCTAACGGCGAACTTCTACGTGCCTTTATCTTCTATCTTCTCTTCAATGTCTTAAATGGGCTAATTCTGTACAGTCTATTGATTATTTATATCGCTCTAAATATCTATAGTCATTTTTGAACATTTTTTTGTGGACGAATATCCCAATTAGAATCTAATGTCTATTTGATACGATAATTTTATTTGGATTTATTATTCTATAATCTAATTAATATACATCTCTGATTTATTTTGAAAAAATATTGACATACAATCCATATCGGCCGCACTACAACCTCAATTTGAGTTACATCTCTTACGTTTCGGCGCACAGTAAAAGTAGAAAAAGGTTTAGGTTCGTTTTCCGTCGAAACAATTATTGTTTCGAAACACGAACAGGAACTCCTTAAACTATCCCAGACCAGTGAACCCCAGCAGATTCCAGGCCACATTTCATCTAAGACCACAATTAAAATTACCTAGAATATTTTTTTTCTACGTTTACTTTGCCCGTTATCACACGTAACATACAATTGACCGAATCATTAATAGGAAATCCTTATGGCTATTTTTACATATATATATATATATATATACAATAAAGGAACCGCTTCTTCTTTAAATTATAAAATTAATATAAGTAAGATACTTTATTTATTTGTTTTACTAATCATTACTTTAAAGACACCATAGACAATGTATCGTCTGATTGCCCGGATCTAATCAAAGTACTCTTACGTCTCTTTCTGTTAATTTGTGTTTACAGTGTGATGAAAAGAGACGGATGATTACTTGAGTTAATCGGTTAAATTTTAGTGCCGAAATAATTTTTGTCTTATGAAAATAGATTAAATTTTGTTTAGAAGGGCGAAATACTGTCATACGAGGATAGGCCTTTAAAAGTAGTGAAAACTTCAATTAAACTCACGTCTTATAAATGAATACGATAAAATTACTAAAAAATGACCTAAAACAACAAAATATTCGATAAAAAAATACTTTACAAGTTGACACATGCGTACGATAATTAAGTTTCTTATTGGCTACATATTCTAAACGCTTAATTGATCGAAAATATACTCTATTTTAAGGTATAACGGTTCACGTTGCGATGAGACGGCTGAGCTGGGTCATAAATATTACTTTATCTAAACGATAACGGTTTTCAATTCCACATTTTTAAGTTACACGTTGGGCGTGAAAAATCACTGCAATTTCAAAAAAACCTCAGCAGTCAAGTCATTCATTATTTAATTAAGAAAATTATATCGATTTAAACATTCTTAAAAGAATATTTACTTTTAAAAGTCTAAAAGTTTAATTCACGTATATTGTGGGTAATGATTTTATTAAATCTAATATTAACTTGTATTGATTTCCTTTGTTGAGAATAATTCTGACACAAATACACAACTTCTGTTTCTCACTTGCTCCTTCGGCTTTTGTATATTAATTTTTGTAATTCATAAAACATATTATTCCCACATTACATTGTCAGAATTAATGTCACGCAAATGACAAAATTAGCTACAATTTTAAAAAAATCTCAAAAGATAGGATTCTACTCTTCGCATAGGACGAAATGGTGATCCGCTCTCCGCTCCGCTGTCCGCTCTAGCGCGGCGGCGCGGGCAGCTCGCATCACCGCGACGGGCAGGAGCTACCCGACTTGTTGCTCAAGCAGGAGAATCCGCTCGTGGCCGATTGGAGGCTCGACATAGAACCTCTGGAATATATCTTTATGTCAACGTGTTATCTAATTGCAGGTGCCCGAGGTGTCGGCTGCTATTATATTCTGCTCGGAACTATTCGGCAGACTAATAATTACATTTTTGTTTATTAATAAAGGAGTAGCTACACGGATGTGAATGGCCCCGGCAATGGACTATGTTCTTATAGTAATTTTTTTTAAAGTAGACTTGTGTTTTTATTATATTATCTATATTCTGATTTTTAATTCCGTAGAATTCTGACAGCTATAATTTTTTGACATGTCAGTGATGGCAAACCTTTTCAATCTCAATACGAGTCTAAACATACATTTGAATACATACATTTTATTAAGTGCGGTGCTCCACATTAAAAGTGGTTTAACAGCGAGTGGTAATTACGTTCCTTTTCATCACAAACAGTAAAAAAACACACAAGTAAAGATAACATTGTATTTTTTTTAAAAGGTTTACTAAACCTGAAATTAGTAAGCAGTGATGCCAGCTAAAGAATAAAATAAAGTAATTAAATCTTTTTTCGGTGGAGAACTTCTTTAGTAGCAACACTTATGACATGTCAGAATTCTACGGAATTAAAAATAAGACATAGGTAATAACACGGAGCCTCAAATATGGGACAGCCGTAAAACGAAACTATCTTAAGAAATATGCTAATGAAGGTTTTCCATAACTTGGTAATTTGATATATTAATATTAAAAAAAAGAGAATAAATCATTATTTTTAATTACAATGTTTCCGGTTAATAATAGGTAACTAAAATTTTATTAGTACAAAGTAAGGGCACTCACTTGTAGTGATGGCTGGCAAGGATCTCGTGGAAGTACATGAGCTGGGCTGCACGAGAGGAGTCGAGCAGCTCACAGCGCCACTGCAGCAGATAACTGCCGCTTTCAGACATCACGTGGGAGCCCTGATGCCGGCAAATGTTAATGAGGTAAGTGCTTAGAGCCCAAATAGCATTAATATCTTACTGATATAGATTACCTTTAATAAGCTAATGACAGTACGAAAAATAAATTATATTAATTATTAAAAATATTGATCTTTATATGTCAGTCACGTGACACAAACGGTAACGTCCCAGTTAATAATATGTCTCCGCCTGTCTAATCTTATTAGTTTCTAGTAATTTAATTTCAACAGAAATACTGTTTTTCATCGAAATATAATATATATGTGTAAGAATGATAATTAACATGTAAATCTTAACGATTGTTTACAGGCATGTCTTAGGGACTTGGGCGACGCCATCTTGCCTAGGAAAGCATCTTGCTTTCTTGAAATTATGAATTTTACAGCCGTATGGCTATTAACAGAAAATATAAAATAACAACTTGTAAGTTCTGTAACTAATCAATAATCTGAAATGGTTTTTAAAGTCTGTTCAAAAAGCACATTGTTCCCATGAAAGTGTAGATTAATTAATCAAAGAAATAATGTCAAAAATATTAGAAACAATAAAGTTCAACTGCAAATTGCTACAGCAGAATAACTTTCAGAATTTTTCACTCTTAATTTCAAGAAAATCTCTTTTGGAATAGTGCTTAAATTTTTGATTGTACCTGTATGCTTTCCCCGTCGTGGCAAATAAGGGCAGGTTCCACGCGATGGTAATGTTCTCCCTCTCGCCACCCTCGCGCCTCCAACAAAGATTTACCCTCCTCTATGGCCGCCCCTCCCACGCAAACTGCTGCAATATTTATATTTTAATACACCCCAACAAAACGGAAATGCAGATTAAAGTCTCTATCGTATCTGTGTTCCCCATGTTTCCCAGATGACACTTTTTGAAGTGAAACTTTTTTAGGCGCATGAGGGTAATATTAGCGTCACGAAGAAGATGTTTTTGTCGAAGAAAAGGGAGAGAGCGATCAAGAGAGAGTAAGAAGGGTGAATTACCTTATAGAAATTTTCTTTTTAAAAATAAAAATTCGTAAAGAGAATTTATGAAATATTAGTAGGTCTTTTATATTTATGCAAAGTAATTTATTGAAATCTCAAATGACAAATTGTAAAAAATTAAATTTATAATTTGTATTAATTTTCGACACTTTTAATATTTTAATGACAGTTAAATTCATTAAATTCCTAACATGTCTTCCTTTTTCCTCCCTCTAAGTCTCTCTTGCCAAAGAAGTTTCACTTCTAACATGTGTACTTTGTACGCACGCACTTTTTTCTGAATTCCAAAACATTTCGGAATCGAACCTTCTATAAATAAAAGTAAAAGACTCTTTGCTTATGTTTTGGCAAAGTCACGACAGGTTCACTCAGGTAATCTAATATTCGATTTCAACATAATTATCAAATTAAATGTAGCAAAAATCATATTTACCAGCAGCGTGATCGGTCTGGTCGGGCTGCTCCAGCTCGCAGTCAGTCCGAAATACGGTGAAAGAGATATCGTGACGGAGCACGTCAAAGTCCCACGTCAGTACACTCTGAGGGTCACGATTCACCACTATCATTTCGTGAACCTGCCAAAGAGACGTTCACTATTATTTTCCGTCTTACAAAATATATTTTGGGACCTAGCTCTTCAACAAAATAGACATACACGAGGTCTTCATTAGAGTCGTACTAAAAAACACTATCAACAAAATAGAAGCGGGAAACACTTTAAAGTAATCATTTCACCATTTCCTAACAAAAAGCGAAAAATAGGAAGGGCTACAATATAATATATTTTTGACGGGTATTTATTTAAGACAGTTATTTTATTCGTTTTAATTTTGGTCTACAATTTTACCTGTCCTTTGGCCAGGCTGACGGATCTATATATACTATCTTCGGAGAGAGGATCCCCGTCTCTTTCTGTGAAGGCGCCGCTCGCGTACAAACTCTTCGGTACCAGCCCGCCCTCGTGGACAAAACTCTATAACACCAAAATATTTTTGACAACTAAAATATTAGTCGGATGTATTTAAAGTATCTTTTTAGTAATACAAGTTTTATTGTGATTACACATAAATCATATACGTAAATAGCGATATTGCTTTATGCCTTGAAAGATTGTATAGTATCTACGTTAATATTGTGCGATAATTTTGGCTTTAGTGTTAACAGTTAGAAGCAGCTAAGTGCCTTTTAGGCTTTTGTGCTGAAACTTATACTGAGCACTACAATTACTCAAATTACATTAACGATAGTCATATAACATTGCGCCGCACATTGGGATAACAACATTAATTAAACATATTTTTTATTTTATTAAAATATATGAATGTTATGATAATAAAGAAAAATGTTTCAGTACGTGATATCAATTACTTGGATAAAAATGCTGGAAAATCGTCGAGAAAAGGTAATATAGGAAATGGAATAGGTCTTTATTACAAAACATATTAAACCAATTTCCATCCCACTCTATGGTTAAATCCCAATGTACTGAATTTAACGAATACTGACAATTGACAATACATGACGTCACGTTTACGTATAGTGTTGTAGTTCTCACGTGTCGTACGTATTTGTAAAAACGATGAGGCACGAACAATGATGTCTCTACTATGTCCGACTGTTATAAAAAAGGCATCATTTATATCATTAGTAAGTACCACATAAAAATAATATGTAAATAAATATTTTTGTTTCTCCATGTTGCGAAAGAAGGAATAGTTGTGGTTCAAGTAATTTACCTTGCAGGGCCCGCCGAGGAAGTCTGGGATGTATTCTTTGGGTATATAGTCGAGTAACCCTCCAGCTTGTAAATAATCCTTGCCACCGTAGAACAAGAACTTACTGCGGGTGTTTTCATCTAAAAATTTAAAATTTAATTTTTGAGACTTTAAGGATATGCAATTATTAGACCATCTAAGCCAACTCAATGGCCTTTAAAAACATCTGAATTATAGGTGATATAAAATTTGTAACTAGATTAAAATCTAGATTTACCAGTTGTAAAACCACTTTCACTACACGGATTTTGACATAATTGAGTGCTCAAGGCTAAATAGTGCATAAACCTATGTTTTAGTTTTTATTTAAAATACTTACCGATAAACGTGCTCACAATAGTCCACAATATCGGGAAGACTCTAGGAGCTCTGACGATGAGAACTCTGCCCATGGTCTCGGGGTAGTTGGCTTCCACTATCTGGATAATTCGTAGCAGAGCCCTGACGCCTGGTCTCCATAGATGCCTCATATTCAAACCATCAAGGTCTACCAAGAGGCACCAGGAATGGACAGCGTGCTCTGACGATCGAGTTGCTTCTTCTAGTAATTTCAAGCCTTCTTCACATACGTGAAGAGTCTGAAAAGTCGAAGACATTCCATGGACTAAACTCAAAAGACTAGAATTAATATAACTTTTACAGAATTAAATGCACTTAATACTATCCTAAAACAAACAAAATACCAATTTTATGAAACGATAATATGCATCCAAAATGATAAATTTTAATAATAGATTAGATGATGATCTAGTGACACGTTTATCTAAACAATAAAAAGGTCAACATACCAACTTAAGAAGACCATCCTCTCCAATTGACTTCAGCAGTCCCTTAACATCCATCTGCCCCAGACGAAGCACGTATAGGGGTCGGCCGTCTGTATCATTTCATTCATACCATTCAGACTTTTATCAAATAATATATTATTAATGTTATTATGAGACTTTAAAGGTCACCGGATAGAATGATAAGCGTGAACAGAGAATTATTATACAGCATGTTTGCCGCATGTGAAAGGGTGTGATGAGATTCTAAATTTCTATATTTCACATATTCAATAGTAGCAATTAAAGTTAATGTACCTATCGATTAATTTTTTTTTATGTATCGGAAAGATTAGCAGGCCAAAGTCAAAAATATTTGATGGTGCTGTGGGCAATACGAAAATCCAGCCTCTTATTTATGCACTTCTTTTTTAGAACAGGAGAACAACGGGCTGGAGGCTCATCTGATGTTAAGTTATACCGCCATTCATGGACTCTCTCAATGCCAGAGGGCTAACGAGTGCGTAGCCGGCCTTTTAAGAATTGGTACGGCCTTTTCTTGGATGACCCTAAGTCGATTTGGTTCGGAAATACTTCTTATTTTTATTTTTAGCCTGTATGGGTATGACATGTATGAAACAAACCTTTATCGTGGTGATGCCAGCCCCCAGGGAAATACTGTTTGACGACATCAGGAGTCTCGTACTCCGACAGGATCTTGTCCACTTGGTGTTTCTTCCGCCATAGGAGAGACTGGGAGAGCATCTCTCTCGCCTTTTCCACGTTGAAATCTCTCGCGCGGAGGAAACGAAGAAGTGTCGTATCGCTGGGAACCTGAAATCAAACCAGCACAGTATTAAAAGTCAGAATTTTTTTTTGGGTCTCTTGCTTTATTTTTTTCCAAAAATTTGAATTGATTTTAATAAATAAATAAATTTATGAAAATCTGTTTTATTTAAATACAAATTTAATTGACAGTTGACTAATTTTGGGATGAGCCCGTGTCCGATTATCCTGACACCCCTTTTTTAATTCATGATAATCGACTAGGCTCATTACACAAACAGGCACACGACAATTATTACGATAATAACGGAATTGACAAACCTTTAAGATCATATTACCTTGCCCTTCTGCAGATCAGCTATCCACTTTCTTAGCTGCAGAAGCCTGGATTCCTGGATCGGAGTCAGCTCACCCAGATATCGCTTTATATACTCACTGTCCAGCGAGTATTGGTCTGTAATCATACATTATTACGTGTAAGTATTCATGAATGACCAATCTAAGAAAGTTATTTATTTATCAAAATAAGCTACCATTACAGATTACTCCAATGCAGTAACTATTAAAAAAAACTCAACATTAAACTGTAACAGATTAAAATATTAACAAAAAAGACTAACTATTTTTAAAGTATAGGATCTGACATGAAACAGACCTTTCGTCAGTTCACTAAACGGACAATTAAGTCTGTTAATCTATGCAGTCCATTAATTATTTTCATACATTGTGTCATGTGTACTCTTTTTGTGAAGTTAGTTTTAGAGGCACGAATAGTAACCCGGCCTAGGTACTGGAGCACTGTACCATTAAAATAATCTACAAAAGTAGTACCTTACTAATATAATACAATAACTAACTAGTATTTCTATTTACGATTCTTACACATTGAAAATACCTACCGAATCGTTTAAGAACAATTTTAAAATAATCAAATTTTCCTTTACGGTAAAATTTATCTCTTGATGCAGTTAATTTTTTAATTACACTTTTTTATTATAGTATATTTTTCACACATGGATAATGTATTAATTATTGTCATCAATTATATGGCAACGTGTAAATGGAAATTGCAAAATACCGCTGGATAAACGAGTTAAAACTATGTCATGTTAGAAAATCACGCATTAAAACACGCCTAAATGGCGTTTATCCACAATTATTAATCTTTAGAAATGTCGATATAGTATAAGTAGTACTAAGAGAGATACATTTTATCTTGCTACTGAAAATAGGAAGCATTTTTAAAGAAAAGAACTACGATCAATTAATGCTTACAACATAATAATTACAACTAGTATAATTATTATGAATTTCAAACTTTAAAACCGAGCAATGGAGTAGATATATTACTACGTAAAAAACTTTTTCATCATGTAAGACAGTGTGGCAGAATATGCGAAGTTTAGATTGTATCACCATAATATTTTTGCACCATATTCTTGCAAATAAATTATTATTATTATAAGGTTGGTTATACCTGCACAGCGTACAGCCGGTGTACCGTCAGTGCCCCATTTTGAGACCCTCAAGAAAAGAGGCACACACGTCCCCATATAAATATGTATAATTGTAGTCTATGTATTGGTCGTGTAGTGGTTCGATGTACGAACACTGTATAGTGTTCCTTCACCGTTCAAGCGAATGTTGAATGCGCACATAGATAGAAAATCAGACATGAGAGTCGCAAGCTGAAGCCACTAGGCCAACATTGCTCTCCTATATTTAGCAATAATTTTTGTTACTATTCCTGTTGCGTTATTTTAGTAATTACTATTTCTGTATTTTCTATGTACGATATGATTTTGCAGTTTACACAATATACGAGTAAATACCGGAAAATACAAAAGTCGAAAACTAAGATAATAGCTTTACAAACTTTTTCAATTTAATCCATTACAATCTGCATTCCGCCCATAACGTTCTCGTTCTCGTTGAACTTGGAAACTAATTTCAAGTTCGCTGTATTTGCAAAAGGGTTGCCAGATGCATCCTCCAGGGTTGTTGCTTAATACTTCTTTTAACATTAAAGAGTCAACATAATGTTAAAATTACTATAAAATAAAGTTTTTTTTGTTAATATCAAATGATTATATATATAAAATCTATCTATATCACTTGTGTTACCAAATACAAGAAGAAATACAATATCAGGTATTTGGTTAATGCAATATCAATAGAAACAAGGCTTTATAACCTAAGTTTCTATAATATTTCATAGAATAAAATATTTTCCAGGACGTAAACATACAGCCATAAGGTGGTTTATTTAAGAATCTATAATTACTTTAAGCTAGAGATGGGCAGACGATATAAAGAGAATAGGAGACACAACTTGGACAAGGGCTAACATTAGAAAACAATGGAAGCAGCTGGAAGAGGCCTATGTGTCACAGGTCACGCCGATCACCAAAACCGGGACATCCGATGTATTAGATTAAGTTAGGTTATGTAACTAAACAAATGTTTATATGTATTACACTGGGTGTCAATTATAAAGGCTTAATAATAATAATTTAAGTTTTCAATAGGTTGTTGTAACTTATAGATAACAGATTGTTGACAACCCTAAAACTCATTTGGTGCTGTGTCAAGGCCAATGCGACACTTTAGCCACGGAAATCCTTTAAGTACGGCACTAAAATTGTCTGAAAATTTTCCAATAAGATCTCTTAAGAAAATGTTATATGTGTAAAAGAGAATAATCGTCATGTCTCAGACCGAATAGAATTTAAAGATTTATCCTTCTGTGCTTAAAACAGGCATACTTTTGTATTAGATATTTTCCTCTTTCGAGAATGTGTATAAAGAAAAAAAAATTAATGGATAGACATTGTTTGAAAGAAAACCAGGACCTGCTTTATCACCTGTTCAAAATGTTACTACTATTACTGGTAACTTTTTTCATCGTTTTTAGCAAACAATCAGCACATAATATACTGACAACAAAACCTGTGGGCGTACACCACCTACGCACATCTTTCCCTTTATTGTGAGATATTTTAGAAGTGGTTGTCGTTTAATATACATGATATAAAGGCCATGACAAAGGAACCATTGTGCTAGTACGAACGCCCCATATTTTATCAATATTACCACTTAACTAAAAATGTAAAAACAAAAATACAAAAAAGAAAATAAACCATATATTACACTTATCTATTCTTGTCTGCTCTGTCGCGGAAATAGGAATGAAAGAGGGGACGACATAATATACGCTATAATCATTGCAAACAACAACACTAGAACTAGACTGTCCCATCTAGACATGACATCTATGACGTTCGATGACGCACAGCCACAGGGCGGCAACTGGCACACGTCTTGTGCGTTTTCCTCGCTCAAGTTAGGCGTAGACAACGCTATCCTGCTAATTTTCTCTTCGCAGGCGTTCAGGCAACTTTCTTTTGTTTTGTCAGTAAAGTTAGAGGTAGACGTGGTTTTATCCAAACCCTTGTGTTTACTTTTACGTTTCAATAGCAATTTAAGGCCATGACTCGATTTCTTCTCGGCGGAGTTCATATCTTTTGGAACAGATTTGCTACGGGCCCTTAAAAGTCTATGTGATGATCTTGCTAGTCCCAAGTTACTCCGCAACCCGGAAGGACCTGGGAAGGAAAGGGAGGATTGAGGGATGGAGGTCATTTGGAATGGTTAAAGGTTAAAAATTAAATTGAATGACGTGGAATAAGTGATACATGTATCTTATGTTCCATAATAAACATATTTTTTTTTTTTTAAATCGTTAATCATAAAGAGTCCATAGGTGGCGTTTAATAACGCGCCGATGAGACGAACGGGCAAAAAGCTGGTTCCATTTTCAGCTACGTTTACGTGAATATAAATAATCTACGGAATAATTATACTATCAAATATTACCGACCGTTAATGATCTAATGTAAATACAGAAACTAATGGATAAATTTCTCACTAACAACTTGTAATGGTGATATCTGACACGAATCCAATTAGCGTCAACAACAGCAGTGTCGTTATGACAGGCGCAAATAAATTACGCGGTTGGAGAGGAGAAAAGTTGTTTGTTCTTTAGATTAAAAAAACGCTTAAAATCCAAAACATGATCAATAATTCTTAAGCGAGCAACATTCATATAAATAAATTTAATCGGCAGAACCCGAAGTTTTGTGCTTTACAATCATAGAAGTCGTGATTAACGTTGTTACTCTTAGCACTCTTTTAACTATGCAGGTGTCATGTTTAGCGCTACGTCACGACTCTAAATATTACCAATAATTATTACTTTACTAAGTTGGAAGATGAGACATGTTTCCCTTTTCTTAGGTTACTGAACCTATGAAAAGGGAAATGATGAAACTCGGTGTTTAATAGTCCAAAAATAATCATTATTAATAAGTAATATAAACCTCTAATAAAACCAAAATAATTAATTAATATTAATAATAAATTTTTAATTAATTTATTTATTATTCATTATAATTCAACCTACTGAATGCTCAAATGCAAGCACCGGTGTATCAACTGAGTTTAGATGAAAGTTCTCAACTATTTTTAAATTCAAGCTTTTACGTAAGCTGGATTTGTTATTTGATGATTTATACGAGTTTAGGATAATGTTGAATTATTACAAGCGCACAGGACAGTCTATTTACCATAATGTCATTTCGCGTGACCCACTCTGCCAACGGTTACATGCATAATTCATGTCAAGAGATATATGCAGACTGTATCACGCAAATATTAACCTAATCCAGGCATTAATTAAGCTTAGTGTAGCTTTTGCTAGCTTAGTGAAGGATTTTTACTAAAGCTATCTTAATATATATAAATTACACGTCACGTTGGTTTTTTGCTATCGACTCCTAAACTACTTAACCAATTTCAATCAAATTTACACACCGTGTGCAGTTTGATCTAACCTAAAATACAGGATAGCCTACACATATATATAATTCTACTGTACGTGTGTATATCACTGAACTCCTCTTAAACAGCTGGACCGATGTTAATGATATTTTTTGTATGCGTTTGGGTGGAGCCCTGGATGGTTTAGATTCACAAATCAACCCGGCAGATGGAACTGTAGTGGGTACTATCATACTTTGTTTAATATCCTAATCGATTGAAATATCATGCAGGACAACGTCTGTGGAGACCGCTAGTAAAATAATAAATCACACAGAGTGTCAAACGAAATAATTACAACTGAATTGTAGGCCCAATTATAATTATCAAACATGAAAATATTTTCAATACGATTAGTCAGTCATATACGCTGTTCGGAAATGATTGTGCTTGTGATATCCGTGTTCTGGTCTACCATGGCCTCCATAGTGTTCTTGGTGACGTGGTACCTCATCCCCCAATGGCGTAATCTGCACAACTACATCAGTGGACATCAAATCGTGACAGGAACATTGCATTTATACTCTATCTTAATAAACAGACTGTTTTTTGATGGGCACAACTCCATATCCATTGCCCTTAACCAATATTTGTTCATGATAACTCTAACTTGGTCTCTGTGTGCATCGCTGTTCGCCTATTTGAAGCTAGTTCTAGTATTTATACAAACTATACCATTTGAAAAGGCAAAAGCGACTATTTTCGCTTATGGCGCCATGATTACCATCAAAATATTGACAAATGTCATCATACCGACGGTGATACCTTTAGATACCGTTCTGCTTAGGATGCTACCGGTGATGATAAGTATCTATATGATTTTAAGTGTGAATTTTATGTTGTTCGCCTGTATTGCTAGACATGTCGTCAAGTCCTGCAACCTCGCAAGCAGGGCTCGAGGGAAGAGGATAGCATCTTTAGTGTGCGTGGCTATCTTATGCGATTTCATCACTTTGATCTACTTGTCTTCCATTGTGATAAACATTAATCTACTATATGTCCTAAAATCAATATTCTATTTACGATTAATACCACAAGCGATCGTAGTACTGTTCAACCAGAATTCTAGACGACTTTGGAAATTATACTTTCAAATGAGAAGGTATAGGAATATAGATCTTGGGATAGAATTGGTATCGCAACGAACATAACATTGATTTAAATATATTTCAAATAAAATCGTATTTAATTTAGAAATGTGTTTCATTAATTTAATTAATTAACACACTAATTATTTTTATCACACGAGAATGTTTAATTAATTTATACTTTTCGCTTAGTCAGTGGTACACAGCGTCCAAAATGATTGTGCTTATGAGTAATAGTTGCCGTTTTGATGTATCTTACCAAAATGGCGGAATTTGGACAACTACATCAGTGCTCATCAGATAATTACCGGATCCTTGCATTTGATTACTTTATTGATGGAGGAGTGAAAATATAATTTCCATTAATATTAATAAGTATTTGCTAATGGCGACTATGTTGTTGTGTTGGTCTTCATCTCTGTTCGCATATTTAAAATCAGTTCTCGTGCATATACAGAATATGGCACCACGATGTTCATAGCAATAATGACCAATATACTTATACCATCTATGTTACCGTTCGAACCATTCGTCTGAGCACAAATATAATCACAAAATGTTATTTGTGAGTATTGCCAGGACGATTGTTGTATTATTTAATCGAAATACAAGACAACTATGGAAAAAATTACGTATAACAAGAAATAAACCCGTTAATCGGGGGCTGGAATTAGGGCTAACCCGCATGTATCTAGACAAAACAAAAATTATTTGTAAAGACAATTATATGAGATAATCTCTATATAAGACATGCTTTGAAAATGGTTTCAATACTAATTATTCATTTAATTTTGCAATATACTACTAGTCTAAATGGGTGTCTAATTTCTAGTTAACCATGATATTAGGGCAAAGCGTTGATAGCTTTTAGTTTAGCTTATTATAGATTAGCTATATATATTGTGCAGTGTTATATATCATAGTTGTAAGACGACACACTGAATATAGAAATAAATATCTTTTTTGTTTGAATTACAGCCCTAAATACTTCATTGTTTTGAATTGAGTACACATTGTGTAAATGTGGAGCTTACACGCGAGTTGTATGGATATAAATATTTAATTTACGTTTCGGGCTAAGTTTTTAACGGGCTTATAAGGAACACTGTGGGGATACAGATATTGTATGTATGCTTGTTTGTTTATCAGCTGTACTCGAAATCTACTAGCCCTATTTGAATGGTGTATTCGTTATTTAGAGAAAGGCTTAACATCTCTGAGGGTAAGGGCAAATTTAATCTTGGACATAAGCTACTGAATTGGTATTAATGAAAAGTTACTTTCTTTATAATATAATTTCACCTCACCATTACTTGTCAGTCTAAAGAGCACGAGCCTTACACGACTTATAAGTCGTGCTCTTGAAGTACTCTGAAGCACTCCAAAAGTGGTTATTTAAAAAAAAGTGTTTATTGCCGTTAAGTTTTGTTTACGGAGTCAAATCATGAATAAAATTACCTGTTCTGATTATAAATGTTCTGCCCAGGTGGTACTTTACAGGTGATTATAATCGTGGCTTTAAAAAGTGTACGAGAGGCGTCGCCCCGTCTGGTTTTCGTGTTTGAAAATAGTTATTGCAGAAGATTTAATTTATAAAATAGTCTATTAACATATCTTTGACAAATCTATACAATATATATTTTGGTTTAACGTACTTATATGTAGTCATAGGAAAATTTTGCACCCTTCAAATGTGTTGTACAGTACAGATGTTGCATGTACAGAAATACAATACCATTGACATAATTAAATAAAAAAGAAGGCAACTGGCCTTATCGCTTTCGAGCGATCTCTTCCAGGCAAACACTGTGAGAAAAAAAATTAGATAAGGTAAGCGCAAGAAGTGCAAAAATACATAGGTATAGTTATTTAGACAAAACTAAGGGAACAAAACAAAGCATTTAAAACATATGTAAACAGTGATTAGGACAATATCAAAATAAAAAATATTGTACCATAACATTAATATATAATAGCAAATAAATGATTTAAATGGGCTCAGGTTAAACCGAAGATCCCCATCAAAGGCACCCCACAATACCCATTCGTCCGTCAGTTCTTCATCAGCCTTTTAGAAACCAAGGCTCATGGCCATTCAAAAAAATCTTCTAACCATAATTATTATTTGAAAGTTTATATTTGTGTAACGATACTATTGTGTCATGTTCTTAAAATATGTAAAGCACTTGAGGTCAAAGTTATAACCCCTCATCAAGTGGGTAAATATTAAATAATTCATGTGTACCTTTGTTTTACGGTCATAAAATGCAAATAAAAGCGACCTATCATAATGTTAATACCGCTCGGCATTCAGGGACATTTTCAACGTAATTAGCTTCTTAAATAATGAATTAGTCTTTTACTTTGAGTTTTCTAGTAAAACACTTATGTTTAATAAGAATAATAGGTAGTTGGTGACGCTATGAACCCTTAATAGCTATCCTTCAGTGAATTATTGCATAATATAATGATGATGAGAATTTATTCATGGATAAATACAACCGTTTTTCCATATAGCCGACACCACAAAGTATTTCTGTCGGACCATGACATATTAAGCACACCAAGAATAATCTGTATTTTCATTTTAAAAAATTGCCTTATGAGACACGTAAACTTACCTGGTAAAGAATGTTTCTTGGTTTCAGCAGCGGGTCGTGGGGATAATGGCTCCGTGCCACGGGACACCACGCGACGGAGCTCCCGGTTGAGCGAGGGGTCAGATGATGTCCAGGGTTTGAGCTCCTTCACGCCATCATTATAGACTTCTTTCATGAACTCTTCAATTAGCTCCTTGCCTAAGGATCGTCAATTATACTTCACACACTTCGTTTTAACGAAATACAATATCAATCGGTCTGATGTCCTGAAACTGTCCTTTTAATTGTAAAGGCTCTCATAATTACTAGGGGCTGTAGCAAACCGGTATAATAAGAAACTACTGTAGTATCCATTTTGATTCCCGATTAGCATATTTACAGTATAAATTTCATTCTCGTGGGTGGAATTCGCTTGATAGGGCTTTGGCCTATACGTATAAATATTACTTCTAACTATATGAAATATAAGTGAAATATAATAATTCTTTGGTTTGTTTCTCATTTCTCAACCATTCAAACACAATGTGCCACAGCGAAGCGTGACAGCGAAGAGCTAGTATATAATAAAATAAAAATAAATCAGTGACGCTACAACCTTTTTTTAGGCTTCAGATTTGTGTATCTGTTTCATAATCATTTGTCAATCTAATAGTATTAGGCAAGTAGGTGATCAGCCGCCTGGGCCTGACAGTTTCAGGTTGTTGTTGACGGTTTCCTCAAGATATTTCCTTCACCTTTCGAACGAATGTTAAATGCGCACATAGAAAGACTCCATTGGTGCACAGCTGGGGATCGAACCTACGGGCTCAGGGATGAGAGTCGCACACTGACGCCACTAGGCCAACACTGCTCTTACTGACTTCTATGTATACCTTTTGCAATGTTGGAGGCGTACTGTTTCATTGCTATCTTCTCCACAGTGCTCTCCAGACCGAAGAAATTCTTCACATCGAGGAGTGCGCTCTGCTCGAAACAGGTCCAATTCGTGTTCTCGGGATGAACCTATATATATATATAACAATATAATTATGTTTTAGTATCATTTTCAACAAAATAGAATGGTATGTTCTTCTTTTTAATTAATAAGTTAAAATGAATTATACTAGTAACTTAAGCGAAGGTAGACTGTGTTCTTATTGTCATTGAATTTTCTTCGTGTACGGTTTAGTCAAGGGCATTGCAACCTCGTGTGACAGTGTACACTTTGATAAAGGTCATTTATTATCCATATTCTACTGTTTGCATCAAAACAATTAACTTTTACTTCCCGACTGTAATATTATTTAAAAATTATTCTTGTTTATCTAATAAGACCTCTTATTCTTACCTACTGTTACTTTTCTTGCTAATGTAATACACAATTAATATATAAGCTGGCCTAATGTACTGTGAACGTGTTTTAGGTCTGAGCCTCAGATTTCTGTATCTGTTTCATGAACATTTGTAAATCAAACAGAAAAGTGGGTGATCATCCTCCTGTGCCTGACACACTTCGTCGTTTTTTTGGGTCTAAGTTTTCCTTCACCATTCGAGCGAATGTTATACGCGCCCATAGACAGAAAGTTCATTGGTATACAGCCGGGGATCAAACTTACGACCTCAGGGATGAGAATCGCACGCTGAATCCACCAAGCAAAAATAAAGTGTGTAAATGATAGATTGAGACTCAAGTTACCGAAAGAACTAATTGAACATTGGATCAATGAATGACACTATCTTAATGAATCCATCAAAATGCCTGTAAACATGTAATAACGACCAGCGTAATCGTTTCTTCTCAATTGTTCTTGACATACATTTATGACGGAAGTACATTGCATTATCAATTGCTCAAATATATCACGCTATATAAATTAATAATTATTTGATTTTATAATATTAATTAACATACACAACACTAAGCGGTTTCGGTTGAGATTATTTCCTTATTAAAATCAACTTGGAATTTTACTAACAATAGCCTATCTTAGGATTACATAAAGGATCACACATTTTATTGTTACATAAAAAAAAAAAAAGTGGTGCTACAACCTTTTTAGGTCTGGGCCTCTGATTTATGTATCTGTTTCATAATCATTTCACATTTGTCAATCTAATAGGCGAGTAGGTGATCAGCCTACTGCGCCTGACACACGCCGTCTACTTTTTTGTGTCTAAGGCAAGCCGGTTTTTCACGATGTTTTTATTTACCATTCGAGCGAATATTCAATGCGCGCATTGAACGAAAGTCTATTGGTGCACAGCCGGGGATCGAACCTACGACCTCAGGGATGAGAGTCGCAAGCTGAAGCCACTAAGCCAACACTGCTATATCCTATACCTTCATAAGTTACTTTTACATAAGACAAAAATTAATCAAAAATAGGATATTGATTTAAACATATTATTTATGTACGAATATAATTAGGAAAAAAAGCTTACATAATAACGACATTTCTCGACAACAGACACCCTCGATGCGAAAGTCTCATTTGTGGCTTCGATATCCAGAACACGACCCTTGAGGTCCAGATGATTCTTCTGGATGAAGTATACGTAGTCCACACCTATCATCTGGAAAAAGCCGGAACGTCAAACTTTCGAGACATAAAAGAATATAATCTACGCTAATACTATGTAGAGGTAACAAGTTCTCTGTGTAAGTAGATTGAGCCGATTAAAAAAAAAATTCATCAGTAGGAAGTTATATTATCCTTGAGTAACAATAATGACGTATTTAATTATAATTATTGTGCTCGCTCAACGACAAGAATTAATAAGAATAATTTTATCGTGTTATTACATCTATCCAGTCACTTCCTCACCTTTTTCAGAAGATAAGGTGCTTCAACGTTAAGCTGACAGCGTCTGGTAGTGTGACGCTGCGCATCATCAGCCGTCCAGCTATCATCTGTGATGACGCACTCCAAGACCACTGGTATCTGAGGGCAGTTCGGAAACCGTCTTTCGTATGCCTGTAAACAAACGTTATTTGTAATTTAAGACGTGAATTAAAAACTAATTTCTACTTACAATTTTCTAAACCTACAAATTATTAAAAAGAAAATCAAAACAAATTTAAAAAGTTAGATCTCTGTAGCAGTGTAACTTTAACGCTGGCAGCATTTCCTCGCTGTATTGCGATACTTATTCGTTGAGCGAGGAAAGCACCAGCTCTGGGGTCACCGGTACTATCTACCAGGCGCCAACTTAAAACTTTAATAAGAGCCTGTGCACTTGAACCCCACGGCCCAAGAGTTTCTACTCCAAAGGGAACAAAATCGAAGTTGAAGGAAATACTCTTATATTTGTGCCGTTTATTATTTTCTGCCTGCTCTGCGGCCGCTCCAGCTTTTTTGCTTAATTTAGTTTAATTTCTACTTTATAATGAAATCTTAAAAACAAATTGTCTACTTCCAAGTCATATCGTAAAATGTACTACATAATTAAGAATTTATAAAATTAAACCCTTTTTCTCTTATATCTGCGTTCAAGTATGGTAATTCCATTTAAAATATTCAAATTCTGGGATTAACCATCAATTTCACTACACAAGTATTTGCGTCGTCAATAAAGTAGAAAACATCGATCGGCTATATCCGCTTTAATTGCCACGATATGCCCTTGCCATATGCAGCAAATGATCTTCATTAAAAATCGAAACTTTATTGTACCTCAAACATAATTTTTCGCCTCAAATACAACTCAAAGAGATCCATGCAACCATTTCTGTTAAATTAAACATTAATAACAAAACGTATATTGGTAAAGATGATTATCCTCTATTCCCTGACGAACATATGTTCATAGATAATCAAGGGGAATTACATATTGGGAATTTGAACACGCAACTTTACATAATATCCTTTAATTCTAATAAAATGTTTCCTTAAATAGCATTCACCACTAAATGTCTACCATGTATAGCATTCAGCCGATAGTTTTCCGGTGACGCGTCTCAACTAAAAGACGGCATTGAATGGCTGATTCGTTCTTTTGTCGTCCACCCCCTTCATTCCCAGCACTATTCAATAGATCACGCGTCTACTACTTTATTTGAATGATTTATGTTTCACAAAGGACGCGCTTGAGATCTAATATTAGATTTAACAGTAATTTTTTGTATTTATTTAGGTAGAGAATAAACTGAGCAGTGTTGGCCTAGTGGCTTCAGCGTGCGACTCTCATACCTGAGGTCGTAGGTTCGATCCCCGGCTGTATAAATGCAAGATAATTTCCATTGATTACTAAATCTTAATTATTCCACAACGCCAAATTTGCCTTCACCATCCATTCCAATTGAGGAATAGTAAAATGTCCTCGTGAAAATTAATTAAATAAGTTATACCTTGAAACATCTCAGACGTCCTTTTGAGAGAAACCAGTAGATTTCTCTTTCACGACGAAATATTAAATTGTAATGCTTTCAGAAATAAATTGAGGAAATTACGTAGTTAGGGCCCGCGGTAAGTTAAATCACTTTATCTCAATCGTAATTATATAAAGAGCCTATTTACCTTCGTGCAATCAAAATTAAGATCACAATACTTTACAGTATACAATATTTGTTTCTTATTTACATTAATCTATTTACATTATATATTCATACATCAGTTTTATATTATAAAAACATGCAACTGTGACCTAAAACCTTTGTAAAGCTTAAAAAAGTAGTTCCATGCAGTAGTTTTTTTAAGTTTATTTTGTCCAGAGATTACCCCCTTATCCTCACAAACATTATCTAATATATAAAATTCTCGTGTCACAGTTTTCGTTGCCATATTCCTCCAAAACGGCTCGACCGATTCTCATGAAATTTTGTGTGCATATTGGGTATGTCTGAGAATCGGACAACATCTATTTTTCATCCCCCTAAATGTTAAGGGTAGTCCCCTAAATATTTTTTTTATATTTTTAGATATTTATTTCTGTTTTTATTTTTTTATGATACAGCATTAAAAAATACATACAAGACCCCTAACTTTCACCCCTCTACGATCAACCCCTATTTTTTTTATTATAAATGATATATATGGCAAAACGACGTTTGCCCGGTCAGCTAGTCAAAGAGACTATCTTTATAATATTAGGAAAGATAACGTAAAACTTATATTAAATTACAAAACAATCAGCATTCCAATGTAAAAGTGATACAAACGAACACATTTAATACGTGAAAGACATGTACATACATATGTGAAGTGTCCTAAATAAATAATACGCCGTGGGAGCAAACAGTAACAAATTGAATCAGTGTGATGTCGCGCGGCATCGAGGTGTTGATCGTGCGGAATAATTCAATATTCAATAGCTGATATTGAACTAACACTCATCTACACGTCTGTAACTATCGAAGGCTGGATATAGGTTATGTAAGAGCCTTTTATTTGCCATTGTTCGCAAGAATGTACCTTTAACGATTCTAAATCTTATAAAAACCTTGACACCAATTCATGTTCAAATATTGAACAAATGAAAAGAAAAATTCAAGAATAACGGAAGATTTTATCCTAATTTTATGCGTTATTAATTTCAATTCCTTATATATATATAATTCTACTGTATGTCACTGAACTCCTCTTAAACAGCTGGACTGATTTGAATTAATTTTTTCGTACGCGTTTGGGTGGCGGCGCCCTGAATGGTTTAAATTCACAAATCAGCCCGGCAGATGGCGCTGCAGACGGTATCTAGGTTATATATCTATCTATACGGCCGATTTTGATTATTTTTTTTATGTATGGTCTATATATATATAGGACGTATATACAGGACGTCTGTCGGATCCGCTTATACAGATATATACTATAAAAAACTTTTGTATTTCACCTATAACGAATATTCTTTTGCTATATTTTAATTTTAACTAAATGAAATTTCTACGAAACCGGCATTTTTGACCTCAAAATCAACGTCTGGCAGACACCAAAGGAATTTGCCTATAAATGTAAAATGATGAAAACAGATACAATATGACCCATAAAATTGATTAATTTGGTCTTGAAATCTATTCACAACTTTTAATAGTTGAGAAAATAACGTTTGATGAAACATATTAAAGGAATTTCGCAAGACCCTGTCGGCGGCCTCCACTGTCGGAAATGAAACTGATGTTACGACACACGACGAGGAATCAATAAACTTTATATTATATATACGATAACGTTTAGCTTGTAAGAATATTTGGACGAAGAAACTAATATATTTATAATAGTAGATATTTTGTAGAGAATCAAGACTATAAATATTTTAGACTGTTTCCAGAATCATAACTTTTCTATCGCACGTCAGTATCTTTATAATTGGATTTAGATATATGATAATTTTTAAAGATGATTTGTGTTTATCAAAGCTCCGTGTGAAATATTTATCTGTTATGTTGTCGCGATATATAAATAATATATTAAATTGGAGAATAAAAGTGTCATAACTGTAATTGAATTTATGCTTCGTATTACTCCCAAATTATTATAACGTATAAATACCTCTCACATCAAGAAACACTACATAAAACATTTGCGAGAGACCTGTTAATATAATATTATTTATATCATAAACATGTTAAACAAGCGAACAAGAATAACCAGATTCCGTGTGTATGCAGAGAGCTCCGAGTACTCGACCTTGGCAATGCTGTACTCCAAATTAAACCGACTAGATAAACAAATAGTATGGAATAGACAAATTCCCGTATATTCTATTCCTGCTATCTTCTACGGTAAGATAAATAAATTAAAATATGTGCAACCAGTAACTTCACTGTATTATCTACGTAAAAAATCTAATAAATCAATAATGTGCCATACCTTAACTTTTTTTAGGAATTAAAATGAATCTCCTAAATAACTCGTACTTACGTAGTTATAAACAATGGAATATTCATCAATTAATTTAAAAAAAAAACATTATTATATTAAACATAATAAGACGTTGATTTATTTAAGACAAATTTTATTCCATCGTTTCGCGAACGTGCTCATGGAGAGGAATTACTTATCAAAAGGTTTTCTTTGCTTCTCATAAAATCACAGTACACTCAATTATGAGGACTTCAGCACAGTGCTAATATTCATTGGCATTGAAACGCCCTCAATACGTCTGAACCGAAATTATCAGCAGGAAAACGTGTTGGTACAGATTGTTCATTATTGCTGCAAGGAAAATATAGCAAAGTAATTACGACAGTCGGTTAGGCAAGCGTTTGTTTATTCCGACATGTCATACTTAGTGCTAAGTATCGACTCTGCAACTTAGTAATAATAGATACATTATATATTGTACATAAGAAAAAACAAACTGCTTAAAAACTGCATTATACAGATAAAAAATACAATCTTTGCAAAACACTCGTCCGGCCTTATCGCATAATCTCTGCCAGGGTAGGAATTTAATTAAACCAGTTTTATTAGTAATAGTTAAGGTGAAACAATAACAATAAAAAATAGTAAAACATGGTTTGCATTCGGAGCAATGAAAAAGGTATAAAAGGCATTATCTTCAGTATGGTCGGAAACACCACGTTTCTCATACTGCAAGTACAGCACAGCCTTAAACATTTTAACTACCGACCAGTCACAATAGCGTATTTAGATCACTCTCTGCTAGTGAAAGTTGTCTGTGATTCAGAATGATCGTCGTCTGATTTCGCTACGTGATTTTTATATTAAAAACAAATACGCCCTCTTTTCTCTCCTTTAACACGTAAACATCGAATCATCATTATAAATATGCAGTAGTCTGTGACCAATCAAAGACGAATGAATTTGCCCTGCCTGTATATTTAGAAAAAAAATTGAGATTTATAAAAATAAAACTGTTTTTTTTTTCATTTTCTTTAGGCGCATGAGGGTACAATTTTGACGGAACGTCACGAAGATGTGCAGCGTTTTTGTCGAAGAAAAGGGAGAGCGCGATTGAGACCGATTGAGAGATAGTGAGAAGGTTGAATTACCTTCTAGAAATACTATTTTTAAAATTAAAATTTCGTAAAGCGAATTTATGAAATATTAGTATTTTATATTTTATGCAATATAATTTATTGAAATCTCAAATGACGAATTTTAACTTAAAATACCATGTGTTTTTATTATCGAAGAAATAAATAAAAAATAAAAAAATTATAATTTATATTAATTTTCGACACTTTTAATATTTTAATGACAATTTAATTCATTCAATTCTAAGATATTATCTTACTTTTTCCCTCCCTCTAAGTCTCGGAAATCTAAAGTTTTAGATTTTATTTTATTTATTTGTATAAATATTCAAAAAATTCAAAATTCTTTACTCAATAACAAGTTACATTTTTAGCAGATATTGGAGCCCCTGAACTAAATCTAGGGAGACCTGTACATCAGTTTGCCAAAGGAGTTTCACTTCTAAATATAGAATACGGTTTCCACTAATTTTGGATTTATTATCAACCTCAATGGCAAAAATTCAATTGGATTAACAAACATAATCAAGACTTATGTTCGTGAGGTTTCCTAATTTTTCAGGGGCTTCTATACAGTAAGGTCAATGACCTTCAAAGTGGATTAGGCTGGTTACGTCACTAATTCCCACGCGTCTATAAATAACGTGAGCCTGGAACCACTGTATACAGGAGCAGATTCTGACGTCAAACTAATTTTAATAGGTATTTAAAATACACTTTTGTATTTGGAATTTTTGTCTTAGTAAAAATTATATTTTCTGAAAGTTTGGAAGTTTATTGATGATCATTTGAAAACATTTGTTAATAAACTTTATTTATATCTATAAAAAGTTAACATATAGGTTTATTAAACATTGATTAATAAGGTATTAAGACAAAGGCTACTAGCCTAGGTTCAATATTATTTAAGAGTTTAAGTTTTTGATTATACTTTCATATATACAGAAAGTCTAATTAAAACACTCATACGTTTTAATAAACTCTCCTTCCTTTTCAATCTCCATGCAAAAGGTGAAGTGCCATCTCAGACTAAGAAGGATTACGAGCGTGTTCATATCCTGAAAATCCTTTAAAGTTCTTGATGCGGGATTAAATGCCTGCTAAGTTGTAAATTACCTTGTAGTAGGTACGTTACGGAATTTATTAAAACTTAATAATGTTTAATAACAATAGCTTTGGACTGCATGAGCAAATTAATAAAAAACAATAAACCCATTAAATAAAAGACTTAGAAGATATTGCCCAAGGTGCCGACCGCTATTGAAAATATTGAGATCTGCTTGGACGTTGTTAACTAATGTTAACGGACTACTCGTACGTATATACATATAAATTACCGTTTTTTATGTTGGAGGGATAAAATGGCTAACACGCAAGAGGCTTTCATTCGCATTTACTGGATAAGTTAATAATATAATAGTTTCTCACATCAACATCAACTATGCAAAATACTCAGTTTTGTATCGCGCAACACGAACAACGACTACTATTTAAGCCTTGACTTGTTTAAGCTATCGCGGAAGCTCAAAAGGAGTATTAAGAATATGCATTGCGCTAAATCACCTGCATCATGAGAACACCCCACATACATACCATCACACAGCACAGGCGAATTAGGTATTACTTAGTTAAATATATTTAGTATGGATTTTTAAAATTAGTTAATATATGAACCTTATTGTTTATATTTTGTATTCCATCTTTGGCTATATCTATAGTATAATTAGTTTTTATTTTATATAATTTATATTACCTGTAGATTTACGAAATAAATAAAATAATCATAGACAAGATAGCAAAATGTTGTTTAGGTACCTACTCAGATTTGCACATTTATAATTATGTTTTTATAGTTATACTTTTCTATTAATATTTTCCTTGTAACAATTACGAGAGTAATTATACATCGAGGTATTTGCTATTCAAGAATGCATATATAATAACACAGGCAATCGATAAACATAAAATATAATAATACATAAACAGAACATTTAAAATGTGTATATTCGGTAGGTTTAAGAATAGGGCGTAAACTTATTTTAATACCCCTACGTGATAAGGGTGGCTATAAATTTTTGATTAAATGTTTTAAGGATTTGACATTTAAAAATACATATAATAATAGTTTTTACCATTCTACCAGAAATCCCTACTTTTAATAATGATATTAGTACTGTCATGTCATGTGTTGGCCTAGTGTCTTCCGTGTGCGACTCTCATCCCTGAGGTCGAAGTTCGGTCCCGTGAAGGACAACATCGTGAGGAAACGGCTTGCCTTAGACTCTAAAAGTCGACGGCGTCAGGCACAGACGGCTGATCACCTACTTGCCTATTAGATTAACAAATGATTATGAAACAGATACAGAAATCTCAGGTCCAGACCTAAAAAGTTGGAAGCGCCATTGATTTATTTTATTTATTATTAGTCCTCTCATAACCTTTATACGGCAAAACAACGTTTGCCAGATCAGCTGGTACCAATCTAAATCCAACACACATTATTACAGCTCACGAGTATTACAAGATTTAATCGGTCGATTAGGGTTCACATGAAAAGTTAATTGAATGGTTTCGCGTGATCCCATTCAATTATGATAAGCTTTGACTATTTGAACTTTGACATTCACAATTACCTACACCTACATGCGTACCATGTTAAGTTCGTTGTAAGAGCACTTAATGCTCGTCTAAAAGCAATAAGGCTTAAGAGATCGCGGGTGTTGTTTGAGCGGTACGCGAAAACCGACACCGCGATACACCTCTTTCGGACATCAAAATTTTACGATACTGAGAGACCTACATAAGCGTTATCCATGTTAAGTTCTGTAAGAATATTTTTGAACATGGATCTTGTATATCATAATCAGAATATTTTGGTGGGGAGCGTCCTTTTACGGGAACTTGAGGTAATTTTAGTCGAAAAGGGGCAACCATGTACAGTGTACCAAGAGACGGTTTTGAATCGCCTTGTCAAAGGGACATGTCCAGCACCCTATTTGCGGGACATCACTTCGTGTTCCAGCAGGACTCTCCGTCTTCAAACAAATGATGGACCATAAGCCTTTTGAGTAAACATCGTTATTAGACATGAGGATTGGCCTCCCCCCAGCCCCCCCCTCAACTAAAATTATGACAGGGTAGAGAGGAAGGTCTGTACTCTGTTGAATTGAATCATCTTAAAAACCATGATGAAATGGACACGAATATGGCCGGAAAGGCGACAATAAAAAGGGGAGGTTATTTCTGAATATTTTTATGCTTTTTTTTTACTTAATTTTACTAAGAATTGATATACCCCTCATTACACTCTCTTTTTTTTTATATTATTTCCATTTATGACAGAACTTTGGGACCGACTACGATAGTCAATAGGATCTCTAGTCACTCAAATATAAAAATAAAAATGTGTTTATGCATTTTAAGTCCATATGCATTACAATGTGTAAGATTTGGGAACCCTTTTAAGTAAGAAATACCTGTATCAGGATTCCCAGCTCTTCCATAACAAACTTAATTATAAATTCCTTAAAATATATTTATATATAATTTAATTACATCTATTATTTATTTTTTTTTACTTTTGTTTTTGATTTTTCAACTGTTATCAACACGCCTGAGTGCATGAGTTAGTGTGTGGGTGCAAATGTGTAAGTGAGGGAGTGAGTCAGTGAGTGAATGAATAAAGTGCGTAACTATATAGATCTCAAAAGCATCTCTAACACTGCGTAAGGTATGCTCATGAGCCAGTCCTTTAGTCGTATTTTCAGATTGTAGACGGTAAGCGGGTATATATTTTCTATATTCTGTATTGGAAGGGATCAAGGGGAAGTAGGAAGGACGCCCCAAAGGTGTATAGAAGACATGGAAGCGCTAGAAGGAAGCGATTGGAGAAAGCAAGCCATAGACAGAGTCAGTTGGAATGAGCTGGAGGAGGCCTTTACCCGTGAAGGGGTTCCGATCGACGGTACTGAAGGTAGTAGGATATAGGATATATAGGATAAAAAGATATATTTTGTTTATAAAATGTAAGCTGTATATTATTATTTATTTTTTATCATGATTGGAAATTAAACGGGCTTTTTATTATTATTATAATGGTTGCAGCTCCTTACAAACGTTGTGTGTAAAACAAAAAGCCAGTTCTTCTCTTCCGTTCTACGCCCTTGATTTGAGACCTGGCAGTAAATGTCAAATTAGAAGCATTTAATGTACATTTCTTTTTTGATTTTCATAAGTGTACATTGTACCTATATGAATAAATTATTTTGAATTGAATTATTTCTGTATTGGGGTATACAAGCGATGCGTAAAGGTTATTTTCGAATTCCCTTTTTAATAATAAGAGCATATTGGAAGATGCATGGATTTGTAGACATTAATATCTACGGATCATATAATCTAATAAAAAAATTCTCGCTCTCTCGTTCTGCCTCGGTTTCTCGTATGATCGAAAATGTAATTGAATTCTTATTTACAAAACGGAATGTATGTAGAGTTACAATTTGACGAGCACCAGGTGAATTGAACCGCAGGGGAACTATTTCGGTGCCTGCAGCAAATTGAATAATCGCTTTGTTATTGAATGACCCGGGATACGGTCATTACGCAGAATCGAAACAATATTGAACTTCGACATTTGGCCCCGTTTATGACAAGGGCAAAAGGCTCTTTCACGAAAATACTTCATCCATTTAGTTAAGAATATATGAGTGTTGGTATACAATCGATCACGCACTTGAATTATTTTTAATTCTATTTATTCCCACGACACGTGATTATATCTGTTAATACAAAATAAATAAGTCGCAAACCAATGTTCGAACCACTTCATTACTTTCATTCAAACAACAAAAATAACAATAAAAGAGACAGTAGAGTGTTGGAAATATTTTTTTAATTATAAATATTATCTCTTTAAATTTTAGTATTTAAATACATAGAATGCAACTGAAATGTGATCCATCAGTACGTAATTTCATTACTGAAAATTTGCACGTCATCGGCGAATACTGGAACGTTTCGGCCGACTTATTTCGTTAATGCTCTGTAAAATTGTATGACTATTTGATATAACATTTATTTTTTAAACATCGTTCTACAACTGCACGATTTTTAAGGCAGATTTTGCCGCGCACCACCACTATGTGGATCCAGCTGCCCACTGAAGTATTTCCGAACCAATTTGACTTAGGGTCCTTGAAGAAAAGATCGATTCTTAATAGGCCGGCAACGCACTCGCTCACTGAGAGTGTCCACGGGCGGCGCTATCACATGACATTAGGTAAGCCTATTATATAAAAAAATGGAGGAAAAAGCAGATAAATTTAAAATCGTGATATAAATTTATTGAGATATATACCGGAAGTAATACATATCAGTGTCATGCTAAACGTATTCTGCAATCGCGCTATTCATTCCTGAAGGTCATGTAAAGCCGCGTATCGACTACGCCTCCAAAGCAACATTGGCGCGCCTCCAGCCCCCAATGGAACCACTTTGGAACGCGCGCAATGTGTTCGTTGTGGCGCTGAACGCGGAGCGGAACGCCCCGACGGGGGGCGGGTTTTCCCCCCCCCCCCCCCCCCCCCCCCCCCCCCCCATGGGCACAACGTATTTTTTTTTTGCGCCCATATGGATAACCAAAGTTGCCTAAATTAATACAACTGTATGGTACAAAATTTTTTATTGTGTCTTCTACCACTTCGAACTGTATATCTCTTATAAGGTCATTCTACAACGTTATTTGCAATCACGTGGTTCCAATGAAGGGTCGAACCTGGAACAGTTGCCACCGCCCCCGGGCGCCGTAGTTAAAAACAACAAAAATTTTTTTACCCTTTTTCGGGGATTCATTCCTGAAGGTCATGTTAGTGTCGCCGCACGATTTCCTCCACTCCTTCTGTTAGGACTCAACTTCTTAAACGACATTTGCTTCTACGCATCCGCAAATTCTTCATAAACTTTTTCTAGAATGTTCTTGTTCAGGTATTAACTTTCATAAAGTCCGCATCGTCTTAAATACATAGTCTATTATAATAAAAAAATACTAAACCTAACTAAATGTCTTTAATAAATCATTACCTTTTTGAAGTTATACTTCTTTAAGCGCGTTGGGGAAAAATTATGAGAGTAATTTTTTTCTATTGTTAGTGTAGTTTTTTCTACAAACGTAGAATAAGAAGAAAGATACAATTTTATCTTGTTACGCCAAAGAAGTATAACTTCTAACGCGTGTACATAAGTACACACACGTTTTTTCATATAACTGTGTATTCTATATATGTAATTGTGAAGTAACGAATAAATCAATATTTTTAAACGGCAACATTAATATAAATCTATTATTTATAAACTTCAATCATTTCCTTCCCAACCTTTTAGAGAACTTACATCCTTGTAGCTAGAATATTTTCAGATAAATAAATAATTCATTATTAACACTGCACTATCGTGTATTTAGTAAATTAAATTTTCAACAGCGTAAGAACATAAAAATTATCGAGCAATGTTAGCACATTGTTTAAACGGCTTATTATACGATACGATAAAAATTTGTTGTTAATACGAGAAATTAATCATAAATCACGTTGGAAGACTTTAAGATCAATCAAAAATACTTCCAAAAAATTAATAGCTTTTTTGTTGGAAATCCAACGAAAGTTTGTCTAATCTGGCACAGGTTTAAAGTGTATTTTCCGGTTTATGATAATATTCAAATACTATCTGGACATGCATGGTGTCTTATCTAAAACACTTTTGAAGTGAAGTACTTCTTTAGGCGCATGAGGGTAAAATTTTTACGGAACGTCACGAAGATGTGCATCGTTTTTTTCGAAGAAAAGGGAGAGAGTGTGAGAGAGAGAGTGAGCAGGGTGAATTACCTTATAGAAATTCTATTTTTAAAATTAAAATTTCGTAAAGAAAATTTATGAAATATTAGTATTTTATATTTTATGCAAAATAATTTATTGAAATCTCAAATGACGAATTGTAAATTAAAATACCACGTGTTTTTATTATCAAAGAAATAAATAAAAATAAAAAAAATATAATTTGTATTAATTTTCGACACTTTTAATATTTTAATGACAATCAAATTCCTAACATATTATCTTCCTCTTTCCCTCCCTCTAAGTCTCGGAAATCTAAAGTTTTAGATTTGTATTTAAATATGAACAAGAGTTAAAAATTAGTTTTTTATTATCATTATTAATAAATGTGTGAAGCTGTAAGACACTGTACCATGGTTCTCTTAGACATCAATAATAACAAGAAGCAAAAATATTAAATGAAAATAATATTACATCGTTCGTATCGGATAGTGTCAGCCACTTTAACGGTTACGGCATCGCTATGGACTGTTGCAATTTCCTTTAGGATTAACAGTTCGTTAATTAAACCTAATCCGAGGTTCTACTTAACGCTGTACCTTAGTTTCCTTTAACACACAATATCCGCAGATATATTAACTCGATTTAAAAACAGAAAAATGCCCAATAATATTAATTTAAACCCAATAAATACATTCGACATCATACAAAGACAATTCCTCTATCAGATTTGTGTAAGGATAGCGCTGAACTCTGGTAAAATTGTGGAAAAGGAAATGTAAAAATGGAAAATATTACTTGCGTATTATTAAAATTAAACAAAGCCACAAAACTGTGTCTGAATTAATTGTATCTCGATGTTACATTAGGAAGATTTGCACAAAATAACACCAGTTTACGTTCAAAACATTTACTTAAAACAAAATAGGTAAAGTAAATAACTAAGTGGTTTAAACGTCAATCCCTACGGTATAATCAATAACAGAAACATCAAAGGTGAAAGTTTAAGTTGTTCATCATTTATTAGGTGATTTGGTATTTTTTCTTAAAAAAATCTGTTAAAATATATATATATATATGTTAACGACACGTCGTACATATATGGGCCGTCAGTTTGACTCTATTTTTACATAATACGTGTGTGTCTATCATAACACAATTAAAATCGCATTTCTTCGTTGATTAAATACTGACTTTATTATACACTAAGAACCTTTGGAGCAATGGTACTTGAACCAAGCAAATTGCAAAGAGCTTTTGTTATTTTTAAACCCGATAAATAGTCAACGCAAAAGTATTGAAATACGAAACAATTCGCCGAAATATAAATTTATTTAACCAATTACTTATCTCATACGAAAAAACAAATGATAGCGGATTATAAAACCTATTTTGAAATTATTAAATAATTTTCCATTATATTCAGATAATCATTAAACATTTTCCACAGTTAAATTACAACACATCACGTTAGCGGTAAGTGTTAGCCAATTCTCAAAGACGTGATAACAATATTAGCAACAAGGAACTGATACGAAGGTCAAATGTCTAATACTGAACGAGGTTTCGCTTTCATTCTTATTATCATTGTTCCAAATATTTATTTAAAACACAGATTACGGTCTAATGATATATGTGAGAGATTTACGTATAGGCTCTTACATGAGATGCTACTACATTTCTTGTCGCCCATTACCAGTTAAAATTTAGTTCCGCTACCGGCTTGGTTTTATATTATACTAGCTGATCCGGCAAACGTCGTTTTGCCATGTACTCGTATATCATTTATAATAAAAAATAGGGGTTGGTGATAGAAGGGCAAAAACTAGGGTTGTATGTATTTTTGAATATCGTATCATAAAAAAAATATAAAAAAATTTTGTCAAAAAATGAAAAAAAATGGGGGGGGGGGCACCCCCTTTTTTTTTTTTTTTGGTTTTTTTGAAAAAAATTGGGGGGGGGTGCGCCCTTTTTTTTTTTTTTTTTTTTTTTTTTTTTTTAAGGGTTAGATGTTAGCCGATTCCTCAGACCTACCCGACAATATTAATTAAATTTCAGAGGAATCGGTCAAGCCGTTTCGGGGAGGATTGAAAAAAAAAACATTATTAAATTAGAGAATTTTATAGTTATAAGATTTTATTTTTAATATAATTAACTTCATTATCCACAAAATTATGAACAAATATTTCTTATTCTAACTTATTAACACACAGCATTTTTCCTATCTCTGATAATATTTTATTAAATTATTTGCTTCGCTACAAATCTCGTTTGTCCGTAGCTTAATCTATGATCACGACCTCAATAAAATCAGTTTAAAACAAGGAAGTCTATCATAACCTTTCTATCAATGTTCTGCATTACAGGGCATCCATACTGAGTCACTGAGGACATTAAATAATCTCTATAATATCAATGGCGCTACAACATTTTAAGATATCTGTATCTGTTCCTTGATCATTTCTAATAGGCAAGTAGGTAATCAATCTTCTGACACACACCGTCGACTTTTAGGTCTAGGGCATGGCGGTTTCCTCATGATGTTTTCCTTCACCATACGAGCGAGTAGTTAAATGCGCACATAGACAGCAAGTCCATTGGTGCACAGCCGGGGTCGAACCTACGACCCCAGGGATGAGTCGCACGAAGAAACCATTGGCAACACTGCTCAATCCTATATGTAGTATTACTTTTCGTTTTAGCAAGAAAATTTTACAAAGATAGCGAAATTAAAATCGGTAATATTTACGAAAGCATTCAGAAGACGAGATACCAATACGCAATTTAAAAGTTTTAAATAATTAATTTGCAGTTAGCGTAATTGGTATCTCGGACAATTATATCTCCATGGTCATTTGTATATAAAGTAGTGCTATTATGATAACGAAATGCAAAGAAATCACGACCTTGTGATTTAAACAAATAATAGTAAAGTGCCGACACTTAAGGAATAAGCATACAAACTTCAACCCTAAGAGTAAGTACATTCAAAAAGGACATGATATCTCCTTGTAATCAAACGTCCTCAATGACATCGTATTTATCTGACTTAAAAGACAAAAGAACTATTGGCAGGTGAATCACCTTGCTTGCGATTGTACATCGCAAGCGCCGCTTGCTGATATACACATAAATAATATATTATAGCTAAATTCTACACGTGCCATCCGCGAGGACGCTACCACATTAAATATTAACGTGGCCAGCAATCCTTATAATGCAGCCAAATTAACACATCTATGATATATCTAATATATAAAATTCTCGTGTCACAATGTTCGTTCCCATACTCGCCCGAAACGGCTCGACCGATTCTTATGAAATTTTTATGCATCCACCAACAAAAATAAGTTTGTTAGATAAAATTTTATAATTTTATTTTTTTATGATACAACATATAAAAATACATATTATTGTAGATAGTTATTTTTATTGAACTAAAAAAATGTTTCCTTGAAATAATATACATGGGAAAATAAAGTTTGCGGGGTCAGCTAGTATTATATAAAATAATATTTATTTTAAACTGTGTTAAAATACAAATGTGTTAGATTACAATATCAAGACCAGAAAATTAACAGAATTGTTGTGATTTTCTTTTTACCTTATCAATTCTATATTATTACTATAATTCTTTAAAAAGTAGATTTTGCTGATTGTAATTAGAACAATATCTAAGATACAACTAAAACCGCTAAAATTACGAAATGGCATCTCTCACTGACAACGTTGGTTCAGAGACCGACTAAGAAAAGTATTTATTTATTTATTTATAGCTTTATTTCAGAATTACAATATATATAGTATTTCTGGTCTGCTATACGCTCTGAAACCCCCTGAAATTCAAGGATATTGTTTTTCAATTCTTTATGTATCACGAAACCGACGACATATTGTCCTTGTGTCCCTCCCTAAGAACATAGAACGAAATCGCCAGTCTTCTATTTTGTCGCCCATGCGCCTAACTTCACTGATTCCTATTATACTCCACTTTATGCTCTCCAGTACCATTGTCAATTCTAGCAGACTATCGTCTGTTCTCAGTGTGCGTACATTAAAGGTTGCTATATAAATCTGGTTCTTTTGTTGATATTTTTTTGGGGTTAAGAGAGTATAAAGAGCTGCAAACGAAACTAAAAAAGAAGATTCGCAGGTCAGGCATTAAATTTCCAAGATTGTAAATGCACGGCTCGGGAAGCACAATGTATTTTTATTATTAAGGTTTCCCATAAAAATAGATTTCCTTTCAAACTTAGGCTACGTCCGCACAGGCAGGAGGTTTGCTTAGCGCCTAGCGCCTAGCGAGTCACCAAGCGAGTAGCTTAGTAAAACGAACGTTCTAGTCTTCGCGAACGGCCGCATTGCGCGCTTGGCGCCTAGCTAGTCGCTTAGCGTGTATCGAAGTAAACAAACGTGTTGGTTTTTTGTCGCTAGGCGCGAAGCATTCGTGGTGGATGAAATATTAATTTCAATAGTTTTTAAAGGGGAACCTCTGTGGAATCCCTTTAATCAATTCCATGAAAATGCAGTCGTCTTAAAGAAGCTACGGAAAGAGGTAGCAATCGAAGTAGAAAAATACTGTTATGCTTTTTCTTAGATGAGTATCCAAATGAGTTAATTTTACTTTAACTTTACTGAAAAGTAGATCAAATGTTTCTCTGGGCATACGCAAATATTCGTTAAACTTTTCGTCATAATTACGCAATTGTTTATACAGAACATTAAACTCCCCATGACTTGACCGTAACTTATTTATTGTAACCGTAACTTATGTCTTGGACCCAACATGGTAGAGAAGGTCGTGAAGTTGTATATTTTAAAGAATATTTTTCTGTAAGTAGCAGTTTCAGAGCTATTTTTGAAAGTGACATGTCGCTAACGTGCCGACAAACAAATGACCAACGCACCTAGCGAGCCACTACGCAAGACACCTTTAGTCCGGCCACCGTAGTCACCTAGCAAGTAGCCAGGCGGCAAGCCTCTAGGCGCTAGGCGCTAAGCAAACCTCCTGCCTATGCGGACGTAGCCTTAGATGTGCTTCTAAATTATACTAGCGAAAGATAATAAAACATTATTTGCTGATATTTATCTCGCTAGAGGGCTTTCTACTCCGTGAAAAATGTAGTTTAATTTCAAAAGTAAGTTGCTAATTAATTACAGTCGTATTGTTTTTACAAGCAGCGGCCAATGAACCAAAGATCGCTGAAAATTGCCGAAAAAGCTTGACCCACTTAGCGAGTCATTAGACATTGTTAATTTTAATACCATTCTTCATTATCTCTTTGTTCGATAACCGAAAGATTATTTTTTATATGAAAGAACAGCCTTATGTAGCCTCTGCAACTACGACAATATAAAGACGATATCTATAATTGAAAAATTTACTACTTTTATTCATCAGCTCAAATGCAATAAGTAATATAAATTAAAATAAATTTCTAACATAATTAAATAAAATTGAATCAAAGCCAATAGCTAAATTCCAGTCTCGAAAGTAATATCCTTCAAATCTGACTATTGCGATTCTCACGGCCATAAATACGATTTCTCTCCAACATAATCAATTTAGTCTGCAGAAAATTAAACATTCTTTAGACGATTTTTAGGCAAAGATTGGGTAAAACAAAACAGGATTGCTGATTTTGAAATATATGTTGTATATTATACTAATATAGCATAGTTATAAATAAAGCTTCATGTCCTAAACATTAATCACATTTGTATTCTAACAATGCTACAGACCATATTTAAAAACAAGGGGTCATAACTTTTGTCATATCACTCAGTCCTCATTTGTCCCGAAGTATTTTTAAATACGTTCTGTACTGACATACCACTACAGCGTCGTTAACTAAAACTTCCAATAACAATAGCAAAATCGTTATATGCAACATCAGCACTCTAAATATTGCAAGAGCAACTAGTTTTGTTGTAAGATGATGTCAAAGTTCTTTTAATAACCATAGCAATGCATTATCTATAGTGGAGATTTATATAATAAAGGAATAATCTAAAGGGCAGACTTTTATTTTTAAAATAAATAAAACATATCTTCTATAAAACAATGATTAATGACAATTTATATCCTATTGCCTCAATAAAAATGACAATAAACAGCCATTTACAAAGTAGTTATAAATAATTCAATTGACCTTTTACTTCCTCTACTAAACATATTCCATATACATATTATGCTTCAATGCTGACTTTTTCAGTATGTCAATCATAACAACTTTATGTATGGTTATAATAGGAAAACCATATACATAGGTAGTATGCATACAGAAAAAAAAAATAATGACTGAAACAGATATGAATTATAATTAATCATTTATTAAACATAATATTTTTCTATGTTTGTCTAAGCATATTATAATTTTTCAAATTACTTTTAAAACATGCTTGAATAAATCATTGTTATTATACATAACTTGTAAACCTGGTAACGAGTTAAGAGAAATAATGATTCTTGAGACTCCAAACTCACATTACAGCAGTACCTTGTTGGTTTATCACATTCAAGTAAAGGAAATTATTACTCAAAATTCCAATAAGAAAACTAAATCTTACCGCCATAACCATTTCGAAGGGATATTTGTGCACCCTTACGGAAGAAACGTACTCCTGCACCATGATTGCAATCACAGAAAATTCACTCAGTCAAAATAAGGACAAGGATCCTTTACACAACTTGCTTCTTAGTTCATTCTGTTTATCAAAAAAAGTTTCGATAATAGCCTCGTTGGACTTCCTTTCACTCACGACAAAACATTATCAAAATAAACGAACGCCAAACAAAAAATAACACGAATACACGTCAAGCCAAAAGCCAACAAAACAACAGCCAACAACAGGCGAACTATGGATCCGCGTACTCCAAAAGTAAAAATGAATTTAGATGAATTGAAACTGTCGTAGACGGACTGTCATGGTTGACATTTAACTATCAAGCTGACGTAGGTCGAATATTCAAAAAGTAAACTTTTTCAAATCGACATTTTCTTTGGTAGTCTTTTTGTTTAGTATTGCATTAAAAAAGTATTTCTTCAATAACTTATTAAATGTGTACAATCCTCAATTATTTTGTTTGAATGTTTTAAAAAAGATACAATCTATGGCAACAGGCAACTGTCAAATAATAAAAAACTAAACGGCGAAAAGTTCTGAGTATTAATTTATTTGGTTCGCCGTTGAGTCATCCAAGTATGTAAATTAATATTATAATATTAAATTATTTTTATTTTGTACATTCGCATTTAATAATATATTTAATTTTATTCATACAGTAAAAAATTATAACGCAAAAATACCTACATCCGGCAAATTTGACGTTTCTAATTCTTGTTGCTATCTTCAGAGCAGTCAGCAGTGAGTAAGCGAAGAGCGGCTTAGCTTAGTACGAGACGACCATTATCATTTCAAGATTTTAATATTTTCTGGTTTGAGCTAAAAAACAAAAACCAAAATTCCGTCAAAATTGTGCGCGTTCGTGCCCGATGTCTAGTGCTGAAGTCGCCGATAATTCCGTTGACCCCCCGGCGAAAAAGCGGAAGCTAAATAAAGCAGAAGCGAGTTGCAAATCATCAGCAATGGCGAACAATGGAACGCGTGTCGAAGATGAGATCGACGAGAGTTTGTATTCAAGGCAGCTGTACGTGCTCGGGCATGATGCAATGCGCCGCATGGCCTCTTCTGATGTCCTTATCTCGGGATTAGGGGGCTTAGGGGTTGAGGTTGCAAAAAATGTGATCCTTGGTGGAGTCAAATCTGTCACCCTTCACGATGAACGTACATGCAAAGTATCAGATTTGTCCTCACAGTTCTATCTTTCCGAGGCCTCTATTGGACAGAATAGGGCAGTGGCATCATGTGAACAGTTAGCTGAACTAAACCATTATGTGCCAACAACAGCATATACAGAGACGCTTACTGAAGAATTCTTGCAAAAGTTTAGAGTTGTGGTGCTGACAGGTGCAACTCGAGCTGAGCAGGATCGTGTAGCTGCCATAACTCACGCGAACAATATTGCATTAATTATCGCTGATACTAGGGGATTATTCTCCCAAGTATTCTGTGATTTTGGACCAGAATTTACCGTTTATGATGTTACGGGAGAGAATCCAGTGTCGGCTATGGTAGCTGACATAACCCATGAATATGAAGCTGTAGTCACCTGCTTGGATGACACCCGCCATGGTCTTGAGGATGGAGATTATGTCACCTTCAGTGAGGTATGTCTTAAATATAAATTAAAACTAATACTGCATACTGCAACTTATTCTTATAATACTTTATCTTCAAGTGATAGTATAAATGTTGTATTTTTTAAATTATCTTCTTATAAGTGATCCACATATTTCACAATTCTCAATTACTCATACTAATCCCTGTACATTTCATATAATCATATTATGGTTTATTTAATAGAGTTAGTACTGCATAATGAGATAGATTCCTTCATAGTTTTAAAAGAAAACTTTTTAAAATTTTTGAAATGAGAAAAAGTTACTTAGGAAAAGGCTATCCAGTCCACAAAATTCAAGATATAATCATGATTTTTTATTAATATTAAGGACATGAAACCAGGTTTTGGTGACAGTACAAATAATACTATCATTTTTCTTCAGGTTCAAGGAATGACAGAGTTAAATGGCTGTGAACCACGTAAAATTAAAGTCATGGGCCCATACACATTTAGCATTGGAGACACAACCACTTTTTCAAAATATGCTAGAGGTGGCATTGTAACTCAAGTTAAGATGCCCAAAAAAACTTCATTTTAAACCACTTAGTGAATCTTTGAAGGAACCAGAATATCTAATTACTGATTTTGCTAAGATGGACTATCCTCAGCAGCTGCATGTGGCATTTGCTGCATTACATAAGTTTGAACAAGCTGAAGGGTATACTCCGAAACCCTGGTGTGATGCCGATGCCTCCAAGTTTATTGATTATGTCAAAAATACTCTAAAGGATGGTAAAATGTTTAAAGACGGTGAAATGGAGATTAATACAGACTTAATAGAAATATTTGCAAAGGTGTGTTGTATATATATATAGTAACATTCAACAATAATGTAATGAATCACAATGAAAAAATCCTACCTAAAATCTTATAGGTTTAATTGTTAATTAATGTTATTTTGCAGGTTTCTTCTGGTGATCTTAACCCAATGAATGCTTCTATTGGAGGTGTTGTGGCCCAAGAAGTAATGAAAGCATGTTCTGGAAAATTCCACCCCATTGTCCAGTGGTTGTACCTAGATGCTATTGAATGCCTTCCTAAAGATAAGTCTGCACTAACTGAGGAAAACTGTAAACCAATTGGGTCACGGTATGATGGTCAAGTTGCTGTATTTGGTAAAGACTTCCAAAGGAGGATTGGTGAACTAAAGTATTTTATTGTTGGTAAGTTAAATATCTATTTATCTGATCATTATATGTAGTATTTTAGAGCATAGGCTCATTTTTATGTATGACATTAGAGACTATATAATAGTTAATAAACATTTTTATCCTTAATGTAGGTATTTAATGCTATCTAGATAAATATAATTAGTTAAATTATACAATAATTGTTCAATGAAATTATTTATTTCCAAGCTGCTTGTCAAATATATAGTAAATATTATATTATAATTTGATTGTATGTTTAACATATTAGATGTGTGAGTGTGGTTCAAGGTGAATTATAGCAAGTTAAAGGAGAATGAACTTCTATAAAATTGAATACCTGTCTTTGTTTAACTTTATTTTGCTAATGATTCAATCCAGGTATTCATATAGAATTAGTTGATTGTTGCTTTTTTTACTTAAGATTTCCTTTAGAACTATTTATAACATCAACCTCCAAAGGCCAACTTTTTTATACAACTACTTTAAATTTTAATAAACTGTTTGTTGTTACGTCTTGAATAATTTATCTCTGTATGACATTGATATTTGACGTTGTAAGATGATTACAAGCACTATTTATCTTAAGTACAAAACAAACCACTATTAAGGCTTCCCCGATCGTCTCTTCGCAAGCTACTTTGAGTATTTTTGTTAAATGTTATTTGTTATAAAACAATATTGCATTTGTTAGTTTATTCTTGATGTGGATTTCACACTGTTACTAGTTGCACTTCTTTCTATTTCTTTTGTTTATACTTTATAAAAAAAGTAATGTAACATTACTTTTATTTGGCATTTTTCATATTGTCTTTGCTAATCAGGTAATATCCACCTTGTCAGGAAATTGGCTAATGAGGGAAGTGCGACCCCATTTTGTTTACTGCTTTAAAAATCAAAAATAGATGTTTATAAATATATTTCATTTATTTATAATAATAACAATTTACAGGCGCGGGCGCTATAGGATGTGAATTGTTGAAGAACTTTGCAATGATTGGTGTCGGCGCTGCCGGTGGTCAAGTCACTCTTACCGACATGGATCTCATTGAGAAATCAAACTTAAACCGACAGTTCCTTTTCAGGCCTCATGACGTACAGAAACCTAAGTCCAGTACTGCAGCTAAAGTAAATATAACTTTTACTTGCCCTTTTTAATGCTGCAAAACCGTTTTAACCCCGAAATTTTGCAATTTGCAGTGACCTACACACAGATAGCATTAACAGCTGATAAAGCTAATAATAAACTTTATTTTAAGCAAATAATAATAATATTTTTAAGAATGCCAAAGTTAAATGGAGGCAATTATTTAAAGTTTGTTGTGCTCTCACAAATAATGAGTTATAGGGAGATTTAATACTTAGAAAAGAATTTGTTCCATGTTTATCACAAATAAGAGTCGCGGGCTGTTTGTATTCAATAACTTAAAACAAGTAATAATAAATCTTTGCAGTTAAGTAATTCATGAGCACAGAGTGTAAAAAGGTATATGTTTTTTCTGAAATGAGTATTAGATTATATTGATTGAAAAAAACTGTGTCTTTTGTACTATCTTAAAAAATACTGAATATTTCAGGCAGTGAAGAAGATGAACCCATCAATGAATGTGTTAGCTCAAGAAAACAGAGTATGCCCCGAGACTGAATCGGTGTACGATGATGCATTCTTCGAGGCCTTGGACGGAGTTGCCAATGCTTTAGATAATCTGGATGCTAGAATTTACATGGACAGACGATGTGTCTACTACAGGAAACCTTTATTAGAGAGTGGAACTCTTGGTACTAAGGGAAATACACAGGTATGTTTATTACAGACAATTTTTATAAGTACATTTAAATCTTCTGGCGTTTATTCAGACCACCACCATGCAATTTTTTTTTAAATATATATTTCTTATGAAACCAGTTTGTAATAAAAGTTATTTTAATATTTCAGGTTGTAGTGCCCTTCTTAACGGAATCGTACAGCTCGTCTCAAGATCCCCCAGAGAAGAGTATTCCTATCTGTACTCTCAAGAATTTCCCGAATGCGATCGAACACACACTCCAGTGGGCTCGGGATGAGTTTGAAGGTCTGTTCCGTCAAGCGGCCGAACATGCCGCTCAGTACCTCCAGGATCCTCATTTCCTGGAGCGGAGTATGAAGCTACCTGGTACACAGCCTCTCGATGCCTTGGAGAGTGTGCGAGTAAGTTATAGTAGACTGTATGAAATAATTATAGTCACAGTTTTTTTTTTATAAGACGTGAGTGTATGCGACGCGGATGATATCGCGTCGAATGTATTAAAAATTAATATAATAAGTAAAGGGCAGTTCAAGTATTATGTAAGCACTATAGGGGGGAGAGGGGGTCTTTGATTTTCTTATTTGGTGATTACATCAACAGTAATTTTATATTTTCTTTTTCACACATATACCCCTTGAAAACGAAATGCATTTTCGAGGATTCCTACAAAAAATTAATACATTTATATTATATTGATTTTGAAAGATTTGCTGACTTGAGATAAATTGCAGTAAATCTGCTTACGTAATATTCGAACGGTCCCTAATAGCTATACCTGCATACACGCTATGCATTTAACAAAATTTATAAAATATGCGCCTATAAAATATTAAAACTTTGTGTTATAATATATTTCTGACACATATTTTAAATAAGAACTATACAGTCAAATCTGTTATAACGACATCGAAGGGACTACTCATATTTGGTCGTAAAAACTGATAGTCGTAACAGCCGATGACGTTATTAAGTACCTAATAATAATAATAATTTTACACGCCGGGATTTTGGTCAATATAACCGGTATTTTGTTCTAAACGATGTCGTCGTAAACGGTTTTGTCGGATTTAAAAAAAGTTGGTAGTTGGATTGTGTCTTATGATAATTATAATTTTTTTTATTAAATTTCTTTCCAGAATGCAATAAACGACCGTCCCCTTAACTTCGACGACTGCATCACGTGGGCTCGTCTACACTGGGAAGCTCAGTATTCCAACCAAATCAAACAGCTCCTCTACAACTTTCCTCCAGACCAGGTCACCACCAGTGGAGCCCCATTCTGGTCCGGCCCCAAGAGATGTCCGTCTCCCCTGGCCTTCGACCCCAATGACAACCTCCACTTGGACTACGTAATCGCCGCTGCTAACTTGAGAGCCCAAGTTTATGGATTGCCTCCTTGTGTAGACAGAGAGCATATTGCGAAGGTGGCTAATAGCATACAGGTAACGCTATTTCATCCATCAGTCCATGAAATGTGAGACGCATTGAAGCGATTTAGATTTTAAAACAATTTATAATTTCCAGGTACCAGATTTTAAACCGCGCTCGGGCATCAAGATCGCAGTCACCGACGCTCAGCTGCAGCAGAACAACGACGAGATGGACCAAGACCGAGTGAAGAACATCGTGGCGGATCTCCCCCCTCCCTCGAAACTCGGCAACCTCAAGATAACTCCCCTGGACTTCGAAAAAGATGACGACTCCAACTTCCACATGGACTTCATCGTGGCCGCGTCGAACCTTCGAGCTGCCAACTACAGCATACCGCCGGCCGACCGACATCGCTCCAAGCTGATCGCCGGAAAGATCATCCCGGCCATCGCCACCACCACCTCGGTGGTCGCCGGCCTCGTCTGCCTCGAACTGTACAAGTTGGCCCAAGGGTTCGACTCGCTCGACGTCTTCAAGAACGGATTCGTCAATCTCGCGCTGCCCTTCTTCGGATTCTCGGAACCCATCTCGGCCCCGACCAACAAATATTACGAGAAGGAGTGGACCCTCTGGGACCGCTTCGAAATCAAGGGCGAAGTGACGCTGCAAGAGTTCATCGACTACTTCAAGAACACGCACAAGCTGGAGATCACGATGCTGTCGCAAGGAGTGTGCATGCTGTACTCCTTCTTCATGCCGAAGGCCAAGCGCCAGGAGAGGCTGAACCTTCCCATGTCGGAGGTCGTGACGAAGGTCTCTAAGAAGAAGCTGGAGCCCCACGTGAAGGCCCTAGTGTTCGAACTGTGTTGTAACGACGAGCAGGGCGAGGACATCGAAGTGCCCTACGTGAAGTACACTCTGCCCTAATGCAGCTGCAGACACGTTTCGTCGCATTTACGAATTTTTCACATAAAGAGGGTATTTTTAAAGGCAGTTAGTAAATAGGTATTACGAGTGCCTCAGTGTTTGTACAGACGTCGATAAATTTCAGTGCTTCTCACGCTTCCGTTTATATTTATAGCGATTTATTTGCTCACACTTTGAGTGCTATTTCATTTATTTTTTGGAATATTATGTGAGATCAAATGGGTCTGTATATGAAGAAATTAAAAATAAAATTTGAGCTACAGTTTGTTTTATTTGCATCAGTCCTTAGCCCGTATTACGTATTATATACATTTAGTTCACTCATCAGCATTAGTTAAGTAAGATTGTTTACTCGACTTGACTTGATAGTAATTTAGGTAACAAGTGTTATCATAAATATCTCTCACATAGTGATCATTAGACATGAAAAATTTTCGTTTCTCTTAGCATAAAATCAATACGGCTATTATAAATGAGCTAAACGGCATGAACAAGTTGTTGTTTTCTACATTAGTTTCTAAATAGAACAATTTGGTTTCAGAAAAAAAAAATCCCTAGTCAAACAAATTACTGAATGCTTAAATGATAAAATGCTTATAGGTTGCATCTTTCTAGATATGACAAAGGCTTTTGACTTTGTTTGTCATGAAAGACTTAAAAAAATTAGAATGCTACGGAATAAGAGGTAATACTTATAACTGGGTTAAAAGTTACCTTGAAAATAGAATGCAATATGTGGAAATAACAAAGATTTGTAAACTAGAACAAAAAACCTATAGATCCAATTTTAAGAAAAATGAGTATGGAACAACTCAAGGCAGTATTTTGGCTCTACTACTTTTTCTAACATACATAAATGACCTCCCAGATGCTAAACACCAGAACTGTATACTATTTGCAGATGACACTACACTTATAATAAAAAGTTAAAACGAACAAGGTTTAAAAAACAACTTAAAATTTTAAACGAAGAAGTAGATATGGGGAGAAATTGGCTGTGCCAAAAATCAATCTGGAACTGTTTAGGAAAAACATCTTTTGTATGGCAATTAAGGTTTACAATAAATTACCAAAAGATTTTCCGACTAGTCTTTAAAAAGCGACTTGGTGTATTACTTTTGAAAAAAATGTACTATTCAATAAATGATTATTTGCGTGAGACATTGTAGTTGATATAAGTTTAATAAAGTATGATTAGTCCATTGAAAAGTTACATTTGGGGTTGCGTTTTTTAGAGGACGCAATTTTATTTATGGAACATGTAGGGGGGGTCAATACAAGCTTAACTCCAAGTTTGTGGGGTTGGCGTACTTATTGGTATTCCTAGTAGGCCTATTCCACAGACAACTTGCTGATATGGTAATCTTAGACATAATTATATTATCAATCAGTTATTAGAATGGTAGCTAGCTATCACTTTTTTATTTATAACTTTTTGGATTTATGATAAAAAGTTACATATACATAATTGTAGGCACAGCGATTTGCTACAAAATGTATATTTACAAGTTTTATATACGATGGATAGTTTAGGAGATATAGCCAAAAACGTGGTTTTTGGACCCCTTTTTCCAAGATGGCGGCCGGGGGACAAGCACGCCAACCCCACAAACTTGAGGTTAAGCTTGTATTGACCCCCCCTACAGGTCCCATAAATAAAATTGCGTCCTCTAACAAATGTTCAGTTTGGCCCTCAAATTGTAACATTTCAATGGACTAGATATGTACGATACAAAAATAATATAAGAATTGACTTTGACTAATAATGTAAAATTCCTTAAGACAAATTTGGGCGCCATTGTGTGTGGCAGAATATGCGAACTTACGATTGTACCTTACACATTTTTGTACCATATTCTTGCAATAAATAAATTATTATTATTATAAAGTCCATAAGGCAGTCATACTTATTCGTGTTAATAGAGTAGCTCACCGAGTGTATTTCCTGATCCTTTTCTTCGTGATTTACTAGGCATTTCGTCCCACTGAGATACCTTTAGGTATTCAGAAAGAGCGCACTTCTCCCTTAAAGGCCAGCAACGCATCCACTAACAAAAAGGGTGTACAGGGGCTACGGTGATCGTCTTTTATAGCCGCCTTGGATCGCCCCAATGCCAATGGGACGTATGTATGCCTGAATAGGTCATATACATTGACTGGTGTGGAAGGCACTTTATAATTTAACCGGAAATCGTTTCATAGAGGTTTATGTAACAGTAACCAACTTTATTAACAAATAATAATAAATGGTTGTATGTTCTGTCCTTACCACTCTTATTACCTCTTAAAAAACATTAATTAATATGACCAACATAGAAAGGAAAACAATACTTATAATTTTCATATATTTATTGTAAAATGGGTTACATGAAAAATATAGTGCCCTTTTCGAAAATTTAGCATTTGTGCCAAAACTTTTAAAACATTTTTGAAATTTGACTAGTTACATGCGCTTATAAAACTATTGTTAAGACCTACATACAGCATTAAACGGTCACGCGAAATATGGACAGTTAACTTTATTCGAGAATGTTAGATTTGTACTTTAAATTTGTTTTGTCTGTTTACCTAGAGCCAGAATTTTTGACAAGTTTTGCGTCGATACAAGTAAGTCCAAATTTCGAGCGACTAAATAAATAACTACAAAGCTACATTTGCAAATTATACCTAATCGCAATTAAAGCAAATAAGCTCACGAGAGCGCCGTCACAACCCAATATAGGCACGCTAAAGAAGTCATTTATGTGATTCCTACAGAGCCACGAGCTAAAGTCTGCATTTTCAATGCCACTTGCTTTGGAATACGGTCTTCAAGAGTACCGTCGCGTCCGCACACTGTTTAACGAGTAAAATCGGCAGAAAAGTGTGGACCCTCACTATCGTGTTAAATACGAAATAGGCTTCTACGGGGTGTTTATCCACACTTGTCTTATAAAAGTATAAAAATCAGAACTTTAGTGATTGTACTTTTTCAGTTTTACATTGTACTTTATGACTATGAACAATACAGTAGCAATTCCTTTGGAAAAAAATCGAGTTCACCTTTTACGTTGTACGAAAATAAGACATAATTTATTTAGGTCATATGATTCTTAAACTATAATTATATAAGGAAGTACTGTTGATGGAATTGAATTAGTTTAGTTCTCGCGATACTTAGTTATTTTAAATACAATCATACACAATGTGAAATAATAAACATGATTATTACAAAATATGATTCGTAATAATAATTTAGGTTGGCTCACAATTTGAAGTTTATTTCTGACGTTTGAGTTACCTAGTACGTAAGACAAAGCGGGTACTTAATAATTTCTTTGCCAAATACATTTTGAACTTATTCATATTAAAAGATGGCAAACACAAAACGTATTGTCTCAATCATGTGTAAACATTTACAAATTGAATTTAAATAATTAAGAATATACAAGTGTAGCTTTAAATGTAAAAGAACGCACGGAAATTAATAACCATGTTTTAATCCGGCAAAATTTATTTATGCTAAATAGAGTTATTCAATATTCTAGCTTATGATCTTAGTGTTGTATCTGTAGACAATTGTTTTACAGCAAACGTGACCTGTCAGTATATGTAGGTGTCATTACTCTACAATTAAATATTTGTGATAGAGGGTCACACTTGCTGCGAAATAATTCTTGGGTTTGTCTGTTGTGTTTGGCATATATACTAAGCACTAAATACTAATAAAGGTACTTTCAAGTTGATTATATTATAATCTGTGAATGTAATTAAGACGTTTACATCATTATCTTTTTCCGGCGCATTAGAATATATTAGCGATTACTTTAGGGGTAATCACGCAGCCAACATCGCGTGATAAAGGCGGGCATACAATGTCAGCGCCATGGCCGACGTCGCGGGCTCGGCATATAGTGGCGTACGCTGCTCTTGTCGCCGCTAAAAGTCTCTGTAAATTCATTTATTTAAACAATAATCCTACAATTCGGTAATTAATCTAAAGGCTGAGTGTATCGGGCAGGCATATCGCTTATAAGTGATCTTTTTGAAGCAACCAGTAATAAAAGAAAGCTAAAACTAATATAGAGAACTTTAAACCGTATATGTACTAATCTTAATCATAAAACATTACATATATAAATCTATATAACGTGCACTATAAAAATCACAGGGTTAGGATCGAAGGAGTTAGACAAAAGTTTCGATAAGTTGATAGAGGGAGCTAGTCGATTGGAATTATGAAGCGTATTTCTAAAATACTTTTCCAAAAAATCAGAATATGAAAGGGAATTTGCAGAATATATCTATTCTAGGAAAGTAATTCGTAGCTCCAAAAACATCATAGAGAAACGGTCTTAGACCTAAAAATCGATGCTATGTGTAAGACTAAAGGCTGATCGACTGCTATGAGAAATAAATAATGAATGCATTATTTTGGATAAATTTTATGATTCCTTAGAGATATTTTGCATATCTAAATCTAAAAAAGCTAAACCAACAAAAACCGCCGAAAGTCTTGATGGAAAGCTAAATAAAAAAATAGCACAACCATATTTTCTTATGAGCTAACATAGAATAAAAAAACAACAAACAGCAGAAAATAACATAATCGTAAATGAAGAAATAATAGAAGAACATCACCAAAGAACTACGATATAGCAAAAGACAACGGCGTGCACAAAGAACTTTAACTTATTTACCATAATTGGATTGAGTCATAAGCGACGCGTTCGTCGATCGCTTGCTGCGCGCGGGAAACGCACCGCAGTGACTTTGTGACATAAGATCCCTGTATGTATTAACTTATTTATTGTCAATTGTCATTCTATGTAATTCTTAGTAATTTTGTCAGGTGCGCTGTAATTTTTTTGGTATATCTCATTAATGGAACATGCGCAAATTTTTACCCACCACGCAATCGGCCAAGTTACGTGCCAAAACTAATAAACTCCAACGCATAGATATAGCATTAATTAGTTAGCAGCTGTGTGTATCATAGACAAACAGACTGCTCTAGACTAGCTACATAGTCCATATATGACAGATGAAGGCTACCACTATCCATAATAAATAATAATATTATAATTTAAATCCTTATTCGTAACATTGTATTTAAATTTATGAAAAGTAAGAGTATTTTTATATATTTATGGCTGCATTAAAACTAAGTAACCTGTTTGTGTATTAACGATTAAAGATTTGATTGAGCAATCGTATAAACATATTTTGCTGTAATGTATTTGTTACTTGTTTGGCAATCCCAGACTCGTTTTCAGATCCCTAAATCAATAAAATTGGCTCATGCTTACGTAGGTCGATGTTGCCTTATAGGTGGGCGGTTGGCTAGTGAGCGTCTTCGGCCGCGATCTGCATTAATCATGGCGCAGCGCTCAGCAGCAGTGCTCGTAATAAATGTATCGTGGAGAGAGTAGCACGCTGCTGTTATCTGAAATGTTACATTTTGTTTCTAATTATAAAATTAAAACAACAATAGATGTGGTTTCCGCTGCAATTTTTATAATAAGCAATTGTAAAGTTGTAGATATTTAAAGTTTGCGAAGATCATTCTAAGATACTAATTATGTTTTCAGTAAAAACAAAACATTATTTTATTTACTTAGTATTGAAGTATAATGAGCTCAACCGAATACTGACTATTCTAAATTTTATGTACTTAATTCTATCTCGTCTAAGATGGGAAACTAATATCAAATTGAAAAGACAAAAACACTAAAATTGTTGAAATTTTTAAGAATTGAGAATATTTTACAATATTTTTAGGTAAATAATACAAATCTAGTGTGACTACAACACTATATGAATCTTGGCTACAGATTGCATTAGTTTCTTAATAGATAAGTAGGTAGGATGAGCTTTCTGTACCGACCGAGGACATGCCGGTGGTCTCACGATGTTTTCCTTCACCGAAAGAAGTGTTAATTCGATACATTTCTTTGTATTGATGCACAGCCATTATTCGAACACACGACCTCAAGGTTGAGCGTCGCACGCTTAAGCCACTAGGCCGACACTGCTCATATGATATTACAAGTAGCCCTTGTAAAGCATTTAGGCAAATTAAGCTTAAAACGTGTATATAGAGTTACCTGCTGAATCAAGCGCCTATGTAAATCAACATCAGCCCCTCTGATACCCTCGCGATCCTGATGCAACTGCAGCGCGCATAACAACGCGTCTTTGATAGTCTGAACGGTGCCCTGCACGCGTTCCGTGCGCATCAGTCTGCGCACGAGGAAACCTTTGGCATATGCCACGATCTTTGTTGCTGCTGCGCGCTGATCACAAATTGGTCGAAAATTATTTGGGAGCGTGATTATCGGAATAAAGATCGAAAAGGAGGCCGGGAACGAGAGGAGAAGGATAGAAGATGATACAAATAGGGTAGAGAAGGAAGTGTTCAAAAGTAATAATGGCAGCAACGGTAGCGAAATATTACAAACGTGATGTATCTTTGAAACAGAGAGAGATATTTAAAATTGTTAAGAAGGTTGATTTTTCATATCATTACGCTGTAACTTGAGTATTTAAAAATGTAATGTACAATGCAGCTAATATTTAAATATTTAAAAATTATTACATGCTCTATGTCTAGCTGTAGCTATAAAATTATCTAACAAATGATTACGATCCACCATATTGAAGATTATTGATAAGGTATTACCTCTTGTGGGGTCGTCTGCCGGCAAACACTTGGCGCTCTTCTAGAACACATACTTTTAATGGAATTATGTATAGTTTCCTCCATGCTCTTAATAGCTCTGTCGGTGGACTTGCAAGGTTCCGCAAGAGGCATCGCTGTAGGGCTAACGTTCTTGCGGTTAGTTTTAGTATTTTTCGGTGGAGTGTAAGGGCATTCGTCACTATTGTCAGACGGAAAAGTCACATTTAAATCTGCCATCGTATCGTTCGTACGGTCGGTTAAAATTAGTTCATATTCACGATCAGAAGACGTGTCGTACGTTAGCTTTCTCGAAGTTCCATTTCTACGTACAGGGGACTGGCTTCTTTTTACGCTCTGTGTCGGTTTCGGTGGGCTTTTTTCATTGACCTGACTGACCTTTCCTTTATTTATACTTGATGTTATATCTCTTGACTTTTTAAGAACATTATCACAACGATTTAAATAGGTATTAGTATCTGTAATAGTGGATTGGACGGGACTTTCACAAGAGTCTGATCTTTTATGATTGATTAATTGGTTCAAACTAACAGGGCCCCTGTCTGATTTCTCAACCCATGCTTCCTTAACATTGTTTGGGGGTTTTGGGCAAATAGTCTGGAGTTGATTATATAACATGTTGTTCTGCTCTTCAAAAACTTGTTGCAGAAGCATTTGCTCTTTTTTTTGTTTTTCCACTAAAGTAGCCATTTGGGCAAGCTGCTGCTTTTGTATTTTTTCATAAAGTTCTCTGACCCTAGTTGCGGGGTCTTCCGACTCCGATACAGGTGGTTTTGGTGATGTTTGTTTCTTTTCTATTTCTTTAGGATTCACATTCATAACTGGAGTCTTACTAATCTTACCAATCATTGTGGTGTTTCGTACTGGACTTTGACTTTTCTTTGGTTTTGTTATGGGTTCCGATTTGTTTGGAGTATTATAGGTATTAGTAATTCGTTTTGTACTTTCCCGGGCAAGAGACCGTGCTCTTAAGTGTGTTGATGCAGAGGGTGGTGTCTTTTTAGCTGGTTTTGTAATAGCTTTCTGGTTTTTACTAGCTATGTCTATATTCTTTTGCTTTAATTCAAGTGCCATAGATGACCACTTTACTTTTGCAGATTCCAAGTCCCAACTTCTTCGCTTTTTATTAGGAGAATATAGGTTAGATGTGGACTCACTCATAGATATAGAATTTATTTCAACTCCAGTGTTCAAAGACTGGACTTCTAAATGTGCAAGCAGCATAGGACTGGGTGTTAAAATTGTGTAAGATCTTTGGCGAGATAGCGGAATGCTTTCATAACCTTTACTATCTGTATGAATATTGTTCAAAGAGCCTGTAAAACTTTTTGCAGTAAGAGATGGAGGATCATCTTCATAAAGATGATTGGAAAGGGGTTCAGTTAATTCTTCTTTCTTTACACTGACACTAAAGACAATTTTATCCTCAACTTCTTTAGAAGAATCAATCTTAGATTCATTATTTGCCATTTCGTTAGAACATTCACAGTCTCTGACTGGAACTTCAATAGAATTTGTGTCTTGGAAACCATATTTTTCATTAATGCTTAAACTTAGGTCTATTGTAAACTTTGAGGGGGTCTTAGATAAACTCTCTAATTCTGTGACTGGAGTTTCTACCTGTAGGGTACTTCTTTCCAGATCTTTTGTGATAATTGAATTAGAATTGAAATCTTTTTTATCATTGGGTGAATTATCATTTTGTTCCGACTCAGGACGTTCAGGCGCATCTGTCTTGTCTTCAGCAGACTCTGTGTCATCACTTTCAAGTAAAAATTTTTTTAGTGCTTGAATTCTTTTCTCAACTTCTATTGCCAATAGTTTATAATACTGCATTTCTTTGCGACATTCCTTGGAGAGCTGTAATGTAAATTAAACATATTTACATATGATTTTGAGTGATTTCACAATCAAGAAATAGTAAGACATACATATTATGTGCCTTACTAACAAAACCTTCAATACCTAATTCCAATTAAGCACTGGGATAAGCAAAAATGACAAAGGTTGTTCAAAATTATCTTGAATTTAAACATATAAAGCTCAAACCATTAAGTCTTCAGATTTATAGATAAATTTGAATACTTATGATGATCTTATACAGCTTAAACTTCTATTCAACTACCAATATTACATGTAGTACACGAATATCGACTTTTACATGTAGTTTTTAATATAAAAAAAGATTACTTACAACCGGTGGTAGAAGGGGTACACCATTTAATTTAATACACGACACATATTGGCCAGATTGTCGGACACATTTGACATCCCACGGATCGTTCATTGTGGAGATTACATCAGCGCATCCTTTAACAAACACTTAAGCATCCCAGATAAGTGGACGAAGCTTGAATACGTATTATGACCAATTTTTGTGTCGATTCGTATGGTACGTTATTTCGATGAGGTAGTCATAGATGATTACGTCAGTTAATTAAACTTAACAGCACTAACTTGACCCATTACAAACTATTGAATATCTTTTACATTTTAATGCGAGTTTAGTGGTGAATTGGTTGTACTAAGTTTTTTTAATCAGTCCTTTGAAAAAACTAAAAATGGATTTTTTTTTTCAGTAAAGAGATAAATCTGTTTTGAAACACATTATTTATACATTTTAAAATATTTAATGTGAAAAACAAATAATTTTTAAATTAATTACACGAAAATTCAAATTTTCACTTTTAGTTTTTCGTTAACAAAAAGTACTAAAATCAAAACATTGGGGTTGCCATGGTCACATCACGTACTTTGTGTGCATCTCTGTAAAATCTACTATAATATATATCAGCTATGGTGAACAGTTTCTGCGATCTTCATTTAAAAAAATAGTAGAGCTTGTGTGCGTTTTCCCACTACCAAACCCTTTTCCCCCCCCCCCCCCCCCCCCCCCCCCCACACCCCAACCTAATTTTGCGGGGGATTTTTTTCCCCACCCCCCCCCCGGGGCGCCCCCGCCCGGGGGGCCAAAAAAAGGTCTGGAGGGGGTCCCCCCCCCCCCCCCCCTTAAAAAATTGGGCAAAACCAAAACTTTGGGGGGACCCCCCCCCCCCCCCCCCCCCCCCCCCCTCTTTTTTTTTTTTTTTCCCTCCTCCCACACACCCCCCCCCCCAAAACATTTTTTTCCCCCCCCCCCCCCCCCCCCCACACTCCCCCCCCTTCCTTTTCCCCCCCCTCCCCCCCCCCTGGGGTGCTTTTTTTTCCCTCCCCCCCCCCCCCCCCCCCCCCCCCCCCCCCCCCCCCCCCCCCCCCCCCCCCCCCCCCCCCCCCCCCTTTCCCCCCCCCCCCCCCCCCCCCCCCTTCCCCCCCCCCCCCCCCCCCCTTTTTCCCCCAAAAACCCCCCCCCCCCCCCCCCCCCCCCCCCCCCCCCCCCCCCCCCCCCCCCCCCCCCCCCCCCCCCCCCCCCCCCCCCCCCCCCCCCCCCCCCCCCCCCCCCCCCCCCCCCCCCCCCCCCCCCCCCCCCCCCCCCCCCCCCCCCCCCCCCCCCCCCCCCCCCCCCCCCCCCCCCCCCCCCCCCCCTTTTGTTTGTGTGGTTGTGTTTGTTGTGTGTGTGTGTGGGGCGGGGTGTGGGGGGGGGTGTGTTGTGGTGGTTTGCCCCCCCCCCCCCCCCCCCCCCCCCCCCCCCCCTTTTTGTTTTGGTGGGGCGAACAACCTCAAAGTCTTGGCAACAGATTTCTGAATCTGTTTCGTGTTTAGTCACTTACTTTTCTTAAGGTATTTTCGTAAGGTATGGCAACAAACCTACACTATTGCACAGCCGTGATTCGCTTCTCAGAGTTGGCGCCCACTAAAGCCATTATTTTTTTCAGGGGAAATGCATTACCCCTGCTCTCCCGCGGTGCGACTGCTTTGAGGTAGAGGCTTATATAGGACTCGCTACTTTGCATACTCACTAAACCATACGCTACCACAACCAATTCGAACCGCCGCTCTTAATTGAATAGGGCTTGGTACTGGACTACTGATCTCACCTCAGATCAGTGGTCCATGTGGGGCTTACGCTATATACAGTTGGAAGCTAGCCCAGAGTGAAGTATGGTTTCGCACGTATTGTGTGCTCAAGGTTTTTGGAGGCTAATTTAGCCTTTCCTTTCAAATTACCGCGAAACTTAACGTCGTTGGATATGTCAACTCCCAGTACCACTATGCTCGCTATGACTAAGGAGAGGAGGAGTTACTTATGATTTAGCGGAAAACGCGCAAACTTGGGCTTGTGGACCAGATTTGGTCGACCCCAGTCCACTCCATGTCGCAAAGTTTCGACTTCAGACACGAGTACATTCCGGTACTTATCAACACCCCCCAAAAAAACCCCTTCCCCGGCGGGGGGAAGGACATTCCGCCGCCCGGCCGGCCCCAAAAAATTTTTTTTTTTTGGTGGGGTTTTCCCCGCGGCCCCCGGGGCGGGGGAGGGGGAAAAATTTTTTTTTTTTTTTTCCCCTAAAAAAATATTTTTTTTCCCCCCCCCCCCCCGGGGCCCCCCCCCCCAAAAAAAAAAAAAACCCCCCGTTTTTCCCCCGGGGGCCCCCCCCACAAAGGAATGTTTCAAGTTGTACCACGGGTAGGAGAGGTAGGAAGTATCAGCCGGAGTGGATATCTGAGTCTCGGTGAGGAAGAATAACGGCTTCGCAGTTTCTAGGTGGTAATGAACATCGTTAATGTCAGAATTGAGGCCCCCGTAACAAACTGAACCTTCATACTTTAACCGGTTTACTCACTTACCGCACGAAACCCGAGTACAATAAGATGAACCTATTGACTCACTTCACGCCGATCTTCTATGATACAGTGGTACTTGTACTTGCCTGCCCATTTCGCTGAAGCGGTGAAGCCTGAAAGCAACAGCATATGGGAATGGATCGTCACGTCCCGACGCCGGAAAGAGTTTCAGACTAAGGGCTAAAGAATTTAAGATACGCATATTAGAAATCTGTGTATCAACTTTATCAAAGAATAATAGTTGTGAAGACAACTGTTGACTGTTGACACTTCACAATAATTATTATTCTTTGGCTCGATGTAGATATAACTTGCAGTAAAATGTAAATAGCCTGTGGTAAATGATTAAGGGATGTAAGATGTTATGATTAGAGTAATATAAATACCGCTTTAATTTAACCCTTTTTAATGTTTTATATTGACTATAAATAATTTATCTGAGATGACCTTTTCTACTATACAGTAGTGCTATTCCAAATATTTAGGATCCGGCATCACTATGAGTGGTTTGATAAATCGACAGAAGTACTCCGCAGCTTTTGTGGCGTCTAGTTATTTTTGCATTTCTGCTAGTATATTGACGGTGACTCTATTTTCTGGAAACATATTGGGTCACACATCGGAATTGTGGGCGTTGAAGTACTGGGGACCAGCATTGTATTTATGCCTACTTAATTTTACCCTTCGGTATTCATTAAAGGGCTTCCCATATGAAGTAAGTGGATTTTATTATATTAATCTTTGATAGGATAAAGCTTTTCAAAGTAATGTATGTCTAGAAAATTATACTAATTATTGTTTCTTTATGTTTTTCAGGTTGCCTTAAGATCAGCATTTCTAGGATCAGTGTTCGCATTAGGATTATATTTGACTTCGTTAACTGCAGCATGGAGGGCATTTGGCCTGTATATAATAGCACTTTCAATATTTCATTTCTCTGAATTCTTTGCTGTTGCACTTACAAATCCAAGAACATTGACTATTGATTCATTTATTTTAAATCATAGTTATCAGTATTGGCTTGCTGCAATCGCTAGTTGGATTGAGATGTCAGTTGAGTGTTATTTCTTTCCTGGTAAGCTTTATATAATTATGTTGAATTTCTGTTGTTTGTATAAAATTTTCTATTTATAAATTTTGTTTGTAGGCCTCAAATCAGCACAATGGTTGACAATGTTAGGTGTTGCTATGTGTATTAGTGGAGAAGTGTGGAGGAAAATGGCTATGTTTACAGCTAAAACTAACTTTAATCATCATGTAAGTTGAGTAACTTTTATACTAGTGTAAATGATAAAAAAAATATTCAAAAGGATGTAATTAATGTCATTAATATTATTTTTCCTTTTACTATTCATACTATTATTCATAGGCTAAACTATTTTTTTGGAATTCACAAAAGATAACAAGAATTCACTAAATATTTAAAATGTGTGCAATGCTTTTGCTTTGAATTGAAGACGTGAGTGGATGAAGGTGATAAGTGCAATTTTTTAGATTTTGAGAAAATTGAAGTTAAAGTTTTGCTACAATTTTCTTTTGTAAGTCGCTTAAATGATTAGTTATGCCGTGAATTTGAATGCAAAGTAGTGTGAATGATCCTAAATATTGAGGGCACGTTGATAATAAAACTCTTGCGATATTATTCGATATTATATTTAAAAAAAACTTAACATAACTCCTTCTTCCATGAACTAACTTAAACTATTTGTCCTTACGGCTATATAAAATTAGGTGCTAAGTACGAATATAAATAAACATGTTAAATTTTTTTAATACACAGAACCAGCCTCTGCAAAAACTTAAGCTATTATATTACTATATCACACTTGTGATCATGCTATATATAAAAAGATATTATCCTTGGCTTAAAATTGACTCAAAAAAATAGCGATATTCTGGCTTCACGTACTTTAGTTGGTCTCGGAGATTCTGTTTTTTTTCTACTGAAACAGTACCATACTTACCAGTCACACGTGGAATTTCTAAATTCGCGGACACCTTCGATTTCTTTTTTAATATGTCCACCTTTTTAAACGGTGTCATTTCATCGTACGATTCTTTGTATAGATAAGATCCATACTCCTCAACTCGAATCCATTTGATACCATCCCTAAAACTGATTTTTCTATTGCTTACATCTTTTTTCCTATTTATTAAATTGAGATTATCTTGTAGCTCACCAATTTTTCTGAAATGTTCTGTCATATTAATCACTGTATTATTACGAGAAGCTTTGCAAATGATATCACGGTACTGGTCAGGAACGAAAACTGTGTCATGCTTTCTGAGGACTTTTTCTATTCTACCAAAATCACGATCCGAATCTAAATAAGAATGGCCAACTTCAGGAAACTTGTGATCGATTACTTTGAAATATCCTTTAAGGATAAGATATTGATAAAGTGAAATCATGGTGAAATTTTTGTTTTGGCCGGCACATGAATCTGACCAAATTAATAGGTGATCTTTGTTTTGGCAACTTGGATCTATTTCCACAAATCTTAGAAGTGCGCTCGCAACTTCGGCACTTCCGCGGTCCGCAACATCTTCAGTCCATGTACAACATACGGCTTTTTCTTTGCTTCCATCACAAACATGAATACCCAGGTTGTAAAACCACAGTTGACGCAAGTAGAATGCTTTTGATGTTGTTAGCTTTGGTAATGGCATGGTTTGTTGTAAATCCATTGTAACGTACACAATATCGCCATCTCGAGTTGGTTTTCTACGGTCAACTTGCATAGCTTCAACAGCAGCATAATAATTTGACTTATGTTCGTCATTTAAGTCTCCAGCATCGCACGTAGCGCACGTATCACTCTTTGGGTATCCAAACGACAGGTTGAATTGTGTGACAAAAATTTGGTTATATGAAGTTTTCTTGATACGGTATTTGTCTGGTAGGTCCTCATTATGACATATTCCTAAGTATAGACTGTGCATCTTGGTCACATTCAGTAGCGGTGATAAATAGAGCTTGTTCATATTTTTTTTTCGTGAGTAATGCGATTGTTCAGCAGGAAAACTAGAAATATGTTCTTTTATACGGTTAACAACGTCATCGTCCATTTTGTGAGGACGATTCTGATGTCTACCTCTCTGATCTGGTTTTGGAGCTGCAAGTCCTTCCTTGATTCCTTTTATAATGAGATCAATTTTTTTGCGACCTATCTGATAAATTCCGCAAAAACCTAACTTGCATATTTTTGTCGTAATTCCATTCTTTTTACGTAGTACTTGAAGGACGCAGATTTATGATTTCTAGCATTACAGCGTTTATTCGCTACAGGCATACTCTCAATGCTGCTGAATAATAGGGCATTCTTACTATTGGTGTCCAGGGAATAATAGCTGTTTAAAATAGACTGCCGATCATCAATGGAAAAATTATCTGAGCATTTAAGCCTGCACTTCTCGTGACACAAAATCCCTACCTTAATCTTTTTTTTCGGAATTATCTCTCCTTTGTAAGATACATATTCCTCTCCTTTTGCTCTAGCTATTGCTGCATAATTTTTCTTCCAAGATTGTTCATTCCTCGGCCGTTTTTTTGATTTATTTTCTTTTGGTGGAAATACTTTGCGCTTTTTTGGCATAATATTTTCTTCCAAATCCTTATTTGCATGCTGTTCACTAGTGGAGAAAATAATGGGGTTTTCCTGCCGATCAGCATATTCATTGTCAGATTCATGCTCATCAACGCCACAAGAGCTAGTGCTATCGGGGCTTTCAGGAATGTAAATGTTATCACTACCGGAAGAAAAATCTTCATTTCTATTCTGCAATGGAGATACATCCTCCAAGACTGTGTATGACTTTTTGTTTCGAAAAGAAAGTCCAAAATAATCTATATCTTCCTCTAGGGAATTCTCTATTACATCTGAAATTTCATCATCTACAGAGACAGGAACTTTCGCAAGGCTGCCAATATAATTTGTGCCTTGACCGCTAGTGTTCATCTCAACCGTTCACTCATTCATGACATACGACTCACCGCCTCAATCACATTCAGCGCCTAGCCCGCGTTTGAAATACCTCAACGAGTTTGAAGCGGTACAAAATGTGTGTTTGAGGTGATGCGACATTTGACAACTTTGAGTGTGACATTTGACTATTGACTCATGTATTGTTCCAACACTACCATAGTTATCTGTGATTGAAGCATTGCAAGCAAATCAAAAATTAGCTAAAGACTAACCTGAATATTTGAGGTAATGTCATGTATACATCGTTGTGTGGAGCTATTTCGTTTCATGGCCACTTAAAGCAGCTTTACAAACATTATGTTGAATTTCTGCCATATTAATTTTGTATAAATGTCAATTTTGTATTTATAAATTTTGTATAGCAGGCACAAATCAACAATCAGAAAGCGCGCGACTACAACGAACGAACGTAATCGACACATGTTGAACCCTGAGTGATGATGCTATGTTAGCGGACTCTAACACCTTAGTACGGAGAAAGTGTGGCTTTTTATTGGGAAAATAGTAAGCGCAGTGTTATGTTGTACAGCTAACGAACAAAATGTAATTTTCAGTTGATGTGAAGTTGAGTACAACTTTTATACTAGTGTAAAATGATAAAAAAATATTCAAAAGGATGTAATTCCAATGTCATTAATATCTATTTTTAGGTTTACTATTCATTCAATTATTCATAGGCTAACCTTATTTTTGAATTCACAAAAGATAACAAGAATTCACTAAATATTTAAAATGTGTGCAATGCTTTTGCTTTGAATTGTATATGTATTATGGGTTTCAGGTACAAACAGTAAAGAAAGCAGATCATCAACTTGTTACAGGTGGAGTGTATGCATTTTGCCGTCATCCTAGCTACATGGGTTGGTTTTATTGGTCAATAGGTACACAGGTCAGTGTCAATGCTATATCATTATTTCCACTGCTGAAGGCTTGATTTTTCTTTCTTTTTGTTTTGATTAATCTAGGATTAGGGATAAACAATTTCTGTGTCAAAGTTAAGCAACTCCCATTAGATAAATTTAATTTTTTTTGCATTACTTTCTGTTTAACTTTATTAGGTCTTTTAAAAATATTAGTTGTAAAATTATAATGATCACAGCACTAAGGGCTTAAGATAACAATCCTGCAGATCATTTAGCACATTATCTGTGACCATATTTTATTACTACAGCTGACAAATCAAATTGTTTTCAGATGATTCTTATAAACCCAATATGCTTGGTGATCTATGCCATAGTGTCATGGTCTTTCTTTCAAGAGCGTATTTATGCAGAGGAAATGTTCCTTGTGTCTTTCTTTGGAAACCAATACCTTGAATATCAGAAGCAGGTTGGCACTGGGATCCCATTTGTCAGAGGATATGTTCCTGATGACAGCTGGTGATGGTTGAACTCTAGTCACAAAATGACCAGGAGATACTCATGGTGATAAACTGAGAAAAATAACAAAAGAGGAGTAGAAATGTAAATACATTATTACAACATAAATTGGTTTTTATGTGTAATGTGATAGTTAATAATTGTAATAAATATAAACAATTGATTATTAGTTGTAAAGTATAAGCAGTCATAACTCAATCACATTTAAATGTCGAGCACAATTCATTGTGTTCCTATTTAGTAACTCACTGTAAATATGTACTTACATATATTACACACATTATTTGCATTTTTTTAATATTTAAAAAAAAAACATTATTGTTTAATTTTATGCCATTGATATTTAAATTCTAGTGAATATTTTCTGTTGTAGTATTGTATATTAGAAGATGTGTTGTAATATCTATTTATTGTAAAAGATTGTAACATAAAATGTATTTATTGGTTGTGAATGGTACAAGATAAATGTTTATCTGAGTGACTACTTTTAATTCACTAACAGAAGACAGTTTACCTTTAATATTATAAAATTGTATTATGTGTTGGTGGCCTTTGAGGGAGGAGTACACTCTTTTTTTAAATACTTGAAGGGAAGATCTCCACTGGGAGACAATTTCGCAGCTCGCTTTGCAATAGAAAATTCCTAGTGAAACGGACTGTGACACTTCGTAGTACACATTGCAGACAACACATAGAGACGCAGATGACCAGCCTAGCGATGTGAGCAGTATTCCATGTGATGTCGTAGTTGAGGGTTGTAGAGCTCCACATGTTTTACCTCAGTGAAATCTGCTTAATAAAACAGTAGCTTAGCTAGCGTAGTTACAAAAGTCAGTGAATCTCTGAGCCTACCTCATAAGTTTTGAAAACAAACTACAATGTTTTCAAATCAATGTTTAACTCGGTAGTTACACAGTTGAATTAGAATGGCAACCACTATTTTTATTTTCTTATTGGATTATGTACCGGGTATTGTAAATTGTTGACCATTATACAAATCTTTATAAAAACTAATAGTTATTATTATTCAGCGGTTTTTAAATAATTTATAATAACGGGTTTCAAAGCTAAAGCCACACGGCATAGTAGTAACGGTGTATGTTTGTTTTTAGGTTTTGAATCTGCTTTTAAATCGAGTCTCCAGAACTTAAATGAGAATGTTACCATCGATATTTGTGATTCACGTTTATTGAATGAAATACTTAAAATTGAAGAATTTAATAGCGTATACAGAGATTTACACCACGAAAATATATCACGAAATTACATTGACCAATTAAGTCCATATCAAGCTTTATTTGATATAAACAATTCCGCCGAAGGCTTCAATTACCCGAAGGGTATTTCGGCTTTGAATATTTTTCATAATAAAATAGCACGAGACTATTTTCCCACACAAGCGCCATTTTTGGTTGCCATATTTGAAACCCTCTCAAATATTACCGCGCAAACATGTAGTGGAGTGCTTTTAACCAAAAATTGGGTCCTTACTGCATCTACTTGTATAAATGTGCTGCCGTATCTGTATAGAAATGGGTAAGTAATAAATATTATTGGGAAGGTGAGTTGTCGTATATTTCTTACATAAAATGTTTGACATTGCTGAAGGTAAAGACCATTAGAGTAGCTAACTATGTTATAACTTATAACCGTATAACGCTTGGTGTATATATTCGCTTTGGGCGACGTAGAAAGCTAATCGCCTTTAAAAATATAAATTAAACAGATGCAAAAAAATGTGTGCAATACGGGGGATATTTACCCTCATTCCGGTAATAGGTTTTTCAACTTAAAAAATATTTAAACATTTTTTCTTTGAATGATATGCTTTCAGGTCGGTCACAGGTAGAAGTTACCATACGGTTATCGCGAATTCGACCAACCCTCTATCTGATGGTTCTGTACACAACGTGACAGACGTGGTCTTTTATCCAAAAAAGCGCGTGCCCTTAGCATTGATGAGAATTAACCCGAGCATTGAAGTTAAACCACTGCAATTGTATAACAGTAACTTTATGGATAACTTAGAAACTATGGTCTACGGATGGTCTATTTACAAGGTGCTTAAACTTTTTAATACCGAGATTACTCAGAGCGTCAAATAAGAATTAAATGTAGCCTTCTGTGTTGTCAATTGTTGAATCTTACTATGAACTAACAGTTATTTTTTTAGATATTTACTAGCTGACCCGGAAAACGTTGTTTTGCCATGTATATACTATATATTACTTCTAAGAAACATTTTTTTAGTTCAATAAAAATAACTATCTACAATAATAAAAATAGGGGTTGATCGTAGAGGGGTAAAAAATAGAGGTTGTATGTATTTTTGTATGCTGTATCATAAAAAAATTGAACAAAAAATTTTTGTCTAAAAAATTAATTTTGGGCTGGACACCCCTTATTACTTAGGGGTTGAAATAGGTATAGGACCGACAAAAATGGGCATCTTTGGAGGAGGCCTTTACCCAAACCGGGGTTCCAGTTAATTTATAAATAAAAATATATATATATACTAGCAGACCGGCCAAGCGTTGCTGTGGCTAAGGTTTTTGTTATATTACATAGTAGCAAACTATTCAAGGGAAACGGTAGGAGAACACCAGTCATGGGGACCATCATGCTTTTTTGGTGGTAATGCCATTAAATTGTAGCTTATGTGAAACGTTGGTACTTTCAACACAGCGCTATCTGTTAGAATTGTGACTGTCAAATAATATACAAATATTTTGCAATAACATAATATTGCGGGTATAAATTGAGATGTAAGCCTTCCTATCTTTTAAGTTAGATCAAACTGCAAACGGTGTGCAAATTTGATTGAAATCGGTTTAGTAGTTTAGGAGTCCATAGCGGACAAACAAGGTGACGCGTAATTTATATATAATAAGATTACTAACATAATCTAAGCTAACCTAATGACAAAATCATTATTTTTGGTTACTGTAATATAGCAACTACCAACTATTGTAAAAGAGGAAATAAAAAGGCTTATTATTATTAATTGTAGGGGAGTATGACTTAATACTTAATTAATAAAAATATTACAAGAATTAGGTAAACGAAAACTAAAAGAAGGCGGGCGAATATCACGCGGACATATAGCCGTTCAACAGGGCGGCTTAAATTTTCTCTAACAGATTTATAATTGTATATCTTAACTTTGAAAAGCTATGGTAGGACTACTAAGGTACTATTTAGCCACCACCATTGTATATTTTTTAGAATGAAAATGGGAGTGATGTAATGAAAACTAGTATTGTGGAATCAACAGCCCGTAAATGCGATGCAAACCGTGCTATTAAAGGAACACATTCGTTGTTATGTCTGATCGCCAGAAAGTCTAAAAATGAATACAAGGTATTTGTAATACATTCTAATATTTGAAATAAATATAACACATTCCTATATAATATAGAAAAATAATAGTAGGTTTTACAATTTACAAAATTATATCAAAAACCGAGTTTAATAATTTGCTTCAACATAAAAGTTTCCTGAAGGCGTAAAGCGCCTACGGTTATATTTTCTTTTTAATTTGTAATACTAATTTTACTGGATAACACGTAGGGATGTGACATTCTGCATAAAAAATCGATTTTTTATTAATCGATTATTTTTTTTAGCATGAAAAATCGATTAACAAATAATCGATTTTTCTTAAAAAAATAATCGATTTTTTTTATTAATCGATTTTTTCCTAATTTTTGAATTAATTTCAAAATAATCACCCTAAATATTTTATTTTTCATGTTTTTTTTAAAATTATAAATAAATAATAAAAATTATAAACACAAATTAACGTTTAAGAATAATCAAAATCGAAATTAACTTAATTTCGTTTTGATAGATTTTAGGTGAAATTTGATAAATGCTGAGTGTATGCCTTTTCAGAAGCACATTGCAGTATTTTTGTTGTCTTTTTAATTGTATGTAATCTTGTGCTGCTGAATAAATTTATTTTACTTTTAAATTATAGTGTTCCAATCAGTTTTATCATTCTTTCGATGTTTTACAAAAAAACATCAATGCATCGAGTATATCAATGCATCTTCAAAGAATCGGATTCAATGTATCGCATTGTAAACATCGTTGTATATCGAATATCCCTAATAGTTCGAGGTCCGGGTTATAAAAGACCAGACATAATGTCGGGAGGTGGCAGATAAAAAATCGACTATGATTGATTTTCTATTATAAAAATAATCGATTATTAATCGATTATTTTAAATATAAAAATCGCGTAAAAAAATCGATTTTTACTTTTTAAAAAATCGATTAAAATCGATTTTTTTAATAATCGATTATTTTTTCACATCCCTAATAACACGTTTTAAAGAAGGGTTACTTTTACCGGATTACAACATGATAACCACAACTATTTATTTTAATGCTAATTTGTAAGCACTGCAATAAGAGTTAATTTCTGATCGTAGTTATTTCCAGATGAATTCCGGAGGCCCAGTGCTGGTTTTACGTCACAAGAAAGTGTATCTCTTGGGTATTGCACTCGTCGATCGCATCTCTTTCGTGGTACCTGTAAACCACTATTATGGTTGGATCAATTATATTTTAAAACAATATTGCATTTTTTACTCAAGGTGTGACTGCTCAGTGCGTGGGAGATTATGTGGGACTCGCTATGGTGCAAACCCACTAAAACCCCAAGGCACCACCAACAATCGACCTTGGTTAGGTATTAACAGCAGAGGCATATTCGCTTCCCGACATGCCATGCGACGGTTGCGTCCGCTTGTGCACACCTATTGTTAGGTTGTAAAAATACTGGACACAGCAAGTATCCTTCACAGACTGGGTCATTGGCTTTTGTAGTAATAGCTAGGGGAGATCGGGTCCAGTACTTCCAGAGATTCAAATGCACAACCTTAGGGTCGAGAATCGATTAACGCTATGTCTAAATATGAATAGTAGGTACTGATACAAATTCTAGCATAAAACTTTCTCATGTCGATTATAAAATAGGCGTAATTTGACGTCATTAATAATTAAAGAGCCATTCAAAGTTACACAACTGATATTAATGGAAGGATGACTAGTGATTAACGACTTTCACTTGCTCTTAACTTTGCCTCGTTAAGCATTTTGTAACAACTTTTGAAATCATTGAAAATCTTTAAGGTTAAAACGCGTGTAATTTACTTTATGATATAACAATTAATGCATATTTATAGCTTTGTGGTATCGTGTTCACGGAATGCAGATAAAAAATAAATAACACTGGCATAATAACATAACTTTATATTTTATAACTGAAATCAATATTTTTCTCCACGACTCGGTAGTTAACGATATGGTTTATCCAATTACCTTTAAAATAGTATTCAAAACTAAAGTTTCAACTTGGTGACGATTGTAAGATGACTTAACATGTCTGTAGGAAAATATATTTTCAACAACGACTATGCTCCTTGCCCCACTTCTTCCGAATTTAGTTGTTAAAGTAATTTGTTTATTGGTATGACTTTTCAAGGGGAATAAGAATATGTCTTGTATTTTTTTTTGTCGCACAAAGGTTCAATGCAACCACAAAGATATTGAACCTGCACCTACCGCGATAAACCAGTGTCTTTGGAAAAAGCCTGAAACAATCGTTGGTATTTTTTTTTCTTTATGATGTCCGATAAACGCAGTTGTTGGGACTGCAAAGATTTTAAAATTCGAATGCCCTTATATTATTTATTACTAAAATTTATTGATATAATACTAAATCAAAAATTAAGCAACGTATATAACGCAAAATAACATTCTTTGAATCTAAACTTAAGAACCTGAAAAAATATAATATAATAACTTAAATATATCATTAAAAGGAGTCCCTTTAGGCAAGGTTCCGAAAATACTTGCAGCGTTACCCCATTGAATAGCTAGACTAATTATTTTTCCGAGGTAGCTGCCAGCTCTTCGATCTCGTGTGATGGTGACTAACCTTTTAGCAAATTCCTTAAAAAAAATATATATATTCCTTACATATGGTATGTTCCATATTCTATAGATAATTTATAGAATTTTTTTTTTAAAGATTTTACGGTCTTCATAGCCTTTATGATCATACTCGTAGACAACAGACTTTAAATCTGTCGAGATTAATGGCGCGAGCCGTTGTGGAAAATTCTTGCGTCACAGGAACATCGCAATATGACACAAACAGTATGCAGACTGATATCAACGTTTCGCATCATTGCATCGCGTATCAAGTGAAATTTCCACGTGACGTCAGACGAAGAAAGTCGCGGTCGGCGGTCAGTCGGCATCAGGGCTCCGGAGCAGACGCACGCGTCATGGTCTAAGCATGTCGTTCCGTAGGCTTCTCACCGCGATGCGATCGGCCAGAGACGCTTTGAACCGCGGCGCGCCTATGGATGGGCTTCTGAAGTCGTTGCTATCAGTGATTGTGATATGTTGTATTGCTGTTTCATCACCGCAAACTGCTTCAGCGAAGCCCTTCACTTTCAGCTTACCAGCGAGCTGGTCATTAGCAGGTGGGTTTGGACGGGTCTGGCTACTGAATTTCTCATTTAAATATTATAAGCTTCATACAAAAACTTGATTAATATTTAAAAGACATTGTGAAAATCATACTCATAAGTTATACATTTAATTTGACTACGAAAGTAGTTTTTCACAAGAACATAGGAAAACCTCTGAAAACTTTTCATTTGGGTATATGCTATTGGGTTCTTAATTACACGATATTTCTATACCTCCACTATCTCCTTAATTTTATATTAAGGAGATAGTTGTTAGATGTTAAAACTGTAAAAACCATAATGTAACAACTTTTAAAATTATTTAGATAGGTATTCTTGATATATCCTGTTGCGTGATAATATTAAGTTTAGAATAATTTTCATTCCCACATTTCGTTCTAAAGCCGAAAAGTACAGAACAGATGGTTTTAACCACTCCCAATGACTTTGACCATTTTCTTATCGTCCCTCGTAATACATGGATAAATTTATACTGCAGCTAATAAAGTCACTTGTAGGAGTCTATCGATTTTGGCAAGCTCAGAAAGTAGTCTGAAAACTTACAGAGCATTACATAATTAATGAAGCGGTGTAACGGAAACAGTTTCGCCGAAGCTTAAAATTTTTAACAAGGTATTTTACTTTCTGCTTGTGCTGCAGCGCTGTAATTTAATTTGAAGTGTCTCACTAACGAATATTTTATATGCCTTTGTTATTTAATTAAAATAATGGGACAATTCTTCGCAGCCTAGATTTTCGTTAGAATCTGTTGATAGATCATTCTATCTGTGAATTTTTATAATATAGATGAGGCCATACATTCATGAAATAAGAACGAACAGGGCTTATATTTTTAGTTGTTCTGTGTGTGCTTTACAATTATTTAACATGTGCTTCAGGATTGGTGGGCACAGTGGGTGCCCGATCAGACAGCATAGATCGTAAGGAAGCTGGTGTGAAGCCGTACTCCGGCCGTCGCGTGAGCAATGACACCCTTCGTATGATTTACTTCCACGATCAGACTGTGGCTGTAGTGGAGCTGGGGGAGGAAAAGCTACTGCTCAACTGCGAGCTTATCGAGACTTAGTGAGTACTACTTTATAATTGTTTTATAAATCAAGTAACGCTTGGTCGATGAACCATGTTGTCATCTGATGCTCACTTTTATGATATTTATTTGGAATTATCTTCTCGTTCTAAGGCTGATAGAATAACAGTAGATATTATAGATATAAGCTAAAATAAAAGCTTCTACATTCATGATTCAAAATTCTTTTTCGAATATTTTAAAAGACTACGACAGTAAAATCCGGTTCCAATATAATATTGCTCATTTAAAATAGAAATATTGTTATCGTTATCATAGAATAATAACATTCTATTTCTTTATTATGTGGTCGTGGTAATAGTAGGTGATTTATTTGCCCAGTAATGTGTTGAGCGATGTTCTTTTCGTAAGGTCCCCCATGTTGCAGACCGTTTCCAACGAGAATATTCAATTAAATAATTGATATGATTCATATAAAACGCGATGATTCAAATCCAAACCATCTTCTCAACGGTTATATTCAAGGTATTTCACATATAACCGATTGTTTAAATATTAAATTCAAATATATGCTACAACCAACCAAGGTACCAAGGTGTAGATTGAATAGCGTAAAAGTTGTAAAAAGCTTTTCACAGAAATGAAGATTTTTCTCTATAAACTGACATAAGTGCGGTTAATATAGATATCCTTAACTAGTTAGTACCTAAAGGCTAGTTTTAAGTTCACAAAGTACGAAGGTGTAGGGCGATTACAACGCGCGTAGCAAGGACGCGCTGAATTATTTAGCTGCCTATTACATTCAAGGTTCAGACTTAATCTGCTTTATATTCCATACGTGTATACAACGTCTTACACACTCAATAGATGATTCAAGTCAGGGCCGGCAAGAAAATCGAGATTTATTACTCGTATTTTCTACTGTATTCATTTAAAGCGCAAACGGACACTTTTCTACGTATATATGTTTTACTCTAATGTTCCTTGTTAAAATAACATAAAAATGGATAATATCCTGTGATTTCCATTGACAAGATTTATCTCGTAATGTGACATAAGTCTATTATGCGCACGCAACCAGTTTTCAATTTTACCTATCATTTCACTGTCGCCGTTTACTATTGCGTGCACTTGACATTGTAATCTTTATGAATAGAAAAATATTGTATTTTTTCTATGATCTATGTTACTATCTACAGAGTATGTAGACCTATGTTTAAGGGTTGTAATGTAGAATTTAACATGAAGAGATCCTAACAACCAAACAAGAAATATATTTTTGTAGTTGCAAAGATTGTGTATTATCTTACTACAATTAAAAATTAAATAAAAACGTAAAAAAAGCAACGGCGAGATATGCCGGCTCATCACTATTATTTAATATACTAAACTAAATATTTATTTATTTAACAAATACATATTTTTATGTAAGAAGTATTAAGCAAGTAATAAAGAGACCCAAACGTAATAGCTTAAATTGATCGTGAACTCATATGTCATATCTACCTTTGCTTTTACTATCAATTGACTAACGCACATTTAAATGTGAGAGGCGAAATCTCCCCTCTCTTTCCTGTAACTGTAAGAAGTAATAAGAGCATCCTTTGTCAAATCTTCCGAATGACAATACGAAGTTCATTGACGGATGTCGGCCAAATAAATGGCCGTTGTCGGGCGAAACTGTTGGTTTCATTTTCAATGAACTTGTTATTAAGACCACTGACCCGGCTCACATGAGTACATTTGTAGAAAGATTAATTAAATTAAACTCTATTAATTGTTATGTAGCGTAGAGTACCTATCTGTGGTACATTATTGTGTATATCTGTAAGTAATAATGTTCGCAAAGTATTACGATACAGAGACGTGTCATGGTCGAAAGTCCAAGAACGTCGCTTGACTCTAACTTTTTTCGATCAACGATTTGGTAATCACACACTTAACTAATATTTTTACTAAAACTAATTTCGAATTATTTTGTTTGACTTCTTCTGAATTGGAAATATTTCTATCGTTCCAACAGCACTTACCATAGAGCATTTATAGTGGAATATAAATTTTAAAGGCCTTTGAAAGGCCGCTGTATTGTTTTTTCAACAAACTTGCGGAAAAGCAGACATAAAAGGCAGATCACATTAATCTCATTAGTGATTGCAATGTGCAGTAGTTATGTACTTTATATTGGCTTCTCTGAAGTGCATAATGGAAGAATGCGACACTACTCGTTATCCGATCACGTTGCCACTTCTGCCTATGCACGTTTTTATGCATCGGGCTTTAAAAAGATTTTCATTTTATAGCCTTACTCCAATTTGCGATATTATATTTTTTCGCAATTTTGCAGTTTTTAACGCTTTAAAACTCTCTGGAAATTTTGTAAACCTGTTAAGTAAAGTGTTATCAGTTGTATCGATAGATGAGAATCAGTGGGAGCTAAATTTAGCGTTGTATCCAGCCTCCCAATATGACACTAAATAGTATCTACCTATTTGCTAAGCTTTAAAATTAAACTTCTTTTGATTGCACAAAAATGCCCATTTTTTTATTTTATATCCATGTATTTAGAAAATAGAACTGCATTCAGGTGACGATTATTAAACTATGTAATAATATTTATGAAAAATACTAGTAAATTTACTAAATAACCGGAAAAGCGCAAGGATTTAAATCCTCGTACAGTAGTGTTGCAGTAACATTAATATTCTGTTGATCCTCTAGGCTCCGCAGTCTGGACTTCAGCCAGGAACGGTGACAATAACTTTATCAGGTCAAGGGCGATATATACAAACTTTTTCTAACGACGTGAAAACTAAAACATATTAATACGTTCAAAAATACAGTATATCTAAAACATTGAAATGTATTAATATTTAAAATATTAGTATAATTATATATTTCGGAACTGGAAAATTAAATTTTAAATTTTTTATTACATTAAATTAATGAAATAAAATCCTTCCAAGTTGTGCATATGTACCACACATTAATAATGGTGGTATTACTAATAAATTTTCTTGCTGAATACTTTTTATTCTGTAATAACGAGTCGGTCGTACACTTAGCGTATAAATCCGGTAAATTTTGATACTTCTCTCGGTTGGGTTTACAATTGCTGCATACAGGTCAAGGGCCGAGGGTGCAGGCTTCATTTAGACTGGCCTATTTACTTTGTCTATTTATACACCTTTGTGCTACGGAAATAGATGTGATATTTTATCAAGCACAAAGCAGACTATCGCTACGTCAGATATGAGCTACATTTGAAATTTAATCAATATAACTAATATATACGCCTAAATGTAAAAAAAAACATTATTATATTTATATTTTTTTTAAAAATCGTTTTATTTTGGATTAAATACAACACACTACCATACGGCAGACAGCGTCTGAAATTTTTTCGGCAGAGGTTTTACAACTGTGTGTGTATAAACATCGTGGAATTGTTGTGTATCTAGAAGAGAAGAGGCACACAAGGGGAAGGTTGGAGAAGGGGGAGGGGCGCGATCATTGATTCAATCATTGAACAATTGTCGCATCGGAATATGCGCAGGATTGTCACTATGCACTACTACAGTTAATTTTTTCGCTAACGATTTTGCTATGAATTAAAAATACAATATAATTAAAATTATTTTATATCGGAGGAAGAGGTGATTATGAAAACCAATTTGTTTGTGTAAAGATGCAGATTACTACAAGAAGTTAGTGTTTATACTAATATACCTAATTATTATTCTTAATTGCAATTCTTAAATGAATAATAAATTACGTAGACTATTATAATATTTGACCCACTTTTCTTTCGTTACAGTTGCATAATATGTACTTACATTATATGGAATCAATCGTTATTGTTACGTAATTATGCTAATTAGAGATATAATGATTAATTAACAACTGTTAGTGTAAAATAACGGATACGAATCATTATGTGTTTAGTTTATAATCTATAGCACTTAATCTATTTCAAGTGTGGTGTATAAATATAGTAAGGTGAGCAGTTTATCAGCGTGCTACTCTCATCCCTGAGAGTGTACGTTCCCCGGCTGTGCACCAATGGACTTTCTGTCTATGCGCGCAATTAACACTCGCTCGTACGGCGAAGATAACACACCGTGAGGAAACCGGCTTGCCTTAAACCCAAAAAGCTGACTGCGTGTGTCGAGCATAGAAGTATGACGATCTACGCACTATTAGACAGAAAACAAATGATGACGAATCTGATACAGAAATCTGTGGCACAGGCTTAAAGCGTGGTTGTAGCGCTAACGATTTTTTGTATTAAACGAGATAGCTTTAAGTATTTTAATTCGGTCCCTGGTTTTTCTCTGTTTCAGTACCTTCAGTTAATTTATAAGTTAACAATTACAAAAAAACATTGCATGAATCGTCCAGCAAATCGGCAAATCGTCCTCGCGAGACACAAATTACGTCAAACGAATAACAGCACGTGAACCGACGGGGTCTTGTCTGACAGGCAAAACTACAACAACAAAGTATTATTAATATCACAATTTAAGGTTGACGTCATAATTTTCTGCTGTGGCTTATGTAGCTCTCTATATTCGGTAGGATATGTATTCTTTATTTCTGATTGTAAATACAATTAAGCCGCGACTTCCTTCGCGTAGTTACGTTCCCTTGACAAGGATCTTCGATTTTTTTAATAGAACAGGGGCAAAACGGGCAGGAGACTCATCTGATGTTATGTGATACCGCCGCCCATGGACACTCAATGCCAGAGGGCTCGCGAGAGCGTTGCCGGCCTCTTAACGCAGAAGCGTGTGGAACTCCCCTGGAGTATTCGCAGAAGTAATACGTTCAAAACGTATATGGCGAGAAGTAACTTTGCCATACTCATTTTTCGTAGAATGTTCCATGAACTTCATTAATATGTGTATCTATTACAAGGCTGTATTTTACTGTAATTTGCGGTTGCATTTCTGCTTTATAAAAAACTAATAATTACTTGTTAACGTTCTTACTAGCAAGCCTAATTTCGTATTTTAAACAGCTTTGTCTCATTTACATTTCGAAACAATCTACAGAGAGACTTGAGAAGAGGGGTTACCAAACTATATGTAGCCCAAGGATCAGTAGCAATCTAACCGCGCATTAATATTGTGGAAACTTGTTTCTTTGTAATCTATTATTAACGTTAATAGCCTCGTAGAAGAATGGACAAACATACGAAGTTATTAAAATTTTGATCAACTAACTTATTTTGTAGGTTGCTTTATTCAAACGTGTTTTTACAATTATTTTCACATACATTAAAGTTTCTATGTTTATTTGAAATATATGTGATCTGATACTAGCGTTAATAGAATTAAAAGTTGCGAATCGATAAAAAAGGAAAAAATTACAAGAACAATTGTATAATAGAAAATATAAATAAAATTTTCACCTTATGCCCATGTGTAGGTAGTGTGGTAGTAGGCTTTGTGAAGTTAGGGCTTGTAGAACTAGAGACTTCGCTTCTGTGTCTTTTAGGGTGAGTCTATAGTCATAGACTTTGCTCTGACTTAACTATCGAGCTAAGAACAGTCGGTATTTATAGAGCAACTACGAATCTCTCCTAGTTTGGCTTAGCTTAATCTCAAGTCCACGAAATCGACACTTACCAAAAACTTGACTTAAGCCTAACAAAAATAATGGCCCAAAATTTGCTTTACCATCATATCTTTTACTGGATTTTTATTTTTGTCGGTTTTTAATGAACGGTGTTGCCATTTTGTATCGGAGTTCCATAGACTTTGGGAAAAATAGAATTTGAATTCAAAGAAATTATAAATGATCTTGATAAATACCTATGAAATGCATGAAATAAAATAATTAACATTATTATGGTATTTATTGTTGTTTATTTATATTATTTATGTAATTGTTCAAACCCATTTTGAGAAATCTTAAAAATAACTGGTGTGATTTTGTATGTCACCTGGCAGCCCTGGCAATTGGCATATTATAGTGACAACGAAATTCAAACTTAACCTAACCAAAACATTGCGATCCGTTCTACGTAATAAAATTATTGTCATCTTTAAATTTTTAATACATTTTCTAAAGGTTACTCTAATTTCTATTATTGCAATAATAAAATAAATGAATACATAAATAACAATAAATTGAAGATATATTGTACCGTTTTAGATTTTTAAATATTTGTTATTGTTAACTTTTTTTAAAGGTAATAAACAAAGTATTGCATGAAATGAAAATCAATTTGTATTTTGACATTTTCTGTCTTAGCTTGGGCTTAGCTTAATCTCACCGTTAAAATGTCTATAAATACGAAATCATAGTTTAACCTTAGTGTACACTAAGCAAAGTTTTTCGTAAGGTAAGTCTGAGCAAAGTCCAAGTGGCACTATAGATCTCACCCTTAGGGTCTCTACATAAAATGTGATAACTTTTTGATAGTGCGAGCAATATAAAAAGTCTGGTTTGGTTTTACATGAAAATGTTTCTGTAAGGTTATGTACGTACCTCTATCGTATATTTAAAAGATAAACAAATTAAGACATCCAGAATGAACAATAATTATGAATCAATAATAGCAAAAATAAGTAATTAAAACGACAATAAAGAAGGTTAAATTATATTCTATCGTTACAAATAGGTAATTAACTAGACTAGGTCTATTGAGAAACAATTTCTACAAGTGACACTCACATTTCTCCACTTTCTAGTACCGGCTTTAATTAACTTTCAATTAGTGTGTGATCAGTAATGTGATATATATTTCATTATCTTTTGTGGGTAATTCTAAATGGGCACAAATCAATAATATTACGTTTGGGACATATAGCCAGTTTATTTTGCTAGTTTTGTTCTAATTTATAACAAAAAAAGTGCGTGCGTACAAAGTACACACGTCAGAAGTGAAACTTCTATGGCAAACTAATTTTTAAGTCTTGTTCATCTTAATATATATATTTCTTGTGTGCGTGTGTATGTGACTGAACTTCTCTCAAACGACTGGACCGATTTTGATGAAATTTTTTGTGTGTGTTCAAGGGGATCTGGGAATGGTTTAGATTCACAAATCAGCCCGGCAGATGGCACTGCAGTCGGTTTTTTCATACTTTGCTTAATATCCTAATCGCTTTAAATATCATGCAGGACAACGTCTGTGGGCTCCACTAGTATTTATACAAATCTAAAACTTTAGATTTCCGAGACTTATTGGGAGGGGGAAAATATGTTAGGAATTTAATATTAAGTGTCGAAAATTAATACAAATAATAAATTTAATTTTATAAATTTATTTCTTCGATAATAAAAACATGTGGCATTTTAATTTACAATTCGTCATTAGAGATTTCAATAAATTACTTTGCATAAAATATAATACTAATATTTCTTAAATTCTCTTTACGAAATTTTAATTTTACAAACAGAATTTCTATAAGGTAATTCGCCCTTCTCACTCTCTCTCAATCGGTCTCTCCCTTTTCTTCGACAAAAACGCTGCACATCTTCGTGACATTTTCGTAAAAAATTTCCCTCATGCACTTCAAAAAAGATCAATTTTCTTAATGAATACTCATTTTCGTTTTGCCTAAAGAAAAGTCTATTTTGTAGTCTAATATCTATATGTATTATAACTAAAAGTATTTATTATAACTGTATAAAACGTGACGACTTGCTCGCTCGGATTGAACCAGCCTTAAATAATTGACCCAATGAACTACAATGGTTTCGTTGTATTATTCAATTACTTATCGCATTTAGCACCTTAGCAATGAATTGTCTTTTTTACAAACCTCGTGTCTCACCTTTAGACAATATATGTTGTACGCTTTTTTGAGTTTGATTTTGGGTTGGTATATTTGAGTTAAGTTTAATTCTGTTTGGTATTAGTGTAATGTAAAGATATATTTATTCCCATGAGGCAGACACATTTCTGTGTCTGTTTGGATATAATTCATCGGTCCCTTGTGTCTGAAACACATGGTCGATTAATGCAAACATTTACTCAATTTTAGGCAGTTGATTTCTAAATATTTATATATATTCAAAGCGATTAATTGCCGTTTTTGCCAAAGGCACGAATATAACCAGTCAATGTCCTATTTATTACGTAAAAATAATATTTTGCCCAAAAGCGGTTTCATCAGTTTGTTTAACACGACCCACAAAGTTCTCGTTTGCATAGATTACATAAAAACCTACAGCTTACCTCATTTATTGTCTATGAATATTTAAGAAGTCACTTAACAGCTTTTGCTTCGAGAAGGGTAGACATATTTTCAATACGAAGCTTAAACCCCAACTTCGACCACATGACATATTATCATGTATCTATAATGCAAATCTAAAATATCGGTTCGGTTTCCCGGTCATTTTTCGCGTCGGAAATTCATTCATAAAATCACTACTACACAGAGCTTTAAATGATGTATGAAGTCAACGGCACGTAAAATCCTTTGCATAATGATGTCTTGATAAAATTATTATTTAACAGGTTACGATGTCTGATCATATACTATTATGTATTCTATGAATTGACGGTTAATTGCATAGTCCAACGTGGTGAATTTGAATGAACTGTAGATCTTTGAGTTTGGTTGAAAATTTATTAAAGTAGGTATAAATTCTTGCGTTATGAAGTGGTATCAAAATATTATTTTTCTCGCAGACCTTGGTTTATATATGTATACTGTATCGCATGGAAAAAAGATATACACGTGATCCTATGAAGAACCTACTAAGAATGGCGAGTTCCATTAAATAATAAGTTAATATTTAGTCATTGCTCCATAATATATTTTACTACTTTTTGGGTTTTATGTATTGCGTAAAGATTATTATTGTATTGCGTTATACTAGAAATTAAATAAATATGGCAACCGAGACATTTTTTTCAATTGCACTTTTAGTCTAAACTGTTAGGTTTGGTATAATATCTCGGTTCATAATCTAGGAACATTATACTGTCTAGATCGAGCGAGGAGCTAGGTTCAGCGTGCATTACCTATTGTTGTGCATTTGTCGCGAGTGTCGAGCCATTGTGGATATGCGGATCAGATCCATTCATCTTTCATTGAGGAAACTTTTCGTTTATTGAATCGTCCTCAATTTGACCCCGCAACCCCAGAGGGATGACTATGCTAACATCATTCTAAAGGATCCATCATAGAAAAGGAGGAAGGAGGAAATATAAGGAAGTTAGTAGAATCGGCTATTGCTTTAAGTACGTACTTCCATAAACAGGAAGTCTTCAGTTCTATTACCGCGAATAATTGTTTCGGAATAATAGGCCGTTTTGTCATTAAAAATATCATAAAAACAAACACCCACTACCACTAATTAAAGCTGCCCACCATATTATGTTTACGAACCAATTCGAGGCCCTTCAAGAAAAGAGCGTACCAATTCTTAAAAGGCCGGCTACGCACTTGCGAGCCCCTACCAATTCTTAAAAGGCCGGCTACGCACTTGCGAGCCCTCTGGCAATGTAAGTGTCTATAGGCTAGGGTATCCCTTAAAATCAATATCTATATATAATATAATCATACATTTAAAAAAAAAGAAATTGTCCCTTGGATGCATAAGCCAAGAATTGGGATTATAATGTTCATATCCAGCTAGTGAGTTTTAATTAGCTAAGTTAATGTTTAATGAAGATATCAGACCTCAGAACAGAAGTTTGATTGTTATGATTTGACTAATACTTTGATTATAATTGTGCAGTTAAATGTACCGAATGGTTGGCAAATGAAAAGAAATTGAATAGGTACACTTTGCGACGTGTTATTGCGAGGAAGTAACACTTCCGGACGACAATATATCTGTTGAAATGGAAAGTCGGGGAAAGTCGATGTGATAACAATTCGTTTTTTGTAAGCTATTTATTTATTTTAGAGCTATTTTGCCTTATACGGATTTCATAACATTAATTTAATTAAGTATGTATTGCTAATCTATCGACTGATACAAATAGCGATCTCTATCAGTGGACCAATTATGTTAATTTAGTAGAATTTGGCCTTTACTCAATAAAATGTTTGTAAGAAGCTTTTTTTGTTAAATAACAATCATTCATTTTTGGCAGCAAAGACCCGATATTATAGAAATAAGGTAGCTGCAATCAAAATAAAGAAGTGCATAGGTTAACGGACCTTTTTTATTATCCGTTGAGTGAAGTGTCTAAAGTTCTACTATTTGTTTATTAGTAAGTAATTTTTTTTTAAATTGTTTCGTGTGTAAACTTTTTTCATAGGTTATGCATTCTGGTCGATTTAGGGTCATCTGTTAGGACAGGATTGTGTTTTATGTGAATATAATAATAATTATAATAAACCAATAAATATAATGCTCAATAAATAGATGATGTTAACAGAAAAAGTTTTATTTAAAGCTAAGAGTCCTTAATTGGTGCTGTACACTTTGGCTGTTCGCCAAACGCTGCACTAAAGCGGCAAAATGCCCTTTAGATTTTGACTAAAGCCAATCGCATCATTTGTATGTCAAGTACATCCGATGTAGTGTAATGATGGCCACATAATGATGTGACCCGGATGTGCAGTGACCCTCCGACCTGACCCAACGTTATGCAACGCCAGATTAATGACTTTCTTCAAAATTCACAAACACTGAATTGTCACACTTTAGGTCTCTGTGTTTTTTGGGTGCTTGGAAATTCTTTTGATATACCGATGTAAAGAGGTGGACAAAGTGCGCCAACTGTCGCTCTGTTCTTTGTAGTGAATTATCGATTATGAGAAATGAGTCAAATTAAATGAAACATAAAAAAGAACTTTTACGCACCATCGTATAATACAGAATAAAATTCAATAAGGAAAATGGATTATATTTTAAATTATCTTTACATAACCTAAATGCAATTTCATAAAGTTAATATAAAACACTTCTAACATATTTATCATACACGAATCCAATTTTACAGATACACGTTGACTCAGTGTAATGCAATTTTAAATGCTGGTAATAAATAAAAGATCATTAGCTTTTTAAAGTTGAAATAGTCTAATAAAACTTTAACGAATAGAATCAGTGAGTCGACATCATAAACACAATTCCTATGACAAAAATATCTGTTACACTTTCATTATATATCTTTAAAAATTGAACAATAATGTCAATAATGTCAGCGGCCTTCGATATTCGACCTTCAATTATTCACTTTTATTTATTGCATGCCTCATTCAACTTCTATCTACTAGGAAATTGCTAGCAAGGGAATTATATAAAATGAGAATTCAGCAAATTTGAATATTTCGTTTCTTGTACATTACTGTAACGATAATGTACAGATATTACTGTTTAAAGTTGTACCCGACAACGCGTGTCTCATTTCTTTAAATTTGCAGTATATGATGTTCAAAATAAAACGTCAATCATCTATTAAGTAACTATATTATTATCGCATTATAGTCTGTTATCGGGACATACATATAATTAATTTGCTTATAAATACTTGTGCATACCGCCTTACAGCCGCGTGTCAGGTTTGCGCCGAAAACAAATTTAAGTTGTAACTGCTGTTCCAACTTTCCTTATAAATATCAATGAAACTAACGAAGAAATGTATCTCTCCCTTCAGTCATTGGATAACTATGAAGTAAAAAAGCATGTTAAAATTTTCCGAGTAACTATTAACTCCCACCTCAGTTATGATACAATATAATTTTGTATTCGACAATATGTAGTTAATTTACTATTAGGATGAATAATGGTGGAAAGGAAAAGTTTTTAGTTGGATCAATACCAGCTCGGAATCACGTAGCAATATTTGTATTAAAGTATTCGTGCACTACAGTTCTTTGGTATGGAAAGGCAGATATGTATTCCCTCTTCTACGTATTTAATCCTCATTGGTTTGTCTATTAGGCCGACGAATAATACTAACACGAATAGTCGACATCAATAGCTGTTGTTGTAGCGCATTAATATTCAATGAAGGAATCGATAAAACAATTCATTTTTATATATAGACGTCCGCCGCCATGACTGAGTTCTGCAATACCTACTCAATTAATGTAATACTAACGTAAAAACCAGTCTCGGGTTTGGGTTTATCTTGGTCTGATGTAAAAAAAGGAGCAGTGTTGGTCTAGTGGCTTCGACGTGATACTCTCAACCCTGAGGTCATAGGTTCGATCCCCGGCTGTGCACCAATGGACTTTGTTTCTGTGTGCATTTAACATTGGCTCGAACGGTGGAGGAAAACACCGCGAGGAAACCGGCTTACCTTAGACCCAAAAAGTGACAGACAGTGTGTTTCAGACACAGGAGGCTGATCACCTACCTGCCTATTATAATGACAAAATATTATGAAACAGATACAGAAATCTGAGGCCCGTACCTAAAAAGGTAGCGCCACTGATTTATTTGATCTGATGTATCTACACAAAAACTCAAAAGTAAATTTCTAGAAACATTAATCATTGATATTTAATGAAGCCTTTATGAATATTTCCAGCGATGAAGAAGATACGAGCCGACTGCTTCGTCAGCTGAGCAGAATCAACCGTCCTCTCGGCATCACCTTCCGTCAGATGACCAAGCTGATGGGCCAGTGTCAGCAGGTAACTTCACGGCTCTACGATCAGGTAACAAATAGATAATCATACATTCGTGCATTATATCTCGTGTATATAACATATAGACTGTCCTATTTGGTTGCCAGACATTAAGTTTTACCAACAATAATGATAACTTTTCCCTTTAATAACCTCATTTAAATTGCGTTTTGTGCATGGTATAAACGTCACGACTAGATAAAAGTAATTTCTATTTTATTACTAACAATATAAAACAATAATTTACTAAGCTATCAAATGTTTTATACATAACATAAAAATAGTACCTACTTCTAAAGAAAATTTCTAACGAATGAAACATTCTTATTTAACTTTGTACTAACCCGACTTTCTTAAGAATATGTGTTTTAAGAGAACAATGCACTATTATCTTAAGACCATCGACCACTTCTATGTAGAGACACCACGTCACTCGATAGTAATCGCATTGTATAGTAGTTTTAAGAAGCTTTGATCGGACAATGGGAAAAAGATAATACAGAAATGGCGTTAAATGTATAAAAGCTGGGGCAAGGGAGTCGACTGCTTGATTTAAAAAATACAAGCAACAATCAATTAGAAGATTTCTAAGAGTAATTATAAGTGAACGTATTGTTTGCGTGCTTCTTTTTGTTAGATAGAAGAACATAATATTATTTTATGCGAGTGCATATTTAGAGTGCAAACATAGATTTATGCAGATAAAATTATTTACATAAATCTATGTTTATTAAATAATAACTTACAAGTTTCCTAATATTTTTTTGGGGCCTTGATATGTTATTTGACGTAGGTATTTATGTTGTGTCTAAAGGTTTCATAATGATTTCTCGTGATTGTGCAAGATGAAAGATAAAAGTTCACGGTCGAATAAACTAACCTATGTATATGAAATTGATGGTCGACCAATTTTCTATGAACGATTCCATTTATGATTACTTTTAAATTATAACGTTGTTGAGATGCCTTATGTATAAGCTAATGATTATAGAGTTTGCAAATTAATTTATTCTACTAATTTTACTGTCTTATTGTTTATGGATGATGGATTCATTTAATGTAGATATTGTGACTATTGAATCTTGGTTCAAACACAAGTTTATATATACATATATGTTGAGAGTTTTTAACTTTATCAGTGTATTTAATTGGAGGACTGATTAACAAACACTATTGCTTCAGATTGAGGGAGTTGAAGCAGGTGACAATAGCAGAGAGTCAATCTGGATGGAAGAGAACGACGTGCAGGCTCGCCTGAGGGCGGGTGGCGCCCACGCCGGCTTGTTGGGCGGAAGCCCACTTTCTCTTCTACAGGGAATCATACCAGGTATCTATCGCGACTTATACCTATACACTTAGTCTTATAGTAAATAAAACTGGGGAACAGGGGGAGGTTCCATTTATATCCTGTTGTATAATTCAGTCGGTTGCAGGTACAAAATGGTGCGGGACGGGCGACATAGCGGATGACTACCACGACCTGGGCGCAGACCGCGCATTGGACCGGTGTTGTCGCACTCACGACCTCTGTCCGACCAAGGTGCGCGCCTTCTCGAGACGATATAACCTCACCAACAACTCTCTGTATAGCAAATCTCACTGTAAATGCGACGACATGCTCTTCGAATGCCTCAAAGCAACGAATACCTCAGCGTCGCACCTCATGGGTCACATCTATTTCAATTTAGTCCAAGTTCCTTGTTTAGAAGACCGACCGAACGGTATACGATTTCGAGAGGCTCGACCCGGCTTCTAGCGACGTCGGGGGTCGACACCAAAGCTTAGTTCGAATTGGCGCCATCTAGCGGTTACGTGCACAGATTTCATTTTACGCTGTAAATTGCATTTAATGTAATGTTCATCGTGAATTGTTGTAAATAATTTAGAACCTACTTATTGTGTAATTATGTTTATCGTAACTATTTATTTAGAGGTTAAACCTGTGATATGTCTGTGCCTTTTAATGTATTTTGGGCGGAAAGATGGCGCTTTAAAATAAACTAAATAATTGTAATTTTAGTCACTATAGTACATTATAAGAATTATTTATTTACTTCTGTTTAAATTTATCATCATTCGTCCGATTTAAACGACATTCCGTATATTGTTTTATTGATTAGTGTTATTGTTATGGAAAATAGAAAAAATAAAGTTAAGGTAAATTAATGTCTTTTGATTATCCCCAATTTACTTAAAAAATATTTTTTTTGAGTATCATACATATATCTAGATTTAATTTATTTTTTATTTTTTTTTGTCTATTGTTATCAACAGAGAATTTTAAAGATGGAATCACAATTTTTATGGATGACTAAGCTCGCCCGCACCGTTCTAGCAACGTGGTAGCAACATGCAAGAAGTTGGGATCCGCCGTTTAGATTGGCCAGATCCAAATCTTGACCTCAATACAATTGAGCACGTCTGCGATGTTCTAAAGAGACGAGTAATATTAGTGCAACCTGCCAAGAGTCATTGCAGAAGAGTGGGAAAGTATTCAAAACGTCCGACTTAAAGACATCCAAGAAAAGAGCAAAATTCTTCAAAGGCCAACAATGCACCCGCGAGTACTCTCTGGCATTGAGAGTGTCCATATCACTTAACATCAGATGACCCTCCAGCCCGTTTGCCCCGTTCTATTAAAAATAAAACAAATAAGTTATTAAAAACATCGTGGATAGCATGCCCAGAAGGATTCAAGTTATGATTTTGGCAAGAGCAGGTCACTCTCGTTATTGGGATTTTACGATTGTAACTTTACTTTATTTAAAAAAATTAAAAATCTTTTTGTCTTTATTGCTACTCCATATTGTTTGGCCAAGTACATCGACTTTGAATTCATCTTAAATTGATTTAAAAAATCCAGTTTTAATTTCATGCGTATTAATTTACACGGTTATAAGTCTATATATATATAGACTACGTCTGGCAATAAAATTTTATATAATTAACTGAAATCGACCTTAGAACGTAAATTTCCTAAAATTATTTGGGGTGATTTTTAAGGGTAAAGTATAAAATATTATTTTTTCTTAAAGCAACGCACGTTTGCATAAAGGTGCGCTTATACGGGCAACTAAAATTGCTCAATTTCAGTCAATACTCGTCAACTATGACGTCACGACTACATCAAGCAATTTACGGCAACGGCAACAAGCATCAATACTGCGCAATACAATATTGAGCGATATGGCGCAACTTCATCAACTAGGCAATACTGTCCTACACGGACGACATTGTTCTTGCTGCGGCGGCTTGTAGCGCTTTTTTTATTATTAATCAAAAACAAAAAAAAGAAAGAAAAGGAATAAGCGTATCTGGGTGCGATCGTTTTCGGCCGCAATTTTCATTGTGTAAAAAATTAGATGATATATTATGCAAAAACTTTACTAGAATGTCACGAACAGACTTATGACGAGCGATATGAAAAATCTGGAGCAATTAGAAGCAATATCGCAGAAATAATTTATTGACATTTATTGAATTTATTGAAATCGCTCCATTAATTGCTCCAGATCGGTGCATTCGTGTCGCCGAGCAATTATTGCCCTCTTGTAAGCGCACCTTAACGATCGAAATAATAGCTTATACTACTTGAATGTTACTATTATTGATTTATTATAATACATAATATTATAAATACATGAGAAAATTATAATGTATCACCCTCGCACCCTCAAGAACCCAAAGTTTATTCTCTTGTAAACCTTTTATTAATTTAAATAAGTTATGGGTTGGTTACTTGAAGAGTTGGAAACATTTTGCTATACGTTGATGACAGCTTTGGTGCGTCTCTATTAATTAGACTCTACATAATATTTGTATCTTTATTACATCTGTGCTTAGTGTTACTACACAGACTTCTCTTTTCAACTTCAGTCTAACGTTAAACATTGACAAATGACAATTGACTTGTTAAAAAGTAAACGTTTTTGTCATACTTTTTACCGTATCCGAAAAAAAATAAAATGTTTGCAAAATAATTGCTAGTATATGCATTTCTATCATTCGTTTTAATAATGAATCAACGTAACTATACTTAAAATAACCAGTTAATACTTTAGGAAGCCCTTTCGTACTAAAAATGGACATGGAAGAACAAGCGAATATGTCTAGCGTATCCGCTCCAATAGGTATGTTTTCTTATTGTATTATTAGTAATATTTCATTAGAATGGTATGAATTGTTTTTGTTTCAAGTGGAGAATGTAGGAGCGGACACCGTGGTCCAAAATAGGAGACATTTGGAAGAAGAATTTAATATGCAGAGAGCAAAAATGAAAGAGCTGTTTTTACAAAAAGAAGGTTGGTGAACAACGATTCGATTATATCTTCAATATAATTCTGTTTCATAATTAATGAAGATATAAACCAAATTTTTAAATAACTCATATAATATTTAAATCAAAAGTTGTTATGTGGACATTCTTCAGTTGTTCATTGTTTTGTTTCACCACCCAGTTTAATAGGATTATTGAGAGTAATATGCTTGTATTTTAACATACTTTTACAATACATATTTCAGCTTTTTATATAATGCAGGTAAAACTGTAATATTTTCAATGTGAATAAGTAGAGGGTAATAGTCACATTAAATATTTTTTTATTAATATGCTTAGTTAGGCTTGAAATGAAATAAAAAGTGGGCAAATTCCCAATTAATTCAAATGTGATTAATTCAAATTGGGGTTATTAAAAAAAAAAGTGGGTGTTATAAAACTTATAATAATTTAATAATGCATCTGCAATGCAGATGTATTCATGATATGACATATTGATTGTGGTATGTTTGTTTATAGCTCGAAGTTTAGCATCTTTTCTAAATTTAATATTATTTTCCAAAAAAAATTAAATCTCAAAAATATCTGATTTGTTTTCAGTTTCTCAAATAATATATAGAACTTATAAATTGTTATGTGGTTCAATAAGTTGCATTTTATGTTTTCCATGATACAATGTTTTTGAAGACAATAATATATACTAACTTACTTCAGATGATCTAAGGAAGCTTCGTTTGGAGAAGGAGCAGCTTGACTCGGAAGTCTTAGGCCTGAGAGCTGAACTCCAGCAACTTCAGACTTTCACTGAGAACCAAAAATCAGAAATACAGAGCTTGCAGATGTTAGTTAGTGGTAAAGATTTTTTCTATTCATTTTACACACTACTTATAGAAGTTAACTGAGATTCATAGGTTGTTTTACTGATTGTTTCTGAAGCTGATATTAGATACCAATTAAGTTATCGCTGGATAGAAGTTAATTATTAATAATGTATTGTAAGTTCTATAAATTGCTATTGGAAAAGGCTTTTCTTGTTTCCTTTCATCAAATCACACACTACAGTCTCATACATAAAATAAACACTTGCTTTGATTTATATAGTAGTAAATAGTTTCTAATCCGCCCAAAAATATTTATTTATCTATTTCTTAACAATTATTCTTATTTTTATTTTTTTATTTACTATATACTTTTACACATGCCTTTTTTACTTACACTGTTAATTTTTACTATTATTATTTTTTCTACTATTATTATTCATAACATTCTTTTTCTTTTTTGCGTCTAAGGCCCAAACTAGCTGTGGTGGTCTCTGGCAGAATGACCAGAGCTGTGGAACACATCTGCTCCACCTGCTTTCAAATGTTATTTTTCTTACGTTTTTTATTATTATTATTATTTTGTGTGTTTCGTTAGTAATAAATGTTATGTCTATGTATAAATAGAATGTTAATGTAGATAAAAATATACGGACACAATAGCATTGACAATTAGGTAACTATAGAAACAATCTACATTTGAAATGTTGATTAATTAATCCAATTCTAAAGCTGACCCTAATAGGCCTTCAATTAAACGAATCACTCTCTTGTTAATTAGCAAATTTTGGTTTCCTGTTTTCCTTGATAATTTCAAATAGAGTATGGAATTGCTCAATTGGTGGGGTACAGGTATTTTTGAAATTGTGTTATTAATAAATAAGTATAATTTATACATATTACAGTCAATTAGTAAAATATAGAGTAAACTGCCGCCATTTGTAACAGAATATGAAGCAGCCAGTGTTTAAGTGAAATTCTTACCAATAGGGTTGAAATTAAATCTAACATGTTGTATAAGTACACTAGAACATTCAAATATTCTTAACATTAAGTTTTTAGTGTTGGATAAAACTTCATAGCTGTCTGGTAGTAATTTGCCCTAGTTTTCACCTCCTACACAATTACATGTAAGGGACAAATGAACTACAAAGGCATGTTTGATTATCTTCCATTTGTTACTTCAACATTAATTTTCATATACCTTGTCGAATATTTATTCCTTTACTTAGAAACAATTGAAGTGTCATCCTCGGGCTCTGAGGAGATCCGACGTCTCAAAGCTAAGAACTCGGAGCTTGAACAACAGGTTCAACAACTTCGCACACAACAACAGGTGATTATTAAAGTGGTTCGAAAAATTAATTAATTTTTCAAATTATACCATGCTGATATGGTTAAGGCCAGTTAGACTGGGTAAATATTATATGTTAGGAGGGACAATTAAGATGATTTTAAGATAACCTTGTCATTACAATCTGCGTTTATAAATACAACATTATGCTTTTCTATTTGCGTCGTAATATTTTATTCGATACGAATTGGTTTTACTTACGTATATTGACTCTAGCCTCCCGCTTCGCACCAGTTACTACTCGTGAACCGTAAACCTGACAAATTTTCAACCTAAACCTTTCTCAGTTTATTGCGAAAAACCCAGACAGACGCGTTTAATTTCGCTATTGTATCGCAGCCTTTACGTTATCGGAAATTACCGGAAATCACTATCGCTGAACACCGCTCTAATGGAGAAAATTTAAATATCATGCGCGTAGCTTTTAACTTTTACTCGGGTCTCTAAAACTGTTGCATAGGAATAAAGTATTGGGTTTAAAATATTCATTGAAATAAATATAAAAAGCTTGTGAATTTATATTGGAATATGCTTAATATTCAAAAGAAGTTGTGAAGTGAATCGTTAAACAATTTTTATCTTTGAAGTCCAATTTAGAGAATAATCTACAAACATATTCTGGTCATTCATCATACATGTGTGTCTATAAGTCGTGAAATGTGGCAGGAGGTGTCTTTGGCTCCGGCTACTTTTGTGCGGTCTCTCGCGCGTAAACTCGGCGCCGACACGGAACTCGACCAGCCAGTTAAGAAGGTATGCGTTATTATTTGATGATTGTAAATATGTGTGTTTATCGTTTCTACATTTTTGACTATGGCCACTTGTTGATGCCTTTCTTATTGGTCGTTTTGTTCGATGAAATCTTTTATGATAATGAATAAAATGTTTCTAGAATGTAGAAGATGGGGAGCTGCTGCAGGCCATCATTCAGCCCATGGAGATGGAGATCGTCGCTCTGAAGAATAAGTTGAGAGACACGGATACACGCCTGCAGGAGGCTATGGTGAGAAATTTGATGGAAGTGGATAATTGTCAAAAATTTTAAAGTGATATAATTACGGTTTTTATATTAATTTAATTGTTGTTAAAGAAATCGGCTCCAAGTTCAGGAAATACAGGAAGTAGTTCCGGCGATGGCAAAACAGATCCAGGTAACAATAATTTAGTGAATTTTATATCATCCTTATAGCTTGGAGTGACAAAATGTCTCGCGGATTACTTTATCATACATATTTAATAATTTTCAGAAGGCGGAAAGAGTCAGGCGTCGTGTGATATGTGTGCCAATTACGAGAGGCAGTTGGTCGCGGAACAGAGTCGGGCTGATGCCGCTCGAGAGAGGGCTACTCGAGCCGAGAGCGCGTTGAAACTGGTGAGGCGCTCGTGTCCATGCCATTTTAACTGTGGAATGAATCAATACGGTCTTGAATCATATTTGAAATCAATTATCATGAAAAAGTAGTTTTCGTATTTTTATAGTAAATTATTATTGAAAGTAAATCGTAAAATTACCTACTATAGTCATTAATCTTGTGTATGAATATGTAATCGGGATTGAATGTAATTGATATTATATTTTGACTAGGTTTCTAATGGCCCTATAATATTGAATATTTCGAAAACCGCCTATTCGAGAACAGGTACTAAACACTAAAATATGTTTTTTAATAAGTTTGAAATGGTTTCCTCCAGGCGACGGAAGAATTGGAAGGCGTCCGGTCGATCCACGACGAGACCGTCCGCAACTGGCAGGCGGAGCGCGCAGACAGCTTGGCTCGAATCAACGTTCTGAGCCAGACCTTGGCCGAGAGCCACGATCTGGTCACCGAGCGCTGTGCCGCCGCCGAAGACGCCTCTCGAAGGGCCTTGGAACAGGTCACCACGCTCACGGTGGACCGGGAGACGCTGCAAAAGAAATTAGATAGGTACGATCGGATGGGGTTGCCTTATTACAGGTTTCAAAAATATTTTTTTTAACCGGAAATTAAGTAATAAGTGTGAAATTTGGTAATTTTCAGCTTAGAGAGAGACAACGCTATGTTGATAGGACAATATGCGAAGAAGGCAGTCGAGATGCAAAACGAAATTATTAATCTGCCCGACAACGTTATAGTAAGTGTATTTTCATTTCAACTCCTTTGAGGGCTTTGCACCAAACGTGAAATGAGACTGCGACATCAAGTTGACAGTGCTATTTGAATAAGAAATAGTGTTTTCTTTACAGAATAATATGTTACATGAGAAAACACTGTGGATTGTTAAAATATAATATATAAAAATAGTTTTTTAATTTAACGTTTATGTTGGTTGGCGTTAGGCTATCTAATATCTGACTGGGTAGACCTCAATGTTCTATTGCCATTTACTCATACGTTGTTTGCTCTCGACGTTGAGAGCCGAACGGATCTGTACGTCATGGCTACTACTACATGAATAAAATGTGTAGAATTTACTTAATAATAAGTAATTTAATTCCATTGGTGAATATTTCAGGAATTACAAGAGCAATGCCTTCAACTGCGCGAACAGCTCATTTTCTGTCAGCTCGGCCGTGAAGAGGGAGCCGCCAGCGAGCAAGAACTCCGGAACCAGCTTTTGTCCCACGGAGCCCTGCTGAATCAGCAGGAGGCCGCTCTGGCCTCCACCGACGCCGAGCTGAGGGGGTGCAGGTAGCGCCAGATAGCCTAGTTTCTCTCGCAATCTTTGAGTGAAGTCATTTTTTAACGATAAATTCTCTCGTCAGAGACGAGCTGGACAGGCTCCAGACTGAGCGGGAACAGATGAACGAACTCGCGAACAAGCTGAGGCACTCCACGGATATGATTGAGAAACTTCTGGAAGATAAGGTCGAATGCTGTTCCTTCTGATATCAAAATCGTCGTTCAAAGTTTTTTCGTCCACTGAAGTCCCTCTCCGACAGTTAATGAAGTGAATTGAATACTTTTATAGAAACGTCTGCAAGGTGAGGTGTCGGAGACCAGAAATCGCGTTTCCGTCCTGCAACAAGAGCTGGACAACAGCGAGAAGGTCCAACAGGATTTCGTCAGACTCTCGCAGTCTCTGCAGGTCATTTCTATTCATTCTTTTCGATAACCGCGGTCTTTTGGAGTCAGTCAGTCAGTTCTCAATTACTTTTGAATTGTGTTAATTCGCTTGCAGGTTCAGCTCCAGCGCATACGAGAAGCGGACACGGAGGTGCGGTGGCAGTTCGACGAGGACGTCGGCGAGTGCCCTTCCTGCCACACGGCTTTGCCCAACAGCAGGAAAAAGGTGTTACATTGCATTCTTATACATGTCTTTTGGTAATTCAGACACAAGTTTCGTTATGAACTGTTTATCTGAATTTAATACTATGGATCGATAAATATAATATATAATAATTGTACAAACGTCGATTCAGATCCACTGCATGCACTGCGGCCGGATATTCTGCGCTCCGTGCGTGAACCACTCCGTCCCCAGCGGGCCGAGGGGCGCCCCGGCTCGGGTCTGCTCGGTCTGCAGCACTCTCCTGCAGCCCCACACCGCGCCCTACTTCAGCACCAAACCCCCGAACTCGCCGGACTAACGACCCTCGGCCGCAATTTAACCATAAGTAGTCGAGACCTGGAACGCCAAAGTACGGACGCGTCGACGTACATTCGGTGTCTTCGTTTTCGGATTATTGAGACTCCATACAAAATATAGAAATGTTTTTCATCACAATTAGTGATCTCTCATTGAATGAAAATGTAATCCTCGATATCTTTTAACCGAACTAAACGGTGAGCGTCCACTGTGGTGCTGTGAATAAGAGCCTTATTGTTATTTAGTATCTACGAGTTACGTCGGACAGACCGCGTGAACGGCGTAGCGCCACAGATTTCACTGTTGTCGTCCAACAAATTCAACACAACCCGGCAAAACGAAGAAAAAGATTTTGTTTCACAATCTGTAAAAACTTTTTGCGAGTAAAATTAGAATTCGGTGGACGACCGGTTCGTCAAAAACATGATGTAAATAGTATTGTACGTAGATAGAATGATTTAATCTTAAAACAGTAAATTTATATTATAATTTGTTGACCAATGTTCGAGTGATAAGGCAAATCGACTTTTACTTTCTTTTCAATAATGTTTTTATGTTAACGTTACTGTAAATGTGTAATGCTGACGTTGAGAAATAAATCTAAGAAACCGAGCAAAAATAGCAAAGGATTCTGTATTTTTATAAAATAAGAATACAAAACAATTTTTGTGCCCTTTCACCACAATTTTCACTAAAGCATAAAAAACGATGATTTATTTGATTACTAGTGGACCCCACAGACGTTGTCCTGCATGATATTTAAAGCGATTAGGATATTAAGCAAAGTATGAAAGTACCGACTGCAGTGCCATCTGCCAGGCTGATTTGTGAATCTAAACCATTCCCAGATCCCCTTGAACACACACAAAAAATTTCATCAAAATCGGTCCAGTCGTTTGAGAGAAGTTCAGTCACATACACACGCACACAAGAAATATATATATTAAGATATTAAATATGATTGAAAATGTCATTTTCTGAATTTTGTAAATGACATCTTACTTTAAAAATGTGTATGAACGACACTCAATTTGATGATTTTTTCAATACACAATTTAAAGGTGTGGACAATTACTTTTGAAAGGTTTCTAAGATTTAACTCCCATCCAAAGGTGTAATGTATGATAGCCTCCGTAGACGTAACCGGTGACATTTTTCATTAAAGTGCCAATTTTCCGTCTGATTTCAAATCGGTATAAAGTTGAGTTGAGAAAAATGTTAAAAGTCAAATATTGTAAGTTTTATTGTAAATAAACAGATCTATTCTATTTTTTATTTTTATTTTCAGTCACTCTTTTTACTTGTTTTATATTTAGACTTGAACATTTTTATTTCGTTTCATGCAAATTGCTTTGTCGGAGTGGTTCCACTTCAAAGGCAATGAAATAAAAATGAATGAAATTATAGTAAACATTTATTGTGGAATATTCAGACTTATGTGATACAACAATTATAAAAAAACTGAGTTCCGCCGTTCTTCGAGATCTTAATCCGGGTGAGACTCCAGGCTAAGCGTGATGACGTCACTCACTAAACAGTCCGCCGGCTGAAATCGGATTCAAAAGTTTTAAAAACTTTACAACTGTCTTTGTCAAAGCGTAAAATAATGAATATAAACTTTTCTCACCTCGGAGCAAATGCCGACGAGGGCGTCGGCGCATCCGTAGAACTCCTCTTTGAGAGAGATGACGATGGTCTGCAGGGAGCCCTTTTTGCTTCGGATGAAGGCGGCCACTTTGCCGATGTTGGTGTTGTCCAAGGCCGCGTCGATCTCGTCCAGCAGGAAGAAAGGGGCCGGTTGGTAACTGCGAACAAAATAAGGAAATTAAAATTATCAAAAATTTATTTTAAACATATTCAAAATGTTGGCCACAGTGAGAGTGAGAGTTAGCCTATCCTTGTCTTCCTGACATAAATGAACATTTAGGGAATGAGGAATAAATAAAAACGAGTCCCACCTATGTATGGCGAAGAGCAAGGCGAGCGCGGCGACAGTTTTCTCTCCTCCGGACAAGTTGGACATGGGCTGGAATCGTTTGCCGGGAGCCACGCAGTTGTAGTTGATGCCGTCCAGGTAGGGCTCCTCGGGGTTTTCGGGGCCGAGGAAGGCCTGCGCGGACTGGTTCATGGCCAGCGACTGGAACGTTGGGAGTTTTTGGTTGGATTTTTGCTCTTAAAATCCTCAATGAAATAAAATATCTCATTAAAACCTGTGAAACGAAAAGACCCCCATACCTTATAAATGGCGTCGATTTCGTTCGCGACGTGTTCGAAGCAGGTCATGAACTTGTCGTGACGTTCTTTCTTGACCTGGAACAGATTGTTAAAAAAGTTTTATTCTATATGTATGTGTGTATGTATATGTTAAATATCTTGAATACACGTCACCTTCTCAAACGCCAGCTTGGCCTTGTGCGCGCGTTTCCTGGCCGCGACGAACGCCTCGTTCGTGGCGTTCACTTTCTCGCGCACCTCGTTCAGCTTTTGCATTGCCTGGAGATAAAACATATTTTAATAATTGAATAATTGATTAATGAAGAGATGAACCGCGAGCGATAAACAACATTACCCTCATGTTGGGGGCCTGGATCTTGTCCACCGTGTTCTGCAAGTTGTTGATGGCCTTTTGCAGCTTGTCGGCCTTTCGCTTGATCTCGTCGGTCTCCTCCAGCTCTCGCAGCGCCTCCGGTAGACTGCTGTAGTCCACGCGGATCCTGCCAATTTCCGATGATCCGTATAATTTATGTGGAAAGAGCTCATAAAATAAGAAAAAAGTGCAAAATGCAAAATATTTTTTTTTATTAAATAATTTTAAGTTATTATTTTATAATCAAATATTATATAGGATTTTTTTTTATTTTTAATTATTCATGATATATATTTATACCTTAATTTTTTACTACTTTATTTTTTTTATTAAAGTTATTAAAATAATTAAAATTTTAATCTAAGTTAATTATTTTTGTTTTATTATTTAATTTGTACATTTTTTAATGTTTATTATAAATTATATTTCTTTGAATATACTAATCTTAGGTAATAAATAATAAGCTCAATTAGTTTAAAGTTATGTAATATATTTATTTAGGAAGAATTCAAAATTTTATTTTTTAAAAAATTTTAAATAATTATAATTAAAAATTTAAGATAAGATCTCTTACTAATTGGTTAAATTTGAATTAATAAATAAAAATTAAAATTAGATTTTTCAAAACAAAACAGACTCTTAATTTATAAATGATCACCAGTAGACTATTTGAAAATATCGAGGAACGTTAAATTCGACCCTAGCATTCTTCTAAATTCAATATTTAATTTATAATTAAAAACCCTTGCCAGGAGATTCTGCAAGTGACTCAGTAGCGAAATTAAATAGGGACACTCCAATCCACCTAGTAGCGAGGTTCCCAGAGTTTCAGATGTCTTCTTTAGTTTTAAAAACAATAAATGATTGGGGCCAAGGTTTTTTTTATCTAAATTTTCTAAGTTAAACTTATTGTAATTATTTAAATTTAACATTCTTATCAATGGATTAATATTTTAAAAAATTAGAGGTATGTAAAATTTTTAAAAATATTTATTATATAATAGAACTGGCTTTGCCTTATATTTTATGAGTTTATTAAATTACTTCTAAGAAGGGAAAATACCATGGACGGAGGTTCTTTTTAATACATTAAGTTGTAAATAATAAAATATGTGAGAATTGGTCTATTCAGACTCATCAAACTGAAAAGAGTTAATTTCTTCCTATTTTCTTATCAAAATATTTAGAATGTTTTTTGCTAATGCAATTTAAGTACTATAGTAGTAATTGCTGTGATTTAACTTCCATATATATTTGTTTTAAATTTTCCTCAAAAATTTAATACCTCTGATATCGTTGGTAGATTTTGTTATTAAATATTAAAATTAATATGTTAAAATTTATAATTTAGATTTAGTATTAAAATTTAAAAATGAGAGCAGTATTTTTAAGTAAGCTTATTCATACTAGTTGTTTGTTGTTCTGGATTTAAAGTGTTTTCCAATTCATTTTTTAATTTTTGCTATTTTTATTTTAAAGAGTTGTGGATCGACTGGTTTTTTCTAAAATAGTATTATAGATGATAAATTTTAAATATTAATAGTTAATCAAATTTAAATTTATAAAATTCATAATTACCACCCTGGTTTAATAATTCACTTGAAAATTATTTGAAAAGAATAAACTTAGGTTAATACTATAATGAGTAAAATTTACGAAGATGTAATAACATTACTAGAGTGTTATTTTATATAAAAAGGAGGCCATAAATAAAGATCCCAAAAATTTAAATACTCATAAAGACAAAAATTAAATTTTATAAAAGTGGGACTGTAAAATAAATATAATTTTTCCAACTTTTATATTTCAATAAATGTTAAATAATAATATTACCTCTTTCATTATTATTCATGGCTAACCTATTATTAAGCAAAATAGTTTTAAGAGCAACCATACTAAAGGCTTTAAAAAATATCATACAAAGGCCTCAACGTCTACCACCCCTTTTCTAAGAGGTGTCTGCCGAGCTCGCTTTCCCTCTTACTCTTATTTTTATTCTTCACAAGAATATTTCCTATATTTAAAGTTTATCCCAGTATATAAGAAGGGTGAAAGGGAAAGTAAAACTACACTATCTCGATTCTAGCACGTTTTCAAAATTGTTTGAGTAGTTATATGTAAATTTACTTATATTAAACCTATGATAAGTGTAGACAGCATGGTTTCCAGCCAGATCTGTTCTACAACTGGTTTTATTAAATCTATAGATGTTGATAAGGATACAAGTAGATCGATATATACTGATTTTAGTAGCCCTTTGACAAAGTTTGTACCATATATTATTAAAAAAATTAATTAATTTGGTGTTTGCGGATCCTTACATTCTTGGTTTCATCGTACCTTAAATTCAGATCATCAACAGTGGTGACAAATGGTTATGCATCAAAACCATATGTGGCAACTTCACTCTCAGGGCTCTCACCTCGGCCAATTTTATTTATTTTATTTATATATATAGTATTGTTATTATAGTGATGTTATTGTTTGCGATGATGAAATTGTTTAAGAATAACTTCAAGAATGATATTGCTTATTGCAAAGGATTTATTGCCTAATTGGTGTAAAAATAACTCATGATTTTAAATGTGGTAAATGCTTTATATAAAATTTATAGAATAAAAATTATTCCAATTTCTTATCAATTAATGGAGTTGTTTGAGGAGGTTGATGTATACGAGACCTTGGTTACTATAGTGCTCTCAGTTTTACTCCTACAAAATAATTATAGAAATCATTTCAGATTCGGTTTCATTAGGCGTAATACCACTGACTTTAAGAATGTTAAAATTTATTATTGTAAATGCATTGGTCGCACACTTGAGTACGCTAGTGTTGTGTGGAATCCCACATACCAAACACACAAGTTGCATAGAAGTTAAAGAAATTAAGGTTCTTACAAAACCTAAATTTTGTAAGAAGGGATTATGTTGATGATTACAGAAGTTAATTTAAATTGAGGATCGTCGTATGATTGTGGATGGTGTTTTTGTAAAGTTGATGCACGGAGATTATTTGTCCTGATATTTTAAAAAGATTTACTTCGTAGTCCTAGAATCAACAAGAAGAAGACAGATGATCTTTTGTTCCACATCCTTAACCAATCTAGTAAACATGGCCCTAGTAGAATTTTAGGAATTTTAACCAATGTAGTTGTAGAATAGTCTTGAGTGTATTATGACTCACTTCCTAGTTTTAAGAAGAAAATTCAGTCATCTCAGCCATAAGTCATGTAATATTTACCACGTTTCAATTTATCTATGTTTAAAGATACAAATACTTAAGTAAACTCTGTCCGCTTTCATTTATTAGAGTCAATGTTGTGTACACCTATTATTAGATTGCATGCTAGAATAAAACCCAATATTGTTAATTAGAAAATATATACATGTAATCTGTTGGTGTTCCTTAATAAATAAATAAATAAATAAATAAAGACAAAAAATTCGTCAAACACGCTGCACATCTTCGTGACGTTCCATAAAAATTTGCCGTGATGCGCCTAAAGAAGTTTCACTTCAATAAATACCTGGAATCCCTGACGTAGGCCTGCGTGGTGGACATGGAGGAAGGCTCGGATTCACCTTCGGCCGTGTCGTCCAAGCTGCCTTCGAGGAGGGGAACTATTATGTCGTCCATCTGAAATATTCAATGACCGACTCGATTAGAATTTGAAATTTAATGACGTCATTTAAGTAGTGGTTTCGAATGTAAAATCATTCGAGTTGAGAGATAGAGAGAGAGAGAGAGAGAGAAAGAGAGCGGAGTCACCTTGCACTGCCTGAGGATGTTGTGCCTGTCGGAGCGGCGACTCTCGATGCGAGCCTCGATGCTGGCGATCTGCTTCTGCACACTCGCGATGTCCTTGGCGATGCCGGACAGGTCCTTGCGAGCCTTCGACACATTTTACGTTTAGAATTGTTGGTACAAAAGGTAAATTGTATGTGACATTTTCAGAATTGAATAACACTGGTGAGCACCTGAGCGACGGCCTCCTCGACGGCGTCGAGCGCGGCCCGCGCCGCCGCCCTGTCGCTCTTGAGGGTCTCGGCCTTCCTCAGCTCCCGGTCGATGTCCTGCCTCTGCTTGGCCTCCGCCTGCCTGTTCACCTCCAGCTCGTCTTCGCCGTCCTGCACCGTTCGCTCCCAACGCGTCACGTTTTCTGGACAAACACACTTCGCATTCGCTTCCTTCGTTCGACGTCTCCCTCGACCGTCGAACTATTGTCGCTAATGAATACGTACTCTGCGTGTCGCGGGATCTCTCGAACTCCAGGTTGGACGCGATGCGGTCGATCTGCGCTTCGAACTCCATTCTCTTCTTGGCTCTCTCCTGCTGGGCCCGCAACTCTCTCTCTTCGTATTGCCTGATAGAACGAGTATAATTCGATAAGCACATTAAAACACTTAGACGTTAAAAGAGTCAGGCGGAACTGACCGTATGTTGGCGACGCCGATGTCCCTGCAGAAGGCGCGGAACACGACGTCTTCGACGTTGTTCATGTTCTCTTTGATCTCCTGGATCTTGGAGTCCCGGGTTCGGATCGTGCGCTCTATTTCTTCTATTTGAGGCTAAACACGGTTTGTATTTAATTATATAAGTTTCAGATTCAGCCATTATAATTTAATTAATTGCACTGACCCCAAACATGTCCATTTTCCTCTCCAACTCCTCCAACTCGGCGTCCAACGCTTTTATTTGCTTAAGCTGAAAGAATTGAACACTTGTAAGAGAGAGTAGAGTTAGCCGAGAGCGGCGAAGAGCGATCACCGACCGTGGTGTCCCTGTCGGACTGCGCGTATTTGAGTCTGGACTCGAGGCCCCGGATCTGCGAGTCGACGGTCGTCAGCTCCGACTCTTTGCGGGACTTCTTCATGGACTCTCGCAGCTCTTCCGTCAGTTTCTCCTGTTTGTTTCAAAAATAATATTGAGTTTCGATCGCGCACTCCGGAGCGACTGGTCCTGGCCACTTCGATGATACCTGGACCGAGTCTTTTCTTTCTCTTATAAGAGAAACGGAAAATACCTTTTTAGCCTTCAATTGCGAGAGATGTTTCTCGTCCCACCGCTTGGCTTTCCTCGCCAGGTCCAGCGATCCTCCGGAAATGATTCCAGACTTCTGGTAGAAAGTCCCGTCCAACGCTAAGGCCTGGAAAGTAAGTAAATCGAATTAGATAACCGGATTGAAAAATGTGAGTCCGCATCGAAAGACCGAAAAGAGCCTCACGTCGTATCTGCTATTCTTGTTCCTGTCCAGGTCGTAGGCGACCCTGGAGGCGTCCTCGGGGGTCTCGCAGACCAGGGCATTGTTGGTGACGAACAGGACGGCTCGGTGGATGGCGGCCGGCTCGAAGCGGAGCACGTCGAACAGCAGCTTCACGTTTTTCGGTTCCTTTATATCTCTGAAGGGAGAAATGAAAATTTATTGAAATGATACCTTTGAACCCGCTCTCTCTCAGCAATATCTCACCTCAGCCTCTCCCTCAAAGGCTTGGCCTGTATGTAGTCCAGGGGCAGGAAGGTCTCCGGCTCCAGCATCCGCTCCTTGAGCACCTGGATGCAGCGACGAGCCGTCTTCTCCGTGTCCACGACGATGGCTTCCATGTATTTCCCCAGCACCTTGGTGATCGCCACGTTGTAGCGCTTGTGGGTGGGCTGACACATGTTGATCATGCGGTCGTACTGAAAGGTTTAACCGAAATGTGAGACAAACGTGACTGACGTCACGTGACGGAAGTCAGGCACGAAAATTACAACTAATGAACTACGAACTCACCACCCCCGGTATCTCCCTCTTGAAACTCTCGACGATCTCCTGTTTCTTCTTCCTCCTGGCCTCTTCGTGTTTGTCCACTCGAGCGTCTCCCAGCTGAGAGGCCACTTCTTCTAGAGCCGACTGCAGAGCGGCCGCCTTTCCTCTGCAGGAGCCCACGTCTGCCTACGATCGAACAGAGACGAAAGAAGAAGAAAAGTTTTAAAAATAAAATAATTGATTTTTATATTAGGATTTCACAATAAGACTACCAAAGGAGAGAGCTTAATATACCTGAAGCTCAGCCCGAAGTCTCCTCTGCTCCTCCAAAGCTTGCTCCGAGCTTTTGATGTGTTCGTTCAGCTTCTCCACACGCTTCATGGCTTCGTTTCTTTCGTGGCCCTAAATAAGAAAACATTTATATAGATTAATTATCCTACCTGAAATGTAATGTATCAAAAGTACATGAAAATTATCTTAATTTTATATAAGTATAAAATAGAAGAAGAAAGAAGTTAAGAAGTGAACCTTTTGACGATGCTTGTTCTCGAACTCTCCTTTGCGACGCAACTCGTTGTCGAGTCTGTCCTGATCCGACTTCTGCTCCCGGTTCACGGAGTCCAACTCCTGAAGGTAGCGAGCCGCCGCTCGAGACGCTTCCATCTTCAGCTCCTCATATTCGCGGATCTATATTCATCGACAAATGTTGGTTCAGGTGAGGATGTAATGGTTTGAATCTGATAAAAAGCGAATAAAGGCAAGCCGGACCTGTGCCTCCTCGAGATGCACGTCGGCTCGTGAGGGATTGGAGCCCACGTGTGTCTGCTCCCACGCGGCCTTCTGCTCCTCGATCTCGCGCAGTTCGGCCTCCAGCTTACTGATTCATCATATAGTTTATCATATAACACACATTAGCGGTTCACCCAATTTGGGTTACCAGACATTAATCATAAAGCAAAGATACCTTATGTCTGCCTGATGCGCCTCGTGAGCCTTCCGAGCCTGCTCCAGGGTCTTGACGGCACTCTCCAACTTCTTCTGCGTGTGAGTCACGCGTTCCTTTGCTTTGATGAATGTCGGACGCTTCTTTGAAATCTCCGCTTCCTGAATTAAGTAATATTTGTAAAAAAAAATTAACCCAAATTGTCGACCAACTTTAACAAAATGTGGAGTACTTCAAAATTGAAGTGATGTCCCGTGTCAATCAGATGCATTTGACTTGATAAAACAACTAATGAGTGATCTGGAAGTTCACACGTAAATGTGCTACAACTAAAATCAACATACCACTTCTCTAATATCTTGTTCGATCTTAGCCAGTTCCCGCTGAGCTGTTCCAGATGCTTTTTTCTTATCCTTTAGAGCTTCTTCTGCCTTTTGTCTCTTCTTCTCGATCTTGGTGAGCTCAGTCTGCTTATACTGTAAGTCCTCTTCACAAGACTGAATCTCTTTCTCATTGTGATAAAGGTGGAATAGTTGTAGCTCTATCTTTTGTTGTTGCTGAAATAAAAGAAAGATGTAAATTAATTTAGTTTCAATCCAGTCGTCTAACAAACTTAGATGTTTAATATATAATCATCTTTTCTTTTCTCTATGAAACTTATTTCTATATGTGGTCTGATCAGGAGTTTGAATTCTCGGGTTAAAAATCTTATCTATTGGTTTATTGAAATGAGAATGAGTAGTGATAATTTTAAATTTTAGTAAAATATTGATAGAATATCGAGACTAGCCATAAGTCATCAACTTAGACTCTAAATAAAACCTACCTTAACACTTGTTACTTAATTACAAAAAAAGATGTTTAAATGCTAAAGAAAACTTATAATGCTAAATAAAATACAAAATAAGTAAGTAATTTACAACTTAGTAACAAATATTCTGTTGTTACTAACTTGTTATACTAAGTTGTAAAATCTTATGTCTTTCTATAATAAATTAATGACAAGAGAACTGGTGTTTCTTCTATTGTTTTAAATATCTATATAGCACAGTAGTTGTCTGCTCTTATTGTAAATGATACATGATAACAATAAATGTTACCAATTCTTCCTTTAGTCTTGTATATTTTTCAGCCTCTTCTTTTTCAAATTTGGCTTCCTTTCTTTCAGCAGCCACTCCCTTCTTCTTTTGGTATGAAAATTGAGCTTCCTCATCAGCTCTGTTCACTTCAGAACGACATAACTCATACTGCTCTTTTAGAACACCAGATCTAGAGTTAAACAAGAAGCTTCAAAATAATGCAAAATTTATTTAAAAGTAATTACTCGCTCTCATAGACATCATCTTTTAAGTCACAGTATTGGCCTCAGGCTACAAATTATATTTATTTGTTGAGATTGAATCTTTTAATAACCAACTTTATCCCTTTAGAACTTTACCTTTTACTTACACTTATGAAATCACTAATAATCAGTCAGAGGTACTTACCCACTAATTTCTTCAAAAAGTGCTGTTCTTTCTTTTGGATTCTTCATAGCAATACTTTCTACTGCACCTTGGAATACTAGGAAATTCTTAGCCTTGGCATTTATGCCTAGTTTCTCTAACTCGGCCAGGTACTGACTTATGGAAACTGACTGTAAAGAATATCTAATTTTTAAATACACCTACTTACTATGTACTTGAAAAAAGGTTTAATGAATTAAATTTACCTGTCCGTCAATCTTATGATCTGAAGATTGTCCAATTACAGATCTCATAAATTTTTTTTCAGTCATATCCTCTAGTATAAAGGTGGCTGTTACTGATGCACTGAAATAAAAAATTAATTTGAAATACATATTTATGTATTTTATTGCCCATTAGTACTTATGCTACTATAATAATCATAAATATCCAAGGAGATGATCAGCCTTACCTTCTAGAAACTGGTTTGTTAATAGAAGCTCCATGAATTAGGTCACTTAAACGTTTCACACGCAGAAGTGAAGTCTTCTCACCCATAACAAAACTAACAGCATCCATAAAATTTGATTTACCTAAATGAGATGGTAAAAAATTAATTTTATACATATTTTATTAGTATAGATGATACATGAAAGTTGATGAAGTCAAAGTTGTATATTTAACTAAAGCATAGAATGTAGACAAATCTTCTGTTATCTTTCAGTATGTTTTACACCGACATTTAGAAGGAAATACAATATATAGTAGGCAGTCATTTTAGATGTGTACAGAATGAGTAAGACAAAATGTATACCTGATCCATTAGGGCCCACAACAGCAGTAAAAGATTTCAGAGGCCCTATGACATGATGCCCTCGATAGGACTTGAAGTTTTCCATATCTATATATTTCAGAAAAGCCGGCATTGTGATCGAGATCACAAATCCTGCTAATAAACACTAAATTGTCACAACTTTCACTATTAGTCCAAATAATGACTACACTCGCTGCTGAAATCAACAAGCTTCACAATTTTACGCGCGTACAAAAATAATAAACATATCTCTAGAAATGATAATTGACATTTTGAACTTTGAAGTGACACTGATGACTGACATTCAAAGTTGCAATGTTATGGTTGTTCTATCACATCTATGATCTAACGGCGTCGGCATCAGAGAAAACCAGCATGAAGTGATGCAATAGGTTCATCTATTGATTTTTAATTTTTTTTATACATACAATTTTTATACTTACATTTTTTATACATACAGATAACAGGGTCAAACGGGCAGGAGGCTTTTTATTTTTTTTATGATTGGGAGCGTTACGTTATCTAAGAATAGGTACGTTCTTTTCTTGTAGGACGTTTCTACGAATCGCCAAGGGATCTAGCCGCTCGGAAAGGGATTGGTCGTTTTAGACGATTAGAATGGTCTAGTGGCGCTGGAGGAGCTAGTACTGGGGAGCTCCCGCTCAGAGGTGAGAACAATACTCTATGTGGGACCGAATTTGCGCTTTATACAGTTGCAAGCGATGGCCCGGCGTGAAGTACCGTCTTGCCTTGCTGGGCATACCAAGCTTCTTGGAGGCTAATTTAGCCTTTCCCTCCAAATAACTGCGAAACCGAACGTCATTCGATATGTCAACGCCCAGATATGTAAGTGCGTCTTCCCAGATATGTTACGCTAAGAAGTCACGAAGAGGTTTGCAGACCCGCGCCCGCCGCCGTGGCGGTTTGGAGTTTTATTTTCAAAACTCACGAGACCGGAGTTTTGTGCGGTTACGCAGCCGCCGCGGTTGCGATTATCGCCCGCAAACTTGGCGGTTGATTATCGCAATACGGGCGAAGTACTTATTAATTATTAATTTAATTTAATGAGTTAAAGAAGAATGAAGAAAAGTTCTTTAATTATTTTCGAATGTCCGTATCTAGGACCGTATTTGCCCAACTTTTAGAAAAAAAAACCTTTTTTAAAATGAACTTCGCCCGAAAACTATTCAGTACCGCGCCCGCGTACAAGGTCTATTATCTTCTATAAAAGCCTATTTTTGTATAATAATTAGCAACGGTTTTGAATAAATCCTGTCTTACTATCGCACACGCCTTGAAAGACAGTTGCCAACTTTGTGCGGATAGTAGCCTAGCGACAGACTGCCCGGGGATAAATACCTTGTGCGGTTTTCATTTTGGATAGAAAGAAATTTATATACTAGAGTAATCTTATTAGACATTTAACAGTCTTATAATTTACTGATCTTTATTAAGTACAAATTGAAATATGAAGAAACAACAGTAATTTTTTGTCGGAGTTACCGGGACTGATTTAACAGCCTTGTGGGACCCAATACTTTACCAATTTTATTTTGAGGTTGGACACCATTCTCCTGTTAAATAAACTATCCGCATTATGCTCAGTAAAATAAGTCAAGAGTTTTACCGAAAGAGCATTTGCGCCGTCCAATCTGTTGAGACCCTTGCTCTTTCAGTTGATAAACCCTCAGCTTGTCTCAAAGTAATATCCAAGGATTTTAAGAAAGCTTTTTGCCATTGAGGTCCAGCCATTTTACTATTAATAAAGTTGTGCTTTAATCCCACTTGTTCAATTTTCGAAGGCAAGTGCAATTATCCGTCCAGTTGATGTTGCTGAGGCATTTTGCTTATCTATATAAGTCCCATATAAAACGGTGAATACGATATTTATTTAACTTACAACACGCCAACCGACCGCAACCGCGCCTGCCGGTACAAGATGACTCGCCGGTGCAGCGGGACCCGCAATCAATCCACACCGAATTTGTGAATGGACACCGCTTCAGTGAGTCCTTAGCGTTTGTCGAGCCCAGTCTGACACTCCACGTAGCAGAGTTTACTTGAGACACAACTTTGTTCCGATACTGATCGAGCTGCCCGAGAAATACCAAAATACGAAAGTATACCCGCATCACTTCGATGTCCGCCGTTCCACAACGGTTTAGGGAGTATTTACATCGCACCACTACTTTATAGAACCATCTTCCCTCTTAAGTATTTCCGAACTAATTCGACATAGGGTCCTTCAAGAAAGTGAAGTACCTATTCTAAAACGCAAGCAACGCACTCGCGAGCTCTCTGGCATTCATAGTGTCCATGTATCACTTAACATCAGGTGAGGCTCTTGCCTGTTTGCCTTCTGTTCTATAACAAAAATAGTAGGTATCCTACTTTTATTTCAAAAAACTTGCATTAAAATGAAATAGCTTGTTTAAAAACTTCTCAACCAATTTTAAACATTCTTCGTGTAGGTACAAGGAAGGTGGTCGGTGAATAATATTTTATTTTTATAAAAATTAGAGATTAAGTTGAATAAACGACCGACTGGGCGGAAGCTTTCGTGAAAAATGCCTAAAAGAAATAAAAGGGATGCTCCCTGCGAACCTCCCTGAGAACTGGCAATAAAAGCAAGAAGAAGCATTTCATGTATATTTCTTTTTTGACGTTCATAAGTGCACAGTGTATTACCTACATGAATAAATGATTTTTGTCTTTTTGACTTTTGACCTATATCTAAAATGAACTTAAAAAAGCTAAATAGGACCATTTTTAAGAAGTTTACTTTTTAAATTAAAAAGTTTCGACATCGCGACAACAACCAAACTACTAAAGTCAACATTTTAGTTATCAGATACCGCGTGATCGCTAGTTGATTTTGTATGAGAATACTCCCTTGACGTTTTTCTCTTTTAGTAATACTAAAATCTAATATTACTATTTACTACATAGTATATTGTTCAATATTCATTATCTAATTAATCTATTATGCTAAGTGCTCTTGATAATCACTTTAATAAACATAGAAGAGTAGTTGATTCTATTATATAGCCTTATAGTTCCCGTTATTTGTAAACATTAAATAAAAATGATTTTGCTATTAAATTTTATCACTACCTAAATTTTCATTTGATAAAATATGTGCGACGAGTAAACTAATATATAGGGAGATAGATGTAAAAAAAGTTTTCCACCACATTGATTTTATTAAATGCAAATAACGATTTTAAAATATAGAAAGTTCGACATGGCACAGTAATATCTATGGTACAGAGTAGATACTAGGTAGTAGACACAGTTTCTATCTTATACTTTTATTCTAAGCGTTCCTCTCCCCTGTCATTATTATCTTGCTATATACAATATATTTCTTACATAGATGTAGGTATAGTTTACATTTAGGTACTTAATTATTGTTTTTTCTAACATTGTTCTTATTATTTTACAATAAACAACGAAGGAATTGTAATATTATGGATAATATATACATTTGGTCCAAGAATAAAGAGGTTTTTAATAAAATGCATTTTACGATATTTTAGTGTATGTACAAAGTGTTTACAATATATGAAAGAAAAGTACATTAAGTAATTCGATCTCTTGTTATAAACCACGTTCTTTACATAAATTCACTTAGATATACCACAGATAAACAGTAAAAACATACTTTTATTTACATATCAATTACGACAAAGATACAAATATACACTTTACGGTACACAACATAGTTAACAGTTAACACTAAATGTTTGCATAATGTCTTCAGGATTCCCAATAATTACACTGACTCTGAAACAAATTGGGTTATTTAGCTAGTGGTAAATATGACTTCATAAAATTAATAATAATATTCTTTTGCCTTAATACTCCAGGGCCCTTATTATTTAACTTGCAATAGCGATATCGACAGCGAACTTGCATACAAAAACGCCGGGTTTGCTGCCGCTAGCTATCGGAAGCTATTTGATGTTGCAGCGTACGGGCACTGGTTTCGCTAATTTGGAATTACGTGGTTTATAAATCATATAGTAATAGTCATTCAGCTAAGGTTCAAAGTCAAGACGGAAGCCGGTTGTGTTGTGCCGATCGAAAATAAAGTCATTCCTTATCGGTGAGTTAAACAATGATGGTGATAATGACAACAAAATAAAGGAAACTTACAGGCGGTTAGAACACATTCAGACTGTCATATGAGTTTTGCGTCCGGCGGCGCGTCGTCGTCCTCCTCGAACCTTATCCGGCGTTGTCTCTCGTCCGGTGGGGCTTCGGGCTCCGCGCCGCCGGCCGCCAGTCACACGCGGTCATCGCCTCCGCCCGCCCCGCCGGACCGTACAAACTGTATCATGTATTACAACCAAACATTTAATTTATTACGTATAATTTGGTTTTTAACACAATGTGAGATATATCTAGAACATTTATTATTAATATTGACAAAAAAAAAAAAAAGGTGTGGTTGGGGGGGGCCGCCCCGGGGGGGGGGGGGGGGTGTTTTTTTCGCGCCCCCCCCCCCCCCCCCCCCCCCCCCCCCCCCCCCCCCCCCCCCCCCCCCCCCCCCCCCCCCCCCCCCCCCCCCCCCCCCCCCCCCCCCCCCCCGTTTCCTCTCCCCGGGGGGGGGGGGGGGGGGGGGCCCCCCCCCCCCCCCCCCCCCCCCCCCCCCCCCCCCCCCCCCCCCCCCCCCCCCCCCCCCCCCCCCCCCCCCCCCCCCCCCCGGGGGGGGGGGGGGGGCCCCCCCCCCCCCCGCCCCCGGGGCCCCCCCCCCCCCCCCCCCCCCCCCCCCCCCCCCGGCGGGGGGGGCCGCCCCGCTCGCGGTTGTCCTCCGCGGGGGGGGGGGTGGGGGGGGGGCTCTCCCCCCCCCCCCCCCCCCCCCCCCCCCCCCGCCCCCCCCCCCTTCTCCTCTTTTCGTCCCCGGGGGGCGGCGCCCCCCCCCCCCCCCCCCCCCCCCCCCCCCCCCCCCCCCCCCCCCCCCCCCCCCCCCCCCCCCCCCCCCCCCCCCCCCCCCCCCCCCCCCCCCCCCCCCCCCCCCCCCCCCCCCCCCCCCCCCCCCCCCCCCCCCCCCCCCCCCCCCCCCCCCCCCCCCCCCCCCCCCCCCCCCCCCCCCCCCCCCCCCCCCCCCCCCCCCCCCCCCCCCCCCCCCCCCCCCCCCCCCCCCCCCCCCCCCCCCCCCCCCCCCCCCCCCCCCCCCCCCCCCCCCCCCCCCCCCCCCCCCCCCCCCCCCCCCCCCCCCCCCCCCCCCCCCCCCCCCCCCCCCCCCCCCCCCCCCCCCCCCCCCCCCCCCCCCCCCCCCCCCCCCCCCCCCCCCCCCCCCCCCCCCCCCCCCCCCCCCCCCCCCCCCACACAACCCCCCCCCCCCTCCCCCCCCCCCCCCCCCCCCCCCCCCCCCCCCCCCCCCCCCCCCCCCCCCCCCCCCCCCCCCCCCCCCCCCCCCCCCCCCCCCCCCCCCCCCCCCCCCCCCCCCCCCCCCCCCCCCCCCCCCCCCCCCCCCCCCCCCCCCCCCCCCCCCCCCCCCCCCCCCCCCCCCCCCCCCCCCCCCCCCCCCCCCCCCCCCCCCCCCCCCCCCCCCCCCCCCCCCCCCCCCCCCCCCCCCCCCCCCCCCCCCCCCCCCCCCCCCCCCCCCCCCCCCCCCCCCCCCCCCCCCCCCCCCCCCCCCCCCCCCCCCCCCCCCCCCCCCCCCCCCCCCCCCCCCCCCCCCCCCCCCCCCCCCCCCCCCCCCCCCCCCCCCCCCCCCCCCCCCCCCCCCACCCCCCCCCCCCCCCCCCCCCCCCCCCCCCCCCCCCCCCCCCCCCCCCCCCCCCCCCCCCCCCCCCCCCCCCCCCCCCCCCCCCCCCCCCCCCCCCCCCCCCCCCCCCCCCCCCCCCCCCCGCCCCCCCCCCCCCCCCCCCCCCCCCCCCCCCCCCCCCCCCCCCCCCCCCCCCCCCCCCCCCCCCCCCCCCCCCCCCCCCCCCCCCCCCCCCCCCCCCCCCCCCCCCCCCCCCCCCCCCCCCCCCCCCCCCCCCCCCCCCCCCCCCCCCCCCCCCCCCCCCCCCCCCCCCCCCCCCCCCCCCCCCCCCCCCCCCCCCCCCCCCCCCCCCCCCCCCCCCCCCCCCCCCCCCCCCCCCCCCCCCCCCCCCCCCCCCCCCCCCCCCCCCCCCCCCCCCCCCCCCCCCCCCCCCCCCCCCCCCCCCCCCCCCCCCCCCCCCCCCCCCCCCCCCCCCCCCCCCCCCCCCCCCCCCCCCCCCCCCCCCCCCCCCCCCCCCCCCCCCCCCCCCCCCCCCCCCCCCCCCCCCCCCCCCCCCCCCCCCCCCCCCCCCCCCCCCCCCCCCCCCCCCCCCCCCCCCCCCCCCCCCCCCCCCCCCCCCCCCCCCCCCCCCCCCCCCCCCCCCCCCCCCCCCCCCCCCCCCCCCCCCCCCCCCCCCCCCCCCCCCCCCCCCCCCCCCCCCCCCCCCCCCCCCCCCCCCCCCCCCCCCCCCCCCCCCCCCCCCCCCCCCCCCCCCCCCCCCCCCCCCCCCCCCCCCCCCCCCCCCCCCCCCCCCCCCCCCCCCCCCCCCCCCCCCCCCCCCCCCCCCCCCCCCCCCCCCCCCCCCCCCCCCCCCCCCCCCCCCCCCCCCCCCCCCCCCCCCCCCCCCCCCCCCCCCCCCCCCCCCCCCCCCCCCCCCCCCCCCCCCCCCCCCCCCCCCCCCCCCCCCCCCCCCCCCCCCCCCCCCCCCCCCCCCCCCCCCCCCCCCCCCCCCCCCCCCCCCCCCCCCCCCCCCCCCCCCCCCCCCCCCCCCCCCCCCCCCCCCCCCCCCCCCCCCCCCCCCCCCCCCCCCCCCCCCCCCCCCCCCCCCCCCCCCCCCCCCCCCCCCCCCCCCCCCCCCCCCCCCCCCCCCCCCCCCCCCCCCCCCCCCCCCCCCCCCCCCCCCCCCCCCCCCCCCCCCCCCCCCCCCCCCCCCCCCCCCCCCCCCCCCCCCCCCCCCCCCCCCCCCCCCCCCCCCCCCCCCCCCCCCCCCCCCCCCCCCCCCCCCCCCCCCCCCCCCCCCCCCCCCCCCCCCCCCCCCCCCCCCCCCCCCCCCCCCCCCCCCCCCCCCCCCCCCCCCCCCCCCCCCCCCCCCCCCCCCCCCCCCCCCCCCCCCCCCCCCCCCCCCCCCCCCCCCCCCCCCCCCCCCCCCCCCCCCCCCCCCCCCCCCCCCCCCCCCCCCCCCCCCCCCCCCCCCCCCCCCCCCCCCCCCCCCCCCCCCCCCCCCCCCCCCCCCCCCCCCCCCCCCCCCCCCCCCCCCCCCCCCCCCCCCCCCCCCCCCCCCCCCCCCCCCCCCCCCCCCCCCCCCCCCCCCCCCCCCCCCCCCCCCCCCCCCCCCCCCCCCCCCCCCCCCCCCCCCCCCCCCCCCCCCCCCCCCCCCCCCCCCCCCCCCCCCCCCCCCCCCCCCCCCCCCCCCCCCCCCCCCCCCCCCCCCCCCCCCCCCCCCCCCCCCCCCCCCCCCCCCCCCCCCCCCCCCCCCCCCCCCCCCCCCCCCCCCCCCCCCCCCCCCCCCCCCCCCCCCCCCCCCCCCCCCCCCCCCCCCCCCCCCCCCCCCCCCCCCCCCCCCCCCCCCCCCCCCCCCCCCCCCCCCCCCCCCCCCCCCCCCCCCCCCCCCCCCCCCCCCCCCCCCCCCCCCCCCCCCCCCCCCCCCCCCCCCCCCCCCCCCCCCCCCCCCCCCCCCCCCCCCCCCCCCCCCCCCCCCCCCCCCCCCCCCCCCCCCCCCCCCCCCCCCCCCCCCCCCCCCCCCCCCCCCCCCCCCCCCCCCCCCCCCCCCCCCCCCCCCCCCCCCCCCCCCCCCCCCCCCCCCCCCCCCCCCCCCCCCCCCCCCCCCCCCCCCCCCCCCCCCCCCCCCCCCCCCCCCCCCCCCCCCCCCCCCCCCCCCCCCCCCCCCCCCCCCCCCCCCCCCCCCCCCCCCCCCCCCCCCCCCCCCCCCCCCCCCCCCCCCCCCATTAATATTGACAATACGGGAAATGTGAGAGGTTGCCGGTTTTAAAGGGAAATGTACAGTTAGGCAAGATTTGTAACTATTGAGGCACTAGATAAAGCTCGCTAAGGGCGTAGTAATGTAATTTAACATCATTAAAAATTACTAACATAGTTCTTAAGTCAAAATTGTTTAGAGCTGTCTATGAAGCCAAAGGTCTGCCTTCAAAATTACACAATTACTAAATAATATCTCAATAATAAAACTATCCCAATCGGGTAAACAGTTTTTTTAAAATAATTGCAGAGATACAGAAAGGTGCGTTGGAAAACCTTGAACTGGTGGAACTTTCTCCTATTACGGTTGGATTTTAGCTTTCTACGCTAAGTTCTACTGTTATATTGGTCAATGAGCTACTCCGTACTTTCAAAAATCTAAAAGTTTTACTCACAGAGACTGTAGTATTAGTAGTGGAGTTAGCTCTTGGCCTGAAGGTGAGAATTCTCCATCGTCTCCGGAGCTGGGCCAGCACTTCGCCATTACAAAAGCAGTACAGCACAGCCACGCAAAGACCTTGCAACGACGTAATAATGGCTGCCACGTACTCATAGGCCCGCCACCAGCTGGCTTCACGGCTGGGCCGGAATGGTGTCAGCAGGTATTGAACACCTACAACCAACATTTTTGCCGTTATTGCTGATAATCTATATTCTTGTAATTTTATTAAATGGAAAATTATTTTAGCCCGACTAATTAGTTTGTTAACACGCAGTTAGAGCTTGGTGGAGGGATTACGCTAAATACGTTCTATTTGTCGGTTAATTTTGAAGATGAATATTAAATCATTAATTAGTTCGCCATTAAATCTGTAGCCTAGTAGTGGCTTAAAATACTTTAAACAAGAAAATATTAAAATACAATAGTTATTTCCTTACCCAAAAGCGGTGCCAGCAAGCAGGTAGCCCTTAGTGCATGAAGGGCAGTCGCAGAAGGCCTCGCGACTCCCGCCCCGCCGCCCGCCCTTAACTTAGTACACAACACTCTCACTATGTTACACAAAAACGCAAGATTCAAAATCACAGTCGCAAGAACTAGAACTGCTAACTCCGGTCTTGGAGCACCTTCATCCGCCCAGCAGAAGGGATCGTTGGCAGCCCCACGTCTTGCCGCGTGAATTATTGCTGAAGGTATGGGTAGGAGCCATCCGGCTGCCAAGAGAACTCTGACTAAGCGTCGCTCCGAGACAAACGCGCTGACTAGAACTGTGTGGAGATATAATCTGTAAGGCAAAACCATTTTCATTATTATTAAATTTTTCGAACTTCCACCACTGTCCCTTACTTTAGCCTTCTATCTCATATTAGTAACTCAATTTATTGGTTTCATCTCCTATTAATCATGACATACCCTTCGCATAACATCCAGGTGTAGTTGGTGAGAAGAGCGTATTGGAGTACAGCGTTGAGGAGTTGGCACCAGGGTGGGTTTTCCTTTGGAGTGTCTGCATCGTTGACTACAAGGCCGTACCACGCCAACCACAACGCATTGTTCAATGCGAACGACGCAAATAAGTTTATGTGCACTGTTATTCTTGCGCAGCGAAGACTTCTGAAAATGGAGTTTCCTTGTTCACGAATGTTTCTATTAAGAACATTTATAGAAAAATATTATAGTTAAGCTTACTTGAAATATAACAGAATAGCTAGAGAGATAAGTAGAGCAATGAGAGATATGCTGTAGCCTGTCTGGAACAATATTATAACTTCGCTGACGTCCTGAAATAACAAGAACCGTTATTTTCTTAAATATCTTTACTTGACAATTATTTAATTAGTTTACGCCTACGATGCTTATGTCAGTTTCATTTTAATATAAATTTGGCTATTTATTAGAAAAGTTAGCGCCATTAGAGCCAAGCCAACTTTGTAATTTATATTGTCATTTTGCTTTTTTGTTCCATTTGAGTGAGAGATATATGAGAGTATGGAATCATTAGATTTGATGATTGATGTCATAATAATACAGATGTTTTATAATTTATCGAATCGATTGCTGTAACAAAATGTACTAAACAATATTATTTGTTTTTAAGTAATGCAAAATCGGAAACGAAAAAATAAATATGTATTATTCGTAACAATTGGGCAAATTCAATCTGATCAGAAATCTATAGAATAATCGCGCACCCGGAAGATGTGAACATGGAGCCATCGGTGCATGGCGACCCTTATTGTTTACGTCTGGCTTCCGACGCAGACAACTATGTGTGATAAACATAATTGTCACGACACTTCCCAGACTGAGTGTATTGCAATATACCCCAAAGCCGTGTTTATTATTCGTAAATAATTAAACATATACCAACAATATATATCTTGCCTTTGCACATAAGAATGTTTGAGAGGAGGAAACACCGTTTATTAACAAATTAAAATGCTATGCTTTATACAAATACGAAGATACTTTTTTATTCTTTCAGCGAGTCCTACATATGTAAACAACATTATTTATGTAAATAAAGTAATAAATTACTCCTAGTCTCTCAATAATAAAATAATTCACGTTTATATTCGTTCTATAAGTTTGGTTCTTGTTTTGTTTAAGTCGTGTATGAGATTACCTCCTCTGCCTTAACGCAAGTGGTGTAATTAGACCAAGGTTTTCCAGAATCTGGGTGTTCCCACCACGTTCCATCAGATGTACATTCCTTGTGTGCCCATACTGAAAAAAAAATTACCTTATTTATTTAATACCCAATTTATTTATCACACTAAATCTTATCAAGCTACTAACATATTCGGAAATACACGTTGATTTGATGGCTATAAACATAGATTAAATTCATGAGAAAATTGTGGGTATAACTGGGTTTCACTAATTGTATTTCCATTTCAATAATTGGTTTTGTGTAAGAACAAAACTTTCACAAACTTTCTCAGAACAATTCATGTTTCCCCGAACATTTACCTCTTTAAACTTACATAGCTTCTGGTACCGACAAAATTTTCGTCACTTTATAGCATAATCTATCACGCTTAAGAACTAATCCAATTAAATGTTTGATACCACAATTTAGTTGTCATTAAATAAGCGTGAATTGTAATTTAAGATAGTTTAAATATATCTACGCATTATACAATTGGTAAATATTTTTAAGTTTAAGTAAAAGTTTCTTTTGTCACCTGTATTAAAGATTTGTAATACAAGTTCACATCGTAATCCTCTTTCATTTCTCCTGTGCGATATAAAATCGAGGACTTTCAGATAACTGTACTATATTATGTGTCCCTAAAGACTACCTTTACCTTTAGGTTTTGCCTTTTTGAGTCCGATGGGGACTGGCTTTGTATATATAGCAACACTGTTTCACAATATGAATTTACACGTGTAAAACCTTGCCATCGAGGCATTTCCGAAATATTACGTCTGGGAACAGAACCCTGTGAGAAGGAAGGAGCTAAATTAGCTACGACTTTTTTGACCAATAATGAGGCTAAGTGCTCAAACTGAGTTCACCAACCTATAACCTAGTATTGTCTTTGATTGACATAACCTTTACACATTTAAAGAAAAAACTTTTTTTTAGTTTGTTTTTTTTACGAAACGTCGGATACAATTTACAAATTATGTAAAATAATTGTAAATTTATAATAATACATAACTTTAATCCGGTTAAAAAGTTTTTTCTTTAAACCTATAACCTATAAACCTGTGAGAAGTAAGTTTAATAATCGATATACATACATTCTGGGCTAAATCCGGGTACAAATTCGGGGCAGTGTGCAATCGCAGTGCCGTTTGCTGGCGTATGTGGCCAGCATAGCCAAGTATCGTATGTGCCTTTGCAGTATAACCCTGAGGAAAAACTAATGAATTAATGATAGCAGAGCAGGGCAGATAATAATACGTGTCTTGATAATGGGTATAACAACCAATAATAAAATTACAGTATTTAATTTTACATTACCACAAGTCCATTCATGATTAACTCAATTTACCAAGCGCAACCACTACGATTACCCGATATTTTTTTATTTAAATTTTAGGTCGGCAATAAATACGACTAATTAATTAATGGATGACGCGTACTCCATCAATTAATTTGTTTCACAACTAATTCTGCACATTAGTCGCCTTAAGATTACCACCGGAGAGTACGGTTACGTTCAGTTACAGAAAAATAAGTATATTTTATGCTATATATGTATATAGCCTACTACGTAAAGCCTAAAATTATGAAATGTGTCTGCTCCATTAGAAGCCCCAACTGAAATATAGTATTATTAGCCCTGTATCATGAAATACCTTTGCGGCCCCACTAATTATATTTATAACTCAGTTATTACGGTTGCAGTACGTCAATAAAAGCTACAAAATAACATTTCGGATGATGGGAGGCTGCCACGCTCACTTAATTTTAAAACGTTTCATGTGATATCATTTCAATAGCTTTGTGCCTCCCGCTGGCTTTTAACATCAATTTCTGTCGAATATCCGTGTGGAGGATAAAGGTAACATGTTTAAATATTTTTGTAACAATCAATATCGTTTACACCAGGCTCCAAAGGGAATTTGGGGATTTTCTCAAAAAATATTCAAAACCCCCCGTAAAAGGAAAATTTACCAAAAAACTTTTTTTAATTTTGGGGGGTTCTTAAAAAAAACCCCCCCCGGGGGGGGGTTTTCTCCCCCCCCCAAATATTTTTTTTTTTTTTTTTGGGGGAAAAGGGGGGGGGGGAAATTTTTTGTCCTTTTTTTTTCCCCCCCCCCCCCCCCCTTTTTTTGTGTTGTAATATAAAGACAAAATCCTGAAACACTGAAGCTAAGTATTTTAGGAATGTATATCAATGATGAATGAAAATACGGTTTTTTATATTAGGTCCTTCAGAAAGGAGGGGGGGTTTTGGTGGGGGGGGAAAAAAAGGAAAAAATTTTTAAAAAAAAATTTTTTTTTTTAAAAAAAGGAGGGTGGTTTTTTTTTTTCCCCCCCCCCCCCCCCCCCGTGGTTTGGGTTTCCTTTTTTTTTTTTTAAAAAAGGGGGGGGGGGGGGGGGTGAAATTTGGGGGGGGGGGGGGGGGGGCCCCCCCGGCCGTTTTTTTTCCTCCCTTTTTTGTTTTTTTGTTTTGTTTTTGTTTGTGGGTTGGGTGGGGGGGGGGGGGGGGGGGGGGGGGGGGGGGTTGTCCCCCCCCCCCCCTGCCTGTTTTTTTTTTTTTGTTGTTTTTGGGTTGGGTGTGTGTGTGTGTGTGTGTGTGTGGGGGGGGGGGGGGGGGGGTGGGGGTGGTTTGTGTTTGTGGTTTTTTTTTTTTTTTCCTTTTTTTTTTTTGTTTTTTTTTTTTTTTTGTCCTCCTCTGGTTGGGTGTTGGTTTTGTTGTTTTTTTTCCCCCCCCCCCCCCCCCCCCCCCCCCCCCCCCCCCCCCTTTTGGGGTTTTTTGTTTGCCGTGGGTTGGTGTGGGGGGTTGGGTGGGGGTGCGCCGCTGTGTTGCTTGGTTGTTTGTTTTTTTTTTTTTTTTTTTTTTTTTTTTTTTTTTTTTTTTTTTTTTTTTTTTTTTTTCTTTTTCTTTTTTTTTGTGCCCCCCCCCCCCCCCCCCCCCCCCCCCCCCCCCCCCCCCCCCCCCCCGGGGTCCGTTTGGTTTCCTCCCCCCTTTTTCTTTTTCTTTTTCTTTTTTTTGTCCCCCTCTTTTTTTTTTTTTTTTCCTTTCTTTTTTTTTTTGTTGGTTGGTTGTTTTCCCCGCCCCCCCCCCCCCCCCCCCCCCCCCCCCCCCCCCCCCCCCCCCCCCCCCCCCCCCCCCCCCCCCCCGCCCCCGGTGGTGTTTTTTTGGGGTGGTTTTTTTTTTTTTTCCCCCCCCCCCCCCCCCCCCCCCCCCCCCCCCCCCTTTTTTTTTTTTTTTTTTTTTTTTTTGTTTTTTTTTTTTTTTTTTGGTGGGGTGTTGTTTTGTTTTTTTTTTTTTTTTTTTTTTTTTTTTTTTTTTTTTTTTTTTTTTTTTTTTTTTTTTTTTTTTTTTTTTTTTTTTTTTTTTTTTTTTTTTTTTTTTTTTTTTTTTTTTTTTTTTTTTTTTTTTATTTTTTTTTAAAAAAAAAATTTTTTAATATTTTCTTTTCCCCCAACTTTCCCCCCTCCCTTCCTTCCCCCCCCCCCCCCCCCCTTTTTCCCCTTCCCCCCCCCCTTTCAAACCCCCCGCCGGGGGGCCCCAAAAAAAAAAAAAGGGGGGGGGGGGGGGGGCCCCCCCCCCCCCTTTTCCTTTTCCTTCCCCCCCCTTCCCTCCAACAAAATTTTAAATAGTTGTTTGGGGGGGGGGGGGGGGGGGGGGGGGGGGGGGTTTTCTTTTTCCTCCCCCCCCCTCCCCCTCCCCTTTTCCTTTTGGTTTCTTTTTTTTTTTTGTTTTTTTTTTTCCCGCCGTGGGTTGTCCCGCCCCCCCCCCCCCCCCCCCCCCCCCCCCCCCCCCCCCCCCCCCTTCCCCCCTTCTTTCCCCTCCCCCCCCCCCCCCCCCCCCCTTTCTCCCCCCCCCCCCCAATTAAAACCCCCCCCCCCCCCCCCCCCCCCCCCCCCCCCCCCCCTTTCCTTTTTTTTTTTTTTTTTTTGTTTTTTTTTTTTGGCCCTGCCCCCCCCCCCCCCCCCCCCCCCCCCCCCCCCCCCCCCCCCCCCCCCCCCCCCCCCCCTTTTTTCTTTTTTTTTTTTTTTTTTTTTTTTCCCCTTCCCTTTTTTTTCCCCCCCCTCCCCCCCCCCCCCCCCCCCCCCCCCCCCCCCCCCCCCCCCCTTTTCCCTTCCCCCTTTTCCTCTTTCCCCTTTTTCTTTCCCCCCCCCCCCCCCCCCCCCCCCCCCCCCCCCCCCCCCCCCCCCCCCCCCCCCCCCCCCCCCCCCCCCCCCCCCCCCCCCCCCCCCCCCCCCCCCCCCCCCCCCCCCCCCCCCCCCCCCCCCCCCCCCCCCCCCCCCCCCCCCCCCCCCCCCCCCCCTCCCCCTTCCTTTCCCTTTTTTTCCTTTTCCCCCCCCCCCCCCCCCCCCCCCCCCCCCCCCCCCCCCCCTTTTTTCCTCTTTTTTCCTTTTTTTTTTTTTTTTTTTTTTTTTTTTCCCTTTTTTTTTTTTCTCCTTTTTTTTTTTTTTTTTTTTTTTTTTTTTTTTTTTTTTTTTTTTTTTTTTTTTTTTTTTTTTTTTTTTTATATATATACTAAACATATTCGATTTTTTTTTTTTCCCTTTCAAAAACCCCTTTTTTTTTTTTTGGGTTTTTTTTTTTTTTTAGACGATTGGCCTACAATCCCACCTGATGTTAAGTGATCTGGCCTCTTCGAGGGCAACCCTGTCCAGGAGATGCCTATTTAGCCGCCGCTTAAATTTACCCATAATATACTACGATATAAATTGGTTTATGATATATTTGGAAGTCCAGAGTAAGCTCTACCAGGAGGTGGTTCCGTGTTGTTGTTGGCGATGTCACACTCTGCTTGCTCCCGAGCAATTCGCTCCGGATCTTCCATGGTCTTCCTATTGATTTCTATGCGCTATTAACCTGCCTTCCATTTTCCTGAAAGAAAACATTTATGTGATAATTTCAAGATAATATTAGTGTTTTATTTTAAGGAAGCCCGAGTCGTATTAGTTTTCCTTTTATGAATGCATGTTAATAAAACTGGTAAAAAAAATCATTGGCGCTACAACCTTTTTAGGTCTGGACCGCAGATTTGTATATCTGTTTCATGATAATTTGTCAATCTAATAGGCACGTAGGTGATCAGCCTCCTGTGCCTGACGCACGCCGTCGACTTTTTGGGCCTAAGGCAAGCCGGTTTCCTCGATTGGTGCACAGCCGGGGATCGATCCTCAGGGTTGAGAGTCGCACGCTGAAGCCACAAGGCCAACACTGCTTATATAACAAAACTGGTAGCAAGTCAAAACTAGGGATAGTAGATTTGTGACATAGAAGACCACAATTTTTGTTCTTCTATAATATTTTTTTTTGTACAACATAGTTACTGCTATTACGCTGTTCCTTTTCTATGATCAGTGTTAGCCATTAGTGGTTAAGCGTGTTACCCTTCGCTTATTGTGTGAATGCCGATAAATCCATAAATCGACAACATGCTTGAATAATGAAGTCACCTACAGTAAAAGAAAAGCGATCAAGGAAACAGACGCAAAATTATGTCTGCCCTTTATCTCATTAGCGGTTTAGAGAATTCGTCCTTTTTCTATATAGCTTTTTACTAATATTGAAGTGACTCATTAAAATAAAGATACATCGAGCTAAAACGTCGTCACCTAAACGATATTATTTTACCGGGGAGTGTCCGCCCATCCCTGACCAAATAACACATTTTGCCAACTCCGCTTATAATGATATCAAAAAAGTTTCCAAATCCACAATAATCTCTGGTACGAAAAGGATTTGTTTACTTTTAAGAGCTATGAGGAAGTTGAACATTTATAACAAGGAGTAGGTTATGCGAACAAAACTGTGTTGCCTATTAATCGCTTTGAAGTTCAGCTTTCTAATCGTAATCATAATTAATCTAGATATTAATAAAATTCAAAGATTATTATATATAGCCTTTGAGGGACTTCCAACAACTAAAAATATTAAAGCACACGAACGAAATAAAAGAACTAATTTTAATCGTTAATTTTAAACTACTACTAGTTATATATTAATAAAATTTAGATATTAAAGTAGCTTAGAATGGTTTCTTTTTCAGATCGAAGATTTTATCATAATCATTAAAAAGATGACAAATTTATTAATTTACCTTTTACAACCAAGGAGTAATCAAATTGTTCGAATATTTAACATTTTTATTGGCAGATAAACAAAGGGCGGCTTAAACCTTATTTGTATCCCAGAAGCAACAGCTACTAATTAGCCTTTAATTGTCATAATGGCAGTAGGAAGTCAATAACAGAACCATTCCCCATCAGCGGGGCGTGGGGTCAACAGTCGGTCCCGGCGCTAGATTGACAATTCCGATCCAATAACAATCCCGAACGTTTAAATCCAATATAGCGAATTCTCAAAGGACAGAAGGCAATCAATTAAATTGTGGAATCAAATAATGTCGAATTACCCGACGGTCGGCTCCCGCCAGACCCTGATTTACAGATGCGTAATAAACTTAACCACTCAATGAGGATTTACAAACCGCAATTTTCTTCTGCTTATTCTAAAGATACCGACGCTCTTTCATCCTTTTTCTGCTTATTTTAGAGATAACGGCCCGAAATGTGGGGGTTTGGGGATTCATTATGAATTATTTTTCCACGATGAACGTTACTTTGTGTTACAAGTGCTCTTCCAAGATTTTGAGCGAAATATAAAGAATTAACTGTGACTTCCAGTGTAATTTAACATTGTATCTTTATACCCGTCTTTTATACACACAAAATATTGGTTCATCACAAATGACTGTTTAATGTGCAGCAAAGTGTTTCTGCTTAAGTGATAATGCCACTTATCTGGCATCTATTGGTATTAAATTTATACAAACAGTTTAGATCACTTTCACTTAGAGTATAAGCACATTTTCCAAAAACTAATTTTCATTATTTTAGGAGTAATAAATTTGAGATGCACATAGGCTCCGCAAATATTCGCACAATTAGGCCTCGATGACTGGTGCGAAGCTTTTCTTATTAGCCCGGAAATAGATACCGCTTTTGCCGCCCTCTGTAGATCGAAGAACTTTTAAATACCTTCTTGTATTTACACACTAATGTATAAGTAAAAACTTGCTGGTGTCAATCTAAGATTAGAAAAGGCACTGCGGAGATATTTATTAGCAAAATTAGATAAACAATTGATGAGCTATTTAAGTTTTATGTCCTAAGACTAGGCCATGGCTAGAAGATACTGAATCAAGACATAAAGACTGTGGTATATGGAGCACTGTACATAATACTATATGAAAGTGGTCGTAACATCGCCATTACATCTGATGGCGCGAGGCAATAAAAATGTTATAAAACACTTAATTGCGAATGCCTGCGACATTCCACACGTCGTTGTTAAAAAATCCGATTATAATTTACTACGGAGAGGCCCAGCTCCTTTATTGTGTTGATATTTTGACCTTTATCTATTTCAATATACACTATATACCTTTCTGCTAGTTAATTATTAGTTTTATTATTAAGTACTGCATAAAATAATTATTTATTAGCAAGATTCCAATTCAGCACGTTTAATTGACTCACCCTGTGTACAACAACTTTGTATACGTTTATTTTATTAACAATCGTTGAAACTTGCTTTATTATTCGTAGTTTATTAATCTACTTACAGTTAGATAATCAGAAGTGAAGCTGCGAGTGCAAGCATGTGGCGGAAATAAATCAGCCAGGATAACCACAATTCACAAAGCTCCAGACACGTTTCCGATCGGAAGCCTACTGCTTACCGGAGTGCGACTGGAGTTATTAGAAACCGAGCGACGTCAAGGCTGGACACTTCGTTATAAAAAGTTTTTTAATATTAGAAATTCGGCTTTGTACACAATTCATAAACGATATCATAAATGTAAGAAATATATCAAAATGCAATCGCAAATTGTGTTTTAAGCAATACTTATACAAATGCCACAATTAAAATATTTGGGAGGAGACAGCCCTCAAATTGGCAATAAAATCCGAAATTGCGGTGATGAAACTAAGTCTGGCAATCAACGAGATATTATTTAAAATAAAAACATTGTTTAACAATAACTATTGTATTAATATTTACCGTTAAAAGCTGTCTGTTACATTGATGATTGGTATTGCTGAAAGTTATATCAATGTCATAGTTGTTGATTTTTTTAAATATTATTAAGATAAATAGTATCTTTGGTTGAATATGCTAACTATATAACATCTCGTGATTGTATCACTTTTTTCGGTTTGCATTATAAATTATAATTAGAATTTTATAGCACCTTATTGCGTATGAATCAAACAACATCCGCATCGCTTAAGTTCAAGGTTAATTAAGATTTACAATCGTTCTTAACTTGTTAGATGTCAAGTATGCATTAAACTTAAAGATGTGATCAAGTTTTGTTTTATTTTCCGCCGCAGAGCAGGCGGTTAATAACAAAGGGCTCAAATATAAGGCTTTCCTCCCTTCGATTTTGTTCCTTTTGGGCCGTGGGGTTCAAGTGCACAGACGCTAATTAAAGAGTTTAGTTGGCTCCTGGTAGATAGTACCGGTGACCCTAGACCTGGTGCTTTCTTCGCTCAACAAATAAGTATCGCAATACAGCGAGGAAATGATGCCAACGTTAAAGGTACACTACCACAGGGACCAACATTTTTAAATTTGTTTTTTATTACTATACACTTCTATTTAGTACAATTCAGACGGTAAAGTTAGATTAAATTTGACTTCGTAATGCAGAAACACTCACGTTAATCTCACAATACGGTATTCTGTGTACAGTAATTATTACTGTAGTTACGTATCCATATATTCTGATTTCGTGAATAATAATGAACACATTTCGCGTTGTTGAAATGAAAAGCCTTCTAAAATAACACATTGTTTTATATATGGCGTAGTTATGTGCTGACGACATTGTACTATTTCCGTAAGCTATTGTGTTTAAATGTAGCGTTTAAGAAAAAAATAATAATATAGGGTTATGCTCATAATTAAAATTGATCAACAAATATCTCTCACCACTCGCAAAATTTTTGCGTAAGGGGTGTTCAGACAGCTTCCTACAGTAATGTAAGTAATCATCTGCAACTTAGGAATAATACTAAGCAAATTTATTTGAAGTTATTTATGGAGTGATTTAATATTTCCTACACGAAAGGAAAGGACCAAAAGGAAGAAGAACAAGGTGCCCTAAAAAAAGGTGGATAGAAGAAATAGAAGCGGTAGCAGGAAGCGAATGGAGAAAGAAAGCAATGGACAGAGTTAGTTGGAGAAAGCTGGAGGAGGCCTTTCCCCATGAAGGGGTTCCGATCGACGGTACTGAAGGTAGCTAGGATAAAGGATAACAAGATAACAATTATGTATAAAATGTGTCAATAATAATAAATAATGTAAAAATCTAAGCACTATTTTATTATTTTTTTTGTCATCATTGGAAATTAAACGGGCTTTATTATTATTATCTTATTATTTAAACAAGATTATTGGAAACGATAAATAAAATCTGAGAAAGTTATTTGGAATACTTATCGTTTTTGTGTCGACATTGATAAGGAAACAGGGACACTAATAATATTTGGAGACAAACCTGGTTACTGACAACGTACACCATCCTTGGCAGTAAGCGAGGTCATGATCATTAAGTTGTGTAGAAACTCGAAACACAATGAGTATGGCTAACAATACGTTAAATATAATAAAGATTCATCCTATTTTACATATTGCGCTGCGCAAAACTTCGTGCAAACATAAGTTTATTCATGGACACGAAGGTTCTTTCCGTTACGAAAAGAAAATTAGATATTATTTTTACATTTAAATATATTTTAGATAAATTTAATAGTTTCCGGGTGTGCTTGGTGTTGATAATGCACTTAGTAACCTGTTATATTATTTTTCTCACTAAAAAGCGAAAAATTTTCGAATTCACTAATGAAGTTATGTATGTATATTGTATATGTTTTTAAAGTTCGGATAGAAAGAATTAAATTACAATCCAAGCGCTAACTTCTGATAAATGAGTCGATCAAATATCGTTAATTGAATATTAATTGGTCACACCCTCAGAAGCGACCACGTCTAAGTATATATAGTAGTAAGATTTGCAAGGCATATCTCATCTAGAATCCCCAAAGCAAAGGGAATAACGACCGCATTACACGGACTTGCACGCGAACTATTCATGTGGAGAGTTAGCATATATCATGGAGAATGTTTGAAAGATGTAAGTTCCTGTTCGGATAAATACCTTAAGCTGAATACCACCAGCAAAGGTCAGCATAATTCGAAATTCCATCGCTCGTATCCCGTATAAGAATTTTATTTTGTATTACCGTGAAGAAAAGAGCCTACCTACTTTCTCCAGGCATGCAAAGATTTTTTTGGCCTTTATAACTTTTAACTGTTTCGTTTTAAATATGTCTTCTAAACATTATTCGATAATTTTGTTAAACCATCGTTTACATAATAACAATCACAGTTAACATTACCATCTTTAGTCTTCGTTAAATTCCTTGCATCCCTTTCCCAGATACTCGTTTTGGCTTGGACGTCGACAATAATTGCTATCTCGCCCTGTAAAATCCCCGTTCTCATAGTTTTCTTGTCTTTTCTTATAATTTGCCTTTAAATGATTGTCAGATTTGCAAATTGTATTTTATGTAATCACTGTGGAGAACACGTTGACAAGCTTTTTCAATCAATAAATATACCCCAGCTAGTTACACAACACAAGTATACGATTTCACAAAATGGCGCCATTACCCAATATTATAGTTTAAAGCTTGTACAAAGCTTCATTTACATTGTCTCGGCGTTATATGAAGTAATGCAGTCGATATTTCTCGGCACCCGCTCTAGTATTCATGATTTTATCGTCGACGACAAAATTAGATTTTGCATATATGCACTTTCTTATCACTATAATTTATAACTTTAATTCTTAAAATTTAACAATTAATCTAAGAGATATATGCAGTTTATATTGATGTACTGGGTTTTTTAACGAAATTAAATCACAATTGCGAACATCTAATATCATTTTTAAGAAGACTAATTGATTTCCCATCACACTTTATGTCTAATTGGTCTCTTAATTCCTGTTAAGGGTAAGCGTACTTATGTTAGTAAAATAACAAGTTTCATTTGAATGTACCTTCTGGACGAGGTCCCTACGCCACTGCGTGATCAGAGCCATACATTTTTATCGTAATAAGTAAGTTCTGCCTTTGGAGTACAGGTACCGGAAAAGGCGCGTTAAGACCGGAGCCAACTCAGGAGCACAAGTACGCAGCACAATTGGGGGAATGCCATCAGGCCCGCTGGATTTATGGATTGACTAATTAATATGCAATATACTGTTACCTTACAATACCCATATTCAAAGATATTAGGACCCGTTATGTGTAATCAATTGCTCAAGCGCATTGTTGTTTTCGCGATGCATGATTTGTACAATATAATATACTAATAAAAAATACTACTTTTGAATGATATTTATACTCAATATTCAGGACCATCGAAAGTAATGTTTGAAATGCGGAATATATATCTTCTTAAAACCTTCGACAGACCTAAGCTAATAAAATCTGCGTAAAATATTTAATATCAAACTAATTTAAGAAGCAGGGTTTTCTTTCCAGGACAAAGGTGCACTGATTTATATTTAATACGCGCGACACGCGTGCAAGTCACAGGTTGAGCTAAATATTATTTGATACTCGCCCAAATAGAGACTATTTCATTCAATAACTTTCTATACTCTTATTCACTTTGCATATAAAAGCAAATTTACAGCCTTCAATTATAGTATAATGCAGTTAGACCATAACATTTAATGGCCGTATTTCCCACATACTCCTATTTACCTGGTTTAATATAGCACGAGAGTCTAGAGGTAAGATATATCGTAGATCTAATCAGTCGATTCGACCCTATTCAAAAAACTAAATATAATGTTAATTTTGCCTAAAAGAGTCAAAGGTCGGGGAGGCGTACTTGAAAATATCTTTGAGCGTTTTCACATTGACCGCTTGTACTCTTAAAACAAGACATAGCCATAACATTTATTACTAACAAAAACACACACACCTAAACACACATAATAACAATAATCGAAGAAAAAAAAATAGGTAATGAGAGATATCAAAAAAAAAAAAAATCCCTTTTCCCTTTCGATTCGTTTCAAGTAAGTAATGCGTGTGTGCTGTGGTTGTAACTGGCCCTGGCTCAGTATTATGCTGCGGAGCAGAATGTTCCACAGCGCTGGTCATTCTGCCAGAGACCACAGCTGCTAATTTGCGCCTTAGGTGCAAAAAAAGAAAGAAAAAGAATGTAATAATACTTAGTAGAAAAAGAAAATGTAATTGTAAGTAATGAAGTCTTGTGTAAAGGTGTATAGTAAATAAAATAAAATTAAAAGTTAAAAATAAGAATAACTGTTAAGAAGTACATAAATACATATTATTATTATTAAAAACTTTAGTTTATTGTTATTTGCTTACTAGCTAATCCTATCACATCCATCAGTTTTAATTAACTTCTATTGTCCAATTGTAATTATATACTATTATTATTAATATAAAAGGAAGTAAATAGGAAGAAGGGAGGACATAATTTCGAATAAGTATATTGGTATTGTAAATCGTATTGACAATGTCAGTTAGTCGTATCGGAAGATATGATAGCAATTGGACTCCTGTATTCCGGAGCCACTCTCCGTCAATGCATTATGTAAGTGCTTCTTCAATTTATATTGAACGATCGCAGGAAGTAGGAATGAAATACTTAATACAATCAATCTGTACTAAAACACATTATATAGAAAAGAAAAAATGGATAATCTTATAGTAATGGACCAAGTTCTATACAAAAGAGTACGTAGCATAAAGTTGATTAAACTTGTATCGACGAAGTAAGAGAAAATGTCTGCTGTTGCACGAAACACAAGCAATGTTAGCAAACTTTAATTAAGCAAGGTTGGAATTTTCTCTAGAAAAATCAGCTATTGCAAAAGCTTTACACACAGCTCTACAATGTTTCTTGAATGCCAATAAAATGGTGGAAATGTACATGTAATTTGCAAATTCAAGGTTTTCGTTTTTTAGAGTTGTAATGTAAAAATAGCAGAAACGCTGGACTGGCGCAATAAAACCGTTTATTGGCTTTTACGACGACAGCTGCTTATCATCCGCAATTTGTTTATGATTAGAAGCATACACAGGGTTTCTGTTAGGCAAATGAGAGTTATTTGGGAAATCAGTTCAAAGGTCTTCGACTTTTTTTATTTCTTTGTCAGTAATAATTATATTTCCTTTGTAAATAACGGCCGGCCTAATTATTTATTCTAAGGGCGCACATTTTTTCCAAATTGTCATCTCCAGTGACACGGGGTTGTCAGATGGAAATGCCAGAATCTTATGATTATTTCATGAAATACTGAGTAGGTTCACAGATTGAAATCTTGGTCTTGGGCGAATTTCTAATTAACTGAAAATGCTATTTATATGTCATGGCGATATTCAAATATGCATTTTATTTTCATAATTATATTAATGATAACTTTAATAATAAGTAAGCATTTAAAATGATTTCTAAATCAAATACACTAATAGTATTATGTAATATGAATTACATAATTTAAAGAAAAACGCTTTTTACCGGATTAAAGTTATGTTTATTATTATAAATTTACAACTATTTGACATAATTTTAAATTTATCCGACGTTTCGCGTGCTTTACAGCGTGCGTGGTCACGGTGACTGAAGACAAAAGATGTTGAATGTCAAAAAGTATCACAGCTGCAGAGAAAGTTGCATTATCTGTATTTAATATTTATTTAATTACATAATTTTCTAAAAGTTTATAAATAAGAACGCGGTCAGACAGGGCCGAACACAATGGCGTGTCTTGATTGACGCATCAATGTCGTCTGGAGGATCGTCATTGTGTCAATTACTATGAACCGGCTGTTCCATGCATTTGTAATCATGTGAAGACAAACGCACGTTGAAGGTAATGTTGATTCATCAACGTAACTGAGATTACTTTGGGACAATGGAGATCGACATGATGATGCTAATGATATTAGGGCATTAGTAGCTATTTTTGTTTATTTACAAAAAATCTGTGGCGCTACAATCTTTTTAGGTCTGGGCCTCGGATTTCTGTATCTGTTTCATGATGTAAATCTAATAGGCACGTAGGTGCTCACCCTCCTGAGACACGCCGTCGCCTTTTTGCTTCTAAGACTAGCCGATTTCCTCACGATGTTTTCCTTCACATGTAGAGAGAAAGTCTATTGGTACACAGCTGGGGATCGAACCTACGACCTCAGGGATGAGAGTCGCACACTATTATTGTTTATTTATTCCCTTATAACACTTTGAAAATATTTGCCTAATTGTAATTTTTGATAGAATATCCAATAAATGGTCACCCTGTATGGTGTAATGATTACAAACATGTGAAGATTTGAAGTGAGAAAACTTTTCCAGCTGAATAAACAGCCGGATAGGCTCGCAGGTAAAAATAAAGTTTATTTACTCGCTCGCGCTCAGTCGCACCCACTACCGTGATTTTTCATCGTGTGACTCACAACACCAAGAGTATCAACAATTTCTGAGCTCACCGATAAAATATAATATACATCTTATGATGCCGTTTGTGGATTCTATCGTGTGTTTTGAGCATCAGTTGACCCATTACTTCGAACTGTAGGTAGTTCGCCACCCACACTGCTTGTCGATAACAAAATAGTCTTGTAATGTTATGGGAATAAAGCGTGTGAAATTATAACAATTTTATAAATATTTAATTTGAATTTATAAAATTGTACTATTTCGTCTAATATGTATTGAAATCTTTTTATAATAGAACCGTTTTCAGAATTACAATAACCTTTTGTTAACATAAATGTATCTTGTAAAAAAGAAGTAAAAGAGAAATAGTTTTACAAATAGTTTTACGTTTGAAAAATCTTTTATGTATCCAGAAAACGTAGTTGAAATAAAAGTAGGAACGTGTACGTTTTAGCTTATTTATGGGTTTTGTCTAGCGAATCTCTCAGGGGCCATCAATATTTTACATTTTCATTCATTTTCTGTATTGCCAATTGTCAAACCTTTCATGGCAAATAATCCTCACAGTATTAGGCACAATGTTTGACAATTCAATTTACATTTTTTTTTAAATCTTAATTATGAATAACTCGCGCATAAAAAATAGTTATGTATAAATAGTTAGGACCAATCTAGCTAAGTTAATTTCTTACTCATTGACGATTGTATTGTTTTCTCACTAAACTGTTAGACTTTTGCACGGGTGTTGCGTTACTGGAAGATAGTTTTATCAAAGATATGGCTCGAAATTAAAAGGTAATTTGTCATTTATTAGATTTCATTTGACGCGTTTTTTCTGAAATCCGGTAAAAACTTAACTGGGAAACAGTTGCTGTGTCTAACACCAGAAAGATAAGTTTCTAGGGGCGGAGGGCGAATAATGGGCGGAGGTATTTCCATGTCATACTGATCTTAGCACTGCGTGTTGTAGACAGTCAATCAATTACACCCATATTAAAAATAAACAGAATTTTAAGATAAAACAAGTCCCCATTGAAAGCTTAAAGTTCTAGAACGATATTTTATGTTTAAAAGATAAATTTATTGTACTGTGTTGTGTTACTGTCAGTAACTTTAATGCATTGATACTGAAATAGAATTTAGATTTTGTAATTCATGTCTTACACAAAAGTAAAAGCATTCCTTTGAGACACGACCGTTTGGTAGATGGGACACTTGTCGGCGGTAGATTGATGGTTCTTGATTATTCAATGGAATACGTAACCGAGGGTTTCGGATTCGGCATTCATGAATGATAACGTTCTAATTATGTCTAAGCATATAAAAAAATAATAATAAGATAATAATGCAATAATGTTTCAAAGTTGGGATACTATTTATGAAAGTTTCCACAGTTTCAAGATCAAAACGACTAATATATCTCTCAAAAATGCATATTTTGTGATTCTAAATTTAAGAGAGAATTATAACTACCAAAATTAACTTATATAATGCATTAGCTATAGATCTCTACAAAATCAAATGCACTATGATTCTCCTATCAAAGCTACATTAGTTTATTTATCAAATCATATTTGACCTTATAAAAAAATTATACAAATATTTATTCATGACAAGTAAGCATCGTAATTGTAAGATTAGGGAACCCTTTTAAGTAAAAAATACCTGTGGCAGGCTTACCAGCTCTTCCACAACAAACTTATCAGGCAATTCCATAACATTATGTGATTAGTTGTAACACAAATGTGACTTTCGGGCACTCTCATTTAAAAAAAATATCTCGTCATTCCGTGTCTGAGGGCGCGTTCACGTAATTCAAGGAAAGTGGCCTTTCCTTAATAACATTATGGAATACGTTTGCAAAAATTACATATTATGAAGTACTCAATTGAGTACGTAAGAGTAAGTAGTGTTTGCAGTGAGCGAGCGTGTAAAATCGGGTTAGTCACAGCGATAACTCTTTGTAAATTCTAGCAGTTACCTAACACGCGTGTCCTTAAACTATTTAAATTCAATAGCCCACTACTGAAACACATTAGTAATGTGATCTTTTGTGTATTGTGACTATTAGTAAAATAACTTGGTAATTTTGACTATTTCATCGAAATTTTGACGTATTACAGTGTAGATTGACATAATGCTTTTGTAGGTTCCGTGGCTTGCTAAATGTAATACGATTAGCGGAAGTTCGCCGGAAGTTTTATATTAGTTCCGGGACGACAAGAGAAAATATTGAATCGGTTCGTGGAAAGTTATTAATGTCTTGGTAATTTTTTTGTATTCTTCTAAAGATATAATTTATCAGTACTATGTAGCAAAGGTTCATAAGTGAATAACCCAGCGTATTGACTAGTGGAATAAACAGGTAAAAACTGTTTTGTGGCTCTCCTTTGATCCAAAAATCTCAGTAAATCATGAGAAACCTTATCAAATATTGGGCGTGTCAAAGCTTTGAGTTCCAAATTACATTTTTGTGTTTAAATTCCGTTAACTGAAAAATTTCCTGAGATTTCTGAATAGATAATAGATCTCATATTGTTTATTTTTGTATCTAAAATTAGGCTGGTATCCTCATAATATTTTCTTTCACTGCAGAAAATAATGCTTCGTTTGAACAAGGGTATAAAATAGCATCGCTTTACTTATAATACTTTTTACTAATAAGAATATATCGTAATCTAAACCAGAATTAATTAATAGCATAAATATACAATATTTAAAATTTTCTTAACCTACCTAGTAATTATAAAAAGAAAATTAAAACAAATTTAAAAAGTTTGGTCCTAGTGGCAGTGTACTTTTAACTGGCAGCATTTCCTCGCTGTATATAGTAGGCGATACTTATCAGTTGAGCGAGGAAAGCACCAGCTCTGTGGTCACCGGTACTAACCACCAGGCGCCAACTAAACTTGAGCCCCGCGGCCCAAGAGTCTCTACTCCAAAGGAAACAAAATTATTTTAGCGTAAATATAAAAACAAATTTTTCATCTCCGTTATGATCCATGAAAGTGACGTGAATCCTACACAATAATACGCTGCTTCGTGGTCTATAAATCGTATTTACGTTAGCGCAAATTGCTTCTTATGTTTTATATAATCACTTTCCCTTTCAAGCTTGTAACAAACTTGAAAAAATTCAAGGTACACGACCTTAGAACAATTTCAAATCTTAAAACACGAGATCAAAAGAAGAAAAGTCGAAGTTTGTTGCAAAAAAAAATTTAGTAAAAAAACGCTAAAAATGTCAACTTATATTAAGTAGATTCTTGGTATTAACACTTTATTTGTGAGCTTCTCTATGCGAGGTCACGTTTACTATCTAAATAAAGAAGAAAATCATTCTATTTGTTTTGTTTTCTTAGTCATTTATTTCATATTAATAGTGTTTGCGATGAATTGGCAGTAGATACATAATAATAACATAGTTATAATTCCATAAATCCAATTTAATTGAATGGCAATAAACCTTTTAAGGTCCGAGCCTTATATTTCTGTGTCTGTTTCATGATCATTTGTCAATCCTATAAGCAAGTAGGTGATCAACCTCATGTGCCTGACACACGCCGTCGACTTTTTGGGTCTTCTCAAGCAAGCTGGTTTCCTCAATGTTTTCCTTCACAGAACGAGCGAATATTAAATGTGCACTTAGAAAGGAAGCCCATTGGTGCACAGCTGGGAATCGAACCTACTACCTCAGGGATGAGAGTCGCACGCTGAAGTCACAAGGCCAACACTACTCTCATTAATCGTATGTTATGTCCCGTAATAGAGGACTATAACATACCTTTGAGATTCCTCAAATATCTCACGCAGTAAGAGGTCCTAGACGTTAATGGAATACGTTGCGTCTGGTTCAATAAAAATAATGTACAAGGGTTGTTCAGCATTTATGTAATACAGTCTACGTTAGCTCCGCTATATATTTACCAACAGGTTGCTTCGAAGAATTCTGTCTGGTAAGGAAATGTTTCATGTTAATTAATGCGATAATATTTTTTCTTCTTAAATCTGTTTACAGAAGATATATTTGCGCATTCTGAAAAACACCACAGATGTGCTTGTAAGGGTTATATTTTTTGACCCGAAATATTAAATTTCTATATGCTGTCGAAAAGAAAACGATGTTGGAAATGTTTTAAAAAAATTAAAGCATAAAATTAGAATGTAAACACTATATAATTTATGGAATAAAACAGCATTTAGTCACTTTTTTGATATCATGAAATGCTAATCAAAAATTAGACATTTTTAAATTAAGTTATATAGATAAATTTTACTAAAAACGTTATAATAATTCATAAATAAAGCATGTAAAATTAATACAAAACAAATATGAATTTTAAAAGTTACACAGATAAAGATAAAGTATTTCAAACACTATACGCACCGTGATGAAAAACCAATTCTCTAAATGCATTAAATATTTTCATTCACATTCACCAAATGTTTTAGTAAACATCTACTACAGTTAATTTTAGTTTTTGAAATCAACACAGCGTAATACTTCTTTAAAACACTTGTTCCTTAATTAAATGAAATTTTAAAATTCGAATGTAGATACGAAACCGCAGAGGAAAGTTGTAGAGGCGACACACAGCCGTCTTACAAGGATGTCGGCTTCGCACTGGCACACGTTTAGGCGCGTATGAAAATCTGTGATTTTCACTGAAAATTGTGGTTTTCCATAGCTTAGTTTTCCCCTACACATTTCCGTATGACTTAATTAATTTAATTAATAAGGAATTTTGTAAATAATTGCGGAGTTTGTGGAAAATAGGTCACAGGTAATTCAGATGCAATATATAGTTATTGAAGGCGATCAAGACGGATAATTTATTTATTTAAACATGCTTGCTTCTTTTAATTTATTTTAAAAACGTAAAGTAGAAAGAAATTACTCTTTTCTCTTAATCATTAGTAGTAGGAGTAACGTAAATTCTGTTTCCATCTAATAAAAAAGGCGATATAGCAACTTATTTGGCATCTTTACTATTAATAAAATGTTTAATGGGCGTTAATTGTTATGACGGTCGTAACAATTATTAAAGAGGAATTATAAATAAGATGTTGCAATAATATGAGAGACGAATACAAATCACTTGCTATAATTTCCTTAACTGTACCGTGACTAAGTATTTTATGTAATTCAACTGAAATCTGAAATATAATGTAATTTGTAAAACATATTACGTTAATTGAAAACAAATCAAAAGTTAAGGCCTAAAAATGAAGGCAAATGCCTTTTCACGTTGATATTTTTTCAAATGTTCATTTAATGCAATTAATCGTGAAGTTATTTTGGTGCTCTTTAATGGTAGTTCCAAATTTAGCTGAGCTACAAATGGCGTTATTGGTTTTGCGGCCATGCTACGTAATGCGTAGCAAAACCAATTTTCCAATAGTTTCCAATAGTGTCACGGGCGATACAAAAAATGTCCTCTAACGTAAGTGGCCGTATATCGAAAGTGATTCAATTTAGAATAAGGGAAAACTGGTCTTAACACACTGGTCGTAGCTGGTGCTCATTTTTCAGCAGAAAATTGGTCAATGATTCCCAACATTTACATTTTTTTTGACGTTCATGAGTGTAGGTACATTCTGTTACCTATATGAATAAATGATTTTTGACTTTGACTATTCGTCAACTTTTGTTAATTAATGTAATGAATCAGGAATTTACAGTTATTACGTATTTGTAATGGAATAAAGGATCGTCTAAGGCGCCCTTTAATTCCTGCTTGGTCATTTAGTTTTTGTGAGAACCGATTTGAGTGAGGACCCGACAAAATGGTGAATCATCTCATGATGAATAGAATATATTAATGTTAGGTTAAAGACATGTCGTGAGACCAAAGAAAGTAATGGCAGAAACATTTCCCTAGTCGGTCGTATGCCTTAGTAAGCATAATGCCTACAGACACCTGATAAAAAATGCGAGTGTTAAAACATTTATTACGGTCAATGATACAACTAGGAATTTCATTAAATTCATTGCATTGAGGTGTCTTTTACAATGTAATACGACGTGTCTCGCTGTGGACTGGAACGTTCTCGACAATGGAATTAATTCAAAAGGCAAATATGACGGCGGGCTCCCCCCCCCCCCCAAAAAAATAAAGGGGGGAATTTTCCCCCCTTTTACCCCCCCTCCCCAACCATAAAAACAAACAAACAACCAAAAAAAAAAATCAAAAAAAATATCTCCCCCCTTTTTTTCCCCCTTCTCCAAACCCCCCCCCCCCCCCCCCCCTTCCAATTATTAAATTTTTTTCCCTCCCCCCCCCCCCCCCCCCCCCCCCCCCCCCCCCCCTTTCTTTTTTTTTTTTTTTCTCCCCCGCCCCCCCCCCCCCCCCCCCCCCCCCGGGGGCCCCCGGGGGGCGGGAGCCCCCCCCCCCCCCAAAACCTTCTTTTTTCTTCCCCCCCCCCGCCCCCCGGGGGGGGGGCCCCCCCGGCCCCCCCCCCCCCCCCCCCCCCCCCCCCCCCCCCCCCCCCCCCCCCCCCCCCCCCCCCCCCCCCCCCCCCCCCCCCCCCCCCCCCCCCCCCCCCCCCCCCCCCCCCCCCCCCCCCCCCCCCCCCCCCCCCCCCCCCCCCCCCCCCCCCCCCCCCCCCCCCCCCCCCCCCCCCCCCCCCCCCCCCCCCCCCCCCCCCCCCCCCCCCCCCCCCCCCCCCCCCCCCCCCCCCCCCCCCCCCCCCCCCCCCCCCCCCCCCCCCCCCCCCCCCCCCCCCCCCCCCCCCCCCCCCCCCCCCCCCCCCCCCCCCCCCCCCCCCCCCCCCCCCCCCCCCCCCCCCCCCCCCCCCCCCCCCCCCCCCCCCCCCCCCCCCCCCCCCCCCCCCCCCCCCCCCCCCCCCCCCCCCCCCCCCCCCCCCCCCCCCCCCCCCCCCCCCCCCCCCCCCCCCCCCCCCCCCCCCCCCCCCCCCCCCCCCCCCCCCCCCCCCCCCCCCCCCCCCCCCCCCCCCCCCCCCCCCCCCCCCCCCCCCCCCCCCCCCCCCCCCCCCCCCCCCCCCCCCCCCCCCCCCAAAACCCCCCCCCCCCCCCCCCCCCCCCCCCCCCCCCCCCCCCCCCCCCCCCCCCCCCCCCCCCCCCCCCCCCCCCCCCCCCCCCCCCCCCCCCCCCCCCCCCCCCCCCCCCCCCCCCCCCCCCCCCCCCCCCCCCCCCCCCCCCCCCCCCCCCCCCCCCCCCCCCCCCCCCCCCCCCCCCCCCCCCCCCCCCCCCCCCCCCCCCCCCCCCCCCCCCCCCCCCCCCCCCCCCCCCCCCCCCCCCCCCCCCCCCCCCCCCCCCCCCCCCCCCCCCCCCCCCCCCCCCCCCCCCCCCCCCCCCCCCCCCCCCCCCCCCCCCCCCCCCCCCCCCCCCCCCCCCCCCCCCCCCCCCCCCCCCCCCCCCCCCCCCCCCCCCCCCCCCCCCCCCCCCCCCCCCCCCCCCCCCCCCCCCCCCCCCCCCCCCCCCCCCCCCCCCCCCCCCCCCCCCCCCCCCCCCCCCCCCCCCCCCCCCCCCCCCCCCCCCCCCCCCCCCCCCCCCCCCCCCCCCCCCCCCCCCCCCCCCCCCCCCCCCCCCCCCCCCCCCCCCCCCCCCCCCCCCCCCCCCCCCCCCCCCCCCCCCCCCCCCCCCCCCCCCCCCCCCCCCCCCCCCCCCCCCCCCCCCCCCCCCCCCCCCCCCCCCCCCCCCCCCCCCCCCCCCCCCCCCCCCCCCCCCCCCCCCCCCCCCCCCCCCCCCCCCCCCCCCCCCCCCCCCCCCCCCCCCCCCCCCCCCCCCCCCCCCCCCCCCCCCCCCCCCCCCCCCCCCCCCCCCCCCCCCCCCCCCCCCCCCCCCCCCCCCCCCCCCCCCCCCCCCCCCCCCCCCCCCCCCCCCCCCCCCCCCCCCCCCCCCCCCCCCCCCCCCCCCCCCCCCCCCCCCCCCCCCCCCCCCCCCCCCCCCCCCCCCCCCCCCCCCCCCCCCCCCCCCCCCCCCCCCCCCCCCCCCCCCCCCCCCCCCCCCCCCCCCCCCCCCCCCCCCCCCCCCCCCCCCCCCCCCCCCCCCCCCCCCCCCCCCCCCCCCCCCCCCCCCCCCCCCCCCCCCCCCCCCCCCCCCCCCCCCCCCCCCCCCCCCCCCCCCCCCCCCCCCCCCCCCCCCCCCCCCCCCCCCCCCCCCCCCCCCCCCCCCCCCCCCCCCCCCCCCCCCCCCCCCCCCCCCCCCCCCCCCCCCCCCCCCCCCCCCCCCCCCCCCCCCCCCCCCCCCCCCCCCCCCCCCCCCCCCCCCCCCCCCCCCCCCCCCCCCCCCCCCCCCCCCCCCCCCCCCCCCCCCCCCCCCCCCCCCCCCCCCCCCCCCCCCCCCCCCCCCCCCCCCCCCCCCCCCCCCCCCCCCCCCCCCCCCCCCCCCCCCCCCCCCCCCCCCCCCCCCCCCCCCCCCCCCCCCCCCCCCCCCCCCCCCCCCCCCCCCCCCCCCCCCCCCCCCCCCCCCCCCCCCCCCCCCCCCCCCCCCCCCCCCCCCCCCCCCCCCCCCCCCCCCCCCCCCCCCCCCCCCCCCCCCCCCCCCCCCCCCCCCCCCCCCCCCCCCCCCCCCCCCCCCCCCCCCCCCCCCCCCCCCCCCCCCCCCCCCCCCCCCGCCCCGCCCCCCCCCCCCCCCCCCCCCCCCCCCCCCCCCCCCCCCCCCCCCCCCCCCCCCCCCCCCCCCCCCCCCCCCCCCCCCCCCCCCCCCCCCCCCCCCCCCCCCCCCCCCCCCCCCCCCCCCCCCCCCCCCCCCCCCCCCCCCCCCCCCCCCCCCCCCCCCCCCCCCCCCCCCCCCCCCCCCCCCCCCCCCCCCCCCCCCCCCCCCCCTCTCCTTTCCCTCTTTTTTTTTTTGTTTGAAATATGCCGGTTTCCTCACGATGTTTGCCTTCACCGTACGAGCGGGTGATAGATGCGCAGATAAGAGAGTCCATTGGTGCATCCGACGCTGAATCCGCTAGGCCAACACTGATTTTTATCTAGGAAAACATTCGCACAACGGACCTATTGAGAGTTTAAGTGCGGAAATTGAGTCCACAAACCAATATCTAGGAAAACAACAATTCAAATATTGAATTGAAAATATTATTAATATTATCATGCTCGGACGACTTATAAAAATCACAAAGAGGGAGTTAAATGTCTTCAATGTCGCTTAGATTAGTTTTCCTTGAATTCATTGTATATTCGCTAAAAGCTAAAAGAGTGCAATGGAAGTGTAATCGTAAATCTCGTGATAATTATTTGAAGTGAAAAAGCTTTAGAAAGCAGCGATTTACGTAACAAAAGGATTAGTACCTATTCGCTTTGTTCGAAATTAGAGCATTAAGCCGCTTCCAGACCGACTTCAAAATATAACATTAAATTAATTATAGCTAACTACTGTGTTTAATGATAGATCCAAATCTTTAGGAAAGTCATCGTGGTTCAATATGACTAAGGGTAGGCTTTCGTGACACCATTACATTTGGAAAAATTATTGACGAATACGATATGATAGTTTTTTGTTCAAACTGTTACCTGTAATAATGCAGGAGTGGAGGATCAAAGGTGGAGTTTTCTTTGAAAATGCCTACAGATAGATAAAGGCGCGTTTGGCTAACGATACGATCCTTACTTACCATGGAAGAATCCATAAAATATTATTAAATGTAAGGTACAGGATTTCCGAAAAAAGCTATCCGTTACAAAAGTTAATTAGTTAAAGTTAATATTTAGGATTTAGATTGATAACAAAGAGAAGTGATGATAATGAGAGCGTATTTTGACCTGATTTCAGTTCGGGCATTTAAAATTGATGTTCGCATTTGATGGCTTGTGGCCTGTTTAAAGTGGCCTTTTCTGTGAATTATGGTTTAACTTTAGTATTAATGAGATTATTCCGAGTTTCAAAAGACATTATTTGGAGATTATTTATCAATTCACTTCGATTATTTTAAATGAGGGTTGATGGGGGTGTGGAAAACGTATTCCAGATTTCGTTTGACTAGCGTCCGACATAGCGTTAAAGGGAGAGGTTGTATGACGCATACATATGCCATACGAAGGCGTGTGGTTTTACCGTCCTTTGCGTTTTATCTCTCGTTAAAAAGCGCACATGAAAATACCTGTAAACTATTTGTTTGAAACATTGTAGAAAATTCAGTGTATTTTTAGCGAACAGTCGGCATGTTTACGTTGGACCACTGCAAGACCGTCGGTCGGAGTGGAGTTTTTCGTTTATTTTACTGACGGTTTAGCTATTTTGCTGTAGGCACCTCATAATTCTTGAACTAATGCCGCTATCTTTTTGTAGCATACGTAATTTATACAACTTATAAATGATTCTGACATAAATTATTAAAATAAAGCGCTGTGGAAAATCTCAAGCTTAATCTCTTTGTTCTATTATTATCAGCAGAAGCCAAGGCCTCTAAAGCGCCTAAATATGCGTTACATCTCAACCTTTTGCGGAATTAACAGTTTGAATATCATTACTATGTACTTAGTGGGCTGAAATATTAGAAATAAGGAAAATTATATTAAACATTGGTTATAACGCGTTTGAGCGAAAGATGTATGCTACATGAGTACTGTGAATAAAAACACTGAAAATAGCCATTAGTAATGATTTATATAATTGTTATCTTTTGATGTTTTATATAAAACATTTTTATTTATATTTACGTCGCGCGTGGCTTTATGTTCCACTTGCTGTAAGTACTGGCAGAAAACAAGTGAATTTATCAAAAATAAGACCAAGATTCCAGTAGTCGTTCCAGGCACATCAGAATCGTTTAAATAGAGTACTATAAAATTATACAAGATCGCCTGAAAGGGCAAAGATCTTTGCTTCGTTAGCATATTTACAGCGAAAGGGGCGAGTGAGGCGGGAATAGAGCGCATCATGTAAATATTCAGTAAAATAACTTTCTGTCGCACGAAAGAGTTTTATGGTAATTCACGCGAACCAGTGAGCTGTAATTTATAAAGCAGGTACATTTCCACCGAGAGCACGAGGACTCCAAAAGCTGGGATGTCATTTTCCAAGTTTCATTTTGTACTAGCGAGATAAAGTTAGCAAAGTAACAGTCGTAGATTTAATTTAAATAGTCGACCACTTCGCTTCTTTAAACAATAGACATTTTAATATAATCCCAACATTATAACAATGAATGACAAATGAAACATTATTGTTTGCTGTGAGCCGAAAGGGAGAACTTCCTCTTAAATCCTGCGAGTGTTCATGAAAACTTATTTCGTTTGTTTTGATTACATCAACGATATTGTTGATTGGTTATTTATTAAATCTAAAAAAAATGTTCCTAGTTACGACCATTCGTTTTTACACAGAGTTAAGTGCAGTTGTACAGTAACAGCACAGTTTTAATCTAATCCCATGAAAACAAAGGCCTTGCGAGCAGAGAGACAAATATGAAATTAAAGATGTATCATGTGTCAACTTATGTATCTAAGCAAAGACAAAGTCATGTTTTCACTTAAAATTTCACTCTTATAAGAATTGTTTATTCTAGACTCAGAAAGATATTATATGACAGTTTGATATTATCATTGTATAAATTTTAACAAACGATAATTTGATAAAAATCATGATATATGTCTGATTATGCATTTAACATAAACAAATATATGTTATGTTATTTTTGATACAGGATCAAATATTCTTCAAATCTTTGAAATTACACAATTAGTTTATAAAGACAATCCTGCACCTCAAAATCACGAGAATCAAATATACAGCTACAACAGCTATAACTTTATAATTGCATTGCAGCCCAGAAGAGTACATGTAATAAAAGATACAAAACTCATTAAAAAGTGATTTAAATATGAACGCATGTGCTCTTGTTTATTCTAGCCCAGCGTAAAGCCAGCCCCCAAATGTCATGACGAACTGTCGGCAAACAAGCCGTCTCTAATTGCTTTGAAGTTACGGTCACTCTCCAAGACGAAATCATAAATTGTAACGCCCCCGTCTGGTTCTTTCAGCAAGAAAATAATTGAACACAATAACTAGACAGCCACGATAGAAAATTGCTTCGCTTGAACGCGTAATGGGCGAGAAATTGGTTCATATATGTATTAGCTACGTAAAATTAGAGTCTGGCAACTTGAAGGGTATTTAATAAATAATAGACTACAGGAAATCGGGGTGGAGTATTTATAAAATTCATTATTAGGAATTAAATTATATTCTAGACTCTTACATTAGAAAACATATAAATACATATTTAGATTTTATGCATATAAAATAAAGCAAAATATATCTACATACTACCGGTATTGGTAAATTGTAATGAAGTTAACACTTTCCTTAAACAACGTTTAAAAAAAGGTAGATTTAATGTACCCCAATATTTTGAAGCAGAGAGATTTGATTGTTGTTTGTTTGCATTAAATAGGCTCTAAAACTCAAAAAGTGATTTAAAAAATTATTTCACCATTACAATTCTACGTTATCCTTGATGAACACAGGCTATTGAATATTTTCAAAAAGTTTGAAATCTTCGATAATTAATTTAACCCAAGATGTAAAAAATACAAAAAGTAATTATTTTATTTTTATCTCACACACTGTTTTTTGTGTTTTATTTTTATTACTCTTTAATGGGTTACATTAAAGAGTATAAAATAAGAGTGGGTATAATATTGTACGGGTTCGATATTTGTAAATATGTGAGAAACATGTATACTAACAATACAATAATTGACCTATCTGCTGCATACGCAATTTGTAAGTACATAATACTTTGTGCCTATTTTAGTAAAGTAGATTTATTCTAGGAGTACATTGTCTTCACCTATAATTATTTAACAAATGTATACAAAATATGGTAAACCTATTTTAAAAGAGTAAGTGTGGAGTTCCTGCCCATTTTTCCACTTTCCACACGAAACTACCTTTTGGAAGGGACAACTAGAATCATCTTTATATTTTATTTGACGTTCTAAAGTGCCATTTTAGGTAGTCTAACTTGATACCAATAACAATATTTGTATCGGGCACTCTGCGGTCACTATTGACAATAGAGCAAAGTGATGTACTACAGTTTTATTGAATACATCAATATCTGCAAAAAATTCCACGATACCATATGTCTATCTATACGATACATATTTTATCAAATAATTTCATTATACACCTAATTTAAATGATATTCTTCATCTAACGTCAATCCAGCCGCATAAAACTATTGCCCAAGAAAACATTCTTTAACTTTCTCTTTCGGAAACAGTCGGATAAGAAACATCTTTCCCGCGGGTTCTCTCCATGAAAGGGTTGAAATGAATGAATCCCAGGATAAAAATACGTTTACTTTTCACTTCTTGCAAAAAGTCGTATTTATATTTGGGATCGTTTTCTTTGTTGGGAATGGAACATTCGGGTATTATTGTTTGTACACAAAAGATTTCAGAAGAACGTGTTTAATTAAAACGGCGTCAAGAGCATGTTGCTTGATGACGGGAGTGGTGGGAGTTTGGACACTGCTACTATTTGGGGCTAGGGCTGATACATATTTTAGATATGGTCATATTAAAAAGACCATTTTTTTTCCAAGCAAAGTCAGTCACACATATCGTGTCACCTTGGATGTTTAAAATTGTCAAGACCGCCCATATTATATAGCCACTACTAAATTACAGAAACACATTCATATGTTCATCAAATATGACAACCAAATAGCTTGATTAACTCAATTCGATATTTAAAAAAATAATATTTTTTTAGTAATTAAACAATTAAGTATGCGAGAACTAGACCAGGACAGTAAAGTTCAAAGAGCTCAATCAGAGTTGAAGTTTCTGGGCTTTGTTACCAATTATTTCGCGTTGTGATCAGAATTTACAATGGAATAATGAAGGCGGGAGGCGCCTAACATATTGATAGAGGGTTATTACTACCACCTTCCATAAAACTGACATTTATTGCCTATTTTCCCAAGCGTAATATGCTTGTTAGGTTTTATAACTAAATATTGTTTTTCGGAAGGCAGCAATAAATTAAACATTAGACACTACACCTACAACATGATTTTAATAGACATAGATTCCAAAATTTACATACTTTTTAGGGCGGGTGTAAGACGTCATTGGCAGGTTTTTACATTAGCGGCGTATCACAACCCTGGAGTGTGAAGTGTCAGTATTAATTCGCTCGGTGACACAACCGCCGAGACCCTGTCTGTTTGCTATGCACATATTCTGAATAGATTAACTACTGAAATTGACGTGGAGCATTTGTTACGTATCTATTGCATTTCAGAGATCTCCTTACATTGTTGTATTGTGCTGAAATATTACATTTTATTTTTTAATTCATCAAACTCGAAGGTAGAAATTAGCTTTGAGCTGTAAATCAGGTTTTAATAGTTTTAACTTCACAAAACAAAAAGTTGTAAAAAACACATTTGCAAACGTCGTTTATGTCAACAGCAGCAAAAAGTAATCGCGACGATATCGTACTCATCACATGATATAGTAAATTGAACGTATTTTCGCCGGCGATAAAAAGCGTTGCGTGGGCTAAAACAGGACATTTCAAAGCGAAGATTTAGTTAATAGGTAAACATCCTCGAGCGTCAGCAATAGAAAAATGTGAAGTTGTATGAAAATAGTGGAATAAGTAGCTTCTGTGATACATTCTTGGGTGATTGTATCATAAAGTGTAGTAATATCGGCTTTTATTGCACGTTTCCGGATAAACAGACGCAGATTGAAACATTTACATTCGTTTAACAATTTTGTTACTTTCGTATAATGAGATTCAAAGTAAAATGAAGTTCCACATTTGGTTAATTGACTATTGTAAATATCAGATGTTTTTATAAAAAATACGTGTGGCACTCGGGGACTGCCGCGGTAAAGCTATTGCATAGCATTTTTATAAACTTATAATAAAAAATTTTTTTTCCTATCTCTTTGAAAACTTCCTTAAATTACAGATGAATATGTGATATAAAACTTCAGTTTCCGTCAAAAAGCTTGTGTGCTCACAAGCAGAGGTACTTACTCCACCTAACTTATAAAGCGCAAATTCGGCCCCTCATGGAATACTGCCCTGCGATTCTGTAACTCACTTTTCGAAAAGATGGGAGCTTGTAGTTTATTGTTTATCAGAATGCAAATATAAAATGACTCTTCACACTATTTAAGGACCATCAAAACGCTTGAGTTCGAAAAGTGAGTTACAGAATCGCAGGGCTGTGCTCACCTCTGGGCGGGAGCTCCCCAGTACCAGCTCCTTCCACTTGACCGTATTCAACGAAGACGGTTCGAATCTTGACGACATCACTTTCCTGCTAATACCTACAGCTGAGTTTCATCATGACGTCAAGCAAAATACAAAATACCATCCTATACCTCACGTCGTCGTTCCACAACTGAGCGTTTTCTAAGGCAGTTTTTCCCCACACCACTATGTGGAACCAGCTCCCACTGAAGTATTTCGAAAATTCGACTTAGGGTCCTTCAAGAAAAGAGCGTACCAATTCTTGAAACCGGCAACACTTCGAGCCTTCTGGCATTGTGAGTGTCCATGGCGCGGTATCACTTAACATCAGGTGAGCCTCCTCCCGTTTCCTCCTATTACATAAAAAAAAAATATATATATTTTTACTATCTATGTAACACCAAGGGAGGTACAAAGAACATACAAAAATAGAGAATAGGAAGGCATCGTTTTGACTCATTGACAAAAAGGTTCTCTCCAATTACCTCGTTAGGCTATAACTTACTTGACGACCTATTCAACCTAGCTGTTCAACTCACCCTACCGAGTATATAAACCACTCAAAAGACGAAGAACCCTTGAGCTCACAGCATATAGCTAATATTATTATGGTCGATATACCTAATGAGGAATATCTACACCCGCAAATATCCTACAACTCACTCTCATAGTCAGAAGATTGCACATGCGCTCTATTAAAAAAAAAATATATATATATTTATTTTTTGCAGTATTTTTCTTCTTGATATTAATTCAATCTATCAGTCACCAGACTCACTAACACGCCTTCATATAAAATTGAGAGGAGTATGCATTCTGTCCCGCTCTAACGCGTATTGGCCGCACCTATATTATAATCTGTGTTAGGTTTTTCTTAAGAATTTCGATTGGTCCGCTCAAAGCCCGCGATAAAATCTATGCAATAGCTTAAAATCACCACAAACATTGCAATAATGTTAAGATGTGAAATATACATAATATAAATGTTATTATTTGGTGTACGTTGCGAAAATTAATGACGATATATGAAATACAAATTTACACTGCTCTTTGTTAGGATTAACCGGTTGGGCATGGAAGCAGACAAATTTCTAGGGGTGTTTACGATTTCTTAAGTAAGTGCCAATATAATTATTTTGTCTCTTGCAGAATCGGAGTGCTTCGAAAGTCCTATTACTGATTTCCCCCGTCTCCAACATATTATTAGTGCGAGAGTCAAGTCAAGTCAAGAAATTCTTTAAATATGGTGATATACGCACCACTATATTTAAGAATTTCCACATTTAATCAACATAATATGAGATTTTAATAGTTAAGCTTTATAACGTTGAAATTTCTTTCCACAATCTTTTCCTTAGTCCGCGCTGACCTCATTAGAGAATGAAATTTAAATTAAGCCATTTATAAATCCATTGAGGTCAGTGAAGTGGAGACTAATCCATTAAAAGATGTGTCCGATGGCTTAAAGTGGAATAAACGCAACACACGGAAGCCTTTGTTAAATTATTAAAAAGGAAATTAATTGAAACGAGAAGACTAAAGGTTTAATTTACTACGCTTTAACTACTCTGCAAGTGTAAATTATGACAAAAATAGATGTTGGGTAACGTTAGTTTCCGTGAGTCGGTAATTGTGAGGCAGGTGGCCGTCGTCACGACGGAAATAGAAGTCACTACTTTGTAGTTACTTTGCACGCCCGGCGGATGAGACTGGTGTTCCTTGCACATGGGGCCTCATTACCGTCTGGAGCTCGAGCTCCATAATAATATTAGGTCCTTACATATGAAATTGGCGTATTTCGTACTGGCCATTTTAATCACGATATTCTCCTCTTTGGTAAGGAATTCCGAATTCAAACTTGTACAGCTATTTACTCACGTATTTGTGCTTCGATGACCGTCATTCATTTTGTTTTTTCTGTTTGCGTCACTCATTTTACAAAATGGAAAACTTAAACTATCGCATTATTTACGAGTACGAGTTCTGCCGTGGCACTAGTGCTGCGGAAACGACTCGAAGGGTGAATGATGTGTATGGCGGTCATGTTGCAAAAGAAAACACAGTTCGTTTTTGGTTCCAACGTTTTCGTTCTGGAAAGTTTGACCTGCAGAACAAGCCCCGTGGACGGCCTGAGACCCAAGTTGATAATGAAGTATTGAAGGCTATTGTGGAAGCGGATCCATCGCAAACCACGTCCGAGTTAGCTGCAGGCTGCGGTGTTAGTGATAAAACTGTTTTAATTCACTTGAAGCAAATTGGGAAGATTAAAAAGCTTGAAAGATGGGTACCTCACGAATTGACTGAAGCAAACCGGCAAACGCGCGTCGACTGCTGCGTTAAATTACTGAACCGGCACAGTAATGAAGGATTTTAAACCGAATCATTGTGATGAAAAATGGATTTTTTACGATAATCGGAAGCGCTCAGCGCAATGGTTGGATACTGGCCAGCCAGCCAAATCCTGCCCCAAGCGAAAATTAACCCCAAAAAAGTTACTTGTAAGCGTATGGTGGACTAGTGCCGGTATTGTTCATTGCAGTTTTCTCAAATCTGGCCAGACTGTTACGGCTGATGTCTTTTGTCAGCAATTGCAAACCATGATGGAAAAGCTAGCGGCTAAACAACCTAGGCTGGTCAATCGCTCCACGCCACTGCTACTTCACGACAACGCTAGATCACACACTGCACAACAGACGGCTACCAAATTAGAAGAGCTTCAATTGGAATGTCTAAGACATCCTCCGTACTCCCCGGACCTTGCTCCAACGGATTACCATTTTTTTCGAAATTTGGACTTCTTTTTTTTTTTTTTTTATAGAACGGGGGGCAAACGGGCAGGAGGCTCACCTGATGTTAAGTGACACCGCCGCCCATGGACACTCTCAATGCCAGAGGGCTCGCGAGTGCGTTGCCGGCCTTTTAAGAATTGGTACGCTCTTTTCTTGAAGGACCCTAAGTCGAATTGGTTCGGACATACTTCAGTGGGCAGCTGATTCCACATAGTGGTGGTGCGCGGCAAAAACTGCCTTGAAAAACGCTCAGTTGTGGAACGGCGGACGTCGAGGTGATACGGGTGGAATTTCGTATTCTGTCTCGACGTCCGATGATGAAACTCAGCTGCAGGTATTAATCCGAACAACTCCTCTGAACACTCTCCATGGTAAATGCGGTAGAAGATGCAGAGTGACCCCACATCTCTACGAAACGCCAAAGGATCAAGCCGCTCGGAGAGGGATTGGTCAATCTGCGTTGTATACGGTCAAGTGGAAGGAGCTGGTACTGGGGAGCCCCCGCCCAGAGGTGAGCCGAATTTGCGCTTTATATAGTTGCATGCGGTGGCCCGGAGTGAAGTACCGCCTCGCCTTGCTGAGCACACCAAGCTTTTTGGAGGCTAATTTAGCCTTTCCCTCCAAGTGATCGCGAAACTGAACGTCGTTCGATATGTAAACGCCAAGTATTCCAATGCTGGCTGTGGCTTTAAGAAGAGTGTTTTCGAAAAGAGGAGTAGCGACAAAGGGTGTTTTTTTAGCGGAAAACGCGCAAACTTGTGTCTTCTTGGGGTTAAATTGGACTAGGTTTAGTCTGCCCCAGTCTGAGACTCCACGTAGTAGAGTTTCGACTTCAGACACAAGTTTGTTCCGGTACTCATCAACAACTGCCCGAGAAATACCTGCCCGGCCAGTGTAAAAAGTATCCCCAGTGCTGTCATCCGCATAGCAATGAATGTTGCTAAGTTGCAACATATCATTGATATGCAAAAGAAATAGGGTCGGGGATAGAACACAGCCTTGTGGGACCCCAGCGTTCACAGGTTTAAGGTCGGAACATGCTCCGTCGATGACGACCTTGATGCTCCGATCGGCCAGAAAGCTGGAGATCCAATCGCATAATTTCTCGGGAAGCCCATAGGCTGGAAGCTTCGAGAGCAGTGCTCTGTGCCACACCCGATCGAAGGCTTTCGCTATGTCCAAACTTACCGCCAGCGCCCCCCTTGGACTCAATTGCCTCTGCCCACCTATGGGTAAGGTATACAAGGAGGTCACCAGCTGAGCGACCACGAAGAAAGCCGTACTGAGAATCGCTAATCAACTGGTGGCCCTCTAGATACCACAAGAGCTGGCAATTAATAATGGTTTCCATTATTTTGGAGAACAAGGAGGTTATAGCTATTGGGCGATAGTTGGACGGATCAGAGCGATCGCCTTTTTAGGGATCGGATGTATCGAAGCGGTCTTCCAGCACTTCGGGACAGTGCCAAGCGAGTACAGGTACCGGAAAAGGCGCGTTAAGACCGGAGCCAACTCAGGAGCACAAGTACGCAGCACAATTGGGGGATACCATCCGGCCCGCTCGACTTATGAATGTCCAAGGAAGATAGTGCTTTGCGGACAGCACGTTGCCGGAATATGATTTCCGGCATCGAAGAATCACACCGCGAAATGGTCGGTGGTGATCTTCCTTGGTCATCCAAAGTCGAGTTGGACGCGAAGAGACAGCCCAAAAGGTCGGCCTTCTCCTTCGCAGTGTGGGCCAGAGAGTCATCCTCCCTGTGCAGTGGCGGAATGGCGGGCTGACAAAAATTCCCTTGGACAGCTTTGGCGAGAGACCAGAAGGCTCGAGTCCCTGAAGGGAGCTGGGCCAATCTCTCGCCAAATCTGGCAATGTGCTCTGACTTTGCCTTAGTGATTTCCCATTTGAAGGACCTGGAAACTGAGTTATATGCTGTTTTAAGTTCGCTGGTATTGGCATCACGAGATTTCACCGCTTCCGCCCATGCCTTAAAGCATTCTCGCTTTCGACGCGAGGCCGCCTTGCAAGAACGTTTTAACCAGGGCTGAGACTTGCCACCGATCGGCACCGCAGAAAATGGAATAAAGAGTTCCATGCCCTGCAGAACCACTTCGGCGACAGAGGCGGCGACGGAATCTGGAGCTTCCGGCGAAAAGCACATAGGCCCCCAAGGGTAGGACGCAAAGAAAGACCGCATCCCGTCCCAATCTGCTGACTTATAGTGCCAAATACGGCTACAACCCATAAAGCGGGGCTGTGAAGGGCGCGTAGATGGCACAGTACTCCGGACCACACAATGATCCGATGAACCCAATGGCGGGTCAACAGAGACTTGATAGTTCTCCGGATGTGAAGTCAGCAGAAGGTCCAACAAAGAGGGTTTATGACCATCCACATCTGGTATTCGCGTAATCGCAGGGACCATTTGTGTCAGGTCGTAGGCTAAAGCAAAGTCGTGAAAGGATCTTCCCGCGTGATCGGTGGTTTCAGAGCCGAGCCAATCGGCATGGTGGGCGTTAAAATCGCCAAGTATCACGATTTCAGCGGTAGGAACCCTTTCGAGCAGGGAATCTGTAGCCATTTGGATGTGCTCAATGAGTCGGTCAGTTTCGGTATTTCCGCTATGGGACCTATACAGGCATGCGTAGAATCGCGGATGGTCATCGCAGTCTACGCGCAGCCAGAGGTTAGATAGGTCCCTTCCTTCAAGCGTCCCGAGGCGACGAGAACAGATATCCTCTCTGACGTACACGCAAACTCCCGCCCGCGGCACAAATGAATGTTCCAATTTGTACCCCGGGTAGGAGAGGTAGGAAGTATCGGCCGGGGAGGAAATCTGAGTCTCGGTAAGAAAGAGCAAGGCCGGCTTCGCAGTCTCTAAATGGTAGTGGACTGCGTTGATATTGGAATTGAGCCCCCTAACATTTGTGAAGTCCACGGCGAGCGTGGACGGGGGTGCCTTTGTTGAATTGCTCCGTTTGCCCCGAGAACGATGGCTGTTTTTGTTGAGCGCAGAATTGCTCCCCCCAGAATACGAAGGGCAGCCTGTGCGTCCACCACCGGGTGCTGAGTGTCCCGGTGTTGGACGCCCAGAGGGGGATTCTCCACCGCGAGCGCGTGTGGTACCCCCCTGGGGTAGATTCTGTTTGTTCTGCACCTTCATATTTCATATGGGGGGATGGGCTCCGGGAGTCTCCCTCACCGTACGAAACGCGAGTACAATAAGGCGAACCTATTGCCTCACTTCACGCCGGTTTTCTAAGAGACAGTGGTACTGCCCCGGTCGTGCGTGCCCATTAGGCTGAAGCCCGAAGGCAACAGCATGGCACTCCCACTAGGAAGGGGTTGACTGATTGCGCTGATGAAATAACCTCTGTCACAGGTTATTTCACCAGTGGGCGATGGGGTCGTCACGTCCCGACGCCAAATAAAATTCAACGCAAGGGAAAAAATTTAACTCTGATGGGGCAGTCCAAATCGCCTTCATAGATTTTATTGATTCCCGTCCGACTGGTTTTTTTAGTAAAGGGATCAATGAACTACCTATGAGATGGCAAACGTGCATAGAAAACAATGGTTCATACTTTGATTAATTAAATATATTATATTTATAAATATTCGACTTTTTGTTCCTCCCATACAAAACGCCAATTTCATATGTAAGGACCTAATATTAATATGTTTTGATATCTCTATTTCTGTCGGCCAAGTGTCTTCGTAAATTTAAATCTAGTTCATGTGGTGGTGTATCCCATGGACCAAGACCACTATTATTAACTGGCTACTTATAATATATGTAGCGAAACGACTCTTGTATTAGATTGATACGTCATAGACAGTAATACTTTCTCGGGTGATATCAATACTATCTACAATAAATCTAGTTCTTAATATAATTTTATAATATCAAACAGACAATGAAAATGATTATAAACAAATTTATGGCCGCGACTTCGAGCAGTTGAAGTATTATCGCTGTAAGTTATTACCCCCACTGAGTAATCAAAGCGCGAAATATTGACAGACAGGGTTATATTTGGAAATTTTAAAAAATATGGTGGAAAAAGAGAATTGTTAATTAAAAACTAATTAGAATTTTGTGGATACTTTAAGCTTACACGGCGCTTAATTAACAAAACACGCGAAGCAGATATTTTATCAAAAATTTATATTTTTAATTCATATTATGAATGAATTCATATTTACTAGTTATACATTTGTTCTATGATGTCTTACTAAAGTTGAAGAAAACTTGATAATGTTGTTATGTTACGAAGTACGACAGTTACTGTGGGAAGAGGCAGTTGGCCGAGTTGTAGTGTTTGCTGAGGTCTAAAAGGCACTCTCATTACTTATAGTGGTCCGGTATATATGAGCGCATGGGATATAGTAGTTCTACATACAAAACCATATTGAGAAATATATTATTTAACTCATTCTCATACTGACGTGGTTTGTCGTATTAATTGCCATACAGGTAAACGTTTTGTTAGGAAACATGAAATTGTTATTCAAATTAATGCAAGATTCTCCAACAAGAATACTTTTGTTATACAAAATGTGTTTGTAAACTTACATTTAAAGCTGAAATCGTAAACAGTAATACTTTAGTTATACTAAGTACCAGTAGTTGCATAGGGTCAAATTGTGTATACTCGGCGTACTAAATACTTCAGTACATATAATAGTATAAGTTAAATCGATCGTCCACATTTTGTAACTACATATATTATAAGTTTTATTTTAGTAAAATTAGTTTATAGAACTTGGATTTTTAAACCTCTTGCCCCTGTCGGTTGCCAAATATTTAGCTTTTGAGTTTAGTTTAGAAGTTTAGGCTACATGTTTAAACTCAAAATATCTTTATTCATATAGGTAAACAAGTACACTTATGAACGTCAGAAAACAAGTTAAATTAATTGTAAATTTACATTTACTACCAGTTCGCAAGTCAAGGGCGTAGGCGGGCAAGAAGAACTGGCAAGAAACATTCCGCCACTCTTTTTAATCGCTAAGTTTTGAGTCATACAAATGGTTTGAACTGGAGCAAATCAATCCCAAGGATCAGGATCATTTAAGTATTCATTCAATTTACGTTTAAAGGGCTTTAAATTTATTTAGAGATAATTCTCTAATTTCGCTTGGGAGTTTGTTGTAAAAACGAATACAATTTCCATAATACACTATACATCAGAAAAGTCTAACAACTAGACTAGCAAAACACACTTCCACATTCGTCGTAAACATGCAAAGCAATGTTAAATTAACTAAATCAAAACGCAAGTGATCTCTTGTAGGAGTTAAATAGAAGTTGGTCACTTGTTAGGAGCAGCTGGAAGTTGGTACAACTATGGCCGCAGCGCGCGTAACTCTGTTTGCACAACTAATCGAGACGTGAGCTCCCAACTTTAGACCAACGGCGGATCAGGGGGTTATGGGGTCATGACCCCCCTGACAGGACTAAGGTGGACCACTAATTGAACATAATGATTTTATATATAAATTTGTCACCATACAGATTATATGTAACTACATACCTTCAATATTTAATTAATTAATATAATAACTTTGTATGATGGCAAACGTTTGGGAATGAACCATCAAAATTTGAATTTTCCGCGCCACACTTGCGCCCTTGTTGCTATGAAAGTCTAGTAGACTTACCTCAATCGGAATCGGAACGACTAAACTTCAACATATATAACATAGTCTTATTTTAAATTGTGACATCAATATGTATATAATATAGGAAAATTGGATAATACCCTGTCACGAAGCGACAGCAGAAAGGTCTTTCTCTACGTTGCGCAGAATTAAATCGTGGCTAAGATCTTCAATGGTTGAAGATCGCCTAAAACTGGCACTTCTCCATTCATGAAAACTACCGTTCACGTAAATGACGTAATAACGTTTCGGGAAAACACGTTAAAGAAAAATTGATTTAGTTATTAAAATGTATGTATTTGTCTGTTTCTATTTTGTTTGATGGAATCCTTGTCTACCATCTCTTCATTTTCGAAGTTTAGCTAATACCCCTCGAATACCTCTAGCTGTTATGAAAATATTCACACGGTTATTTATATAAATAGGCTGCTCATTCCACTGATATAGGCCGACCAACTCCCAAAACAGCCCGAGCTGAGTTAAAGGCCTAAAGGCAACAGCGAGATTCCATTAAAAAAAAAAAAAATATAGTGTTTCTCTGTTGTCTTCAAGAGAAGATGGTAATATTACGTGTATACAGGTTGGTCCAATAGTGACGTCAATAAAATTTTTTAATTCGTCACATGACCTGGGGATAGAAAATACCCCATTATGTTCCGCGATTTTTGTAGTTTCGAGTATACATTTTTTGTGTTTTTTGAATGTTTTCTGCCAGGAGGTTTAAAAAAGTCATATCTTTTTGATGTAGGTATTTTGCAGTTTTTTTCTGTTAAATGATTGCCTTAAATGATATTCAAGTAAAAAAAATCCTAGCTTCTTAAAATTAGTTAAATCTACTCAAAAAAGGTTTTATAGTTAGAAGTTTAGTTTTTAGCTGGATTTGCCCAAAATTCGACTTCAATTTAAAAATAAAAAAAGTTTCCATAGCTTCTGGCTAAGTTTAAAAACTCCTGAGGGTTCTAAGCTACCAAAATCATAGAAAAAAATGGTACTTTTTTGTTGTAATCTGTGGATTTTGTGTGAAATCGAAAACTACAAAAATCGCGAAACATACATGGGGTATTTTCGTCCCAGGTGTGAGGAATCTAAAAAAATTATTGAGTCACTAGTTGGACCAACTTGTATGTACTAAGTTACACAATATTATGTGTTAAGTTTTTCAAGTGTACAATAAAGAATAAATATTTTTAATTGCAATACTTACGTACATTAATAAAATACCTACTTTTTACTTGTATCTATTGTTATCAAAAAATAAATTATAAGTTCTTGACTTGACCACACTATGTGACCCCCTCCTGCGCCAAAGCTGGATCCGCCCTTGCTTTAGACTTTCCAGTTCCCACCTCGTATAACACGTAGTTCCTAGTTTCCGATAGTCATTTTATTTGCTAGGTAAAAAGATGGCCACTGGTTTTGAAAAGATTATAAGAAAAGGTATTATTTATATATTTCCACGTGATTGCTCATTTACAAACTTTTTACAACAACTTTTGTGTATCATTAATCTTTAATTAAGTAAAAGAGTTTTTTTAGTTTAATTGCATTTTAAAACTACAGTGTATCGATTTGAAAATTTCAGGTTTAGTGTTTTTAATATATTCATATTTCAATGTAGAATATTATTCATATCGAGCTCTCGGGAACAAAGGCTATATAACATTTTGAGGATTTTAAATTCAGAACAACGAGGCAATTGAACTCGAAAAAGCAATATGTTGGTTATTAGAAAACTTTTCAAACAAATGGCCAGCTCGGCCGTGGCTATCTAGTTATTGTACAACTGTTTGTTGTTAAACTTGTTACAAGCTTGTTAATTTTGTTATCGCTGCTTGCGAAGTATGACAATTATTGTGAGAGGAGGCAATTTAACTTGCAACTTTAAGTCTAATAACAATTTTACTTAGGGTGTAATGTGTAAAACATTGTGTATTTTTTCAGTCAAAAAAGTGTCTCTATTTATTTAATTTCCATTGCAATAATAGTACACATTGATTTAGTTTAATTATAATTCACTTTTCACGTGAAATCTTTGTAGTTATTACAATCACAATATTCTATAACTGCCGTATTATTGAATATGTGTGTCAGGGTACTAAACATACTGTTAGGTGTAATGAACTTTAAATACAGAGAGAAAATTGGCGTAACAATCTATGTTGCTGTTTAGTGCTGAGATTATGTGCGATATGTATGCGGATGGTTTCCTTTTTGCGTCTGAAATCCTACAACTTCACCAACAGCTGTCTCAACTTTGCCGGGACTTCTAACGACTATGCTTTAGAGGCTGTTTACTTTCTTACGTTCGCCTTATTTATTCATTAATTCAATTTATGTACATACATATACAGTACAATCTATTCAGATTAGAGTTACATTTCTCACTATCTGATTAGGTTATCCCAGGTTGCATCACGAAATAAAGTTACCTTTAAAACCCCATTTTATGTTATATTGAAGGAAAGCGAGCACAATGCGAAATGTAGCAATAAACAGAGGCATTTCGTCCGCACTCTGCCGTAAAGCCTGATAGAACCTTATTCACGTAACCTCAACGTTTTTACAACAAAGCCTCATAAACTTTTTGTTTGCGACATTGTTGTAAGATTTACTGTACCGAACCACACAGGTATATTTGTTATAATATGTAAAAGTAGGCCACGGCTACGAGGAAATCTTGAGAACGAGATTTTTAATAGGCGTTTTTCGTTTTCAAAGATGAAACAAAGCATACGAAAGATATATTAATTATGTAATTAAAGTAATTGTAACGTACCTATCTATATGAGAACAATTTAGTAAAATTAAAAGCAAGTGGAAAAGTCTTGGATGAGTACTTGCCATGTTCAGGTTTTTCGTGTTAAAAAAGTGATTGACACCTTGAACTATAACCAAGTCCGTTTCACGCTCTATTTAATACTAACGTAAATCTTACTCTGCGGCATTTCAAGTCAAAGTTTAGTTGAGTAATAAATAAAGTACATCAATATCAAAGTTTGAATGGTCCCTTCTCGACACAATCCTACTGGTCATTTGTAAAAAACATCAAAAAGTGTCTAGACAGTCGTCTGATCTTGATAGCTTCAACATACTGAGAGTATAAGTTAAGTTTTCAATACATATGTAACACTATCCATTTTACGTTTCTTGTTTGTATTCTTTTGCAGTCGCGACTTTGCTCACAACCGGATCAAGGCACTATAATCCTAACTGATTCTACAAATGACAAAGTGCTTTGTGTACTAAATGATTGAATGTTAAATGTCGGATTTATGTATTTTGTTAAAATAGGTATTGCTTGAAACAGCTAATTCTATATAACAGTGGCAATGTAATATTACTGTTGGATCTAATAATAAAAGTGATAGAAGATAGAAGAAAAACTAGGTAACCTTACTAGCATAAAATATGAAGTTCTAAATACGCGGTGTTTGTGTGAGGCACCCTTTCAGAAGGTACCCAACTAACATCATAGATCAACTATTTGAACAACTTCAATTTGCTTTTAGTACAGAATAAAGGGCATTTTAAATGTGGTCGTATTTTCTAACACACTCTATGACCTGAAACTCAAATACTACTTAGAAATGTAAGTATATATTGAGCTTTTCTTATCGTATTTACAAATTTATCGCTCTGTACGAGTTTATTTATTACCTATCTGTGGAATGGTTTTTACTAAGTAATTTATTTTTGCCACTATTTACTATGAAGTCACAACATAAGAGATTTAGGAAAATTTATCTGTTTACTAATGGCGCAATTTATTTTTTTTTAACTCTCAGGATAAAAATGGTGTGAAGTTTATTAGACGACTTTCTGTTTCTTTTCTTAAGATTATTTAATTGCCCCGTCAACTCGTGTTTACTCGTAACTTGGTTAATGGTCACAGTAACTTTTAAATTAAACTATTTAGTATTAATCGCCCATAACTAGGTAGGAAAAAGAAAACAATGAGAGCTTACGGGAAAAACTTAGATGAATTATTAGTGGCATTCACGTCACTCAGTGAAAATTTGAAAACTTGAACTTGAAACATTGTGTCGTGGTTAGGAAAATGAAATTATGTGCTTCTCGCAAAAACCCACCACTTTTATATTTATAATATATTAAGTATGGGAATACTCGGATTATCAGGAAATGTTCTGATCGAGTCGATTGACCGTTGATTATTATTGATACTTTGTTTAATAATTGAGATTCCTTCTATTACTTTTAAGAATCATAATTTAATTTGATTTGTTTTGTTATCATTTAATTGTTTCAAAATCTAGAATCATTACTTAACGAATATTGTTACGACCAATCAAAGCCGAGGAATGCCTCGAGTGGGGTCGAACCGGTCGAAGCGCCATCTTGACTTTGGACTGTGCGTTCAGGGAACGCAGGGTAGTTCTGATTGAGTATTCAGTGGAGCATTATGGTGATGAGAGCTTGGACCGAGTTGGGTGTATGTGATTTGTGGTAGAGTTGTGATTCAAAGAGAGATTATGGTTTTGTAATGTTAAAAGCAATCAATCTAAATTAAACACTGAACGATAATCATTCGTGTCTTTTGTGCTCCCACTAAAACCCGCTAAATGACGATGTCCATATCGTTGGAGTAACGATTTTTCTCCGACATATATATATAGTTATAATTAGTTATTCTAATATGAGAGACAATTTAATGGACTGTAATAAAAATCAGTTTTACTGTTTTCTTAGCGACAATATTTCTTTCATATTTATTATGAAAGTTCGGCAGTGAACCGTAGAACCGTAAACAATCCAATGAGAGAAGCCCGACACTCAATAAGTTTTCCCATTATCATCTAAATATAAAAGGACTCCTGGAATTACCAGATACGGTATTTTAATGAGAACATATTCCAATTACGGGACCTCAATAAAACAGAGATTTTAGGTAGATGTCACTATTCCAATCCTTTCCTTATTGGTCTCCGGTTTCCCACAAATTGTCTCCACCTAAACATTTTTTCATTAAATGTCTGACGCCCAGAATAGGTTGACTTTTCCCCTTATAATATTGTAGGATCGGTCGTTGAGCCGCCCCTAATTAATCTCGAGTCATAAACAAGGTGCTCCGGCTTTATTAAAAATTAATGAAAAACGAAAAAGGGTAAGAAATCCTGTTCACTAACGAGTTCGTTAAGCTTGCTTATGAGTTGATGTTTCTGAAAGGCATAATAGTCTACAGTTTATCGAGGTAATTTTTGAAATTAATTTAATTGGGAGGCGATTAAAGGGGATCTGTTTCAGTATAATCATTATTTAGGTAATTTTGTTAATGAGTTTGTACAAATTATCTTTAAAGGCTTTTACAAACTGCGAACCTCTAAACATCCCTACTAAAAAGATGTATAGGTTAATTTAAATTAAAAATAAATTTCTAGCCTACTTTGACTCTTTAAGGGCGTGTAATTTTCAGTGTACATACACGATATACAGTATATAGACTACCTAAAGCACGAACTATTTGACATACAATTAATATACGCCAGTTAAATATAACATTTAAATAAAACTTTAACGAAGACTCTCTGACCTCGGTTCACTGAAAAGCACACTGTCGAGTTCGCGTTTATATCTGTTAATTATTTTATTGCATTTAAAGTTAAAAGATGCCGTCCGATGTCTCAATGAAGCCCCTATTTTTTAATGACCTGTGCGGGTTGCGTGCACATATTTTAATTTCTGTCAATACGTTTGGTTGCGTGAGACAATATTTATCAACATCGCTGTAGTATGGATGATTTATTAAGTATAATGTTATGGTAGAACAATGTTCAATTAAAATTTTCGACAAGCGGGCGCAACTAGTATTATTCTTTTCATGAATGTTACTGGATGATAACATTCTCAATAGAAGAAACGTGTAGGCAAGATACTTGATAGCGACCTTGAATTACAATAGACTAAAGCTCCAAGAAAGATTCACAATATTGATCTATGTATATTATTATGGTGTCAACTTTGTAATTTGAGAAGTTAATGAAGCGTGTCGTAGAAAATAAATGAACGTCTTACAAGACGATGTTCGTTCAATCATCTCTATTTTATAGCCAATATAAAACCTATAGATTCTGGAGCGTGTTTCTCGTTAAAGTGTATAGTTTTGCACTTAAGGATACTTTGTTGTGCAAAACATATAATATTATTACTTTCTGCCTGTTCGAACTAAGAAAACGTGGCTTTGCCGTCAAGTTGTTCACAAACTTTGAAGAATGAAACAAATAACTTGAGGTTTTAACCAAGTTTATAAAGGAATTATTGTTACGAGCATCTGACATAGACTTTAATTTTTTTACATTACTAGTTAAGTACATTCTCCTTTTTGCAACGTGAAGCCAAAGAAAATATATACCAAATAAATAATGTATCTTATAAGAATAACCAAGGTCCTTATTGTAATCAATTATAACGTGCCACGTGTAAAATATGAACATAAGGAACGCAAAAAAGATTTGAGTTTGAGTTTGAACTTGTTGGGACTTGAATACTCTGTGACAAGGTTGGGTTCGAATTGGAGTTTCGGAGGGGGGAATTCGTGAAAAAGTAACCCCAAGGCCGTACAGACCGTTTTTGCTTCCAGAGGACTTTAAGCTAGAGAATCCTCGATAGTGGGCATTAAGTGAACGCAACGAGAATCCATTGGATGTCCGCTTGAGATTTTACATAGTTCTAATCAGGTATAACACTGAGCGAGCTATGGGCATAGAAGTAACAGAGACGAATTTAAAGGAAATAATGTTCAATACTAGGTTAAGAGGCATCTTTTTAGGATTTGCAATAAGGGTCATACAAAAAGTTGTCAAAAGAAATAAGTAGTAGTGTTTAATCATTCGGGTTACTAATACCATTTACGTAAGCTATTTAATATCTCCGACGACTACATAGTCGGGGAATTATCTAGAAAACATTAATTAAAAAAAAAACTCAATCAGAGATTAAGTTGATTGAAATAGAAATGAGTCCGCTTTTCCGATAATCGAACTACAAAATGTTGCACAATACATTTAAATGACGCCGCGAGAATGATAACACGTCTCTTATAACGATATATAAAAGATGGAAAACAAATATACATAAGCAACGAGTAATAGGAAAAAGTTGGCGACATAAGGTTTCCATATCAATTTCACGTAAAGAAGGTCGCAGCAAAATTCGTAGACCTTAATGTTTTCCCGCTGACAAATCTCATTCATCGGTTGTTTTTCCTGAAACCATTCGAATTATTGGGCTTGCTTTCACATCCAATTTGGCTTCACAAATCAATGGCACGCGTATTTCAGATATGTAGCCGAGTATTTTTTAACGAAATGGTTATATTTTTTATACGTTTGAGATTTGGCTTCATAGGATACCTTCACAAACGATTTCATTGCATGAGATATCTCAACTTTAGTCGTATGTTTCGTGTGATTTAAACTTATTTTAGTGCATAAAGAAAGGTCTTGAAAGGGCTCGAACATTTTGTATTCAAGGGTCAAAGACGGTCCGAACACAATACGTCTGTAACTTACTTGTGTACAGAGTTTACATTTCATTCATTTCTATAAATACGGTTAATAGTAAAACATGAAACTGAGATCTGGTTATTATTTAAATGGTTCGTTTTTTATCCTATGTCTGTGTGACTTACTGATCAATACCAATAGTAAAATAATTCGTTAGCGAATCTAACATTTTATCATTATTAGACAAACTTTTGACTTACTCCCCAGCACATCGACCCAAAGTGAGTCTTGGCCTTCGACACTAGAGAACGCCACCTTCGATGGTGGCGCGCTGCAGCTCGTCAACTTATTCTTGACTTTCAAATTTCTATGCAGCATTATTTTTTTATTTAACTATTCTCATACCGTTTCATTGAGTATTTAGTAAAATATTAAAAGACACGTGCAACGAGTAATATTAGGTAAGTTTTCCTTTGACCCTTCATGTCAGTTATTATTATGAATATATACCATATTTATAACTTGAGCAAACCAGAGACGGCGATGAGATCGGTAGAAGTTCTATGAATTTGTTCAACTCTCACTATGAATATACGAAAATAATATATATGACGTTATAAATTAATTAACTGAAACAGAGGTGTTTTTCTGAAAGCTAAACTATAATGCCGGTAAAGCTTGTCATCAGTCGGAGCGACCCAATATCCGGGGCTTTGGTGTTCTACACGTGAGTCTGTCATAGCCTCATATTAAAGCTCTTAATATCATCGATGTAATATTAACGAACTATATATAAGCTTTTGTAAAACATGTGTGATTAATATTCCAAACGTAAGTAGAACAAAACTACCACAAGTTTTAAACCTAAATTTTTATTTATTTATTTTTTATATAAAAACAAAAAAAAAAGTATAATACGTAATTAATGATTTTCATAAAAATTATATGCCTACTAGTTAACGCGACCTCATATTCAGGATTTTGTGACGTGTTCCGGGACTCGGGAGGGCTGTAAGCATTCCTAATGAATACCTTTTAAAACTTTTGTGCTAGGTACCCCTAAACATTACTTTTAACATACATTGTGCGGTTAATGTTCTCTCACTATATCATGTCTTTAAATAAAGCTTCAAGAGCATATAAGGAGACAAAATACCAACGAAAGCTTAACTAATAAATCAGTTTGGAAAAACTTCTGTGACTTCCAAACCGAAACAGTTGTGCTACTGAATATATGATTCCGCTAATACTATTACTATACTATATAATAGTAGTCTTCTGAAATAATACTTTATTCTTGTAGACGAGCAACGCCTGTACGTATTACTCGGGACTTATTTTAGTTCTATAAGCGCCGCAATAGATAAAAACCTTTCACCATTACCCACCAGGTATACACAGAAAGACACTCTCACGTAGCATTATAATGCTTCTTATTACATGAATTTAGATTTATAGGATTATGTCTGAGCACTTGTGTGTGTATCAATTAATTATTTTCTATAATTAACCTTGAAAAAAAAGGTATTTTCGGAGAAAGTAATTTATTCAGATTCATTCTTTCAAATTGTCTTTACGATATGATACAACGAGTCAGATCAGTTCTTTGTTTAAAACTGCATAATAAGACTGATTTTCAGTAAATTCTATTCTCTCCAGCAATAAGTGATAGAGAATGGGGTCTTGGTCAAATTAAAGTTCTGAATAAGACTCTTTCATCTGCAGAATGTAATTATAAAGTATAATGCATACGTTAAAACCTCCCGCGTGATATCCTCGAGGTTTATTAGGTTCACGACATGATCCCACTCGAGGGCCTAGCACCTGAGTGAGACGCCACAGGTGTGTCTTTTGGCAGTTAGGAAATTTATAGACCGTGTGGTTTATCCATCTGTATTTCAGGTTTGGCTGGAGTGCGACTTCACGCATGCGGGAACTCTGAAAATAGATACTACAATTATTTACTAAAATTATTATACAGTTAGCAATTAACAAGTAAAAATACTACAAACACAAATAAGATTACATGAAATTAACCACATGATTTCTATTAATTTTTAAACCAAAGTTAACCACTATTGGAACAATAATAATTTTAAGTAACGAAGTGATAACAACCACACCACGCGTCCTTTTTATCCCGGAAAACCAGTTATCCAACTCTCGTATGCATCAATTGAGTTTTTCCGCTTATTATATTATATATACAGTGGTAGTAGTTAATTTATTGAAATCATGTATTTACAATTAATATGTTCTGGCATAATATAGTATAATATTTATTTTGTATGTTGGTCATTTCCCAATCTCCATAAGAATGTATAATTTATTATTTAATAAAAAACATTAATTAATTATATGTAATTAATAAAATAAAGAAGTAATTTTAAATTATTTTCTCCTTTAGTCGATGGTTGGAATACCACGTGTAATTCGCGGTATCTTCACTGTCCGTGCGCTAACTGTATTGTGTAGAAATATTATCCTCCAGTTTGAAAATTTCATTTAACAAAATGCTTATGGGGAAACGTTTTTCCTGTTAACAGTGTTGCGAATTAATAACCGCCTCTGGTAAAGACACATCCTTGATGTTACTAGGAAGTTCTGTCTGATTGTATCTTAATTATTTTTATTTATACAGCATCCCTATATTATTAAAATAAAAAAAATTATTTCTTGCAGAAGCCGTTGTGAAATTACGGTCCCGTTTTTCAACACCAGGTCTCGAACCTCGGTCGCTCTACACTTTAGTTACTGAAAGTTTGGTTCTCATCAGTCCTGTGTCGTAAGTAAATACGACAAAGATGACAGAAAACTTCGGTTTATAAATATTAATTAAACGAAATAACAGATCGTTTAATTAAATTTCCCCAGTGCAGCAAATATATCATATTTGAAAAATGATATAACTGATCTAATAAAACACCTCGTAACCCAATCATTAATTTATTGAGAATGCCTTGGGGAAGCGGGAGGTATTTTTTGTGTAAAAGCCCAATATCAAATACATACAAATAATTTAATACTCCAAACGTGCAATATTTGCACAAACACAACGAACACTTTATAATAAAAGCTCGAGCTTTAATTTAAACAACAACTATTTCCGCTTATCATACAGTTGATAGGCCTGGCACGCACCGGCGAATTCTTTTATTTAATTAGCTAAGTGTTCATTAGAGCTGAGCCGCGCGCCACTGTACTCTGCATACAAATTAGTTTTGTGTACTTTGTGCCTCTCGTAATCTACCAAATGAGAGACCTCCATTTTTAAAACTACCACCTGTGACAATAACTATGACTCTACTTGGTTAACCAGATTTCGTTCGCATTGACCAATAAATGAAATCAACATTTTCAGTTTATCATCATCTGATGATAAACAATAAATAAAACCCAGTAATGTATTCTGTCTCCACAACCACTTGGTACGCGTGAACTAGTGCCAGGTGCTAGAGTACGGTGCCGTTACGTTAATAATTTTGGTTTATGCTTCATGAGGCCTAGTGTACGTTCTTCCGACCCATAAAAAATAGATTATTAAAGTTTCCTCATTCCGTGATATTCCCGCCTGAGTAAACTTGTCAAAAAGATTAAACTTTAAGCTTCGAAACTCAGGGCACAGAGCAAACAGTCGGGGCAGGGTGAAAGACGGATGGAACATGCAATATAACGAATCCGAGCCTACTATAAAGTAGCTTGCAGGCAAAAATGCGTAGGAATTTTTGAAATTCTTTCTTTAAATGTATAATTATGTAGTGGTTTAGTATTAAAAATATACTATAAAATAAATAAATATGTGGCGCTACAACCTTTTTAGGATCACCTCAGATTTCTGAACCTGTTTCATGATAATTTTTAAATCTAATAGGCAAATAGTTGCCGTCGACTTTTTGGGTCGGAGACATGTCGGTTTCCTCACGATGTTTTCCTTCACCGTTCGAGCAAATGTTAAATGCGCACATATAAAGAAAGTCCATTGGTGCACAGCTGGGGATCGACCCTACGACCCCAGGTATAAGAGTCGCACGCTGAAGCCACTAGGCCAACACTGCTCTACTATACTATACATAATAGCCGCGACCTTCTGTCTGTATGAACGCGATAATTTTAAACCCGAGAGTAACTAGAAACTCAGATAGAGATCACAAAAAGCTATATCCACGCGCACGATGCTGCGAGCGGGATTTAAATATTAACTAGTTTATTAATATACTTATTCGACTTGCAGATATAATTACACATTCCAAAAGTCGACCATGCCCTGAGATTAAACGTTTTTATACTCTGTAGGCACTGTATCTAATAGCTCTATGCGTTAAGTTATTTTTAAATAAACTCGCGTGAAAGTTGTGGGCCACCCTCAGGGTGTAATCGTTCAATTTACTCGATAAGCCCCGCCTGATGCTCCGTGAAAACGTGATCTATTACTTGTTTGGCTTGGATTTATATAGGTTTTAATAAAATTAGTTTTGGTAAATGATGAAAGATACTATGGGACGTGGCTTGTACAAATACATTATTGTCCCAAGGGTTGGACTCGACAGGCGTGATGTGTGCAAGCAACAAGAATTCAAGGACCATTGGTGGAGATTACTAAGTAATAGGACTGAAATCAGACTACGCATATGTACATAATGTTTTTAATACAAAATATAGCCTTGAAATTTACATACAAACGTTTCAAGTAAAATTTCAAGGAACATTTGATTAAACATTCAGCAGCGTTGTATCGGATTATAATAAATAAAGAATTCTTTGTAATAAGCTCAGTAAAATGGAGCAATTCATAAATATGTAAATGCGTTTTAAAAATCAATTTGAATATCGAGTTAGAGTAGAGTGCGATGAATCGAATCATTGGACGGTTTTACGCTCGCAAAATATTCCACAAGGGAATTGTTCTCGACTGAAGATTATTACCACCAATGTTGGTTATTTACTCTTTGTTGTGCACTTTGATTTCGTCTGACAAGGTACCAAACAAGGCTGTCCTACATGACGCGAAGAGAATTTTCTGTTAGATTTATGGATAATTAAGGACGGAAAACACCGGTTTAAGTTTAAATAATACAACAATAAACATATTCTACTAATATTGTAATTAAAGTTTTTCCTTGGTCACTTTTCGTTTATTAAATCAAGTAAGGGAATGTTGTAGTGTTACATTCACTGGGTAACAAATGTAAAATTTGAATTGATACAATTCGAAGCATAAATATTTACAATAACTAGTATGAAATGAAAGCTACCAGGATAAAGGATGTTGGATGTTGGTAGATATCAAAAACATCTCGTCTGGGTATACTCAGACCGGCTCTCCCCAAAAGCAATTAAACTAAGTTATCTGATCTAAAATAATTGCTGGCGATTGTTTTGTTTTAATTTAATTACAATTTACTTAGCTTTTCGTTTTCAATTTTAGACAATTTCAGCGTAACAAGCTTCTGGTATTTGTTTCGTCAAATAATGTCCCTCCGCATGTTTCAAACAATATTGCTTCAGATTATTTGAGCGACCTTAATAAAATTTAAATTAAGATTTTTCATATTTTACACAATACAGGTTTTTGAAACCTGTATTTTTATAAACCTAATTATTTTAAAAAGTCTTGCTGTTTTCTTAAGCGATATATATATATAATGTTGCCCACCGCAAGAGGAACATAGAAAAAATGTCTATTCCTGCTCTGCTGGAAGTCCAACTCACTTCATCAGGTTTGACCATCACATACTTAACACTACACAGGCAGTCCGTATGCAGTACATACATGTTAACTGAAGATCATTCCTTATAGTTAAATCTCTAAAAAATGTTTCAGTAAGTTAACACAAACATTGCTATCTAACATTATAAATGGGTTTGTGTGTTGTTGTGTGTGTGTTGTGAATCTCTTACAGACCGCTGAACGAGTTCAGCATATCACGGCTGATCAATTTATCTTTTGGGCGCAACCATATAATATTTGTGGAATAATTTTACACAATCGTACATCTGTACCGGTATATTGGCCATTGTATGTTGGTGTATTTATCATTGTCAAGAACGGCGACAGGTGGGAACCGCACAGGTGCCTAATTTATGTAATGTGAAGGTAAATGGACCGACAAAGACACGGGCAAACTTTGTGGGAAGCCTGTTATATAATGGTACTTGTTTGTAATTGAACACTTTAAATGTATTTGATAATATGCCGATCCTTTTGAAGGTTGTGCCTTAAACCTAATGTATTCCGTATTTATTCAGTTTGTTCATTAAACAGACTAGAAAAAAATCTATGAGTTAAATTTACCTGTAAGCACGTTCATGTCCAAACGTTAAGTTCAACTCTCAACCAGGAGGTAGTGGTTCTTTTCTATGCGCTATTTCAATTATTTCCATTTGCACTACGGTAATGGTGAGGAAAGCAGCATATCTTAGACCCAAATATCGACATGTGTCTGGCACAAAAAGCTGATAATAACTATAAAAAAATAACCTTTTAACAGAAAGTACGTGATACAATAAGCAGATCAAACATTTTGTTGCAGATAAGTTGTTTTCATTAAATCGCGAGAACGATAAATAATATTACTCTTATCCATGTCGCCCTTTACCCATGAAAAATCATATCACTTAAAAGAATGAAAAGAAATGCTTCAAAAAAAAATCTACGAAATCCAACTTTGTTAAAAGTGCGACACGCCACACTTGAAAGACAAATTTGTTACCAACATTATATGCTATATATATTCATTAATTGTATGCTATTTATATTCACATTATATTCATATCTCAAACCCCAGTGAAAATGGATACCATGGCGGAGGGGGAGCCCCCGGGGGGGCCCCCCCCCAACCCCCCCCCCCCCGGGGGGGGGGTTGCTCCCCCCCCCCAAAACACCCCCCCCGGGCCGGGCCCGGGGGCCCCCCCCCCCCCCCCCGGGGGGGGGGCCCCCCCCCGGGCCCCCCCCCCCCCCCCCCCCCCCCAGTTTGGTTTACCCTTTAAAAGGTAGTTTTAGTAGCTTTTGCAAATGCAGAGATGCTCAATACACGTAAAGAGAAACCTAATTCTGTAAGAGTCTGAATTAATTAAGCAAAAGGGATTCACACAGCCTCACCATAAACCTAGGAAGAGACTTTTTCTGGCAGCATTTCTCCAAGACAAACTCCAGAACTGATATCACAGCCAGGGGTCTCTGACTGCCCACCCGGGTAAATTCTGTCAGTCGCCAATTGGTTATGCACGACTACGCCCCCACACAGCCTTTGAGTAAACTGAAAGGAATACCTTGAACAGATGGTATCTATGTTATGGACTGGCCAGCAAGAGGCCCCCCCCCCCCCCCCCCCCGCGACTGAGAGCTAAAACCGTTCGCCCCATCAGTTCGGGCCCTGTTGGTGTGCGTGCGAGTGGGTGAGGGGGGGGGGGGGGGGGGGAGGGGGGGGGGGGGAGGGGGGGGAAGAGGGAGGGAGGAGAAAAAAAAGAAAAGGAAAAAAAGAGGGGGGGGGGGTGCGGTCATCGATGTTTGGGAAGCTGGTCGGAGCTTAGAGGGGCAACTAAGTAGTTTGGATATCGTTTATATTTTTAGCTCATGTAATTTATAGAATAAATTGTTTCACATGTTCCCAGAATTCTCTTTTTTTGGGGGGGGGGAAAACCTTTCCCCCCCTTTCCAAAAAAGGGTTTTTTTTCTTTTTTTTTATTCTTCCTATTATTATTGGGGCCGGGGGGGCCCCCCGCCCAGTTAGAATATAATTATTGATTATTTATTAAATCGTTTTTATTAAAATTAATACTCAATCTTAGTTCAACTTTCAATGCAGAGATCCTCAATACCCCTAAAGAGAACCCTATTTTTTTAAAAGTCTTTATTTATTAAAAAAAAATCGAGTCAAATAGATTTTTCATTGCATTCTCAACAAACTACGTCATAATAGTCCAAGAAAAGGTGAGGAGTTTATTTTTTTTTCCTTGTTCAACTTTATGTCGAGTCAAATATCATTGCATTATCATACGTCATAATGTCCATAAAATTTTCCTTAAGCCCCGTCATTAGGTTTTTACATTTGTTCTTTATTTAATTAAAAAAAGCAAAAAAATAATCTTGTCTTTCTTGCTGACCACTTCTTGTTTAGCCGTGTACAGCGTTTTACAAGAATTAATCAAAACTTAATTTAAAAAATTACAGAATTCACTTCACGCGTATTAATTTACACGATTATAAATATACACAATACGTCAGATAATTTGATATTAATCATACTTAGAACGTAAATTTCCTTAGACCGTGCCTGTCGTAGGAAAAGAGTTAGTATTGAGAGCAATGTACTAAGACTTTTCTGTTTCAGCAAGGTGTCAGATAGGGGGGTTTTATTTCTCAAAAGAAGCGTGCTGACGAGCTGCGGAGAGGCTCGCTCATTTTTTCCTTTCGATCGAATCAGAGCAAAGGGGGGTAAACGGGCAATGGGTTAGGCTCACCTGACGTTGTTGGTCAAAGAGTCCTGAATGGAAACCGAGGATTCGGCGAAGCGTAGGACGGCTACCCATGTAGGTACGAGAACGGACTCTCAATTTAGTCCAGAGGGCAATATTAAGCAGTCGACGTTGACAGATTTAAACGACCGGCCTTTTTGCAATAAACTAAACTTTAATATAATTACCAACTTTCTTGTCACTTTGTTCGTTACAGACGCTACTGGGAGACACTTGGATTCCCTCTGCGGGGACAGGGCGGGGGCCACGCGCCTGTTTTTTGGTTGACCAGGCCTCTTCCGATCGATGCAATAATTAAAAGTGCGTAATGTCTCTTTACTCGATACTGAATATAGCTCTCTCCTTTTTCTCCAAAAAACGCGGGGCACATCTTCGTGAAGCAAGTAAAAATATTACCTGCGCCTGTTTACTTAAAAATTGTAAAAGAAAACCAAAGTCAAAGGCATTTACGGACATCGTTTAGAACAACATACCGGTCACATTGACCAAAGTCAAAGGTCCCGGCGATCTATTGTATTAGGTACTTATATTGGCTGCACAACCATCAGTTTTACGACCAAATATGGGAGAGTCCTTGGAATGTGTTAAACCGATGTCTGTATATATTAACGATAGATTTTTAGTGCGTGATATATATGTGCACCACTACTCGGACTGGGTGCGAGAGTGAAAACGGATGTTCATGATTTAGGTATTTGCGCATTTAAAGTTTAAACTTTGATATAAAACATTTTTGACTTTTAGATAGACAGTTACTAATTATTTTAAGATAAATCTGATAATAAATCTGACTACAGATAGGACAATGTACGTTAAAGATTATTATTGTTTTGTAACACGAACTCAAACATTTTATTATATTATGACCTGAAAAAAGAAATTATAAATTTACATTTACTATTAATAATTATTAAAATCTTTTCTATTGTTGGACAATCTGTTACCTTTCTGGTTGGTGCTCCCACGGAATATTGATAATATATTTCGTTAAATTATAAAAGTTATTTTTAAAATCAAAGGTATACACAAAAACTCATGAAACTCACAAACATTCACATCCAATCACACGTGGCAATCAAGCTGATCACCGATCGATCACCCTGAGTGCACTTGTCAACCTGTCCAATGTTGCGTGACATACAAACATTTGTAGCTAGCATTGGAGCAGTTATCTTTTCGAGTCACCGCTGGCATAGTAATTACCTACGTGTAATAGTATTGTTTGGATAGATGTGATTCTAACTTCAATTTTTATAATACAATCAATAATTTATGTACCCAAGAATTCCTACAAAGCCTAAATATGTAGTAAATTTGCATTAATATCGGCTAACGCTGTTTGATTTAATGGTATAAAACTCGCGTAAACCAAAGGTTGTATTATTCTGTAGGTCATATTATGTTAGTGTATTGTTCTTATATCATTCCCATCCCGCACTCGAGCACACTTGAGCACAGAATTTTGATTAACAATGAACCTCGTTGCTTCCTGACACCCATAAAATAATAGCCGTCTGGAGGTACAGAAGGGTATTCACAAAAACACAGACATACAAATGTGTCCAATTCTGGTCCATTGCGCTGCTATTGAAGTTCACTTTATATGTTTTAGTAAAGTTTTGAGATCATATGTGTAGCACACCATATCAAATCATTCGATCGAAACTAACATCACAATCTCTGTCATACATTTGAGCTCAATTATATCGTGTGTCGTAGCGTAAAATAGATTCCGTAATCGCCTCGTTACGGGTCTTAGGAGACCTATAGCTATTTATACCAAAACATTTACTCAAGGAGACAACTAGCCCATTTAAGGGATGATTCCGGAAAGATAAAAATAGGATTATGGTTACGAAAAAAAATTGCAATAATGCGTCTATTAACAATTTACTTAATACATATTTAATTTATTCTAGAAATAAATGTTAAGTACGTATTTATACTCGTATAATCATTATTCTTGTATGAAATATGTCTGTATAAAAAGGTTGCATGATAGCATAAAGAAAACATATCATTAGAATTATCTGGCAAAATATTTTTGAAAATCTGTAGATAAAAATAAAAATAGCACGTACGTTTGTAGTATTTTGTTTGTGTTTGATCCCTGACCCTTTTAAGGTCCGGAGTATTTCGTGTATTAGCTTTGTATATAATACATAAGAATATTTAACAAGTGAAAAAGAGCAATAAATTAAAGCTATGGCAATTTTTGTAAGGACACAACATAAATGTAGCGAGAAAAAAAGGAGTGACAATATTCTATATGATGATTAAACAAGGCATAAATACAAAACTGTAGAAACTAAAAGAAACATCTTATAAATCTCTTTCTGGTTTATATAACGTAGCATTGGAAAGGAATATCAGACAGTCGGAGCACGAACCGCTGCCCAAATGGAAATCAAGATCCTAAATAGAAAGTGCTAATGATAAAAGAATTATATTTTTTAAATAGGTACCTACCAGTTTGTGAAACTAACGTAGCGATTACATATTCCTGATATAGTTTTTAAAGCTATGTATAATGTATATATTTAATATATTATTACGATAGTCGTAAAGCTGATCATATGGATAGTAAATTATCACTTATTTTTAGTAGAAATTTTAATGGATAAAGTGTTTCCAAAACAAACACCTATTGAAAATTTTTAAGTGCCGGCTGCCTACAAAATTGCCAGAGGCAATATGTATAGAGGCGGCCATAAATCAGTTGTGTGACGTAGGAAGGTCCGTTCGATCATCATAACGATATTATTGCGACCAGATGCCGGGTTAACATGATTTATTATAATACTCCACATGGACCATTGAAAACCCATACCCAATGGTAATATATATATATAGGCTTTTCTACGAATCATTATACTGTAATAATCCCAATATAAAGCTTAATTAACACAGTTTCGTACCGAATTTGATGTTATGTAAATAATTACATTTAATATTGCAGTCACGAGTAAGTTGTAAGAATAGCCAAAGTTCCAAAGAAGCCCTTTTGCGACAAAGCTGCTCTAAGTAGGATAAGTTTTGATACGCTCGTTTGTATAACATACACAAACATGAGCTTTATACTATAACAGAGGACCACGTACACTTATTTACACAAAAGCTTATTAACTTCTATACTACGCTCGTAAATAACACGAGATTATTGCTTTTATTTCATCATTTTGAAAGATTTATGTGAAAAGTGTATTAGATTAAAATGGCCCGAAGCATAAAATATTAGACAATAAATTAAATTAGATTACTTGAGATAAATTATAAAATGTGCTAGAGAATAATAGCGCGTAGCATCCGTAGACCGTAACGCGTAGCAGCGTAGCGTCGGAGTACGTTTCTCTGACAGTCCAGATATAATTTAGAGTCGAGACTTAACGCTAAGTAAACTCCCGTTTGTCAAAACGTATTGGATCAAAAGCGAGGACAGAGAGATTTATCGCTTCTAGAAAACACTCCAATCGTTGTCCCTATGTTCATCAGTCGCTACTTAATTATTATTTGTTTATGTAATGGGCGGATTAAAATTAATTGTAATAAATAAATAAAACATGAGAAAACATTTACTTTACATTATTATTATATATATATCATTTAACTATATCAAGTCACGTATTTTCGAAAATGCGAACAAAATAATGCCTTAAAACATCAGTCGCAAAGTAAAGTAATGTTTGTTAATTTATAAAGATTTGAAAATTTAATAATCACGCATGATGGAATTTTCACTAAGCATAACTTATAAATAGTCGAAAAGGCGAGGAAATTAATTATTTAACATCCAAGCGCTACGAATTCTCAACGAAAATCTTAGGAAGGAATTGAATCTTTTACGAATAAATATTAAGAAGAAAAGTGTGAATTCATTATGCGTTAATATTAAAAGATATGCCTCTACTGACCTATTGGTACACAATTTGCCTGAACCGTCGATTGTTAAAGAAAATTTGTAAATAGTTGCGAATTGTTAGTAAAGGATCTTTTCTGTCAGATAATAAAGGGTTTTCTTATTTACTTATGACGCCTACTTGGCGAATAATATTTTATTATTATATCATTATATCATTATTTTAAGTAACCAGTTATTCTTTTCATTATTTAAAAATAAAGACAAAAACTAACACTACTATTATAATTATGTATCACTAAACGTTCCTGAACGCCGAGCCTACGATAAAGCCTGAAACGTTTTAGAGATAAGCCTCACGAATAATCAAGAACTCTAAATTGGTTAGAAGAGGTTTTGTGTTGTACGTACACTGTTATATATGTATAGTGATCATCGTCATGTGTGTGATCATCGTTCGATCGAATGCCAGATGTGACTCTTCAAACTACTTCATTAGAGCTGGAACACTAATAGTATGATGTAAGCACCGTTTTGGGATTTTTAAGACATCTTGGCAACTAGCTGCTGATAATTATATAGAAAGAATAGTACAAAGAATAGTTGTGTTTTTTATCAACACCGGGGCGTTTAGAAATAAAATAATAATATCAGCTTTATCGATGCTTCGTTAAGTTTCCTAATTGTTGACGTTATTGAAGTCGCTTAGACTTCAAAATAACAACATAATACGCCAAATGGTTTATCCGAGGGGAGTTGTTCGGGTTCTTCTATTTAAATGAAATGGGTTTAATAAAACCTTTGGTTGTGTTATATCAATAATGGTTGTTGTGGGATGGGTCATAACGCCAGTGCATATTTTTGAATTGGAATTCATTAAAAACGTCGACCAAACAGTTCATTCTGTATATTTTCTCAATCACACAAATAGTACGTCTATCTTAAAACTAATACATTTAACAGCAGATTCAATTCCATTTATTTATTCTTTACCTCTAATATATAATAAAATATAAGGGTTTTACTTTCAACGTCGCGGTAAAATCGTTTCCTTTTACCTACTATCTATAATGAAGTGTTTTTGTTACAGTAATGCGGAAGTAACAATTAACACTGTGTGGTTACCCTACATCTAATATTATGGGGTCTTAGCTTTAGCAGTGTTTAAAATACATTATCAACTAACTCTCGAATGTTCGATTTAGATAAGCTAACAATATCCTTATATTCCAAAGATCGCAATTTCAGCTTATACTTGAGGATGCCCGGCATTCGGTCGAATCTAGACGTAAGTCAGAGAATTGTGAGAAGACAGTAAAATGATAATTTTTGTATTATAATTCGCGCTGAAAGCTTCTCAAATAAAATGTATTTCTTTGTATATTAATTTTAAAAAAAATGTAATCAAAATCTAAGACTATAATCTTATTTTCATTTCTCTTAAGTCGAAGTGGAAGCCATCAGTAATCGACCTTCAAACAATACTTATATTGAGACTCAGTTTCTTATAGACTTGTCCTTCGCGCGAATTATGTAGTTGCCCCAGTGTCACCGACTCTTACATTTACACATAGGCATAATCTATTCATTGTCATCGTCTGATAACGCCGCCCGCTCCCCTCTATTTATCTATGCTTTTGTACAAACCGATGTTCAGCGATTATGTCAAGGTGTCATAATATAACCGAAGCCTACGTCAAGCCTATGCAGACGACGTCATCATGGTGTTTGTCGGAGAATCAGCATTTGAAATAGAACGAAATGCTAATGCTGCTCTTGCCTATGTAATAGATTGGGGTACCAAAAATAGACTTAGATTTGCTCCACAAAAAACAAAAAAATAAAATATGACAAACCACATTTGAATATGGGCGGAGTGTCCGTAAACATATCATATGAAATAAATATACTTGGTTTGACTCTCGATGCTAAATTGACCTTTAATAAACATATCTCCAATATATGCAGGAAAGCAACAAATATTTACAAACAATTAGCAAGGGCGGCGAGAATTGGCTGGGGTTTACACCGAGATGTAATTCATATTATTTATACAGCAGTCATCGAGCCGATAATCTTATATGCGGCAGCAGTCTTGGCTCCGGCCACTAAAAAAATAGGAATTAGGAAGCAATTAAATTCAGTACAACGAGGCTTTGCGCTGAAGCTCTGCAGAGCTTACCGAACCGTATCACTGAATGCAAGCATGATCCTCGCTGGACTATTGCCCCTAGACCTTAGAATCCAGGAGGCCGCTGTGCTATACGAAGCAAAGAGAGGATTATTTCAGTCTGAACTGGAAGGTGACCTGGAGCAAAGAGTATCGTGGATGTGTATTCCTCACCCCTCCAAAGAACCTGATATCAAATTTATTGCCTATAGAGAACAAGAAGGTCCTAGAATAGAAGTACCGGCAGTAAAGATATATACGGACGGAAGTAAAATAGACGAATTGGTCGGTGCCAGCGTTTCCTTATGGAAATGGTAATTTGAGACTTTTAAATTGAAACTATCTTCATGCTGTTCCGTGTATCAAGCTGAACTGGTGGCTATTTCCTTATGAAGCAACTCAAAGGATCCTTTGTCACCCAGAAACAACCTACGGCGTATATAGTGACTCCTGAAATGCACTCGAAAGTGTTGCGGGTGGTCGCTCTTTCAATCCCCTTGTAGTTGAAATTCGTAAGAACATAAATAATTTATTAATAAAAAATTGATATTTTTTGGGTTAAAGCGCATTCGGGCATGGAGGGGAATGAAAGAGCAGACCGACTAGCAAAGGAAGCTGCGCATCTAGAAGAGGCGCCCGTGTACAATAGATTTCCCATATCGCATTTGAAGAACTGTCTACGTGGAAACACGTTAGAAAAATGGAATCACAGATATCGAGACGGCGAAACAGCTGCAATAACTAAGTTATTCCTTCCAAATGTTGCCTCGGCCTTTTTGATAATTAAACAAATGAAACCAACGGGATTGATTACTCAGATGTTGACAGGTCACGGTGGCTTCTTGTCGTATCTTTACAGGTTCAGGGTTAGACAAAGTGCTGCCTGTCCTTGTGGCGATGCAGCTGAAGAGACAGTGTTGCATGTTCTGACCGACTGTCCCATGTATGGATACGACAGGTATAACACTGAGCAAGCTATGGGCATGAGGGTAGCGGAGACCAGTTTGAAGGGAATAATGCTCAATGTTAGGTTGAGGGGCATCTTTTTGGGATTTGCTGTGAGGGTCATGCAGGGGGTTGTCAAAAGAAATAGGTAGTAGTAGAAATAGTAATAGAAAGTAAACATTCGGGTTACTAATACCATTTATGTAAGCTTTTTAACACCTCCGACGACTACATAGTCGGGGAATTATCTGGAAAACGTTTAAAAAAATATATATACCCGAAGAAACTGAGATTCCGAGCAAAACTAAAGTAAGGCTTAATAAGTCTCTGTAGCAGTTTCTCATTAAGTCCTTGCTACGACCCAGTTTGTGTGCCTTCAACCTAGCTTAAAACCGAGCGTCGTTTCGCTTTATTCTCTTGGGAGTAATTACTTTCGCATATACAACTAATGGCTCTTTCAATTTCGAATGCGGAAGCAGGAAAAAGGCCTTCGCCGGTATTATCTAAATGATGATATTGTGGAGAAAGGATGGTGTGCTCTTCCTCCAACCTAATGGGAAGATGCATAACTAATCTCAACACTGAATGCCGTGAATGCTCCAGCGATATCGCGAGTTAGGGTGTGGCTTCAACGCACTGATTGTAGATTACGCGACAATGTTACTTCCGCATCTATATTAAAATTACTAAAAGTTGTAAAAAAACTTAATTTTATTTCGAGTGTAACTAGGTCACGAGACATTACATTACGTAATTAAATAAAGCCAGCTTTTTATTCATTTATAACATTTGAAAATTATGCAAATATGCATGATGTACATCGATTTTTGAGGTATTTTTTAAATAAATAAAAACATAAATGAAGAAAAATATATTTCATAACATAGATGGGACAACAATAAAAGAAAAGTAGATATAGAATGCTAACACACAATGGATCTCATAAACAATAAGGAAGGACGGGACCCAATCTATTTATTTAAATGCTTTGGTATTTCCTTTCAACGATCGACTTATAAATATATATCCAATAAACTAGACAAAACACATATCAGCATAGAAGGCAAAGTTCTCGCAAATTCATGCTTGGTATAACATTTTTCTCACAGCGCCATCTAGAGATTTGTCTATTAACTACAAACACTTAGTGCAAAAACAAAATGCCTTCTTAATCATTCACTTATAATTGCGAAAATACATTTGTGCTTAACTAATCACCATATACTCAATGTGTTGAAATAATGTTCACAGATTGAGTATACATGCGTTGAGACGATATAAGTATAACGTAGCGACATCTGCGCATCTTATGCGTAGTGGGGTCGTTTTAGGCTCTTGGAGTGTATCTTGGTTTGAACATTGCTTATTTCTAAGAAAATATAGTTTATGCTTTAAGCATTTTTTCACATTATCAGATCTATTATATTCTATGAGCGAGTGTTCAACAGTCATGTTAATTTGAATAAAAATATATAACACTTTAACATTTAAAAAGCCACAATAACTTTTCTTTAGCATATATTCTTTGGAGATCTTTATACATAGAAATCGATAGTTAATACTGTAACTTATACTTAAGTCATAAAATAAGCTTCCATATTATCTTGACTACAATTTGATAAATGTACGGATGCTAAAATAAAGACATTTTACTTTAACAGCAATTCTCGTAACGATTTTGAATATTGCACAAACAGTACTGTTTACTTTCCAATACATATCGCATTTAGAACATTTTCTAGGACAATCATATTCATTTCAAATAAATAATTTCATGGTATCTTTGGTTCTTGTCTTACGACGGGTATCTTAAGACTAAGTTGTTTCTAAAGTATTTGGCATTTAGTGAAAAACTTCCTTCGGCGACGTTGTTTCTCCTCCTGCTGCGGATGGTTCCGGATGATACGGACGAGCTGAAGCCAAAATCTAATTATTTTCCATATATTCAACTTATTCCATAATGTATGTAAACTTTATAAATATTGTAATAGTGCCAATAGATACATACTGAATGTTTGTCGAGTATATCTGACATAAATGACATTGTTTATGTCAAATGCCACAACAAGTAGGAAAACATGTTTCATATCAACACATAAACATGAGCTAAATCCTTCCTATAAGACCTAAATGAAATGACATGAATATACCTCATGGAATGCAGCATCAATGTTAAGCGGCGGCTCTTTAGCGCTGGTCTCGATGTAGGGCGCGTTGAGATGTCTTGCCATATCGCGACCTGCCTCTTCGCTTACTACGCGTGAATGGACTAAATCCACCTAATATTGAGCGATATTTAGATTAATAAAAGCTAAGTCAAATAAATTAACCATATTTGAAAAAATAATATGATAAGTATAATCAGTGTAAACTGTATATAACGGCACTCAAGGGACTGCTTATTTTGACATTACAAAGAGTTGTCGTTAAATAGAAAGATAAAAATCTGTATATAAATAAGAATAATAAAGAATAATAATAAAATATAAAGAGAAAAACTTTATTTCAGACTACTGTTAGCAATTACATAAAAAACAATTCTTATTTGAACGCTACTGCGCAGTTTGTTCTTTTCGTCTGACGTCTTTTGCAGCACACCATGTTGTATTTTTTTACTTATTTAATTCATATCTTATGATATTGAGGCTTCTTGGTGCTTTATCACATGCAAGCAAGCGCAATTTGTAAAAAAAACAAAACGGATTTCTTGGAAAGTTCAGTACGTATGACTAGTACCGACAGTCGAGTTTATGTCTCGCTAGGACAATAAAGCGAAAACAACGTGCACAGCTCCGCAGTTTTAACTAATTTCGGCAACTTAAAAAGTACTGTTTAGTATTTAATTGTTGTTGTTATTGAGGGTGGGTGTAATGCTATGTAGTGTATCATTGTATGGAAGACAAACTAAACAAACCAAAGCCGAGTGATTTCGACTCTTTAGGGGGTTTGTTGTTAATATGTTACGTTACATGGAGTTTACACTGCAATTAATTCTTTGTTCTTTTATAATTCCAAACTACCTTATTTGCAGCTATCAGCATTGGATATGTCTCCCTGTCCTTAACTCGGAGGATCTGGGTGTGGAAATGCCGGATGTTTTCAAAGCTCTGCTTGTCAGTCACGGAGTAGACCAGTAGGAAACCATCTCCTTTTCGCATATACTGTTCCCGCATAGCACTAAACTCTTCTTGACCGGCTGTGTCCAGTACTGAAATATTAGTGAATATGCCTTTTACATTCATACAAATTTGATGTTGAGCACCATTCCACAGAATACAGAAACTAGGGGAGAGAAAGAGAGGACCTAATATGGAAAGGTTTCTAAGATCTAGTTGACAGTGGGTAACAAGTATTAGATTAAAACATATGCTTGAGGTTTATATTATACAGTAATAGAATAGTATTTACACTTACTCTCTTTCTCTTATTCAAACCAAGAACCATAACAGTGTATTACTAAATTTCCATATTGGGGATTTAGTTGATCTTGATGGCAATAACAAAACAGAAAGTTTCTAACTTCATTTTGTAATATAAAGTTCAAACTAACCATCAAGTATGCACCACTGTCCATCCACCTCCGTGTGTTGTATATAAGAATCCTCAATGGTGGGATCATAGTCTGTTACAAATAGTTTTTGGAAGAACTGAATTGTGATTGCACTCTTGCCAACCCCACCATCGCCAACAACAACTAACTTTACCTGAAAAATTATGTGTTTTATTAATTAAAAGCTAACTATGAAAAAAAATTAATTATTAAATTGCCACTGAAATTTTATACACAGGGATATACAACAGTTATTACCATAATTTTCATATATATACATATTTATTTTCTAAATTTTAATACATATTTTAGGGGGAATTCCAAAGGTCATAAAAAAACACCATGCCTAGACCTACAAAGAAATCCTAGTTAAAACTAGATGTTTGGCATAAACATGCAAATATATGACATTGAGGTACACAAGAAAAACAGAAACAAACATACACTATCACTGTCCCTGAATATAGTCATCTGACAATCTAAATCTGTAAGGAAATCAAAAAAAAAATGCAAATTAATATTTTAAGCAGATACTCACCCACAAATAACTAGCAATATGCAAATAATAGATAAAACATTTAAAAATTTAAAATAGCCAAAAGGTAATTTAAACAAATTATTGCAAAATTATTATTTTTTCTATTTAAATCTACTTCATATTGGGTTTATCCTGTGCGCAAATTTCATAAATTACATATAGGAAGAATTAACTTTATAAAGCGAAACTATGCATACAAATAATACGTTGGTTTCGTTTAAATTAATCAGAAGAATCGTCGATTTGCCGAATTTACTTACAGTCGGAAGATTTTCACTAGGCGGTCCGGCTCGCGTCATGATGACTCTGAGATCTCCAAGCAGAGCGAGAGTCGCTCATCAACAGTAATTATCTGTAAAACGTCAAACAATATTATAGTGTATATACGACCATAAAAAGCGCAACTTCGCCATCGTTTCTCCTTCAACTTAAAGTGATGCAACTAAAATATAGCTACTCATTTGTAATTACCTCATCGCTCGGTAACTGAGGAACACAACATGCCCTGGATGGAAACGTTTTTACAGTGAGTTATCTTAGTCTTTCTAATTTGTAATCACAGTTCCAGTTGGTAATTACTAATTATATATTGAGCAGAGTTTTGGTTTTCCTAAATTTAATGAAATGTCAAAATTTTCCCCAACATCTGTCAACTATTAAAAGAAACTATTGTTGGATATGTTACAGTCTGTGGGCTTGAACTGAAAGGTAAAAACTGACAGCTATAGAGATAACATAGTCTAAATAAATCTATCACAGGCAATAATTATTCGTATATCAAGCGACAATGTCAAAAATAAAGTATGTTACACTGTCGCTTGATGTTTTTAATTTAATTAATAATGAATAATTGATTGATTGCTTGATAAACGAATAATTGAACTATTTAGATTAAATTGTTAAAAATAAGGCTTAAAAGAACATATAAGTAGTTAGAGTTTTAAAATATTAAAACTCTTGTGGCGTTCCGCGTTGGCACAAAAAATTGTTGTAATGAAATAGTTCTAACTTTGTATATTGTATTATGCCCTAAGATCATGTCTTATGATTAGAAGATATAATAATATTATATCATAATTAGAATATGTCTCAATAACTTATCGATTCATGGTATGATTCAACATCGAGACTAATAATATTCGCAAGATATTATTAGTCTGGATATATTATAATCCTTGAAACGTAAAACACAAATTCTATTTAAATTATATAACAGTATTTTTACTAGGAAACAGATGAGTAAAAGTTGGTGCACTGAAACATGCAAAAACTTTACCCACCTACAGATGAGCATGATAATCCTAATCATTATCGATTAGGTACCCATTTGATACAAGGTTGATTCCTTTTGATCAAAGCGCCGTCACTAAAATTTATTCAGAACCCCTATTATTAAATAAAACCTAATTCTCAATAAAAGAAGTAGATACTCTTGGGCCGTGGAGTTCAAGAGCACAGGCGCTAACTATTAGGTTAGCTCCTGGTAGATAGTACCGATGCCCCCAGAGCTGGTGCTTTCCTCGCTCGAATAAGAATCGCAATATAGCGAGGAAATGCTGCCAGCGTTTAAGGTACGCTGCCACAGGGACCAAACTTTTTTAATTTGTTTTAATTTTCTTTTTATTAATTTTTTTTTATTTATATTCTTACTATGTAGGTTAAGAAAATTGTAAATACCTAATGTATATTATTTTGATTGTTATGTTTAGGTTTTAAATTTTAATAAATAATTCTCAATAATGAAAATTTTGAAAGATGTATATGTATCGACTCTCATAAGCTATAATATTAGGTCCTTACATATGAAATTGGCGTATTTCGTACTGGCCACTTTAATCACGATGTTCTCCTCTTTGGTAAGGAATTCCAAATTCAAATTTGTACAGCTATTTACTCATGTATTTGTGCTTCGATGACCGCCATTCATTTGTTTTTTTCTTCTGTTTTTTTCTGTTTGCGTCACTCATTTTACAAAATGGAAAACTTAAAGTATCGCATTATTTACGATACGAGTTCCGCCGTAGAACTAGTGCTGCGGAAACGACTTGAAGGGTGAATGATGTGTATGGCGGTCATGTTGCAAAAGAAAACACAGTTCGTTTTTGGTTCCAACGTTTTCGTTCTGGAAATTTCGACCTGCAGAACAAGCCCCGTGGACGGCCTGAGACCCAAGTTGATAATGAAGTATTGAAGGCTATTGTGGAAGCGGATCCATCGCAAACCACGTCCGAGTTAGCTGCAGGCTGCGGTGTCAGTGATAAAACGGTTTTAATTCACTTAAGCAAATTGGGAAGATTAAAAAGCTTGAAAGATGGGTACCTCACGAATTGACTGAAGCAAACCAGCAAACGCGCGTCGACTGCTGCGTTACATTACAGAACTGGCACAATAATGAAGGTATTTTAAACCGAATCATTACCTGTGATGAAAAATGGATTCTTTACGATAATCGGAAGTGCTCAGCGCAATGGTTGGATCCTGGCCAGCCAGCCAAATCCTGCCCCAAGCGAAAATTAACTTGTTACTTGTAAGCGTTTGGTGGACTAGTGCCGGTATTGTTCATTGCAGCTTTCTCAAATCTGGCCAGACTATTACGGCTGATATCTATTGTCAGCAATTGCAAACCATGATGGATAAGCTAGCGGCTAAACAACCTAGGCTGGTCAATCGCTCCACGCCACTGCTACTTCACGACAACGCTAGACCACACACTGCACACAGACGGCTACCAAATTATAAGTGCTTCAATTGGAATGTCTAAGACATCCTCCGTACTCCCCGGACCTTGCTCCAACAGAGTACCATTTTTTTCGAAATTTGGACAACTTCTTGCAAGGGAAAAAATTTAACTCTGATGGGGCAGTCCAAATCGCCATCACAGATTTTATTGATTCCCGTCCGACTGGTTTTTTTAGTAAGAGGATCAATGAACTACCTATGATGTGGCAAAAGTGCATAGAAAACAATGGTTCATACTTTGTCAGTCGGCTAGTACCTAATATATAAATATAACCCTTTTGGCGACACATATTTAAAATATTGCATGCAGTTACAACTACCAATTAATTGTTGCTTTTGTGTAAAACAAAGGAAAGCCAAGCCAGTTCGCCGACCGACGTTGACCTTATTTTAAAACATTATATAATGTTTCCAGATCCTTGCGACATGACCTCTTTTCTTATAGTACTAAATAGAATAAGGCTACTTCTTATGTCATCTTTTGAGCTTTGCTTACGCAATAAATTTATTGGAACCAGACATCGTAACTGGCACGAAAAATAACCTTGTGTTTTGTATAATATAAATAAAGTAATAGAATTTGTAAAATAATTTTAGGAGCTGATTGGGCGAGGCTGAACACTATTTTGAACCTGAACACTTAAAAAAGTCATGTATATTTTAATTATTTAGGAACTTAATAAATGTATAACTAAATTGTAGTTTTAAATTGCACCGGAGCGTATACTAATATTATTACCGACATAATTTATTATATGCATAGTTAAGTCATTGCTATATTATATTTAATCGTAATACATAACCTCATCATAAAAAGCCAGAGAACGCGCGGTACATTTTCATTGCGAGGCATTCTAACAAGGTAGATTTTCCACCCCGAAATCTGAATTTCCGAACGCACCCCGTCCCCGCCACGCACCCTTCACGATTCAACCCCAGACCCCAGTACAAATCTGACTTCTGAGGGGACCGCTGCGTCGCGCGTTTTACGCTGTAGTTCAATGGACTACAAGCCTGTAAACAAAATCTATGAAATTACCTATTAGGTCCTATTATAAATGACAAATTCGTGTTAAGTGAATGCGCCCAATGAACCTAATCCTTACTCAGACTAAACGGATGCGAAAATATAGGTAAGGATGTTTTTATTCCATTCGTTTAGTAGTCGAGCAATTGCTTGTGGCGAACTGCTTAGGGTTACAGGTTTTCATGAGTGTTATACTTAATAATATACGTTTAGTTAATTCTGATTAAAATTACTCTTTTGTAAATATGTATTTATATAAAAAATTACGATTGTATTGTTTACCTTACTTTTATAGCAGTATACCTATACATTCCCAGATACTTAATGGAGACCACTCGAGTCTACCCGCATTGTAATTAATTTTTGTATAGTTTAGGCACAGTTGCATAATATCTCTAAAAGATTTCCTTCCTTAAAAGTTATCTTCCTTATAATTTATTCATATAATAAAAATCATAGTGATATGAATTTTTATTTACCGCCAAAACCGAGGCAGCTTAAATAGCGGGTCGTTTCTTCCACACGAGTGATTTACAAAAAGGAGGGTGTTGTTGAACAATAAATAAACCTATGCTACACTGGTTTAGCTCCTGGATTTCATGATAATTTAAGGCAAATCATATCCATTTGAACCGAGGCGAAGGAACCGGCACAATACAATTACCAACAATGTGAGTTTAATTGTATAATCACCCTTCAGCTAATTCTAAATAGTAAGCTTGAGCAGTTACCGTCAGTATGCGTTTAGAATTTAGCGTCACCTATCATAGTGAAACAAAATCTCTCAAACAAATAAGGAAATACTAATTCAAAACAAAATTACATAAGTATTTCTTTCTATATTTGCTTTGAATAGTGGGTTATGGTAGCATCGGCTCCGTTGAATGATTGCACCTCCTACTAGGGGTTCGGGGTGTGAGGAGGGGCGAGAGGCTGTTTTGATCTCGTTCCGTCGCTTATCCGCCCCCGGTCGGCCACTCCGCTGGGAGACATTATTAACTGCCTAACGATTTGATTGCTGTCGATACATTATGTACATAACATGCTCTAGTGCAGTGTTTGCCAACGTTTTTTGTGGCATGCCCCTAAAATTCTTATATACCTAACTATATGTAAGATACATAATTTTTATATTATTATATGATCACTTAAGAAATCACTAGGAAATTGTTAACGAAACACAGTAAGTAAATTTTCAAAACAATAAACTGTAATTCAAATTCTAAATAATTTTAATAAAGATTTTTTTATATCAATTTAGTGAGATCCTTGCGCTTGATGCACGGAGATTTATTGTTAGTTCCCAATTTGGTTAGCTTCAGTCTCAAGCGTCCAAGTTGTGTCATATCCAGTAAATTGCCCCCTGTGGGGCGTGGGCTCCAAAAATGTCAGTTACATTTTTATGTTAGCTTTTCTCTGTTCCACGAATATTTTATTTTTATCTAAATCTCTTATAATAAATTTGAATGATGTGAATGGCAAAGTATTCTAATTTGATAATTACAAACCTATTGTCATCCCACCACAGCAATTTCGCAACCAGTTAAAGAATAATAACACTATAATGTAGGTAATCGTATAGTAATTATTGTTATACGAATTTTGCTTGGATTTACACATCAATGTTGCTTAAAATTAAACAGTTGGATATCGACCGACACACGAAGAAAACTGTTTAAAATTTCCACACGGTGAAGGAAAGCTAAGGTTATCGACCGTAAACACGTATGAACTAGGTATAAGAACGATTTCTAAGCTATACCTAGCTGTGACAAAAATATTGTTCCTGCTAGGCGCCCTCCCCGTTTAGGCAAAGTTAGCTCGCAGCTTCACAATAGCAAGCTGGAAATGCCTAAGGCACAGATTGCACTGCGCATTGTTTACGTTTTACATTCTCTTGAGATCATGTAAAATGGTACTGCACGACTTTTTGTATGCTTTTTCTTTGATATTGCCTTTGCAGTCAGCGTGAAAGTGAATATGAAATTTTTTTTGGTAAACTAAAAATTACTTTTACTCCCATTTTTTCAGAATTTGTATGAAAGAAAATAATTAGTACATTAAGCCAGTATACAGAAGATATATCCTCTACGTTTGTAAGTAAATCTGCATTGTGCAACGAAGCCAACTCTAACTAAACTGAAATCTGAAGCCCGCTTTTCACTGACTATTGACGATTATGCTCGCTGGTTTTTCCGTTTTGCAGTCAAAACATCATTAAAATAAAGCAGCCTTTCAACCGCGATACGAACTTTTATCTGTTATATGGTGAAATATACTATTTTGTAATTACTTTGAAACAATCTTCTAATCTATTAATGGAAGGTTTATTAGTAATCAAAATGGAATAGCTTCCGATGCTTACAAATCTTAATTTACTAAATGCTTATACTAATAAATTATGCTTCCTAAACCAAACTTATGTTTAAAATCTATGTTATTATTATGGAACTATTTTAACTTTCCCATTAAATAAACATTATATTCCATTAAAAGTAGACAACAAAAGCCCCTAATAGTCCCAATAAGCAGACAAGTCCCTGTCAGTGAGGGCTGCTTACTAATAACCGGTGTTTGAGACAACGCGCCAAATTGTATCGTAAATATCGGCCTTGTCCTGACACACCAACAGTTGCGCTGAGGGTCGTTACCCTCAAGGGGAGAGATAATTTCACTATTATGCATTTTAAGGCGCATACACACAGCTACATTGTCTAATGGATCGCTCGATGAACTTTGAACTTTAGTTAATAGTTGAAATCATAGTTTAATACGTAAAGTACTAAATAACTTCCCCAAGCGTTAATAAAATATGTTATTGAATAAAAACTGCAGTGATTTACTCACGGTCCAATCAGACACTTTCGTTCTTAAGACGAATAAAAGTTAAAGGCAGGGATATGAATATAACTGCTATCTTTCACCATACATAAACTTATCTGCTATGAATCAATGCAATCATTGCAAATTATTATCGTCTGGTTGGACCCACCCTTATTGGCTGAAAGTTTTCATTTTCATCCCTATTTATAAAAGTTGGGGTGTTAAAATGTTCAGGGCAGAATGATCTTTCCAATCAATGGCTTAGAGGCTTTAGTTGTAAATCCATGACGCGGATGTGGAGCTCGAAGCACACTTCTTCACACAGAGGATCTAAAATGCTACCTCTGTGAAGGCTGTATTGAAAACAATCAAAATGAGGGAATAAAATCGTAAATTTTTGCTGCAACAATGACGATAAAATAGGACTAACTGAAAATACTATTTATTAGCACATATACCTACGAATTATGGTACGAAAGTAAGGTACCTTTTCAGAAAAGTATGTTTCCAAAGCATATGGTTAATTCGGAGGGCATTATTTATGCATTAGCATACAATAGGTACGCTTCAGACCAGACGCCACGGTGGGACCTAAATCCAATTTGTTTCTACGCCCTCGACGTCCCCTAGCGAGCTCTTCTGTGTTCAATATTAACATAGTGCAAGACGTTAACATAAAATACAATGTTCAACTTGTTACCAACGCATTGTACGTTCAAAGTTGAAATCACTCAGCAAAGCTTTGACGATCGCTAATCTTGTTTACAACTTTCTACCTACTGAATATAAAAAATGCTTTTAGAAACTTCTGGGCCCTAAACAAAACAGCATCTCGTTTTATTTTTGATGCGCGACTCTGTCAATAAGCGTCAGTGAGACCGCAGCCGTGAGGGTCTCTCTAAAGGGTTCATTACGGTCAAGGTTTTGTTGATCAAATATTGCGGGATAACTTTCTGCATTCTCTTTGACTTGGACGGGAGTATTTATTTTTAAAGATTCTTTCGGCGTATCTCAAAGTGAACTTAACCAATGAACCGTCGAAAGAAGTGCATTATGTTACCGATTAAATAAACTTAAAGTATAGAATTATAGTATGTTTATGTTAAATCTGTTAGGTCCTGAATTACTTTGTTCTTAGAAAGTTGGCACGATCCACGCGGCAAGAGTAAAGTTTCCTTCGGTATCTTCGAACGTGATTTATCATTCTAGCTTTTACTGATTCTAAATTCCTGGTAAAACTTGTAGTTTGTTATAGTGCACTATAATATCTACACCGAATTTTTCGTCTCCTTAGTCAGTCAGTGTTAGAGCAGTGCTTCAGCGTGCGACTCTCATCCGTGAGGTAGTAGGTTCGATCCCCGGCTGTGCACCAATGGTTTTCTTTCTATGTGCGCATTTAACATTCGCTCGAACGGTGAAGGAAAACATCGTGAGGAAACCGACATGTCTAAGACACAAAAAAAAGTCGACGGCGTGTGTCAGGCAATGGGAGGCTGATCACCTACTTCCGTATTAGATTGAAAACTGATCATGAAACAGATTCAGAAATCTGAGTTGTAGCGCCACTGATTATTATTATTAGTCAGTCAGTACTTGAACTTCTTGAAAATGGCATATAAACAAACTTACCTTATATATTACATTGTAGAAGTAATTAAGTACGAATCCGGTGGTCTATAATTAATCTGCGACCGACATGACCCCTTCGTTGTTCTGACTTGCCTTGCAATATTTCTTTTCGATTAACCAATATTTACATGTTCGTACTCAACGACCCTAATTGAAACAGGAACGATAATAGTCCATGAGTTTTAGTTGTAGTGAAGGAAGAAGGGTCCGATGAGGAGCCCTGAGGGACGCCGGTCCATTTCATTTCCTACATATGGCGTATTTCTACACTTTACATCGCAAAGGGGAGTTTTGAGGGGAATCATGCGTTTGGCGAGTCTTTGATGTCGACACGTTTCTTAAGAATTAAATAAGAAACTGAAATCTAAGGTTTTTAATCAATGTTTAGCCTCACAACTTTAAAACTACGTAAGTAGAGGTCAATAACCTACTGGAGTAGACAAGTTTTACAACACTATGTTTTATACATGTTCCAACTACTTTTATTTCTTACTTCTGTTTGTAAAAACTATGTTTTCATCCATTAATGTAATTATTTACAACTATTCTTTCAGCTAAAATGTGGGTGTCGGTCGACAACGGTGTAGAGGCTTCTCGTGCGGCTCCGTGTTCGCGTGGGAAGCACTCGGCGACACTTCTGGGCGGTTATGTCTACATTCTGGGCGGACGAGGGTCGGGCGGCTGTGTTCCTCTAAGAGACTTCTGGAGATATTGTCTATGTAAGTTTGCTGCAACGATCAATATTAAGCATAAAATACATATTCTTATATTTTCTTTAATGAATAATTCACAAAGTAACAATAGTAGATAGTAATATACGTAAGTATATGCTCTTCCAACACAAAAGGGAGTCAGTAGACATCATAGACGTTGTAAATCATTCTATTACAAAATTATCGGTTATCCATATATTATTAGTTTTGGGGAGTAGAGAATATGAGATTTAAAACTTGTAATTTTGTACATTCAAAATAAATATTTGGTTAAAGGTGTTTTCTTTCTGTGTCATCGTGCGTGCCAAGAAATTGAGAGTTAATGTGTTCTATCAACATCGAATCGAACTTGTCAATATGCTTGCAAGTGTTGCATCTCAACTGAGTGGCGGCACTTAAGCCACGTCAGCACTTCTTTGTGCCGTTCACAATTAACTGAAGAACGTTTACGTTGTTCGAGAGCCTTCGAGTTTGAAAATTTGTTACGTGATTTTCTTTTATTTTGAGACCAAACTATGTTAAGTGCTCTGCCAATATGAAGGGAAGACAAATGAGTTTCTTCTCTATTACTTAGAAGCTAACGTTAATAATGATAACTTATTGAATTGGAAATCAATAGACAGTATTGTATGTAGATTTAGTGTGGATCTATCTCCTATCTATAATTGCTAATATTTTTTCATGTAGGTTATGTAGTTATGATATCTCTTTTATTTTTAGCAACGGGACGTTGGGAGCGGTTGGAGGCGCGAGGCGAACCGCCGCCCGCCCTACAAGAACACACGGCCACTGCACACGAAGGTCGCCTTTACGTGTTCGGTGGCGAGGCAGGAGCCCTCTCTAATGAGACCCCTCTTTGGATATACGACACAGAGGTAATTTTAACGGAGTTATTAGTTCATGTCTAAATGAAAAACTGAAATGCTTAAAGATAAGACTTATTGAATTGAAGAATTAAAAATCTTTATGACTTTCAGTTGAAAATATGGCGGAAACTGGCGGGGCAAACTAGTAACTATTCAACGCTGCGGAGACGCAGCAGTCGCGAAGCTCGCAACGGATCAAGCCCGCGTGGTCGTCGCGGTCACTCTGCCCACGCACTAAAGGACTGTTTGCTGATTTACGGAGGCTATAAGGACTTGAGAGGATCTACGAATGAACTGTGGGCTTTCCACTATGGTAAGGCCGTTAAAAATAGGAAAATTTCATCGAATTGATTAAGTTCGTTGTAATTGTCGTATCTTGTAATATCTTTCAGAATCAGAATCTTGGCAGCAGGTGCGAACGTCAACCATCGGCCCGGCGCGGCATCGGCACGCTGCAGCGCTGCACGAGGCGCGACTGTACATACACGGTGGACAATGCGACCTCAGGGCCTGCGCCGACCTCTGGCATTACGATACCAGTAAGTTAAAGTCCTTCAAATGATTACTTATTGTATATTTCATAAATTACAGAACTCTCAATAGAAACAGGTAAAAGGAACACAGGTTGGCATTTAAAATTGTTTGAAACTTTAGATATGTATTAATTTTCCTTCAATTTCAGTTTCCCGAGTGTGGACACAAGTGCGAACCCCTGCTAAGTTATCGCCGCCTGCACGTAGCGGTCACACCGGTCTACGGGCGGGCGCACACCTTTACATCTTTGGCGGAGAAACGAACGGACATCCTACCAACGAACTTTGGCGGTTTCATTTCGGTAAGCTCGCCCGCAATTCACTTTTTAAAACAAAACTCAAGTATAACCACTATTTTCTCCATTTATCTTTATTTTGATTTTAGCTACAGAAACCTGGGAACGGATCTTGCAAAGCGAAAAATGGCCGTCCGCCCGCGTTGACAGCCGCGCCTTACTTATTAGCGGAGCTCCGCAGCGCGCTCACTCCGCTCCTGCGGCTCCCGTTAAACCGCGGCCTGAACCACCAGCGGGGTTCCTGAGAGAAATTTCCAAACTATCCTCCTTCCACATTCGTCGAGCGGCGAGATGCTCTTACAGCGTCCTCGGAGACCAGGATTCTACTGAAAGTCTTATCCGAGAATCGACATCTTTATCGAAATCGCGGTCGGCGTACGTCATCGACGAGCGCCAACCGGCCGATGGAGGCGAGAGCCCTAAAGAAGGAACCGTTCCCGAACGATGCAGAAACGTGTCCCGTGAACCTATTTCCGTCCCAGACTTTGCGGATATGGTTCTACCTACCCCAGTGCTATCTCCCATCGAAGCGACAAAACTGGTATATTTAGACTCAGAAGAAGAAGAGGAAATGAAATCAAAGAATGGAATAGAAAAAACCACGATAATTCCGAAATCGGCGTCCGTTAAGTTTACCAAGATCCCCGTCACAGAGAAGACAGAAGACGAGGGGGACTTGTCCACTTCGGACTATGCGAGTGCGGAGATAGTGAATCGGCCTAATCGGGCATCCTTAGGCTTCAGTAATCCGCATTACCTGGGACCCGACGTACGTACCCTGGGGACGGCGATGACGCCCGACTCCGGGACTGGAGACATAGAACTCCAAGATATGAGCGAACGGCGATCCCGGACCGTCCCGAGAAATGGGGAAACCCAGTTGTACATGCTGCTAGTTGGAGGGAAGGAGCCTCCACACGTTGCTCTACTACAGAGCCCCTTGTCCATGTGGACATATAGGCTGTTGTAATCTCGAATCAGTAAATCAGTCAGATTACTTATCTTTAAGACATTTCATTAAGTTTTATGAATTTGTTGTTTATCGTTTTCTTTGTGCCGTTGTTATACTTTTGCGATTCCAACTTTGTATTTTTATTACATTACAATTGAAGCTGTGAGCAGACCCAATGTATAGTTAGTGATTAGTGACAGGAATATGACACGCGAGGTCCCAAAAGGGCGCCGCAATAGTCCTAAGTAATGATACCCTCCGTACGTGTTAAATTGTATTAAATCTTTAAGAATGGTAGTGACGAGAGTTCGCTCAATTATAATAAATTAATTGATACGTAATTTTGGTATAAAATTCTGCTAAAGGTATTTTTTGGCATCTCCAATGCTTCTCGCAATTGTTTAACCATGATCGCAGTGCAATATATTTAAGTTAATTGTTGATAGTGCCAACTCGATGTTGCGCCGACTGTGCAATACGTGGAATTATTCAAGTCTGTTATTTGATATTCTTAATACATTACATACGTAGGTATGCTGATGAATAGGTTTTTACTATATATTTTTATGCCTAACGAACAAGTATTCTCCAGTATTCGTAATTTATGTTATTAAAGGTAATTCAAAGCACACGTCTTTCATTATTTTGCTGTTATTTCATACGATTTTGAAAACATGAACATATTGTGATTTCCTTGATTATCATTTTCAGAAATAAGTCTTACTTCACGTAAGAGAATTGAGAGCACGTTCACATGATACGATTGGACTGTCACGTAGCGACATTATCACAAATAAAAGGCAGGTCAATCATTGTATATGTTTAATTGCAATTAAAGGAATAATAATTAGCTTACGTCTATTTAAAGGCGTAAATGACGAATATTAATAATACAATATTTGAATATTATTTTATGTTTGTTGGAATTTGACTCCGAACAGCGAATTGCAGGCTGACGTGGCCGCGTCCTTGCGAGCCTCCTTCTTGTTTGGTCCTGCAATCAACATTCATTTTAATATTAAAACAATCGTACACTCTGCAGGCCATGTCTACATTTAGCTTTTTACTAAATTATAAATTAATTACTATTTAATTAATTCCTCAATCAAGTTTAAACCCCATCAAAATGGGTAAAGCCGTTTAGGAGCGACAGAGTCACATGTGAATGATTATCTCTTGAGAATGCCTTCCAAGCACTGACAGCTTCATTTCACAATAGACAAGAATAAAATAAGACGTTTCGCCAGCATCCGATACCTTGGCCGATGAAGGTGGCGCCGTCCACCTCCACTCCGATGGTGTAGATGAGGTTCTGCGGACGGTCGCCCTGCACCCCCAGCTCCCGGTACTCTTGCATCGGCCGCATGTACGACAACAGCATACAAGGGTGCATTTCTGCAGCGTTCTCGGGGAGAGTCTTCACTTTCTTCGGCTTCGGAGGCGGTGGGCCGTTGGCTTGAGACGTCAGGTCCACGTCCGCGTCCGATACCTGGTGACGTCGCGAGCGTGAGTTGGATTCTATTGAAGCAGCTGTGATTGATCTAACTCCGCCTGCGATCAACTTAAGTTCAACGCAGAGACAATTACAAATTCATTCAAAAAAATATAGATAATCATCGGCCACATATATAATATAACAGAAAGTGAGTTACGGAGGAATTGTGAGGTCTGATCTGCGGCACATGATGACCTTCGCCCTCCCACTCGCTGAACAGCTTGTGCAACGCGTACGACGCCAGCTGGATCATCGGCATGGGCTCCTCCTCTTCCGTCTCCATTTTCTCCTCACCATCTTTTGCCTCGTTGGATTTCTCCTGGGTGTTAAATTTATTCAGTTTTTTGATAATGATATCTCGTACGGCTTGCTCGGCGGCCGCGCTGCGGGCCGATGTCTTCGTTTCACCTGGACGGACGGAAAAACGCTACGCATTAGTCAAAGAAAAATAAGAGATACAGCCAATGGGATTATCGTCTTCAATAGGAATTACCACAGCCCCGATAACTGCACCCGTCAATTGTCACTTCGGCGCAGAAGCTCGGGTTGTTCGATGCGTAGTACCCGGTTGGCGGAGCGCAATCCACTCTGAAGTCCTGAAATTATTTATTTAATAAATAAAATTACACAACTACACATAAAGAGATATACTGACAAATATCGTGTTTAACAAACTTACTAATGGTGCGCCATACACCATTTCGTTGAGCACCATCAATGCGCTCTTGGGAGTCACCAGTCGGCGCAGGCTCTGATTTTGCCGCCGGCGACGCTCTTTGTTCGAGATCCTCTTTACTTTAAATTCAAATTAACGGAGTGTTAGAAGTTAAACCAAAAGATTCAACACACGTACTTGGATGCCCAATAGATCATACTCAAATATTATTCAATAGCAACAATATCACATAACCTTTTTTTTTTTTGAAATCGGTTAAAAAGAGGAAAATATTGCCACAGATTAGCTAATGAAACTAGATTAATGATTATAAAATAAATATTATGTTTGATAGTTTTAGTTATTAGATCATTACAATACAACTTTGTCTCACGAACCTACTCCCAGCTTCTTCCAGGGAGGCCTTTCTGAATTTTCACCATTCGAAGTAATTTCCATGCCTGCTTCAGTTTTTGTGTCAATCTGGAAAAAAATTTTGACTAACTAAACAGGGACAGTTAGCAGAGCAAAAGCAGTTAAAAATCATCAATTAAAATATATTGAATTACATCATATTTGATCTAATATCATATTTCCACATATTAATGAAAAAGTATGGTTTCAGTGATGAAAAAAGTTTCTTATAATTTTTACGTACCAAATTTGGATTGGACTTATTCTGCTCCTGATTAGATTTTTCAGGAGTAACCTGTTCTTGCTTGAGATTAGATCCTTGATTTGCATGTTGCTGCTGTGTGTCTTGCACTCCATGTGTCATGAACTGGCATCAGTGAGCCAATTGATTAAATGCATCAAATCCCACAGTTGACTTCATATTAAAATAATCCCTTGGGAATGTACACTAATGGGCAACTATGAGGGACTGACCGTTGTCAACGTTCTGATTTTATTTAAAAAAGGAATATTGTTTCACTAGAAATGTGAAGTTCTAATCTTTTGACAACTATTTCCAAAAGTAGAAGTTAAGAGAGACTTGGTAACTTTAGATCTTGCAGGTTAGAGTATTAGGTCATTTAGAAGTTTAACACAATGAGATCAGATGTACATAATCCATTAACAACCATATAACTAACATGTAACACACTGTGACTTTGTAACAATATCACTGTGCATCATATCATACAATGATGTTTAACAATTTCATGTGGGCTTAGAACTAAAACCTAGAAATATTGTGTTAAAATAATTTTAATATATTTTATATCCATATAACTTAATGCGAGACAATGGCAAAATACTAGTATGTATAGTAAAAAGATTTCTAATTCCTTATTTGGCAGGCATCATATTATGACACAAAACACAGTAGAGAATCATACTTAATGTTACAATTTCACAGACATGTCACACATTAGCAAATAGTATAGCTTACTGCTACAATAAGTACCTAGAACTTGTATGAACATAAGAATTAGTTCTTATGCACATAATTAGTTCCTAGCCATCAGTCACTCCCTAAGAGGCTAATACATCTGTGCAAGAAAAAAAAGATTATGTCTATGATTATTGATAAGAAAATATGATATATTTTTATTAAAAATTACTACAATTTTATTTTCTACCACATTGGAATTTTTATTATATCAATTCAATTCTTAAAAGTTTTAGGGCTCCCACACAAAACCGCGAATTCGCATCGCATCGCAAATATCTGCGAATTCGCACGAACGCACCGCAAGAATTTCCGATGTGCTTCGCATCGCACATTCCTGCGATATTACGTCATCCTTGGTGACGCCATTTTAGTCCGCTCTGAGACCTCAACGCATAGTACTTTTGAGTAAAATAGTTCAGAGTTCATAATCGTAATAAATGGACAAACCCAGAATCTTCTTTTTCTTTTATATCTATTTAACAATAACAGCAGTGCAATAATCTTTTTGCGATCCATCTTACGCTTCCTAAAAACACGTCCAGTACGGCTGACGTGTTTGGAATGGTCGCCCTACCAAACGGTTTGCCGCACTAAATCGTATCGCAGAAATTAGCATCGCATCGCAGTTTTGTGTGGGAGCCCTAACATATAATTTAAGTTTTAGAAATGTAAGGTATATGTAATGTTATTTTGAGTATATCAAGTAACACAGTACTAAAGGAAATAAACCTATGTAGCACTTTTAAAATAAGTACTACTAGTTAATAAACCTTAGGCAATCAAATCATCAAATACTTTTTTTGGTATAGGCACTTGGGAGTATTAGCACTGTTACAGAGTGACTGGGGATTGGTGTTTGGGGACAGCCAGTAGGTGTCTTTCCGTGTCTGTGTTGGACATAATATTATTTCATTTAGTCATTCTTTAACAATAAAACTGTATGTTGAAAAACAAATAAATTAAAAATTTACCTGCATAGCTGACTGACGTGTGTTATACGTTTCTGAAATAGAAGTGAATTAAATAAATATTTTATGATAGTAGTAGATGGTTTTGAGTTTTTAGTAATACACAAAAACTAGGCATTCTTTGATTAATTGCAAAAATAATATAAACGTTATTGTAAGTGTCCAAGCAGTCTGAAAAAAGACCGCGAATAAGTGGATACAATGATTTATGATACATATATATTTTAACTATAATACATTTTAATAACTACAACTATTATTCGCTATGGGGTGACAATAGTAGCTGTAAGTAGTCGCAGCGGTTACTTTGCCTATTAGTCAAATAAATAATTGTATAATAAGAGCATGTACCAAATAAGTGTTATAAGATATACAAGGACATTTGTTATCTAGGCATAATTCTTATTTATCAATATTTAAAAACCAACAGAAACACTTTAGAAGCTAAATAAATTATATTGATCCATATGAAACTGAAGTGTTTACGTACTTGACATATTTTATGGCTTTTGTTATTGAATATCTCCACTTTTTATTAAGGGTTTCTCTAATTAATATTAAACGTTCATAAACTATAAATAGTCACAGAATTAAATCACCCATGTTTTTGTTTAAAAATACGACAACTAGGAAACCTTGAAAAAATGGCGAATTTACCACAGCCTAGGAAGACTGTAATCTAAATCTATATAGATTATACAAGTGAACTTGTGACAATGACATTTAACAATGGAAGATATTTGTAATGCAAACCTATCCAGAGCACAATATAATAATATAGGAGGGTTTGTAATCTGTGGTTATCTATCCAGAATCAGAAGTAGAATTTAGAAATGGTGAAATATGTTTTCAAATGCTAATTAAAAAAATCCGTTTAAGTTATGGCCAAGTTGTTAAATAAACGAGTTACGTTATGAAATGCATTCAACATAAATGAAAACGTTTAGTGTGAAATAAATTGGAGGCATGAATAGTAAATACGGATTTAATCAAAATGGTATGTAAACAGTTTCGTAATCTGCGTTTATTAACTTAAAAAGGATAACATTAAATTCTTCTACAGTGTGCTGTTTAACAATTCTGGTTTAGTGCATGCTATAGAAAAATCTACTCACACTACTACTGCTGCTGACTTGACTTAGTGCTTCTTATCATAAAATATAGCTTACTGCATAACAGTCTACAAACAAGATAAATAAGCCAGAGGGGTTTACGACAAATTTTTATGATCTTCAATATTTTTTTTACTATATACATATAAAATATGTAAATGTTTGCAGGATATACCTAGTTTTGAGATTTTGATTTATATTATGTTTTTTTTTACTTAATATAGATACATATATAGAGTTTGTGTGTGACATGTGTGCATTAAACATGTTAAACTATTTTATATGGTATTTTAATTGCAGGGTTCTAAATTGTAAGCTGTGTTTATGTAATGTCGTCAGTCCACTGTGTAGTGGTATGGGAGTGGCAGCATGACGGCCAGTGGCTGCCTCATTCGCCAGGTGTTGCCAGGACGTTAGAACGAGCCCATGCCAAGAAACTAACTAGGGTTGTCCTAGCAGATGCTGAACCAGCTCTTAAGGGGCATTATGTCAATTTACGCACTTTGACACAGTGTTCAGAGACACAAGGTATGTTTTAATCTTCAATTTAAAAATGTTTAAGTTTTTAACAATGGTTAAGTTTTCTTTTAGGACATATTTTTAAAGGCTTAATGAATAAAAAAATAAATATATATTGATTTTGCTCTGGCAAATCTTACATAAGTTCTAAGTAATTTTTAAATCTAGGTATATCAGAATGTCGTGTACGACGATCTTGCTACAGCGTGAGTTCTCCCGGAGGGCGCGGCTTGCGCTGGGAGTGGGCGCGACTGGCAGATCCTCCCAGAGCCGCTGAGCTTAGATACGATCCTCTGCCTATGGAGGTTTGTTATGTGGTAATATTTAGTTTTTTTAAAGATGCTTATTACTAACAATAATTCATTATTATAATTATCAGGTACAATGTCGTCTAGAAGAGGCTTTGGAGCGGGGAATTGAAGCTGTATCATTTGACGGCTGGGTGGTGTCACTATCCAGTATGACTGCCCAACGTCACATCACAGGTTTGCCTGGGGTGTTGAGGCTTCTACGAAGGGCTGCGCATCCGCCCTATCCTCTCACCCGCTCTACACCCCCTCCGCCTGCCCCACCTGAAAGGGCATCTTTTGATGGTAATAGTTTTTCATGTCTAGTGGTTTATCAAGTATTACAATCCTCCCATACTCTGCTAACTAAATATTACTGGTTTTAAAGTTAAAAAGAAAGATATTATTATTCCACATAGTTGTTGTGTCGAGAACAAGATTTTCATTCAAGTTCTGATGTTCAAACCTTAACTGATGTCTATGTTAAAAAAAAATCCCTAGTTCGTCGACCGCGTATACCCCAGCAGCACACGGGGTCCAGTGTCCAGTCGGTGCAATCGGTACAGTCCGCGGTGTCAGGGCAGTCCGTGAAGTCGGCCCCCTGCGCGGGCGCCAGTCGGGAGGTGCGGGGAGGGGCGCGCAGTGCTTCGCCCCGAGACAGGAAGCCGGGACTCGCTCGCCAAATTCTGCACAACCTCAATATTTTCAGTAAGATCGTCGTCTATGAAATACCGCTGACTTCGTGTTTGCCTGCGAATCAGGTGAAACGTTCAAAATCCAGCCTCATGGCCTCACCTTGAAATCCCTTTTTTTATATCAAAGTATCTAAATGACGAGCACTAAATAAGTGGTTCATTGTCACAGGCAATAATAACAAAGGCAACGTGGAAATAAAGGAGAAGGAGAAAGAAGAGACGGACTGCGGCAGCAGCAGGTCGGGTCGACGGCACAGCGTCGACACCGTGTCCACGTACCTCAGCCACGAGAGCAAGGAGAGCTTACAGGTGCAGGCAGAAGACGCTTCGCACTTCGGAGAGTTATTCGTTGCTTTACGCCATTCTCTCTGCTCTCAGCAAGCGTCGGTCGGCGAGCTCCTGAACTGCAGCATGGGCAGCGACGACGTGTTCGAGACCCCTGTCCCCGTTTCCGATTCGCCCGCACTCGATAACATTACAGGTAATTCCTAGCTGCCGCTTTGTCATTGAGGATCCATCGAACGAATAAAAAAGAGTAAAACTAAAGTAGGTCCCGAGCCGTTGCTGGAGAAGCCCAGCTGCGTGGGAGTGAGCGAGGAGGAGTGGGCCGTGTGGCGCAGCGTGGTGCCCGTGAGGGGCGGGGGCGCGAGGCGAGGGGCCGGGGCGTGGTGCCCCGCGTGCGCGCTGCCCCTGGACGAGCGAGGCGAACTCCGAGACGTCGTGGCGCTGGTGCACTGCGGCCACGAGATGCATCTCCGCTGTCTGCGCATTCACAAGCGGAAGATACGGGAGACCGAGGTGGGCGCAGACTCTGTTGTATTAGTTGTCTCTTATAGGATATCGACATACATAATATATTTTTCTCTAATTAGCCAATTATGGAAAGGTAAAAAAAACATTAAAATATATTTTTTAAGGGTGCGACCTACATCGAGTGCCTCGTATGCGGTCAGCAGTACGGTCGCAACGGAGATAGAGATAGAGAAAGGGAAAGGGAGGCCCGGGAGAGTGGAGGCGAGCAGCCGTGCGGCTCCATGGCCTGGAGGCGCCAGCCTGACTCCCTCCCCGGGCACCCTTCGCACGCCGGTTCCATACTTGTGACTTACAAGTGAGTGATGTCCGCCGACAACCCGCGACGCCATCTCTGTATTCTCTGAACTCGGTTTTGTCATTCGCAGTTTCCAATCGGGTCGTCAAGGGGCGGGGCACCCGGCCCCCGGCTCCCCCTACTACGCCGTGGGGTTCCCGAGACACACCCTCCTGCCCGACACCCCCGTCGGACGACAGGTATTTCACCACACGCTGTGATCGTTGACTCGCTGCTATTTTTGAAAGCATCCACTGAAATGAGCAACTGGTCCCTCGCCCCCTCCAGGTGCTGGCCGGTCTGCAGGGCGCGTGGGAGCGTCGCGTCCTGTTCACGGTGTCCGCGTCTCGGACGACCGGTCGCGAACACGTGGTCTCTTGGCGGATCCCGGCCCCGCCTTCCGCGCCCCACCACTACGGCCCACCCCTGTACGACAAGGTGCTGCTTGACACCTTGCACTATCTCACTTCTCTGCTCAGGGACTGCGGCTCGTAGCGAGAGACGGCGAAGATGGGACTCCAGTACAAACGAAACTTGTCTATTTTCGTATTTTATTTACATATTAAGGAATATTTAACATTTATAAAAGTAATATAAATATACCTTTTATAGTAGAATTTGGGTAAAACGAGTCTTCCAATTGAGGCATTTAATGTAAGGTTTATAAAACACACAATAATATATTAAAAGGAAGGATATACATCGACTGATGTCTAGAGTATTTATTAGAATAATATTTAAAACATATTTATCTGCCGAAGTTCAATTCAAACTGGTTTTTTATAATCAGACAATTAAACGTCTGCAATTACTTTGACATCGATTTGTTGTCGTTAGAATATACTATTTAATTAAGATCAATAAATTGTACAGCCATATAAGTTTGGGAAGTATTTTTTTAATAAATGAATGATGTGGACAAAACGTCAAATTAAAATAATTGTAAGCTCTCGAGTTTATGAGAGAGAGAGAGAGAGAGTATGTAAGAGAGTAAGAGTTTTGTAACGGAGGGTTGGCATTTCCACCCTCTCATCTCCCGAAATAGTTAATATAAAAAAGCGGAGACTGTCCGAGAATCTCCATTGCCCAATATTTAATAAGAAAGGTAGAGATTATTTGTAAGAGAGAGAGAGAGAAGTACCTCAGTCTTGCCAGTTTGTGCCTTTATTAATGTCAGAGATAGGTTGTATTTTTTATTATAATTGTAGAAGATATATTAAGACACTAGCAGAGCTCCTCGACTTAGTCTTCCAGATAAACTTCCATTTTTTTTATTTAGGATTTATCAAAAAAATATGTTATAGTTTATTTAAATTGTTTATCTAATAATATAAAAATTATATAATACAAAAAGGTGTTTGATTGTTCTATACCGAGTCCCAACATACCTTAAACATTTGTAATGTTATAACTTAACGTTCGAAATATTGCCCTCTTTCCGGCGACATCGGATAGGACAAAGAACGGTTCAACACAGTAGAAACAATTGTAATTCCTCTATCAATATTACCATTATATTGTTATCTAATATTATCAATTCGCAAATAGTCACGAGAGACTAAATTAAATTTTATCGGTGGAAATACAGACAACACAAATATTGGAAGAAAACTGACAATAGTCTTCTGAATGGCTTTCATCCTATAAATACCGTTTGGATATCGACAGAGGTAATATTGAGTATGGAGGCGCTCAAGTGTAAAAGTGTGGAGAGCATTCTTACAGAGAGAGATATAAAGAGCATCGTTCACAGAGCGGCATCACACGAATGGACGATACTAGGGTATGATATAAAAGTAGCCGGGCAGGGGCTGTCCGGTTTCTTGGGAGACCACTTTAGGTTGACCGTTCACCTCGAGAGTGGCGATTTCACGAAGAAGCTGCACCTCTTTGCAAAGTTTCTGCCGCTTCTGAATAAACCTAAAGCAGAGTTTATCGGTGAATATAATTTTTTTAAACGAGAGAACCTCCTTTACAAGTTATTTGAGGAAATTGGCGTCGCAAACGGTAAGCTTGACTTTATATAAAAAAATTAAATTATATAGTTTTTAAAAATATATACAATAAATGGCGCCTAGTAAACAAGAAACCAGTTTAATTACAAAAACAAAATTCCCCCAATTTATTATATTTATTTCGATCTATTTGTATATTTCGAACAAACGTTTTATAATTATTAATTAGTATTAGTAAAAAAAATATTCATTTCTAGTAAAATAAGAGAAACCTCAAAATTTGTAAATACTGAAAATGTACAAATTAGGTACACCTAATGTTATTTATTTCTATTTTGCAGAACTGAAACCATGGTGTCCAAAAGCTTGGATACACACGGATAGCCTCATTGTTATGCCTGATTTGTCGATTGAAGGCTACAAGTCTATTTCTCATCACGAATGTTTGGACTTACAGCACGTCGCGGTCGTTGTATCGTCCTTGGCACGATTCCACGCCAGCTTCGCGTGCTTTGAAGCCAAAAGAGACATTATTCATCACCAACGAAACAGTTTTTACAAAGACCATATAAGCGTGTTGAAGGAGTCGCCACATTTCGACGCACCTTGGACCGCATCATGGCTTCGTGCCGCCGCAAAGTTATCTTTTAATTTAATTCAAGCGTTTTCTAACAAAATCCAGAAAAATATTGACGATCTTGAGGAAAAACTTACGCACCTTTTCTTTAAAGCCTGTGAGGACCTCGAGCCCAGTAAAGATAGCTTGAATGTAATTATTCATAGAGATCTGTGGATTAACAATATTCTTTTCCGATACGAACAGGGGCACCCATCAGAGGCTGTGTTGTTGGACTTCCAATGTGTAAGGTACGCTCCACCCGCGCTCGATCTCATGATATTCCTATATTTGACTACGTCTAAAGAGTTTCGAAGAGCTCACGAAAAGGAGATATTTAATCAGTATTATACAGTTTTCACTCAGCATCTAGATGATACAGTGAAGAGTAAGTTAAAAGATTATAACTATGGGAGGTGGGATTTCTTCAACTGGTGCGAGCGGGCCCGTATGTTTGCAATGGTTCAGGCAATGGCGATATTTCCCTTCACGCTCATGAGTCCATCCTTGGCTCAGAAAACTTTTGACAACCCCGATACGTTTACGAAGCTCATGGATGAAGACAGGAGTGAGCCGGTGCTGGCATTCGCCCGGGAATGTACGGTTTACAGAGAGAGACAGTTACAAGTTTCGGAAGAATTCGTAGAGAGATATATTTTGAAACCTTTGTAGATTAAATTATTATTGCAATATTTCATCCATAAATGATCTTTTAGGTTATGGTATTCGGTCGATTTATCGAATCGCTATACTTTGAAAAACTGTTTTTGTTATTTTACAATAGTTAATAATAAAAGATACGAATAATTATTGTGTGACACATATTTTGTTGTATGTACGTTGTCCGGGAGATGGATTGGCTGATGAATTTGTAATTGCAGCAATCAAACAAAACCTGGACTGGATTTAAATGTGTATTAAAATAAAATTCTTATTCGTGTCGCGCGCCGTGCGTCCGTAATTGTAACTGCCGGTCGGTCGCAGCCGCGGCGCCCGCGCCCCACTCCCGCCGGCGCAGATCATGTGCCGTGCGCGTGAACAGGCTCCCCGCCTTGGGAACCCTGGTTACCAAGAGACTCGTCCTCTGGGTTGATAGCTGGTAGCAGACAGACCCTGCCTAAGGCCCTCTGGATTACGCCACGTGAGGTCGTGAAATCGGCTACTCGAATGATGCCGTCTGCCCCTGGATACAGTTTCTTAACTCGTCCCAAGCGCCATCGCATTGGGGGAAGGTTGTCGTCCTTGATGACAACAAGATCGCCCTCTTTGAGTGTTCCCCTCTGCTCTCGCCACTTAGTCCGCTGCTGCAGCTCACTTAAATATTCCCTATGAAACCGGTCCCAGAAATGCCGCTTAAGCTGTTCCAATTTTTGGTATCTGTTTGGATAATTTGTTAAAATAGGTGGTTCTGGTAAAGCTGTCAGCGGCCGGCCTATAAGAAAGTGCCCTGGAGTCAGAGGAGTAACATCGGAAGGGTCTGACGTTAGAGGAGTTAACGGGCGGGAGTTAAGAATTGCTTCAATCTGGGTGAATAGCGTCGTGAGCTCCTCGAACGTCAGGTTCGCATTTCCTATTACACGTTTCATTAGTAACTTTGCTGAACGGATTCCAGCCTCGTTCAGCCCCCTCCAGTGAGGGGAATAAGCGGGCGAAAAATGAAATTTAATGCCCTCGTCGTGGGCAGCCGCACTTACAGAACTTTGGCTTGCCTGCAACATTCTGCCTAGCTCATTATTTGCACCCACAAAGTTGGTGCCATTGTCACAATAAATATCATGAGGCTTGCCACGACGTGATATAAATCTACGCAAACACATTAAAAATGCTTCAGTACTCAGACTACTAACCACCTCCAAAGTTAATGCCTTAGTGCTTAAACACACAAAAAGACTAAGCCAACATTTGGATATCTTACATCCTCTGCCCTTGCGGTCTACGATTGAGAAGGGCCCGCCAAAGTCTACGCCTGTCGCGAGGAAGGGATAGGTAAGAGTGACTCGAGGAGGGGGTAAGTTACCCATCATAGGCTGTATTGAGTTACTCTGCATACGAACACACACGATACATTTCCTAAATGTACTGCGTGCAAGATTACGTCCCCCGATGGGCCAATATTGATCTCGTATAATGCTAAGTAATAATTCAGGCCCACAATGTTTATGACGCACATGTTCCTTCTGAAACAACAGTTTCGTAAAGTTATGACGTGCACATAATAAAATGGGATGTTTTTTAGAATACTCACAGATTGAGTTTTGGATTCTGCCTCCAACCCTAATCAAATCATGCTCATCTAAGTAAGGGTTTAATGACAAAATCCTCGATTTATGATGTATCTTTTTATTGTTTTTTAATGATTGCACCTCATTTGGAAAGGAATCTTGTTGGCAGGTTTTGATTAGGGTCTGAGTAGACCTATCTATTTCATCGTTACTCAGATCACCACTTAGCCGCGAATCCTTCTTTGTTTTACAATTGTGAATAAATCTTAAGATATATCCTACCACCCGGATCATTCGTTGAAATTTCGAGAACCTATCAAACTCAAATGAATGCTCAGCAGACACACAACATGAATATACTTTGAGCTCCGGAAGCTCAACATTTTCTATAGGAGCGCTTGGCCACTCCGTTTTAGGTTTCATTAAAAAGGGTGGGCCACTCCACCATAATTCTAAATCTTGAAGCTTGCTAGGGCTGACTCCTCGAGAAGCTATGTCTGCCGGATTTATTTCTGTAGAAATGTGATGCCATGTAGATTTGTCAGTCAGTTCATGAATTTCATTTACTCGATTGTAAACAAATTGCTTTAGATTACTAGGGTTGGTATTTTTAATCCATCCCAGCACAATTGTAGAATCACTCCAGAAATATTTTTGATCAAACTTACGACTGAGTGACTGACAAACCTTTGAACTTAACTGAGCACCAAGTAGGGCCGCTGCCAGTTCCAGCCGCGGTATGGTACTGGGCTTCAAGGGGGCAACTCTAGCCTTGACGCATAATAACTTGACTGATACGTTGTCCTCTTGATCAGTACAACGTATAAATACACATGCTGCAAATGCACTCTGGGAACTATCGACAAAACAGTGTAATTCCACTGACACTGGAGTGTCCGACGATGGATGCAAAACGTGGCGTGGAATATTTATCGCTTTTATTTGATTTAAATTATTTACAAAGTCACTCCACTGTTTCGATACATCGGCGGACACCAAATCATCCCAGTCCAGTTTAGACTCCCACAACCTTTGTAACAGCATTTTAGGAACAATTGTACAAGCGCTTAGCAACCCTAGGGGGTCAAAAATCTTGCATGTTGCTGCCAGAATAGTTCTCTTTGTGAACGGCTGTTCAATCTGAAAGTCGACTGAAAAATACAGCTTATCCTGTGAGGGACACCAATTCAACCCCAGCACTGAGGATTGATTCTGTAAGTTAGAGTACTGATCATTTGTCTGGGATAAATCCTTTTCAGTACATGTGGTTGAAATGGATTCACTCGCAAATATACTCGGAATGTTAGTTCTAAATTTTCTAAGTGGGAGGCAAGCCTCAGCCAACTTGTCGACGACTGCATCACGTAAGTATTTGAGTTCTGTTTTGTTATCACAACCGGTTATAAGATCGTCACAGTAAAAATCGTTTTTTATAGTATTAGCTACTCGTTTGTCTGAACACTCTGTTGATAACTGAACTAAACATCTGGTGGTCAGATAAGGGGCTGATGCTGTCCCATACGTTACAGTATTGAGCTGCAATGTTCGCAAAGGCTGAGCTTCATTGTCTCGCCATAATATCAGCTGTAAGTGACGTTGCGATTCATCCAGTTTTACTTGGCGGAACATTTTTTCAATGTCCCCCGTTAATACATACTTGTGCTGGCGGAATCGCAACAAAATTGACATCAAATCATTTTGTACTACTGGGCCCACATACTGGATATCATTTAACGATTTACCTGATGCTGTGCGAGCAGAGCCGTTAAAAACGACCCGAAGTTTTGTGGTCTCGCTTTTCTCTCGCAGCACCGCGTGATGAGGTAAATAATTTCCAATAGGCGGCTTCTCTATTTCTGTCAAATGACCTAACGTAGCATATTCATGTATAAAATCACTATACATTTCCTTTAATTTCGGCTGCTTTTGGAAACGCCTTTCCAAATTTAAAAAACATCTCTTAGCAAGTGAGTAAGAGTCTCCAAGAGCCTCAGGAGACTCGCGCAAAGGCATTTTTACTTGGAATCTACCAGACGGTAAGCGAATTGTATTTTCATTAAAGGAATCTTCACAGATTTGTTCATCTGTTGACAATGATCGTTTTGGCATTATTAAATTTTCCAAGTCCAAAATTTAGAAAGTGAGTCTTTAATTTCCTGACTAAAATGACATACAGATTTCTTGTTACACTTCACAGATGGCATGGCCAGAGTCATGGGCCCTGAAACCAACCATCCAAACTTCGAATAAATTAACTTAGGTTTATTTTCACCTAACGATATCTGGCAACCTCCCTTAACAATATTCCACATTACATCGGACCCAATTAATATTATATCAACTTTGTTACTTTTATGGAAGCTTGGATCGGCGAGTGCAGTATTGTTGGGTATGTTTAAATCCTCGGGATCGATTTCTACACTAGGTAAGTTTTCTGAAATATTTGATATAATCATACAATGTACATCCGTAGTGTAGGCATTAATTCTTGACTTTAATTTTAATGTACAATATTCAGTGGCTGTAGATATTGAATTGTTCAGTCCATATGTATATGTATATACAGTTGTGACCCCTAGTTTGGGCCGTTAAATATCTATAACGCGCAAAGTTACTTAATGCAAACGTAAAGACAAAGGAAATAGTAAAAGACCCCAGTTTGGGCAGTTAAATATCTATAAGCAAAAATACTTATTGCAAACGTAAAGACAAAGGAAAATTTTTTTTTTTTTCCCCTTTTTTGGGGTTTTTTAAATTTACCCCCCTAGTTTGGGCAGTTAAATGTAGAACTAAACGTTAGTTTTACTTTTTTTTAAACTTGTAGGTAGATTTCCGTAGTACCCGTTGAATGATTCTATACGTGTAACTCGGAATTTTAATCGATTATTTACTTGGAAAATAGACTTTAAAACAAGTAATTAACGCACTTTTTAGGTTGACTCACGACACTATTCAACACTGAAATCGATGCAAATCGGTGCAAGGGAAGGGATTAGGTAAGGAACGGGCTTACTTCCTTATGAATCTTCTGAATATATTCTTATGGTCTTCTGGACTTCACCGGCCCTTGGATGCAGAGCGAGTGTCCTGTCACGGTCGCCAAATTTTGTCCGGGAGATGGATTGGCTGATGAATTTGTAATTGCAGCAATCAAACAAAACCTGGACTGGATTTAAATGTGTATTAAAATAAAATTCTTATTCGTGTCGCGCGCCGTGCGTCCGTAATTGTAACTGCCGGTCGGTCGCAGCCGCGGCGCCCGCGCCCCACTCCCGCCGGCGCAGATCATGTGCCGTGCGCGTGAACATACGTTATTTAAGTAAACCAAATATAAGATTAAAACAATGACTTTTTTATATACAGACAATACTTCTTAATTTTTAAAATAACTCAGCATACAAAAGTAAAAAAAATATTTTCACTAAATAATGTTAGTGTATAGTTTAGTTTGCGAATACTTGAATGCTATTATCAATCACTACTAAACCCATATGTCTGATTGCGAACAGTTGCGCTCGATGACCATCTGTCGAGGCTTGCCTGGTTTGGGCATCGCCATATCGGGTGGCTATTGCCAACTGCCTAGCCGCTACATAAACATACCTGAAACGTGCTATTTACTTATAATGTTTTAACTGTTCGTTAAAGGTATGTATGGTAAATCTAATAGGCAAGTAGGTATGTATGGTTTAACACTGAAGAGAATTACAGCGAGTAACGTCAAGAGCTCTGTGTTCCTAATGTTCTTATTAATAAAACATATATATTAAAATTTCAGTAATACTTCGAAATTAATATGACGGGAGCATCGATGAAACAATGCAACCTAATTTAAAAAAACCATCGAAAATAATGAAAATAACTTTACAGCTTACTAAACCAAAATAAAGTGCGTAAGTAGACATTTTCACAAGAGATTTAATCGAATATTGCAAGAGTTGTCATACAAATATATACTGCATAGCTTTTATAGAAAACTATGCGTATGTGTGACATATATACTAAACCGTTTATGCACCTTGACACTTTATAATCTCAATTAATATCTTATAATAAATTATACTCAATTGACCATCGGTTACTTGAAATTAAAGCAAAATAGACAACACAAACCATCTAGCAAAAGATATTAGAAATAATAGTTGAAATTTATTTTAACTCGATTTACTTCTACAATCTTAAAGTAAATTAATGTGGAATTGAAAGTAACGTCATACTTGAGTCCACATGTCGAGCATCTCACATAAATGATTTCAAAACTAATCATTTTAAGTTGTGAAACGTCCTTAGAATAATAAAAATAAATCAGTGGCGCTACAACCTCTATAGGTCTCTGAATCTGTTTCATGATCATTTTTAAATCTAATAGGCAAGTAGGTGATTAGCCTGTAGTGCCTGACACACGCCGTCGACTTTTTGAGACTAAGACATGTCGGTTTACTCACGATGTTTTCTACACCGTTCGATCAAATGTTCAATGCGCACATAGAAATAAAGTCCATTGGTGCACAGCCGGGGATCGAACCTACGACCTCAGGTATGAGAGTCGCATGCTGAAGCCATTAGGCCAATACTGCTCTACGAGAATATGTCGGTAAAATGTAAGCTTAGGTAATATTTTAAAAGAAAACAAAAATGTTAAGTCCATAAATCAATGCTAAACACGACAAGTCTTCTCAAATGGCGCGCTGGAGCCTGTACTGAACCTTTACATAACATTTTATTGAATTATTGGAATCACTTAACTTCCAGGGCTGTGTTTTCAATACACGAAATATGAGTAGGTACCTACTTATATATAATGTATAATCTGAATTCCATTTTATTGTCTCTACTCAGGTTTAAATATTTTAATCCAATATATCTCTGATGATGATAGTGTCTTCGCTTGAAGTAGTCGTTTGCAAATATTATTACCAAACCTGGATTATAAGTCATACGAAATCAACATTTAGGCTGATTATATTATTATGGTTTATATCGCTTCCACCCTTGTTCAGTTGTACAGTTTTTTTAAATATGTATCCGTAAAATTAAAAGTTTTCAGCCCTAATATAGCTACGTGAGTAGGACAAGGGCGCCTCGATCCCTATACGGCAATAGCGATCTTACGGAGGACATGATCGACACTTTTTACTTACAATATTAATAAACTTAGCTGAAGTCTAGATGCGCTTTTAGGGTGAGTTTTATTAAAATTTGTTATCCTGTGTGTTGACATTCTGCGTTTAACTTAGTTTCTTCAAAAAACATTAAAAATAAGTCAAATCATATATCCTTGTTCGCGTGAACTTAACTGACATTTGTTTGCTCTTTTGTCGGTATATCTAAATATTTATTCCAAAACTATAAATCACGGCAAATAGTCGCCTACGTTAGAGATAAAAATGATTAAGCTCAGTCATACTGTCGCTAAGTGATGCCAGAATCGATTCCCACGCGTAATTCACCGAAATATATGCAAATCCATAAACGTGAATTAATACTATTAATCACCCAAACGAGCATTGATTTTTCGGTTGATGCCGTAGTCAATTTGTATAAGTCTACAACTTTTTACAAGTACAGAGCAATTACTACGAAGGAGGCGATAACTATAATTTACTTAGCTATTCTAGAAAATCCAAATAAGAACTGTTAAGTCTGTTACCAGTAATTAATTGAATGAAACCGCACAAGAATTTATCATTGGTAACTAAATATGGACCAAATCAATTGTCGGAATTTGTGCATGAGTGTGGAGGAAAACGTTTACAAGAAGTTGATCACGACATTATTTAGTGACCTTAATACAAGAAAGATAAAAATAAACGTGTGTGTACTTGTATACACGCGTTAGAAGTTATACTTCTTTGGCGTAACAAGATAAAAATCTTTTCAAAAATTTTATCTTTCGCCTTATTCTACGTTTGCAGAAAAAACAACACTTACAATAGAAACAAAGGTATTTAATACATTGAAAGTTTTCTTATAACCTATTATCTAGTCAAATATCACAAAATTAAGGAAATTGATTTTTTTTTAAATATGTATTGACTATGCTAACATCAGGGTGTCGGTTTTTTAACCTAACGTTTTTTACTCTCATAATTTTTCACTAATGCGCCAAAAGAAGTATAACTTCAAAAAGTACAAAATAAACAATAAACGCAAATAAATTCAATGGAATAAAATTAATTAAAGTCAATGATGGTGAAATATGGAAATACATAATATGATCTACGTTCTATATAATACAAACACACATGAAAATAATGAAGCCTGTCTTATTTTCAGACTAGCACATCTTTGACCATATCAGTAAGCTGAATCTTATAAACGTCCTTAACTTCTTAATTAGTTAATTATGTTTATTTATCTTCAGCGCCACGAGAAGGAATAGCTAATGAATGTTGTGCGTATTAGTGATCTATTTGTAATTTAAAGGCAACTATTTATTATCAGTGTCACCTCTCTCATTGTTCCTATATTAATTGTTTCCTTATCCTTACGACGGACGATTGTGTGTCTTTTTTCGTTATTAAGTTCGACTCAAGAATGTATCGAGGTATTTAGGCAGACTATTTAAAACAAAAACTATGTATCTACGGCCATAGAACCGTTCTTCGTGATACACCATATTATATTGCTTGGTTTTCAAAGAAAATAAAAAAATCATCTTCATGTAATTTAAACAAATGAACCTATTATTATGGTACATATATAAACAAACATTTAATATTGTGGAATGCATTACAAAAGCAATTAAAATATTTAAAAAATGTGTAATTGCTGGGCCTCATTACCCTTAACCAGCCGTTAACATCAATTATGCAACAAAACATAAATACCTACTTTGCAAGGCGTGTAACATGTTGCGTTGACAGTTTGGTAACTTTTCATTTGATCTTTTTAAAATAGGAGGAATGTTGAAGTTTTTATTTAAGAAAGAATTAATTAAATTTAAATTAAAACGGAAATAGTAAATTGCGCTTTCGTCACGTAAGGTAATTGTTAAAAAATCGCGATCTTATGACCTTGTAGAGAACTGGCTTTGAACTAAGTAACGCCCGATGCCTCACATTAGTGTGGCAGGATCAGGATCCAAAACGCTACTCCTCTACTTGAAGACACTCTTAAAGCTACAGCCAGCATCGGAATACGTGGCGTTGACATATCGATCGACGTTCAGTTTCGCGGTCATATGGTGGGAAAAGTTAAATTAGCCTTCAAGAAGTTTGGTGTGCTGAACAGGGCAAGGCGGTACTTCACTCTGAACATCCGGCCCCACATGGAGTATTGTGCTCACCTCTGGGCGGGAGCTCCTTCCGCTTGACCGTATGCAACGAAGACCGATTCGAATCGTGTGGGTAGATCCCTTCGCGTTTCGTAGAGATGTGGCGTCTCTCTGCATCTTATACAGCATTTACAATGAAGAGTGTTCAGAGTAGTTGTTCGGATTAATACCTGCTGATGAGTTTCATCATCGGACGGCGAGGCAGAATACGAAATTACCGTCGAGGTGATACGGGTGGACCGCCGCTACACAACGAAGCGTATTTTAAAGAGAGTATTTTCCACGCATCACCACTATGTCAAACCAGGTGCCCACCGAAGTATTTTGGAACCAATTCGACTTAGGGTCCTTCCAGAAAAGAGTGTACCAATTCTTAAAAGGCCGGCAACTCGCGAGCCCTCTGACATTTAAAGTGCCCATGGGCGGTATCACTTAACATCAAGTGAGCTTTCTGCCCGTTTGCCCACAGTTCTATAAAAAAAAGTTAAAGTTCTCTGTCTTTTAAAATAGCAGTGTATAATCTAAGTTATTAAATCTCTGGTAGGGTAGGGCGGGGCTAGTTGAGCAATTTTTCACTTGCTTGGATATAGCTCCTCAATGATAAGTCTCAATGAGTTGTTATGTGTCCTGATGGATTAGTAATTTATCCCTTAACAAAAGTGTCCATAGTATTTTTTTGTAACAAGTCCAATATAATAGCTACAGATGTTTAAATGCAGAAAGTCAAGTATGCTCAATGTACCCCATAGGTGGGGTAAGTTGAGCAAGGGTATGGGGCAAGTTGGGCACTAAGAATGTCTAGGCCAAACCATGGGTTCTATGTTAACTTGAGATGAAATAAAATATGTGTTAGACAGTCAGCTTTTTGTTTATAGTCTTTTATTGACAGAACAACAAAATTTGAAGAAATTTTCTTTGTATAATCAACCGAAACTAGAATCAACAAAACATGAGCATCCATATCTATCCATTACTTCCGATAATTTCTAAAAAAAGATTACCAAGGCTGGTGGGTTCTGGTTTCTGTATGGATAGCTACGATTTTTTTGTTTTTAAAACATCATCAACCATTCTTTTCCGGAAATCTTTTTTGCAATTCAGCTTGGTGGAATTTCAGCACACTCTTAGGCAAGGCGACGGACGTCTTTTGGAGAAAAATGCCATTTGCAGCAAGAATTTTTTCAACAGTTCTCTTGTGAGAGAGGATATACTTCCCTCGGTGTTGTATAGGCATAAATGAATCATCACCTTCATTTAATTTATTTAAAAGTCAACCAATTCAGAATTCTTTAGCGGCGGTATTCACACTTTTTCCCTCATCGTGGACAGCCTTTGCAGCATTATTTAAGTATTCAGTAGTGTAAGAACATCTTGTAGTCTTTCTCTTGTAAGTCCGCATCCAAACAAAAAATAAAAGATTCATTACTCATCAGTTGATTAAGTCGTAGAGTTAGTTGAGCTATAGTTGCTCAACTTACCCCAACCCGGAATTTTAAAAGAAAAGTAGGATTGTAAATAAATGCCTAGAATTAGACCCAAAACCTATTTACAAATCAAAAATACAATAATCTTCTGAAAGATTAACACTCTCCTGATTGAAAACAGAGAACATTTGACAAAGACAGACGAAAACTTGCGATAAACAATGTTTTTACTTTTTACCCCGCTCTACCCTAATGCTAAGTGATAGCATTTAGCATCGTCAATTAGATAAAAGCTTATCAGTTATCACTTTCTAACAGATTAAGGATGTGAAAGTTTCGGTGACAAATGAATCTGTCCAGCGATCGTGTGCAATAGATTAGACTGATTAATGTTACGCTGATAACATTGTTAACTAAAATAGAGCTTTTACTATACTTAGGACGTTTAAGTGATATTTTTATCAATACCGCAGGCGGCAATCGTGTCCATGTGAATAAAATGTAGATAATAATTTCAGACTCTATTATTATGTAAATTTCATTTTTAGGTAAAAACTTATAATAATGTTATGTAACGTCTCAGTCAAACGTGCAATGCAACTTACTAAACCGCGGAGTATCGCGTTACTTCTCAGCAATGGGAACTGAACCCGCGTTACGACCCACATCCACTGCGCTTGCGACATGAGGTATATTGCACCGCAGGTATTTAGGAAGTGATCTAACGTGACCTAACCGTGTCAAATCCGATCGATAAATAACTAATTATATTTGTAATTACTAATATAACATCAAATACCATTTCAAATACCTACGATACACGACAACATTAAAAACATTTTGAATGAATTTGCCAAATTTAGTTTAAATAAACCTGTGCAAAGCTCTTCAAGAAGCTTGAAAAGTTGTTTGCGCGTTGAATTCTTTTTCTCTTCTTTATATATTTTTATTATTTTTATCAACTCTTTCCGTAATTCAATTAAATATCTTCGTGTATCTTTTACATTGGATGATCATGTGGTCAAGTCTAGTCTAGAATTAAAAAAGTTTGTTATATCGGAAGCCTGGTTCTGATTAAAATTACAAGAGCGTTTCTAAAGCTCCAAAAAAGTTGGTTTATCACCGTCAAGATAGCACACCAACTTGTTTTAATGTTTTTTGAAAAACTTTATCATGTTTATAGCGATAACAAGACGCGTAAACGGGTTCGTCTATAAAAAGTGCATAACAGGGGAGCATTTCGTCGTATCGTAATAAACGGGCCCTTGAACAATATCATTACTCAGCCGAAATGTAGGTCATCGAGGTCGACCTGTAATTCTTAATTATTTACCTCCATATGGAGAACCAGCCTTTTAACAATATACATCGTACACACAGATTGCTATGAAATGTTAAAAGTGCGTGAATGATCTTTTTATTTTTTACCTGATACGAAATCTAATAAAAATATTCATAATAGAGTAAGAAATAGTTTTTTAGTTCTTAATATGAATTGTTGCCATAACTGCTGAAGAAGCCTTCCAAATTGTAGGGAATATGAACCTATGTAAGTCACCAGGTATTGATGCACTCAGTGGAGCACTTTTTTTTATGCTGGTAAATATATTTATCAAATTCTTGCATTATACGTTCTAAATGCTCAATTGGAACTGTTGTTACCAAAAAATAGCACCTACTTAGAACGAATATTGTTGTGAATGTTCGAATATATATTAATGAAAAAAATTAAACCATTATATATTATATTAAAAGAAACGGTGTTCAATTTGGTATGGTTCTTATATTGATAAAAAACTACTATACCTACTTGGGACAATATCACGCACATTGACCGGACAATTTCGATATCGAACGCTAACGTTGTGCACCGAGTGTAGGCTAGGTAGGTCCCGTGCAGCCTTAGACTCTGTTAATGTCAACTTATTCAAGACGTTAACCCACTCGCCAGCTCTGGACTAACTAGTCCAGTCAACTAACTAGCCAAAGTCTTAATAATACTTAATATTTCTTTACCTTATGCCTGCTTGGACGCGATACAGAGATGCGGGATTGTAATATTTATCTGCAGAGTTGGCTGTTGTATCAATATTATTGCCAGGAGTTTCGCAGAAAGGATTGTCGGCAGAGGGATGTATAAGAAAGACATGGATGCTGCTGCTTCCTAATTTGTTTTTTTTTCAAGTTTTGATATAATTATTGTTTTGTCCTGTTTGTCAGAAATAAAGAATTTTAAATAAAGGTCTCCGTGTCTATTGCCAAAATTGCGTTCCTATTTCGGCTTACGTGCAAAATAAGTGTAATATTTTGATTTGATTGTCAAACTAAATTTCCCTTTTTCTCTCTAAAATAAACAAAAATCATTTATTCATGTAGGTAACACAATGTACACTTATGAACGTCAAAAAAAAAAAGAAATATACATTAAATGCTTCTAATTTTACATTTACTGCCAGTTCTCAAATCAAGTAACGTAAACTTTAAGCTTCTTCGATTTCACCCTCGTTTTCCTTTTGTCAATCTATTGATTGTCAATGTCATCATCTATTTCTAGGATGTTAAGTAGTTTATAAATATTCCTCTGTAATTTTTAAATAAATGAAATCGTTTTTTTAATAAATACAAAAAGGAAAATTACTTATACGGATTTAATTTTATGATATTCTTTATTGCATTTCAAATTTAAACAATGGCAAGAGCAAGGATGCGCCTACACATAATTCATTCAATGTTATCGCCGATTCTTAGGCGAATGAGTAATTAGCAAACCTTACAAGTTCTATTTATAAATGCCTGCACCTACGAGATTTGAAATGATAACATCGTCTTGTAATGATTCAATGCTCTCTCAATATTTTCATTTTACAAATGTATGCTAGAGGCAAAACACCCACTGCACTCAGCATAAACAAGATCTTGACATTGAAATGGAATCACCAAAATGTAGTTAAATACATAAGCGATGTTCAATAATTACGCGAAACAGCGAGTCCAAATAAGGCTCGCGGCGGGGTGACGTCATCGCCCACGCTGCTGAGCTGGCCGAAGAGGGCTGTCATTCAGGTTTAATTTAATTGTCCAGGGGGTTATCGTATGCACCAAAACAAACCGTGCATATGTCCTATATTGGCAATGAATGCAATGGCCAATGGTCGTTTTGTTATTTTCGTTTTGCTTTTAAGACTTTCATAAGAGATGAATACGTAATGTCTGTAAATAAGTGAATGTTGAAAACCCTAGTTATTTTCAGCTCTTAGTAAGTCGTTATTGAATATTATCCTGCGACCTTCCATCGCGGCCCATGCAGTCACAAAAATTCATTTTACATGAATAAGAATGTCCTGAGTAAGGAAAAGTAGAGCGAGGTTAAATATTACATATAAATGATAAAGTAATCAATATGTTTTAATAATTTATTTAGTAATAATTATTATTTTAGTAATCTGACGTTGCGAGCTCTTCTTTAGAGTTAGAACTAGTTGCTCTTCCTAAGATCCCATCTATCCGTGTACCGTAAGCATGACTGCATAACAAACACGTTGACCCGTGTTTGAATTTATAATATAATTCAAACATATTTAAATTCTCGCGAAAGTTTAAAGTTAATGCTTTCATAAATCAATCACCATCAGGGTTTGTGGTTGAAAACTGGGTTTCAGTGGAATGGTATTTCTACGGGGCATATCTGAAAACGAATGTTTACATAATAAACTAATAGTGATAATTAAGTTCATTTAAATATTTCGTTTATATAGTGCTAATTTGTGTTGTTGTTTCTCTTTGTTATTAAAATACGTGTTTTTTTTGTTAAATAAATGCATAAATAACAGGACAAACTGTTTGGCTTGAATGGCAGTATAACCTACGGGCCTCAATCGTGAATCGTGGTCCCGCCGCCGTGATTCTAGTACATAGCCCTACGGCGAATCCTGAGTGCATTTCTCTGTTCCATTCCTGCACACTTGCCAAATGAGCAAACCATTTTGACTTGAAATATTTATTTTAATAAATCCATGTTTAATTTAATGATATGTCAGTAAGTTCAGTCCTGTTAGTTGCTAAACATTAGATGTTTGGGCCAATTTCACACACAATTCACTTTAGTGCTTTGTTTGTTTTAGGAGAGGCCTGTGAATATTTATTAAACATTAGTCAATTATAATAAGTAATGATGCATATTGGTGAGGTCAGTGTTGCGTCAACGCGGCATCTGTGCAGTAAACAATACTTTGAATTTTACATAAATTAATTACACTGGTAAAGTTATGATGTATGAACTAAAAGATATTCAATACAAAGTCATAACTTTGAGAAGACATGATACGGAAATTCCTAATATTATTGCCGTTTACTTGTGATTTATAAGACGGCAATCTCCTTTTCATAATAGGTACAGTAAAAACTAATTGAAGCTCCGTTTGTCAGTCTTGAAACCTTAAAGATTATGATGTTTCTTCGATTAATTTTCCATCTACCACCCACGCTATGTTCTATATTGTATTTACATTACAAGTTTTGCAAGTATATAATTTTATGATATATTAATAAGATGTACGTATTGAACAAGTATTATATAACTTTAAACAATGATTGTTTATGTTTTATTTAAGCTTATGGTTTAATAAGCCAGGACCCTCGCGGTCCTTATCCTACAAATCGTACTCCTCTCTCTTCAGAGGTCGTATAACCAGCTCATCAGGAATGTATCTTAACTCCACAATTTGAACACGCGTACCGAAAATCTTTCTTATCATATTATATGTTAACAAAGGTTTTCTTCCAGGTGTCAATCAATATAGGCTATTTTCTTTAAACTGACAGTCTCCAATTGAAGGTAGGTACATGCGTCATTAATGAAATAAAATGATTTAATTGTAAAACAAGATTGCATCCTTTGCAATTAAATTGTACGTAGCGTTTATATAATATTAAAATGATTATCTAGCTCTTTAATGACAACATATTGCTAATGAGGGACATTATTGTGTATAGTTTATATCTTTGGATATCTTGGAAATGATTGTTTGAGACCTCTGAATTAATTAGAAATTGCTTATTATACAACCTTGGCCCTTTCGACTTGGCGAGGATCGTCTGATATGTGTGTAAGACAAGAATACAGATTTCGTTTAAGGTGTTTTCATTGTAGGCCTACTGTTTTTTTAATTATTCACATAAATGTTTTTCTAGGTTATAAAAAAGAAAAATAATTAATAAGCTGTATTTTTTATGCTCTTGAAAGATAATAATTATCCAGTTCATTTAATTTATATTCAAAACATTGCTACAAGTTATTAGAACTCGCAAACGTGTTTAGCAATAAACGTATCTCAAGTATAAAAACGCCGAACCACTAAATAACCGACATTTATACAAGCAATAACATTTCTCGGAACGAAGATATCGAGTCTTACGGGAGGAGGGAGTTATCCTGGAGGCCACACGTCTGCGCCCGCGCATGAGCAAGGCTCGCCGCGCGCAGGCTACGGCCAGTCATCATCCGACCGACGTATGTGTCGCACGTCCTTATCCCTCCGTGAACCCTTCACGAACGAACGACTCGCGATTAACAATTACTTATCCCGCTTTGCTAACATATGTGAGCTTTATTAACTTACTTATTAGTGACCGAACTGTGTTTTTCAATATTTAAATGGTGAGCTGCTAGTCGACACTCTCAGGTGAGTCACTTATTGTTAAAAAATTATATTTAATATTCTGTAACCGAAATGTAAGTTAAGGTTAATGTACTCAATTCAGTTATGTGAATTATTGAGAGCCCTGCGCTAAAGGAATAAACGGTGCTTTTAGGAATTTATTGCACTTGTTTATTTTAACAGCTAATAAAATTTTACTAGATAATATATATTACAATGTAGTATCTCTCTCGATCGCCAATCTGCATATATGGTGGTTATGCCAATGATGTCACTTTTTTCTATTTTGGTAAAACGATCTTGTTTTGGTATATTGAATTGTTTCTCAAGGTTGTCAATAATTTCTACATTCGAGGCAATTATAATGAGTTTAAATTGTTTAGTAAATAATGAGGCATACTCGTCTTTCCTTCTCGTTAATGGCGTGTGTTTCGAAAACAAACAAAAGATTTATGACCTTTTATGCTCTAAGCATTATTGCCTACTTAGGCAAAGACAGCGTTTAAACATCAATCAGATAAACTAAAAAGGATTTTTGTCGCTTTGGGCATGGGTCAGCACTACTTCGACGGAACTACAGGGTTGTCATACATTGTGCTCATAAGCTGCATACAAACGTTTTCATGGCGAATAATGGATTTAAGAATGAATTTCCTAAAAATGGGCGAACCATATTTAGGAATATATATACATATTATAGTTAGCAAAGTTAAATAGGAGGGTTTCTTAAAATGATCAGGCATAGAGGGGGGATCAACAAAATACATATCTACTTATAAATCAAAAATGATAAAAAAAGTTCCGAAGATCTAACGCCAACAACCGTAAATGGTTGTAGCGCCACTGGATTATTATTTACTTTATGTACATAATTATGGTGTAAATAATTAAATCTTTTTTAATTCGTTGAACATAAAGTTTGACATCAAATCTTAAGTCATGAAACTGATTCTCAGTTTTGTAGATATAAGTAAATTTATTTAGGTATTCGTTTCAATAGTGTTTGCTGGTGCAAGTAACCTTATTATATTATTTATTTATGTACATAGGTAACACAACGTAGGTACACTAAGTGAGAATTCAGATCAGTTTTAAATCATGATAGGTATTAGAAGAGAGAAGAATTGGCAATAAACTTTCTGTATCAATTTTTCAAACGGCAATTTATTTTAGATGTTTGTGTATAGTTACATCCAAAACTAACGCAATCACTTTAAAATAGTGAAAAGATATAAAATCCTATACTACGGTAACTATCACAAAACCATTGTTAGCATAATATTACAACTTATTATGTAAATGATCACGTAAGTAACATAGACAAACGAACACTTGTGTCACCCGACACCAGGAGTTGTTAGTTGTTATACTCGAATTACATTAAGGGTTGTCTCTTTAGTATGGACAGAATAGATTTACAGAATAGAATATTTGCGCTATCTTTCCTCTGTTCAGCGGACAGGGGTGAAACAATAAATCATGTTTCCTTCGATGTAAACTGCAAGTGACAGTCTTCGTAAGCTATTGACTAACTAAACCTTTTTTGGTATTGGCATATTTACTTACATTTATCTTAAAACAAGGATGATCCATTGTTATGGTTTTTAACCAGTTGTTACTTTACACTGTCCACCAACCCTGACGGAGGACCGATGAACAAAGGGCAACATTCCTGGCTTGCGTCAGTGTCACCCGATACAGTGGCACCAGAGCATGACTTGTCTCCTAACCTATATTTCATTACAAGATAGTAATCTTGTGTCTATCGCGTCACTCACTGACCCACTCTGTGGAATCCATTTTCTGGAGAGCTTTTGAACTTTCCAACCATAACTTAAGCTTGTTCGGATGCCATATACTTCATATGGCAAAACTCAACTCCAGAATTAATTGTTTGTATTTCTTCAGAATGCTAGCTTTTGGTAACAAGTGTGACTACAGTTCTGATTCTCTGCGCTTCAGCCGATAGTTATAGGAAGGTTTAAGATGAGTTCTGCCTTTAACATCAACCTGTAAATAGTGAGTTTATTTTGTAGTAAGTATAGCAAGTTGTTAATTCTACGAATGATAAGTGATAACAGAACAAGATCGTTAAAAACTGGTTCTGTCGGAATTAATTAAATTAAATTGATAGTAAGTGCGGCCTTATTCGTCCTTGTCTTATTTTGCCACTTTCTTCACATTATTTATAGAAAATTGTAACTTATTGTTCATGTAGTCTGATAATTTTAAAAGTAAGTACCAAGAGCTTTTTCTAGGATTCTTTAAGCTCGAGACCTTGGATTTGAATCTGGGGGCAAAATGAACAGTTATATGCCACGTACATTACCTATTGGAGATATTTGTTACAGTACATGCTTGGATTATATCATTATCATCTCCGACCAACATGACAGTTTGACTACGTGTTCTATCACAAGTAGGTACTCTAGTTTGTCTATTTACCTCCGCATTCCTTTCGTTATCTCCACTGAATGCCGACTCTATGTATACGATGCACACGGAATAATTAATTAATATAATTAGTAATTACTTCGCGGATAAACCTTTGTTCTTGTTGATTAGTTCATTTGGTTTTACCGATTTGAATAGGAGAAAGATTGAGGTTCTCATTGAGGGTCATTGTGGCGTGCTATTTAACAATAATAATTACTAGATATGTAGTAAACTATAAAGCAATAGTTTTACTACATAATTCGACTAAGGGCTTTCGTTCCTTATTTATCAATTGGAGTTTTATTTATTAAGACCGCAAGTCTTTGCAACGGTCAATGCCTTTTCACAAACGCATTCACGAGGTCGTACAGGACTTAAAAATCATTTTATACATCTAATTTATAGGACTTTCACGTTTATATGATTAAATTAATATTGGTTTGCAACCTTAAGATAGACATATATTATACAATATTTCAAATGTATGCACTTCTTCTGAATTATGCTAAAAAAATCAGCAGAAAGAGTGAAACTGATATTGTTACAAAGATATGACTAGATGGCGATGGTTGAAATACTTCAATACTTGAAGTGTGGAATCGACTCCCGGTGGTCGTTTTACCTAAAAGATAAGACCTCCAACTATACAAAATTCGAGTGTACTCCTCCCTCAAAGGCCGGCTACGCACCCACTAAATTGATAGTCTATGGGCTGCGATGACTGCCCTTTTTGGGCGTCCCGCAGGCTCGTTTTCCCCCTTTTATGTAAAAAAAGCAATTATCACAAATGCCAATATCTGCATTAAAAGTTGCAAGAACAAAAGCTCTCCCATAGTGTCGTCAAAGTGAATTTTCACAGGCTGGCACTCAAGTCGGGACGCGATGCGTGTCGCCCTCCTATTTAACCTTGTCTCTTTACTAAGTTCCTTTTCTACTTGGATGAACATTCATTAATTAAGCAACTTTGTCTATTATGATATCTATATGCAATTATAACCTAAAATTTATTTTTGTTAACATAGCCACCGGTCAGCAATACATTTTTTGGGAATTTATTTATTCACTTTCTGCAATAATGTCAATTATTGTATGCAACGCAAGATTATGGTTACATGTTTCGTAAGTCCCGTAACTCCCATAGAAGCGTGGGGCAAAAAGATTAACTGTTTTACTGATAATTTTCTTTGAATTTGGTTTCGTGAAATGCTTGTTGCCACAATAAGCGACGCGAATAATGTGCACCGTCTTCTCTGATCGGAATCGTATGACAGCATTCGTGAAACAATAAAATGAAATAAAATCAAAGTGAAGTAGGTGGAACGTGGGCGTGTGCTTGTCTCATCGAGCGATATTAATTTGCAATAATTGTAAAATTAACTTGCTTTTCTTGCGCAACATTTTTAAATATATTTACTCACTACTATGTTTAATCCATTCAGCATAACAATAGTTGATTTTACAGATATAAATAGGTTTTTTTTTATAAAAACGAGATAAAAGAGTAATTAAGTGTAATATTGATTATATTCGGTAAGCCGTTTATTGCACAATTGTTTCATACGAATATATATTTCTTATTTATATTTTTTTAGGTTATATAAAAAAAAAATAACTAAAATTATACAGTATTTACAATTTTCTTAACCTACATAGTAATAATAATAATTATTAAACAATAATAAATATAACGAGGAAAGCACCAGCTCTGGGCTCACCGGTAATATCTATCAGGCGCCAACTTAGATCCTACTAATTTTATAAACGCGAAAGTTTGTAAGTATGGATGGATGTTTGTTACTCTTTCACGTAAAGAATACTGAATGGATTGAAACTTTACAATAATATAGCTTATACATCAGAATAACACATAGGCTACAATTTATAAAGATTGTGTGAATTGTCCAAAAGTCAAGTAAGTAGGAAGAAATCTACCATCTGCGAGCTATTCTGGCGTGCGCTGCCAAAACCGCTGGAATTACATATATTATGTATTGTATGACGGAAATATTTATCTTAAGTAGTCAATATCTTTATTCGTTTTTTTCTACGCCATGCTAATATAAGCTACTTGAAATACTAATCCTGCGCAGACGAAGTCGCGGGCACCAGCTGGTCTTTAATAAGCGCCTATGCACTTGAACCCCACGGCCCAAGATTAAAATTAAAAAAAAAATATTTAAAATATTACTAACTAATGTTTATATTGTAAGCTCAAATTAGTACCTGTTTCAGTAATGATTATCCTCAATTGACTTTATACTACGATTCTAATTAATAGGGAAAAAGTCGTTCATGTCAATAATAATACAAACTTGACAAATATGTACTAATCATAATCAAGGGTCGGTGACGCATCAGTGAGCTAAGAGTCTACGGTTGAAAGACTGATAATTTGTTACAAAACTATGTACCAACAATACCAAGAAACGTCTAATCTCATACAAACAAAATATGTCGTAAATTGTTTTTAGCGTTTTTGTATCCATGTATTGTTCGAATACAAGTTAAAATTGTTTTATGAATAATATTTTCCTTTCTTGTTTTAAGTAAATATTGTTATAATAATTAGTTAATTCCTAAATAAGCGTCCGGAGACTAGCAATCCATACGCCTAATATCTATAATTATGTTTGTTAGTCCAATGTTACAAACCTTAAAATTTATTAAATTAACCATAATTTACCATATCAATAACACTATTAAATCATTAACACATTTGACATAGTTAATAATCGTTACTTCAAATCACTAAGTATAATTAAAGGCCCGGGTCTTTCCTAATTGGTTCTGTGTACATTTCTTAATTGTTTGGGTAAGACACTCGAAATTACCTGCGAACCTGATACACTGTGCAGCTCATAGCAACCATATTATGTGATCTTTTATGCATTTCTAATCATAACAATTGATCCAGCACTTCTAAAACATTAGAGCACTCTTATGCTTGGCGTAGAAGAGGTGACGTCACCGTCACCGTTCGCACGACATTGACTTACAGACCAGTGACCAGCTCACTGTAATGAAAATGCAAGGATTGCATGACGCCTCTAAAGATACTTCTACTCGGATTTGGTGTGGAGGATCTTACATTTGTTTGGCACTATTAGTCTCAGCACGCAACTAAAATTTGAGATTACATTGGCGTATAAAAGTATTTATCTTTGTAAGTGCCCTCTTGCGTCAAAGGGAGAAATCGGCATGTCTTCGGCAAAAGGCTGAAGGGAGAAATGTGACAGGCCATGCTCCATCGTAGCTTCGAAAGTACCACTCGGCTAAAGGAAAATATTTTCAGTAAATTTACATCATATATTATTATCATATTTCGTAAGAACCGAACTTAAAATCAATGTTTCGTTTATTTAGGATTACCTCTCTCGTTTCACACTGTTCCGCTAAAATTCTGTTATAATTCACACGTTACCGTCAATTAAATGCATTTTAAACATGTTTCGTATTTCGTTCTAGCATGGCACAAGCTTAGTAAAACAATGAGATGTATATATATTAAACTAAGTTGAAGATGTAGTTAAACTGTTAATATTGTTGTTTAACTTAGAAGTGAGTATTTTAAGGTCGTTTAAAGCGTAAGAGAAGTTATAGTTGTTTGATTTATATATTTTCTTCTCTATTCTATTTCATTATTTGAAAATAATATATTCGATTACATTTTCAACGGCACGAAATTTACCTTAATTTAGTATACTAGCTGTCAAACCTGCGTTAATTTTGTCGATAAATAAACAATTCAATAACAAACAATTTCAACTCGAACCAGTTATTTGTATAGCACGTTGGTAAACAAACTTTTTAGGTGTATAATATTAAAATAGTAATATTATATTAATTCAATTGTACGCGTTCGGATCTTGAAAGACGCTACATATTAATTATAATTAGATTGCAAGATCTATAAATTGACACTGATACAAAGCCAGGAAAAATGGCAGCATTTTTATATAATACCTCTTCGGTGAGGTGAAAGTGTCATTTTCTTACTTCTTATTCCCGCGTACCTATTCCAATGTCTGTGAAATGGTTGACTAAGACTTAACTATAAGAAACAGCTTAGATTGAATGCTATTATGATTTTAACATATTAAATCCAACAACACTCACAGCGCTTTCCACATGTTTTCCTCAACGTTGTACTAATTCTCAATTGATAACTTGTTTTTATTTCAATATCTTCCTCCTGTTTGTTGTACACAAGCGTCGCTCTGTGTGGTTGCCGCGCTACAGGTGCGTCGGACGGGCGTCACCACACGATTCCCTCGTTAAGGAAAATAAACAAAATACCTGAGACCGGTCAACTGTATTTTCCCAACAATTAGATTAAGAATGCCTTAGATAATGTCACTGATTCAGTATAAAAGCGATACATTTCTGTTCGTTACACATTCTGTTCTTGCGACTTGCAACGTAGGCATATAAGTAAGTATTAACTAATATTTGTAATTTGCAAATCTCTTTTATACAAAGTTCTTTTCGGATTTTGGTGTATTTAAGCATATATTCTCCATATAAAATTAAGGTATTTTATTATCATATATATATTGGATACTGTACAGGTATTCTATATATTTAATTTAAAAAAAAAATTGTTTATTTATTAGTTATTTTATTTGCAAAAAAAATCCGTAGACCTTAATATGAAAAGTAAAAGAAATAGTATTCAAATTATGTGTCTCCTATCTCATTTATTCTTTAGATTTGTTTAACAGTTTCAGCAACCTTTAAAATGGCGAGTTCCCGCTTCGTATTGATGTGCCTGTGCAGCATTGCCCTCCTCGTGGTGTTCTCCAACCCTGCCGAAGCCGCCGTTCACATCGGCAGCTGCGTGTGGGGAGCCGTTGACTACTTCAGCGACTGCAGACAGGAGTGCAAAAACAGAGGTTACAAGTCAGGACATTGTGGAAGCTTCTTCAACGTTAACTGTTGGTGTGATTAAACTGACACCACCAAGTATAAAGCGAGAAAATTGTCTTTGTATTTACATGTTATTTGATAATAATCAATAAAATAGGCATATATCATATTTTTTTTTGTTTATTCTCTTCCTGGATTTTCCAGTTCTAATATTGATTAACTTGAGCGTTGAGAGAAAGCAATTTAATTAATAATTGAACGTGTACAACTATGTTTGTCCTAATACGCTTCCGCTGTTCTAAAAAAGTCTGTCTATTTTTAAAATATAATATTTCAGTGATCGCTCTCGATTTAATCTAGTAATTAACTTCTGACATTTATATGCCAGAAACGTAAAAATTACCTACTTTTAAATTAATAAAAACACATAAAGAAAGAAATAAGTAAAAAATAAAGAAAAAATCGGAATAAAAAAAAAATTCTGATGCTTTGAGGAAAACATGTATTATTTACACAATATGTAAAGAATGCAGTGTTAAAATCATTGATTGGTTTCAAGTATATTAATATCCTAATAACACCTTTAAATATAAATTATTCACAATTGTACTGGCTGTGGCTGTGCGTAGCTTACCCTGATTTGGTTATAGTATATTTGTGATTTTATTTTCAAAAACTATAGTGGTCGGATAAATTTTTTGGTGAGTTAATAATAATGGTAATGTTTTATTCCATTTAAAAAATAAGTGTAATAAGTCTGTACTACTTTTTTGTTGGATAACACCTGAACTTTCAATATTGTTACTGGTGAATTGAAATCGTAGGATAAAATAATTGATTGCAAGGTGGAATCCTCCATGTAGCCGTGTCAGAGAGCGTGGGTTTTGGCTGCGTGGACGCAGGTAGACTTAGAGTCCCAACGACGCGCGCTGCGACTACTTGTCGCCTGCGCATTCTTCACTTGGTGAGCAAAATTTAAAGTTTATTGCCTGCTTTTTATGTCACCAAAATATCTCCATCAAAAGACATCTCCTTGTTCTAACGTATTGATAGTAATGAATTCAAAAACATTTTATATTCAACTATCTAAATCAGATATATTTCTGGCCCCACTGTAACATGTTAAGTAAAGATTTCACTCAGCCCCATACGAGTCTCAGCCTCGTATTTACATCTTTCATTCTCATCTTTGTACGTGCAAGTATGGCTACTCCGTCCTTAGACGAATCTGCATGAATGAGATATCTAATAAGTTACTTAATACTGTTATGCTCATTTTAGAGTCTGTATATTTATTTTAAAGAATTTATAATACCTCATTAAGACCGACTTGCGAATGAAAGAAGCATAGTTAGCAAGGTATTTACCTTCTCTATATCTAAATCGCCAGACTTAATATTAAAGATAAATAGATACCTATCAATGCGTTGATTGAAGATCAAGATTGTTTAACCTTAATCAAAGGCTCAGTGTATAATCAATAATAATACCTGTTTGTTGTTTTGATGATCAATAGAATATAGACATTTCGATGAAACTTCTTTAACTTCTCACATGCCGACATTTGCATGACAATTTAAATGCTTCATAGCAAACTTAATAATTTCACGTTTAAATCAGTATAAAAGGTTAATTTAAATGTGTTGTATTATAAAGTAATTTGAAGTAAACGTAGAATATCTATTATTTTAAATCTGTCAGACTTAGTAGTTTTGATACAGCAATTAATTACAAATAATCTAAAGTCTTGCGGCTGATTTTCCCCGAAATTAAGACATGAACCATCTTAAATAATTAAACCTTTTTCTACTCAATTACATCCTTCACATTTGTTTCATTCTAAAAATGTAAGAGCTCTTAGTCAGAAAAATATGTACATATATGTGTTATCAATTAACTAAGCATTCAAAGATAGTGTGAAATAAATAAATAAACAATTAAATCTTGATATTGCTATGCACATATAGATTGGAAAAGTTTAGTTTGAAGTCATCATCTCTATTATCTCAAGTGCCGTATGCCATAAATTTATATTTTCTGTAACAGCACAATAGGTGAGAAATACAGGTGACGTAATGTTCAGTGTCTTCGCCCACCTATGTCTCCTACGTAGTACTTATTTTATCTTTATGGCCTAGCTTTAGGACCTTGCCGGTATCCTGATTCCTATTGTACATGTTTATTCTTTATCAGTCTGCACGCCTCGCACTCTCTCTGAAATGGCTTATTTTACATCTTCTTCTAATAGTGTCATCTCCTTGCGAAGGTTGGCGATCATCATGGCTAGTTTAACTTTGGACGCCGCGCTTCTAAACAATGACTTGGTGCTCCGTATCACATCGACGTCCGTCGCTCCACAACTGAGCGTTTCTTAAGGCAATTCTTGACACGCACCACTACTATGTGGAACCACTCTCAACCACAGCTACCCACTGAAGTATTTCCGAACCAATTCGACTTAGGGTCCTTCAAAAAAAAGCGTACCAATTCTTAAAAGGCCGGAAACGCACTTGCGAGCCTTCTGGAAAATATGGTATACAATTTTTATCGGTATTGGCCATGATGTCATTTGCGTAAATAAAAAATAGTCTGCATATCGCCTACCTTGACAGTATTACACGCATTATTTACTGTTATGTTCAATTCTGTTTGCATTAAATAATTTAATGTTATAAAAATTTGACGGCTCCTTTAGAGGACTCCAGCGGAATTAATGTTTTTGCGAGCAAAGCGTGGGTGTGTTTAGACTGACGATTCTGTTTACAACAAATCTTATGACTATCATGAGTTAAAAGAATACCTAATGTTTAACGTATAATTGATTGTTCCTCTTCCAAGAAAAGCTAAATTGTCCGTTAGTTAGTCGTGACATCATATTGTTCTTTTATAACTATTCGCTTTGACATTAGTTAGTCGTGAAAGTTGACAATGGAGCCCATCACTTCGTTCCGCATCATTATGTAAATAAAAAAACAGTATGTGCATTTGTAACATTATCCTATTTATTATGAACCATGTTAGGAATCCTCTAATAATCACGGAATTAGAAAATTATACTTAAGGGGATTTTTGATGATTCGCAGAAGTTCATCAAAAGTCTGGGACTTGCAAATTTATCTGTACACGAAAGTTTAAGCTTATTTTTCTAATAAATATACCACTAACTGTCCTATATGCATGGCCTATGCATGCTTAATTCGTTATTTAGTTAAAATGCTTTAACGATATTCCTTGATACCTAAGGTCGGTTGGATCGTGAAGCCATGAACACAGGGCACGCCACGTCGTGAACCGTTCATGCATTTAGCAGCTAATTCATTTATATAGTGAGCGCACATTCGTAAATCTTTACAGGCAATTTAACTTTAACCTTAGTTATCGGCTTTTATTGAAAAGGCGACGCCAAAAATGCATTATAACCATTTCTTCTGTTTCATTATACCTAATCCAATCTCCAAGTATACTTTAATTGTATACTTTAAAATTAATTTTATGCAAGTTTTTGGAAAAACAAAAGAAATACAATTAAGATGGCGTATAGATAGGTAGATTACTAAAAGTAATTATGTCGTTATCACATTTAGGTCTTAGTTTTCTTACTCAAACAGTTTTCTGCCTTATTCTATTACCTACTACTATTATATTAACAAATTCAGCACTAACACTGGATCCAGCATCCATACACCACTCGCCGCGGATTGCTCCAGGCTGCTAGGCATTATACCAAACCTGATTCCTAACGAGCTAGGGCTGGCACTCAATTTAAAACAAACTTGAAACCGACACCTTTATGGATTCGTTAAGTTTTAAAACTATTGTCAATCTAAATCCTTTATTGCAAGAGCCTTAATTTAGAGTACACATTAACGTATTCTTCTATCAAAATGTAAGCTACTGGGTACTACTACATTACTGTTACATTATTCACTGTTAACACCCAAAAATATTCATTTAAAATAATGAATTAAGTCGGAGACAGGAGGACAATTAAAATAAGTTTCACCCCTAAGGAGGAACGTCACGAACGGAAACCAGTTCCTCAATACTGTACGTTTGTTCGTCCACGGACGATGGTTGCTCCGGATTTATGAGGCTGTTCTTGGCCATAAATAGATCGTAATTCATATGTCAGGTGTCTTCACTCACTAATGTTCTTTTGAAATGTCTTGTCACTGGTGTGTAGACTGCAGTTAAAATAATTTCGCAAAATGGTCATTTATTTAAATGTTTAATACCGCGCTAATCGTGTTGTTATTGTTTTAATTTAATCATGGAAATAACACATACCAGGGGAAGCTAATGATTATTTGTGAGTAGGTTCGAAAAGTCGTTGTCATAATATTATAAACCAAACAAAGTGTCGCGTGACCGGTTTGACTGAGAAGTTACAATAAACATTTTCTGAGAACACACGATTGACTTAGTTATTGCAATTCACAATAACTTATTTTGCTAATGGAGGCAGTTTCTGTTTATCACCTTTGTGATAAATGTTAAACATAATAATCAATCTTTATCTCAAACTGAAAGAGTATTAATTTATACGAAAATTAGTACAATAATTCCTTCCTAAGATTTTAAAGTGTCGTAGTTTCTTCTTTACTAGTTTCCCTGGATATGGAGTGATCTCATTTGAGAACTTATATTATATACTGCCTTCTTCGATAAAAAAAACTTCTGTCAATGCGGTCAGTCAGTGAGAGAAGGTTATTTTTAAATTCAGTATACACAACATAAATATGGTTCATGAGATGCTTTCAGTATAATTATGATCTCTATAAGGTTCACAATAAACAATGCAGCGTCCAGAATAATGACGTATAGTCTTGACAATTTGAACAATCGATCGTTTATAAATAAAAACGATTAAACGAAAGTGCCAGAAAGCATTGGCATAAGCAGAATTTGATGCTGTTCATTTCTTATATGTATGCCGTAGCAATGAATGTGAAGCATTTTCTCTTTATGTGAATACAATAACTATTATTACTTTTAAGCGATATTTGTTAGATATGATTGTAGTATCAAACTTCTTTCCGATGTGATTACACATTTATAACATTAATTTGTAATCAATTTATTCTAATATAAGTTCTCTCAGACCTCTTACTCAAAGCTAAAATGCATAAATTATCGAATTATATGTACCTAACAGCCATAAAAGGATTATTTGCATTGAAACCTGTTCGGCAAAATGACGGCATTTTTCCTCGGATCGCCATCCATGGGGTTTAAGCCGTCCTTTACAAAGAATACGTTTATTTTAAAAAGTTCATGTTTCAGAAAACCTGTAATTAAAGTATGCTTCTATAAAAATAATTATTATTATTTTGTGTTAATACCACTCACTCTTCTAAGTAAATCACGACTATCGGTAAAAATAAAAAGAAAAAATGTTCTAAGTCGATTATTGGAAGGCGTTACTTGCCCCTTAAATTATTTTAGTTGTCTAATTTTATGGAAGGTGTTGTAATGAATGTTCCCAAAAGGTTCTTGAGGAGGCGATGGAAACTGTCGCACTGTCATTTCCATTATATATTCCAGAAGAACATCTTTCAGCGAAACTTTAGTGTATATTTTATTTATATTTTCATACATCCGTCCATGTCCGTCTATGGACAAAATGTTTTGTTTTGTTTAATTTGCATCCATGAATGGCAATTTCTTGAATATCACCGATGTGCCGAAAATCTTAATGCAACTTTCTTTAGACTTTCCTTTGAGAATATATTTTTTAAGGACACACACACACACACAAGATATCTTTATACTTACGTACCTTACATTGCTACTTTTCTCCCGCAGTAAAAGTCGAGTATTTACTACAAGAACCATGATGTACAACGTTTGATGTGCTACAGAGGTACGGTGATTGAATTATAAGTGATGTTGTGAGTGGAATCAAATTCAATAATACTTAAAAGAAAGTGTTTCGATCCAATTCAAGCTTTAAAAATGCAAAAATGCTATGTGGTTACAAATGAGATACTTGTAAACGTTGGTATCTGAAGTCAAGTTAATCATTGATAAAATGATCCTTAAGAGATCGAAAAGAGCGATGAGACGGGTCAAGGACCTTTAGGAAGCGAACATTTCTCCTATAGCTATTCAAATATTGTTCAGTTAATTTAGAAACCTAAACAAATAGACGCGAAATAAAGATGAAAAAAGAGATACATAAGTTTAGTTGTCAGACAATTATTATAAAGATATTTTGGTTGAGAGTTGATTTTCATCGATTGAAGTGTTTTTAAATAATAATTAAAATTGCACTGATATTCTGTCTTAAATTAAATGTGTAAGGCAGTCGTGTCATCTTAATCGATTTTATGCTTCCATGTCGCCCTTATTCTCTCGTCAAAACAATAATACTTATTGCCACTCTCTTACGTCAATGTTTTACTACTCTTTGTTTCATCCGAATTAAATTTAAGAATCACATTATGTAATAAACGATCTTGTTTATTCACGTAGTGGAATTATACTTAGCAAGTATGTTCTGGCGAAACTAAATTAACTAAACTAAATTTGTAGTTTACAGCGATTGAGGACTTTGTGGTACTAGAGCGTAATTTAACGGGGCCTTGTGACGAAGCTAATGACAGTCCATCCATCACTCATCTAATGGTGACCCGAGACGTACACTTTAGACAATGTAGATAAGACGTTAAGCTTTTAACTCTGAGTTTTAAGGAATATTGATTAATGCTGTTTTTGATTTAAATTTTTATGCCGATCTGGTTGGAATAACTGACAAATATTTGATCAAATTCTTTACGTTTACATATTTTCATGAATGATCTTGAGGTCTGAAAGTAGGGCAGCTTTATAAGGGCAAGTGCAGACAAGGGCGGAGTGCGGACAGCGCTATATATGGTCGTGGCCTTACTCACCATATGGCAAATATCGCCTAAATACTTTAAGTATTAATCGGTAAATTACTTTATCGAAGGCAAAAGCGGGCGGGGTTTTTAATTAATTAAAAATTCCACATAACTTAAAATTTTAAGCTTTGGTGCTTATGTATATTTTGTAGTTTTTAGAAGAAGTTGGTCATTGTGATTTAAGACAAACATGCTCAGTAAGCTGCTTACTCATAAAACCAGCCTTGTCTGGTTATAATTCTGTATGAAGTGTCCATTTATATACAAACACTAATTGCATATTAATCTTTATTGGTACAATTACGCGAAGGTAAAATTAATTTCGAATGTGTCGGCGGCTTCTCGTTCCTAAAATATCTAATAATATATGTATATCATATCATATTATATATTTAAGATAAATGTTGCGATTTTTTTTACAAATACTGAGTTGTTCGTGTTATTTGTGTGAATCAGAGGAACTTTTTTAACATATGTAACACGAATTTATTACAAAGTGTGACTTATTAATAAAGAATTTTTTGTTTCTACTTTGTCTATAAGTTACTACTAATCATTCTATAAGTTACTGTTATGTTAACTTAAGGTTCAAATGGTAGGCGTTTTTAACACATAAGACTACACAACACGTTATTTTGGTTTATTTAATTCCGATCTAGTTCTAGTTAGGTTATTAAATGTTAAGCGATTTATTGTTTACTTAGAAAGTTTTTCAGAAGAAACTGTATTTTCAATGCTAAAAGAAATCTATTTGTTCCAGAATGTCTGACGGGGACGTGTCTTTAATTCGCGACGAAGACGTGTTGCGGCGCATGGTAAGTAATATCATTCACGAAATTAACAATGACATATTGAACTTATCATACAATTAGGTCAAAGTCACCAAAATTTTAACGTGAAACCCAAAATAATTTCTGTAATGTTCTGTTATAATTAATTTATATTATACAACCATCCAGTGGCAGCAGACGGAAGATTTCTCTCGGAAAAAAGAAATCCGCGCGCACATGTACCGGCTGCGGGAGGAACGCCTGCGCAACCTTTACTCGCCTGAACCCAGCCTCGAAGCTGCTAAAGGTATATAACATTAACGCTGTAATTTTCCTTATTCTATCTATGTGTCAAAAATAAATACATATAATATAAGATTGGGTGTACCATTCATTACAAGGACCTAAAAATTCTTATGCAATTCTTTGTATTAAACTTATTTAAACAAAACTGTTTCCACAGTATAAGTTTTAGTTGTTACCAATAAAGAGTGAGAAGATTGAGACATTTGCATAATGAACGCAAATGATAGGAAAGAATTACATAAAAGATTTTGATATAAATTACGTTATGTGTTTAGTATGTATTAGTAAAGCGACTCCCATTTTATTACACCATCCAACAGGTTGTGAGTTCTCGTCGACGCAGGGCCATGTGAAATCATTTGCAGACCAAAATTTCCAGTCAATGAAGAGCAAAGAGGTCCGTGACGCAGGCTCTCCGCCTAAGGAGTTCAACTACCGCGGCCAAGGTGCCTACCGCCCCCTGAAACTCTTAACCGAACTAACTCATTAACCAATAACCGTACGTGACAAAGATTACCATTATTACATTAAATATGTATTTTTTTACAGATTTGAAGGACCTATCTAACGCTGGATGGAATGTTGAGTCTGAAAATAGGACAACCGACGATGGCCACACACGTGTGAAATCCGTTAACGCTAACATCGAAGGACGGTACGACGTTGATGGAGGTAAAGGGCACTTCGTTGCTGCCGACCACCACAAACAGGCAGTTACTGAATACAACGATGGCAAATCGAATCTTAAACGCAATGAAGATTATTCCAACACGTCGGCTCATGAACAAGTAGAACGACAAACCGGGGATGGAACACACATCACGTCTACAAGTAGTTCGTCCACTTCTGCGTCAAAGTTTGAACAAAGTACATCGACTTATGAATCAGTACCATATCAAGTATATGATAATTATGACTCACATCCTCAAACATTCTATGATAACAATAGAAATGAAGAGTTCACAAGGAATGAAACGGCCAACACAAGTAACGACAATCAAACATTAAGAAATGACTACGAACATGGAGAACTGTTGTCGAGAAAAATTGATTATCCCGATGACAACACTAAAGTCATAGTAGAAACGAGGTGTCTTCCTGATGGTACTAAAGTTACAAGTACTCGACGGGAATTCCGTGTGCCAAGTGCTCAGACAAGACGCTCTGAACAACACTCAGAACAAATAAAAAGTGAAAGCAAATCGACTTCGTATACATCTTCCCAAAAGAAAACTCAATCAAATGAATCATCCACAAAAGTAATACAGGATAAGTCATATAAAACCAATGTGCAAGACATAGTCGACTCTCAAAGAAACAAAGATGACTTGGATTTTAAAAATAGTGATATAACTGATTACGCTGATAGTAGTACGCACGGTATTCGTAACGAAAAAGTCACAGAAACTGCAAAAAATGAAGAACAAAGTGAATTCATGAAATTTTATGATAGTAAAATTGTTCGTAACGATGCTGTTCTGGAGAAGACTGTTTATGACCGCAAAGAGTACGTAAACAAAGACACGTATCAAAAAGACAATAACAAAACTCATGAACGTAAACGGGATGACTATTATACTGCAGATGATAACATAAATATTTTTAATAAAGATGTACAGAAGCAAGAGGATGTTCAATTTATCCACAAAGATTCAACTCTAGAAGATCCTTCAAAATCTGCTTATAAAAATGAACACCGCAGACCTAACGAAACATCTGCTGATAGTAGGATGAATCATAATAAAAACCAAGAAGATTCCCAGATACTTAAAACCTCTGGAGAATATGTACACAAAATATCAAAAGACTGCAACGTCAGAGAGAATACAGAAACAAGGTCCACTCATCAGTATCAAACAACATATCAAACTGATTATAGCCATCGTAAAATAAGTACTGATTTAAGCCCAACTCATCAGGCATGGGCCAGTACACTTCGATCAGATACCCCACCACGCTCCACAACTAGGGCTCCTTCACCCGGAAACAAAACATTTAAGTCTAGTACATCTTCACTAAGAAGCAGTGTAAGCCCTGATAAAATATATAAAAAATCATCAAGCCGCAGTGTAAGTCCTAATAAAATTGGTAGGTTTTCCCCAACAAAGACTCCAACTGATCAAACCTTTTCTAGTACTCAGTTGTCTTCTTCTGTTACGGAAACTAAGTCAAATGATACCACTGATATTATTGAAAAACACATTTCAAAAAATAAATCACCAACACGTCAACTACATAGCCCTGAAAGAAAATCAAACAGTGATGAAGAAAAAAGACCAAGCATAACTCCAGATAAACAAACAAGAACACCACGATATTCGTCAAATACGCGGTCTAGTACTAGCCCAAAACGAAACAGCGCATTTCAACCTGGTGGTAGTCGTGATCAACCTGGTGGTAGTCGTGAATCGCCCAGTAATATAATTCCAACTAGAAGAATTCTAAGTCCTGAAAGACATAATCAAACTTCTCCAACGATAAAAATTGATTCAAAACATGAGGTTATAGATAGACAAGATACATGCACAACATCGACATCAGAATATTCTGAAAAGTATGTTAGAGATGAAAAAATCAAAGGTGTTAAAACTGATATTACTGAACAGGCAGATAATCAGCCAAATTATATGAAACCGACAGAATCTAGCTCACCTAAAAGTTCATCGCCTTCAAAGCAACCACTTAGTGATCGAAAATCACCCATAAAGCAATTGCCTTCTCAAAGCCCGGACAGGCAGCTGTACAATTTAAAGATGGAGCACGAACGCTTTATTAAGGAAGAAAATAAAATAAATACCAGCTTTAGTGAAAACAGTCATCAAAGTCCACGTGCTTCCCCTGATCGTGATAGTAAAAGACGCGTTCAGCCTATAGATGATTATGATAAAATATTGAGAACTTCGATAAGTCCCACAAAAGACTTGGTGCAAACAGAAGTTAACAATACACAAACAGGAAATTCAGGAAAATCACATCAACATTTTAATACAAGTGTAAGCCCAAAACACGATATTGTAAATCGGCATGAAGGAAAAGAAAAAAATATTGGGCCTAACAAGCAACCTTCTAGGGAATCATCACCTATTAAAAGACATGAGAGCCCTGTGAGGATAATTTCCAAATCGAACAAAGAAATACCTGGATATATGCAAGAACCTCGTGTTAAAGACAACGAAAATAAAAATCGATCACCTAGCCCTAGTGCTAAGGATACGTCGATATCTTCGAACTTAATTCAAAAAAATGATAAATTTAAACAAGTGGTAAAAACTACTGATAGAAATGACAAGGTATTTAATAGTTTTGACAAAAATATTCAGGGTAAATCAACAACTCCATCAAAAGACTCTCCTCGTCGAAGCAGTTCTCCAAAAAAACATACATCGGATACTAAGAATAAGCAAACACACGACTTCATTGAAACGGAAGTATTCAATGAAGAAATTAATAAAATAACTGCAATAAAATCTCGGACTCTTCACACACCATCAACAAGCCCATCAAGAAAATCAAAATCAGTTGAGACTGCTCCTTCTACAGGAAAAAGCTCACCTACAACTAATAGCGGTTTCATACATTCGACAACAGAGATAGAATCTTCGGCAACTATTTCAAAAGAATCCATTAAAATAGCAACAAATGATTCGAATAAAAAAGAACACGAAAGACCTCCATCTCCTACTAAAATTCCATGTAGATCTCCTTCTCCAGAGAAAGTTATCAACAAGGAAAATCTTCCCCGTAAGAGTTCCTTGAAAAAGCCTTCTTTTGATAATGGTAATGTAACATCACTGCCAAAACCACCAACAAGTTTCCTAATTTCTCCAGAGAATGAAAAAACTAATGATTATGAAAAAAAAGAAGTGCCAAAAGACAAGCCAAATACAAATTCTGATAAACCTATGAAGATTAAGCCACCCCTTGTAAGACGCGAAACATACGAAGAAAGGTGCAGAAAGATATTAGGTATGTCAGATGACAACCTAACTACAGAAACAAATATAACACCTGCCAAATCTGGAGACACTATTACACCTAAAACATCACCTAGCATTTCACCTTGTGAAAGTCCTGTTCATATAGAAGAAAAAGGTTTTTGCGATGATAACTATGGGTTAGTTAATATTGTTGACTTAACTACTAAAACATCCGTCCCAATGCCGCTTAAAACACAAACTCAGAAAAATGATATACAAATATCTAGTGAATCAAGTTGGCAAAAAACACCCGTAGAATCTGTGATCGATCACTGTCAAACATTAGTAAATATGCCATATAAACAAATAATCGCATCGAATGAAACTACCTTACTTCAGGATACAATGCCAAACAAAAACCCACCACAAAATTATATTTTACCCTTCTCTAAACCTCAAGAATCTAAAACCCTTACAGATAATGATTCTGAAAATGGACTTAGTTTTATTGAAACAAAATATGATAAAGTGCATGATAGCACTCACTTAAAGTCTAATAATGTTTCAGAAGAAGTTAAACTAAAAGAAACTATTTCTGAATGTATCACTCCACAGCAAGAACAAGATATACTAGACCGAGTTCAATCCTCTCTACGAAAACTATCTCCTGATCGCAAGGGGAAGCCAGTGGAAGACAATAATTATAAGAAAAATAATTCAAAGTTGCCAATACTTCATGATAAAACTACAAAAGATGAATCTATAAATCAAGATTCCAAAGAAATTAATAATACTGCAATCGTATATTCTGAAGATAAAATAAGTGAGAAAAAAAAGTTGGTTACCGAAAAGTTTGTTACGAGTAAAAACCAGATTCCAAGCAAGCCTTCGTCAAGAAATACTTCACCTATAAAAAAACCACTGAGTCCACAGAATTTGACAAAAACTACCACAGAAACTGTAAAGCCCAGGAGTACTTCTCCAAAGAAACCAGTGTCACCAGTAGAGAAGAAACCAGTTTCACCAATAGAAAGGCCTCAATCACCGCAAGTTTCTAAAACAACAATTACGAATACTAAAGATCAACATCAAAGAACATCTTCGTCATCAACACTTAAAACTGAAAGGACGGACTTAAAAAAGACAACTAAATCACAGAGTACAAGGAGAACATCACCAACTAAATTTAATGCAACTAAGACTGCTGCAGTTAACAATAATAAATCACAAGACAATGAGAATAAATCACCGCAAAAGTTAAATCATTCCCCAACGTTAAAAAAAGAAATAGATTCAAAAGTAATACGAACTTCCAGTGACATCAGTATGAAGTCACCTTTAAAGAAAGTGTCACCGCAAAGAATGAAATCAAAACCTGAAATTCAACTTAATAACGTAGCCACAAACAAGATATATAAGCAGAATACACATACAATTGGTACCAAAACACAAAAATCATTAATCAAGCAAGTACCCACTAAATTGCCTGTCAGCAAACCTAAATCAGCAACCGCTTTGAATACTTCAATGGATGATGATGACGATGTTATCATTGACGTGCAACAAGCGAAATCGTCTAGGGAAAACTCTCCTGATCGTATCTGTCCCACGCCTGTCGGCTCTTCTGAAGATACTGGTACTCCACGTTTTCCAGATGAGGTAAATGAACCCGATGATGAAATAAATAAACGTTCACATAACATTATTCATGAAGCCGAATCAATTGTTGATGATATAGTCGAAATATGTGAAGAAGACGAATTATTTGTTAGGTCTGAAGAAAGCGAAATGCAAAAAGTTGAGCAAAAGTCGCTTGTTACTGACAAATCAACAAAATTAAATACTGTACAATCTAAAGAAATCGATTCTATTATTTGTAACAAAAATAAAGTTCATCGTGATTTGATCAAAGGAAATTTAATATCAGACGAATGCTTACTTTCTGTATCAGAAAAAGTAAACAGATTTGCTAAAGGATCCGTTATATCTAAAGATAGAAGTCCGTCTCGCAATATAAAAGAAGAATATGATAGAGATACCATTTATACTGATGATTACACTAAATTAAGTGTTAATGATAAAGCCCACCTTTTCATTGAAACCGCTGAAAATGTAAAAACAACGAAACCCAAGTCAATACAAAAACCAGTGCGGCCAGATTTTTCAAATGTAGACGATTCTTTAAAAAGCGATGAATGTCTCTTAAGTGTTTCTGACAAAGTTAATAAGTTTGTTAAAACAGCCGTGGATGTGTCTACAGACGCAAACGCAATTGAAGAAAAAGAAAAAAAAATTCAGGAAGTACATGATAATATTATGAAACAAATTGTTAATGATGTTGAAGAAAATTTACCTGAAACAGAAAACATTTCGGTGCCATCTAAACATTATAAATCCATAGCTGGAGACAATGAAAAAACACGGACAGTTAGAACATCTGACGATAACAATACAAAATCGACAACGGGCTCAAATAAATTAAAACCTGATATAAAACAATCTGAAAAACTTGGATCAGTAAAAATAACAACTTTGCGAAGCAGCGAAGCTGTTAAGAAGGCCAAAGCCTTGTTTGAAAATATTGCGTCGACTACAAAACTTAAAGAAAGAACAGTTCACAATAGAACAACAAAATTAACCGATATAGGCGTCTCACAGAAAATTCAAACAACTAAAACAACGCAACTAACTCAAGATCCAAGACCAACAATTCAACAAACAGATTATGACGAAGAAAACACTGAATTGATTTCACGCAATCGGCAAAAATCACCTGATAAAAACCAGTTACCAAGCTATGACATAAAAAAAGATAATCTGCCTATAAACAGAGCCACATCACCTCAACGAAGAGATAAAACGCCTAGTATCCGGCCAAATTCGCCTCACAAATACGATAAGACATCAATCGCGAGAGAAAGATCGCCATTGCCTAAATCGCCTAGAGATAAATCACCAATAGTACGAACAAAATCACCCATACTAAGAGAAGTATCACCCATAAGTAATATAAGGTCACCTATAGCCCAAACAGCAACTATAGTGCCAAAAAAAGTCTTGTCACGCCTTCCCGTAACTGAACAAGTCAATTCGACGACAAAGCAATTTGCCCTGGAAAACAAACAAGAAAAATCTTTTGACAATCTTCCTGGCTACCAACGGCCAACAAAGACGAGTCAAATGAAAGAAGAGAAATATGTAGAGGAAATCGAGGTGAGCAGTAGACGGGGAAGTGGAAAATTTGGTGTGGAACTACGCAGGACCAGTGCGGATAGGTCTTCTGTCAGTAGTGAACGACGACGCAGCAGCGTGGAACATCATCAACCCTGTATTGAGGATATATTCGATTTGGACCTTCTAGAACAAATGGTAAGATTTTATGTTTATTAAATATTCTATCAGTTATTGACGTTGTCCCATTCTCTTTTCTATTTGAAGTTTAGGTATTAATATATTTATTTTGTCTTGCAGTTGGAAAAAGTAGTGGGGTATGAACAAAGGCGACGCATACGAGCTCAAATACGTGTCGCAAAGAAAAAGATTGAAACAGAGGAAACTACAAAAGTTATAAGAAACTTAAGACAATCAATAACCAAAGTTATCAAAACTAAATCACCTGAACGACTAGCACAACGTTCTCCAGAAAGATTGCCAATTTCAAAGAAAGCTTACTCACCTGAAGCGCAAAATAGAAGTGCCCCTAATAGAACATCTTCTCCAGAACGCCAACACAAACATATCCACAAGTCAGGTTCACCTGATTGTCAACAGTTGACAGCAGGTATTAATAATGAACAGGAAAAACCACAATTGCCATTAAGTAACGGCCACGATAGACAAGTCAACAAAACTAGCAAAGTTGTTAGAGCTCAAAGTCCAGAAAAGCAAATACGACCTGCCCCAAAGACTGTACGTCAATCTAGTTCAGATAAAAGAAGGCCTGTGTCACCTAGTAAATTGTCTCCGAAAACAAAAGGGAATCGTTTTAGCGAATACGCCTCGGCGTATATGAAAAAAGTGGGTATTTCTGAAACCGACAAGTTAAAACACAAGGTGCAGGATATGAATGAATCTGAAACAAAGAAAATGGAAACCAATCGTATTATAGACATTCATAATGTAAAAACAACGATAGATCGCACGTCATCCAAGGATATTATCGAAGTCCAAATCGAGGGCAAGAAGTCTCCATCACCTAATCGTTCTGTCGATCGTAAGATTCCTATGCAACAGCCACGTTCAGAAAGTTCAGAAAGGGAGACAACATTTGAAACGCCCTTGGAACCATCGCTACAGAACTCTGGACGACAACCTAGTCCGAATCGGTCACCCAGTCCGGAAACAAGACAAACTATGAAAAAAGATATAAAATCAACAACATTGGGTATCGAAAAAAAAATAGCGCAGAAGCAGGTACATGAGGAGAAACCATCTTGGGTGACCAGAAGAAATCTGAAAAAGGTTACTACCGAGTCGCGTACGTTCAGCAGTAAGAAGATAGAAACAGACAAACCTAAGTACCGGCCTAGTAGTCCTTCGAAGGCGATCACAAAACCCATCGACGTTATTACTTCCAGCTACGGCCCAGGTCCTCTAGATGCCGATGGCAAACCTCTCTTCGGAATCAAAGCACTGAGGAACGGTGCTACCAACTATCAAGGTATATTTTTGTTCTTCTACATAATGATCCAATAAGATTGTGATCTTAATTAATTATGAGTTGATGTAAACGTGTGCAGAAAACATAGCATTATTCCTGAAAATCCTTAATCGTAGTTTCACAAGTCAGCCTAATTATATTTTGAAACTAAAACAAATATTAACATCGGATTGGGTTTCTTTTATATTATCTGTAAACATTTTTATATCACAACAGAGAGTATTATTAACGCTTCTCAATATACACATTACATAATATCAGTAATGCCTTTACGAACAAGTTACATAGAACGAAAATTCCGACAAAATCAACACACCTGTTTATTACAGGATCACAATATGTAAACAGACAGTCATTGCAAACAGTAATTGTTTTACTTCGGACTGAGTCACTGCTCAACACTCGACACTCGACAGTCTCCGTCGGACACTGACACCGCCAACACATTTTTTGTGTCCAACAAAAACCTCAACAATGTCTGTTTACATAAACTGTTGACAAATTTGTAAAATTTTTGTTACTTTAGTGAAAGGAACGGTCATTCGTCAAGAGTTCCATTCGCGCAACGGCAGTGAACCTGAAGGTACGGTCTCCGTGACCGCCTACTCTACGGAGCCTGGGGATTTGGAAAAGCTGCTGCAGACCCAGGGAGAGAAACCCTCCCGACTACATGGCCTTGCTGCCATCACGACGACAAAGAAATTTGGCGGTGGCACTGGGACCACATTGGGTGAAGTGGCAACTGTACGTAGAAACGCCTTGAGATTAATTGTAGCAACACAAGCAAAATCATCTTTTTGCGTTTATTTTTTGTTTGTTTATAAAATTTTACGAAATGTTGCAAAGTTTCTATTGGAGTTTGACATTCTAAACTAAAAGTTTGTCAGAGTTTTATCGTGTCGGCTAAGTTATTACATTTGCCCCTCTCTTTATTATTTGTCAACAGAAAGAGGAGCGTGCAGCTCTAGAGCAGTTCACTCACTGCGACAGACGTATCACAGAGTGCCAGATAGACACACATACGGACTCTCTTCAAAGGACAGATCAGAGAGAGAAAATAGAAATAATCTCGAACAAGATTGATACCAACAAGACGCAGAGTCAAAAACGGACCCATCAATTGGTTCAGTCTAGTCTTAAAAAGGACACAAAAAGGGATTCCGATCAAAAAGAAACTCACTCCGACAGAATGCAGAGGGCGGAGAGACGAGTCGAGGATAGGAAGACGGTCCGCCAGAGTTCTGTCAAGTCGCTCACCGAGAAGTTTATCAAAAACGCAAGTAAGAGCGGATTAATCTCCTTTATCTTTAAATATTTCATACATTATATGTAAATCAATACCTACTAGTATTTCAATAATACATATATATATTATATTAAAATTTTAACAATTGTTGTCAAATGTATACAAAAAACATTGAATTTATTATTATGATCTAGTGTCCAATAGCAATGTGATATTTGTAAAAAAAAATAAGTTTATGAATTATATTTATTTCTATGTAGTTTTCAAATGTCGAGCTGACAATGAGTCATCGTTTGAAAAGGAAAGTATACAAAGTGCCGACTAATGATGACTTTGAAGTGACGTCTTGTGAAATTATTGCTTTAACACTTTCGATTTTATTTAAATGCTAACATGTCTAACTTAATATACGACACAAAATCAGCAAAAGTTCCCCATGTATATTCCGGGAAACATTATTAGTGCTCTTTTAGCCAGGCATATGAATTTACGGTGTCTGCTATCAAATTCGCACGTAAACAATAAATGCCAACACTCCTACTGTTTTTCATGTTTTGAACTGGACTTTTACAAAGAAATAAATTAATAATCTGTTCTTTCTGTTTACCTGTGAGCACTCCCAAGTAGTGAGACCCTAACTACTGCAGGCAACCCTACGGCTGCTGTAACCACACCGAGTTTTAATTAGAACCCTATCATAATTCGTATAGTTCACACGCTCAATCCTGAAGCTCCTTCAAAACTAATATACAATACCTAGGATCTGAGCTTTCCTTTGTGCCCATTGTTATTCTTTACACCGAAATACCGCTTTAAAACCGAGCAACACTTAACATAACATACTTTTATACGTTCGATCAATACATGTACCCGGCAAACTAGTACACGAAGAAAACAAGGAAATAGAGAAATAAAACTTACTTCGGTATCCTTTAGTTTTATATATTATACACCCTGAGGTAAGTCTCAGAAATAAAAACAATTTAATTTACTGCGTTTAAGGTGAGACGACAAAGACCGAGCGCCAGGTGTACCCCAAGGCGGGCCTGATTTTGCGCACAGCCGGTATGAAGGACAGCGTCTCCAGTGATTCTTCTGCTCACGCTGGTCAGTATTTTCCATTGATAACGGTTATAAGCTTTATCCCTAATGACTGTTTATGTGCAAAAGCATTTCCCCTTGTGATATTTTCTGTTAGAGAAAAAAATGTATGAAGTTCACTAGTATGTACTTTTCACTGGCTTATGTAAAGTTCGTTGCCTGGATCATCCGCATCAATAGTACTAATTCATGGCTTATGTTGCATAAACTGTATGAACAGGTCTAGCTCGTACAGACAGCGAACATAGCTTGGCTTCTCTGGAGGACATGATGACCACAACGACCACGACCACGGAGCAGCTCGGGGATGTGCTCAGGACGACCACAACCGTCACTAAAACCGGTGGACACACACAGGAGCGGTCTTTTCTGGACAGCTCTACTAAAGTCACCGGGGTTCAAGATATTCTTACCAGAATGAAGAATGCTGATATTGGTGAGTTATAGATGCTGCTATAAGTTTTAGGATACCAGATCCTTGTCATTTTTTATTTATATTATAGTCTTATTCTGCATACATGTTAGTACAAGGAATTACAAGTGGATTTTTTATAGAAAGTGAGTGAGACTTAAGCCATAGTAATGGTATGTGATGTAACAGTGATAGAGGAAGGTGACAGCAACGAGGACAGCGAAGCCCGAGCGCTTCTCAACAAGTTCTTGGGCGCCACCGTACTGATGGCTGGCATGCAGAACTACGTTACCGAGAGTGGCCCCGCTAAGCAGGTTGGTAAATAATGTAGTAGTACGGTAGACTAATAATTGTCCTATTCATAAACATAATGTCATTTTCAAGTTATACGAGTCAAAATTATATAAGTACTTTTGTTTAAGTGTTTTTGTAATTCGATTGATAAGAAATTCGCAAATGAAGCCTAACAATACCACCAGCGCATCGCATTACTTCTAAACTAACAAAAAGTCAATGTCCACAGCAAAATTACATATTGCACTTGGCACGATCCCATTTCTCACGGTACCACCACAACCATCATACAATGTCGTTCAAGGGATATTCGACGTTTTCTTTGTCACATTAAGGTCTATATTGATACATGCGTTTGGGATAATTGCACACTATGTTCAGATAAATTATGAATGTCTATACTTATCGAATGCGATTTAACTCTTGTGTAATCATTAATAGTGAAGTTTTTATAATGACAATTATATATATTATACTGTTTTTTATAATTGTATGTTACGCAGGTGTCTAACTGTTCCTTAAGTAAGTTATCTAGCTATGAAAAAAATAGGCTTACAACAAAGCTGTATCGCAAAGTCGCATTTTTACGATTTATTCAATATACGAATTGGTGCAGTCGTTCATTTAAAATATTTATTGATAGTGCCGTTCCTTCGCTGGGAAAATCATTAAAATGGGTGTGCATTTCCTCAACCTCCTTATTTCCTTATTTCAGTATTTAAAAAAGTCGACGAAAATCTTTTTAAAATTGTCTTAAATATAACATAAATGCGATTCTTATCAAACTTTCCGAATAGCCAGCAAAAGCTGATTCAAAGTCAGCTAATTAGGACAGAATCAGTCATTAATCTGTCTAACATAATTTCTTCTTAGTACTAACGTTCCGAGAGATTCCCATGAGGCCCTTCAGCTGCATCTGTTGGCTTCCGCCCAGCGAGTGCCGCCCCACATGTGGTCGTTACACTCGCCCGCCCAGTGCCAACGTCGTAGTACTACAGACGACCGCCTTATAAGGACAACTGCCGAATTCTAAATAAACAATAAAAGTTTTGCTTGTTTATGGAATACAAAATTAGTAAAAGTAATTATTACAAATGCTTATCGGGTATATTGTATAAATCCTGCAATATTGATATTAAATTGCACTTTGGGACAATAGGTCATCGTACGTGTTTACATAGTTATATTATCTATTGATTTTTCCTCAGGTGTAGTCGACACCGCATGGAGATTAGAGAAGATATCTTCCTATCTTTGTTTGCAATCATTTGCGGAAAGCTTAGTTCCTTTGAAAGCGGCGGCGCGATGCCAACACGCAAATAAATTACGCCTGACGTGGAAATATTGCCGCGCGTGCGCCGGTATCCACGACACGTGTTGTGTTTTTGTCTGTCAAGTCATCCTGATTCGCAGATTTACGAACCGATGCTACCGGAAGGGTTTTGTCGAAAATTTTGGAAAATAGACTACGATAGAATCATATATATTCGTTTACCTACTTGTAATTTTTTAAATTGGAATGATTAATATTGTAAAAAAAGCAGTGTTGGCCTAGTGGCTTCAGCGTACAATTCTCATCCCTGAATTCGCGCCACTATTATACCTAAATGGCGTTTTAATATCACATTTAATAAAGAAACTATACCTAATATTACTAAGCATTTTGTAGTTAAAATAACACATTATGGCAGACACGAAGATGACACCTCTATGTAGATACTACAAGATGTCTGTTTGGATTGCTCGCGTAGAGAAACCTTCATAATTTGAATTTGAGGGTATCCAGTATCCACAGTAAGTAAGGTAATGGAAATTCACTTCCTGTCCCTATCAGCTCAGTTACCCTATAAGCATTACTTGTGCGTTTCTTATAACATGTGCATTATATACTTGATCTATCTCGATCTACTGGCCGCTTTAATAATTGTATCGAAACAATGAGCTCAATGTACGCGATCGATTTCTATCTTCACCCGATGTCCATTACGCACTAAGTGCTCTTCGGACACGTTTCTTTTCTTGCTACATTTGACGTCTTTGTTCTACACGCTCACGTTTTTATCCTATATAACGTCTTTCCTTAGTCGTGCTTATTTTTTAGTTTCCATTAATGCAAATTTTGTGTACCCAAAAAAATTTAAATCAAATATTATTTTTGTTAACAAACTATATAAATTTTTCTTAACATAATATAAAATACTAATAAAGATCTTTTAAAATGCGCTTGCATCGTAAGTGCTTTTATATAACAATGATTTCGATTTACGATAGTAAACAAATGCTCGGCGCACTCGCGTTGCCGTTTAAAGACACGCGGGAAAAACGAAAATCTTCGGCAAAAATAACACCCATATGCTTATAAAATTTCCAACAGACATAACTCACGATTTCAGTCATCCCAAATAATACTTTACTGCGTATGCTTTCCTCGAGTTTTCGTGGAAAATTGCGTGGAAAGTTCAACGGACTATATTTGGTTCGGTGACGTCAAAAGCGGTTCACGCGCAGTCTTTCTTGAATCGCCGCACGCGCAGTGTGCGTTGCAACTATAAATCAATTAAAACATCAATTGAGAAAAAAATAATTATTTTTCTAATTTTAATGAATAAAATATTAGTGTTACTAGTGTAACAAATTTTTAAGGATTGCCACTAATTTGTAACAAAGGTAAGATTACTATAATAAGCTTTCTATAATCTACGTATTGTATCAGAAGTTCAGAAGTTGATATATTTTTTAACTGACATCATGTATGTTTGTGCTAAAGATCTAAACAAAATATTGAAGAATAAGATTAAAGGTTTTGGTTTAGTAATATAATAGCAGGCGGTACCGCAACGATATACAATGCCTGTCATGAAGCCCCAATCATTCTTAATCCTTATGCGGTATTAAGTTTAAAATTATTATTTACGTAGGTTTTTCTGTCGTATATTTATCTTTTTCTTAGTATACAATGAATAGTTAGGTTCTGTGGTTTTCCGAATTAGTTTTTTATTACTCTATCTAAATTTATTTACAATATTTTTGAGTCAACCAAGCCAAAATTGTTTGTGATTTTCAAAAAAATAATTATAAAATATCTTACACGATTTTTATGTGAGTTTTTGGATTTGATTTTATGCTTTTTACACATCGTAAACGTATATTTAGAGCTTCCACCGCATCATTTCCGTTTTGATTATAACTATGTACTCCGCTTTTTACTGCTGGTTCAGATTAACAGTTAACTATAGATCGTGTTTGGCGAATCTACGTGTCGTTATTAAAATCTGTGGCGCAGAAATGCCTTCTTTAATATCCGCGCTCATTTAGAATTTTTATAGGGTGTTAGTTTTTTAACAACGCTTTATTCAATTATTACACTTATCTAAGATCTCTTTTACATACTGTTATAAGTACTTTAATTATAATAGCAACCTGTTACAATTAGGTACAAATTTCCTGCAACCCAGCAACCCAGTTGACACTAGGACAATCAGTCGGTCCGGTTAATTGTCTGTTTGTAACTAAGCGTGACACAATGTGCACACAAAGGCGATGGAGATTGGACATTGTCATTTAAATTGGACGCAAAAATAATGCTTAAAGCGCAATACTAAAACGGGATCAAATCTGTTATCGATCGTAAAAAAACATATATGTGCATTACGTACGGTAAACTTCGTATCTGAATTAATTATTAACGGCCACACTAAGCCACTTTCATATTTCACTTTGGCTGCATCGCAATGGCAGTGTTCGTTTTTTCGCTACTTTCAACGTAAAAACTGTTAAACCCGTTTTGGGCCACCAAACACCATAAATTCTGAGTTTCGAAAACTCATTTGTGTTTTCTTACGTAACATTATTTGTATAAAATATAACTTATCGTATAAACTTAGTTTGTCTTTAATGAATAGTTTATGTATTAAATAATTTAAAGGCTGACTTGAGCTGCATAAATGTGGATAACATATCATATTGCGGTTGTACATTTTGTCGAAGTTACTGCCCGTAACATTAGTTTCATTACTAAGCAAAATCAAAATTTTGAAATATTGTCATCAAGAAGTATGTCTTTAAATGATCACCGATTGTACGTAAGCTGATCCCGGCCGTTCACTCGTGTCTAATAATATCCGTATTGAGCCTGATATAGCCGGGAAATGGGTCAATTGTACCTGTAGATATATGTATCGATAGTATGCTGACTCATCACAACTAACAACACACACTTAGGAAAGTCAAGCGAGAATTTAACTACAATTCTGAATACAGCAAATTTCATGAGACAAAATTGATTAAAGCTTATATATTACTTCATCATATATTACTATCATATATTATATAAGCATTAACATCTAGACTTTACAAACCATTTTTGTATGAAGCAGTTTCTGTTAAAAATGTTATAAGCGATGTTGACACTAAAACATATATTATGTAGTTCCATTCAACTACCGCTGTAGCCTTTTGCAGACCCGCTCTAGGTGTTCGGACTTTTTATTTGGAAAAATAATGGTTGATTATATAGATAGTATAAAGTTACTAAGTTTTACCTTTAACTTTTACTTAACTAAACGGTTTCTTAGAAGATAGAAGAGATAAGAAACTACACATTAAAATATTTACAATAAACACAAACATTAAACTTTCGCCTGGACTTGGCTGGCTTCAAGTCAATACAAAGAGTTTAACTGTTTGCCTAAATCTCTCTGCGATGTTTCATAATTAATATAATCTTATGTAGATACACTTTCCGGTACTTAAGTATTTATTAATTGATTTACGATATTTAGAAGATTGTGCTAATACATATTTTGATAATATTGTACAAAACCCAGATACATAATCATTGCTCATCCGAAGCCGTCACGCCCCGTTACCAAAGACTAAAAAAGCAAAAACGAATACTAAACATTTGTTATTTAATTCATATAGTTATAAGAAATTGTAAATGGCATACTTGTGAAGCGGCCAGAACGGGGCGATAAATGGTATAAATTTTTTTACGGAAACAATAAATATCAATATTGGCTATTGCCGATGTTAAATAAGGCTTAATAATTACTTTATACTACATTATTAATAAAATAATTATTATTTCTTAAGACTTTCAATAATTTTATCAGACTATACCTATCTACGGACTAGAGCTTTTTGTTTTGTTAATATTAAATCACAACAAAAGACTGCGCACAATAATGACCATTAGCTGATTATTGCGCGCACCTTATCTATGTCGTGAAATTATTCAAGCATTATCTCACCCAACGAAAGAACTACGCGGTGTCTATTTGTATCCACGAGAAACGGATGGTTTGTAGGAACGTGGGTTGCGGCGGCTGGGTCGCTTTGACCTGCCAAATATTTGTCCCACTGATCTTCTCGATGGAAATGCTATCCGGAATAGTTCCTAGTGTGCTAAATACCGGAAAATAGTTAACTTACAATTCTTCTAGTCATAAAACATTTCAAGATAAGAATATTTGAAAAAATAACCCTAATAATAAAAGTACAACAAGACGTCTAAAAATTAACTAAAAAAAATAATTTAATTTTAAATAGTAACATAAAAAGTGATATATTTTTTTCAATGGGTTTTTCATTGTAAAAATATATTTCTTAGTTTAAGTTTAAGCAGTCACTACAAGCGATAACATTGCTTTTCAGGACACCCATTAGATGCCAACCCATGTGCCAGTGACAACCTGCGAACCAACTTGCTATAGCTTTATGATATCATTCACAAATTTATTTGTTGTCAAAAAAAAACAAAAATGAAAAATCATTTATTCATATAGGTAACACAATGTGCACTTATGAACGTCAAAAAAGTAATATATATTAAATGCTTCTAATTTTACTGCCAGTTCTCAAATCAAGGATGTCGCCGAATCAAATACGATGGTTCGATTGTTTGATAAGTTTTTCGGTCCACTCGTGAAGCGTTTTCGTTAAACCTAACTAAAATAAGTGGACGCACTTCAATAAAACTGTTCTGCTCCCTATGTTTGCAATTCCTTCTCTGAATCCAGCAGGATTGGATGTTCGCTGTGGAAAAGTGTAATTGCTGTCGTAAACGTTACTAGCTCACTTCGCACAATTTTCAAATCTTTTGACAAAGAAAGTCGATTAGAGGATTCAGCAGATGAATGGTCCAATGTGTTGTGTTTTTTCTTTGTTTATCCTCAGCTAGGGCATTATTCGGTCTGCACATTTTGCACAAATATAGCACCTCTCTCCGCCTCCGCCACTGTTTTTGTATTGTTTCACAATTTGGACACAACTACCGTGTCCAGGTTATTTACACTGTTTGCACATTTCGTGAGTTTGGGGAAACGGCAGTGTCTGCAGAATGCGATGGGACAAATTTAGACTGCGCCCTTCGCTGCACAACTTAAATATAGATTAACATTGCTCTGATGTGCAATCTTTAGGGTTCGCTTATTCTATTATATTATATCGGTTATATACGGTTGATATTCACGGTCATGTTACTGATATTTTTTACCGATCGACCAGTTAATTAACTGGAACTTTATTTATTCCAGTTAATAAATAATGATAAGGGTTTTTATTAGGTCTACGATAGCCCATTGCGTAAACTTTCAACAACCTTGTACATGATTATGAAAGATCATAACAAACAAACGAAAATAAAATCCAGCCACATTGCGCGGCCGCCCAAGGTCTGTCAGCGATAGCGCCGCTCCGCCCACACCCATTTGTGCCATTTATTGACTCTTACTGAATTTCACACTATCACGCGTTCATGCTTATTCAATTTCTTAACGCTCTAAAACTTTGAACAAAACAGTCAAATTATATATTATGTAGGAACTCATAACTGTTAATAATTTCACGAATGACTACAGCCTCATCGATAAAAGCTCGTTATTTTTTTCAATTACAGTTACGGATACAAGTATTATGTCCACAAAACTACACTTTTGATTGTTATTTCAGGAGAGATCAAAGAGCGGCGTCGATAAATTCGGAGGTCGACAAAGAGACGTCGACATAGAGCAGTGTTGGGACGAGAGGGTACTACGGAAACTAGTGAGTTTTTACACATATTTGTTCAGTCAAAGTTTCAGTTTGGACTGGAAGCACAGTAGACTAATTTATTGTCTCTTACGATAGCTTGTTATTGAAATGATGAGATAAAATAAACTTTTTTGGCCAATTCTAAGATCTATATTGTTAATACTCCTTTTTATGATTGATGTTTATATATAAATTGTGCAATTAATACGAAATGCCGCAATCTGCACTTTTTTAGCACTTTTTCTACATGAAAAATACCCAGTACAGTGTTATGACTTCGTCTATTTTTCCATGTACATTTTATAAGCAAATCTAAATAATACCTAATTGTAATTTTTATATATCTACAATTACATGGATTGTTAACGCATTTATCATTACTTTAGTTCGTATGATAAAAACACCCAACATCTATGGCTCCCTAAAATGCGGAAAATGTGTTGTTGTATGGCTTTTAGCCAAATTCTCTCATACCATACTCATACCATTTTATTATTATACTTAAAGCTCGACGAGTGCACTGACTACGAACTAAGACGACGACTGCGCACGCGCATTCGTGCTCTCATGGCGGAACAGGAAGGTATGAAGAATACTTTTAATGTGGGTTGTTTTAATCATTGAATTTCGGAAACATGCAGTTCGGGATGACGTGCATTATCCTTATATACTATATTGGTTAAGCGAGAACCTACAAGGCATTTAAATAAAACGCCTTTAACGAATACAAAAGCGAAAAAGCTATCTCGCGCTGACCACAGCCACCGCGCCGTGAAGCATTCGTAACGTCGAGTCGTGCTAATAGAGTAAAAATTGACCTGTAATTATATCATCTTTTAACTTCAGCATGCGCGAGTGCAGTGACCGAAGCTTTGGCCGCAGCCGGCGAGACCGTGGAATCGGCCGAGACGGAAGAGCATCAGCAAGCTGGAGAACGCGGTGAGTCTCTACTTCTGCCTCTACTCCAGGGTCTGCTTCAAGGCGGCGGAGAAAAGCTACTCGCGGGACTCGGCGCGGCCTCGCACGACGTCGTAGCAGACGTGCGGCGTTCTCTGCAGCGGCTGAGGCTGGCTCTCGCACCGCCCGCGGATCACCCGCAAGCGAGAGCCCTTCTCGCCCTTGCCGACAGACTGGAGGACGCCCTCGACGTAGCCGATAGACTCGACGGATGCAAAAGGAAGCCGCGCCGCCGTAGCCGAACCGCTAGACATACAGTTGGCGTCACTAGAGAGGAACTTGAGGAAGCACGGCGTATGGTGGACAGAGACACGCTTTTACCTGACGTAAAAGCGGTTACGCCGAACGTCCCTTCAAATACATCTAGTGTCGAGTCTTGCACGCCGGAAAGGAAGCAAAGCGTCGATGAAGATGTTAGCTACTTCGAGCCCGTTGAAACAAAACAGAAACTCCCGACCATGGCTCATAACGTCAGCTATGAATCGGGCCCGAAACTGAATAGAGATGCTCAAATTGTAGAACGACGCTTTTCCGCACCGCGAAAGGCAGATTTCTTTAGACATTCAATTGCAGACAGTATCGCATCGGAAACACCCCGAATTGCTGCAGAACGCTGGAAATTAGAATCTAAAGGTGGGATTGCGGCTTTAGCCAACAAATTTGATGTTCAAATTGAAAAAGAAAATCTCTTACTGACCAAACGAACGCCCACTAGTAAACCTCAAATCACGTTACAGCACAAAGCTGTTGAAGAAGCAAGGCGTTCGACTTATCGTCCGCCTCCACCTACCTATAACTTTGCAGCTCCGCAGTCGGATGACCTATCTAAACCACTCAACAGGTCTAGTAATGCTGCCAAACGTCTACGAATGAAACGTGCAAACACTATTGATATCGGTCGGCCTTTGGGGGGATATAAATTCGATAGTGCAACCCATAACGATACAAATGTCAGTCACGCGCCCCCAGTTCCAGAATTTCAACCAGAAACAGAAAACGACAAAAAGTTTTTAGCTTTTATGCAGAAGAACGAAGAAAACTTAACAAACCATGGGATAGGACAGGCTAATTGGAGTAGTCGGTTTGGAAATATTAAAAATGCTTTTGAAACTCGCGAGAAAGAAGAACACAGTAGATCATCGAGTGCTTCGACTTCAGCTAAACGTTTTTGGCAAGTGGCAGACTCCACGAACAACACCATGATTCGCCCAAGGAAGTTTTTGACCTCGAATGAAGCCGTTCCTGATATCGTGAAGCCACCGTGGGTGTCTCAACGACGAGAGTCACTGAAGTCACATATCCTACCAATAGCCAAGCAAGTACCACAACAAACAGTTCAACCTCCTTGTTTACTCTCGCCAACAAAACCCTCTAATGTAAAACCTTTTGTTGCTAAACCCTTACCGGTTAATCAATTCTCTCACGCACCAATGTCAGCATTTAAGCCCCCGCAAAAAGTATTGTCTCCGACTAGGACTCCGCCAAATATATGGAGTCCCCCATCCTGTAGTATACCTATTTCTCCTTCTGCTGAAAATCCACTAAAATATCCTTCCTGCACTCCACCTTCTTATAATTCTCCGACTTTAGCAGGCAGCGCGTATTTGTCTTCCGATGCTGAAAAACAAAGACAATTAACTGGCATAACAACAATGTATGAAAATAATAAATTTAACCATGTGTCAAATCTTAAAAGTTATGAATACCCGGCCACGCCTCCGACTCACGCGCAACATAACCGTAACTATCCAATTAAAGCGATTCCGAGTCAAAATAGCTTAACGGCCCCAGAACTAGTAAAAAAAATTAACAGCAACAATGGCCATCACTCTTCTGATGATCATTCCCCTAAAATTGACGCACAACAACTACAGATTGAATTCTATGAAAGACAAATTCTGGAAAAGAGTAAACGAGATGCATCTTGCGAGCGCCGTGACATTACGATGCATAAACCTCCCGTTCTCTCTGCAATACCGCCGACCACTCCGTACACGATAGTAGACTACACACCGCTTAATTCGGCTTCATTTGTACCACTGCAACAAACCCCTGACATAGAAAAAGCTAAAGCTCACAAAGTAGATTACCTACCAGACGTTGTCATTAACGAAAATAATTCTACTAACTACTTAACTTCACCGATAACTAACGTCACTCCCATCAGCCCAACGAAGCTCAAGCAGCAGACATGCCACCACAACGGTGATGGAAGGATTAACGGCGAGGATACTGCGACAGAGCATGAAAGCGTAGTAACTAAGGTAATGCGAGGCCCGGTTCGCGGCTCTGCTACGATAACAACTGGCGTCAGAACGCGTGGAGCCGCTGATAATTTACGTGGAGTTCTCGATAAACTCTCCTCTCCTAAACATGAAGTTATATCGCAAATAGAAAGGAAGAAGCGAGAAAATTCCCATAACCAGGTACGACTTGCGGCCCCGCCTCTTCCCGTACTATCTCCCTCGCACGCAAACTCTCCGACCCGACCGCACGCATTCGAAGGGTATGGCTCCCGCAGTCCAGCACTTGCTGCATCTAGAGAATCTATGCTCTCCAGTGAGTCTCCTGCCAGTCGGGGCTCCAGTCCCGGGTCAGCGCTTACACGATCTGGATCATGGCATAGATTATCGGAATACAATCTCAAAACGACGTCACCCAGAAAAGTGGTAGCGCGAACGAAATCCATGCATTTATTAGCTGTGCCTAAACTTTACGAAGGAGGCATATCCCAAGACGAGTTTTTAGACAAGAAGCGAACGGTAGAGGCGTACTTTTCGGGTCATACATCGCCGAGTCGAGGTCAGCAGGCGAAGACTACGCGCACGCCCTCAGCGCAGTTCGCTTTGGGTCGAAGCCGGACCATGCCCGCCGTGTCCGAGCTGCAGTTCCTGGACGAGAGCAACGCGGACGACGCCTTCGAAGACCTCGTGTCGGGGCTAGCCTAGCTGTAGAGCACATTCCACTAGTTAGCAGAAAGGAGCGAGGCGCGCGTGAGTCGTGTGTGTGTGGGCCTGCGCTTGTGCTTGCACCTTTCCCGACCACCTTCGAAACCGTTGTACATAATACATATTGTAACGACCTCATAGCACAGAGCCTCGTAACAGTGTTTTGACTAAAAGCTTAAGAGTCATTGTAATGTCTTGCCGCTAGTTTTCATGTGTTTTATTGCAAGAAATATTATTTCGTCTGTTTTAATTGCTATTATCGTTCACAGAGGAAGAAGAAATTACCAATGTTACATCGAGCGTTAGGAGGAACTCAACGGAGCAAACCGTTAGCAGCACTACCATAACAAATACTAAAGGTACGAATACAATGTTAATTATGCTTTCATGATTTATATAAATTACTAAATTAGCTGCAGTGCACATTGGCTTAACATACTCGTTTGTACCTTCCAGTAATTGAGAGCCGGCCGGTGCCGAAGCCTGTCTCTCCTTTTGCCAAGTTCCGCCAGCTCGAGAAACAGAATTCTGTCAATTCCCCTAAGTAAGATACACTTTATTTCCCTTTTGATAAATAATAAAACATTTCAGTTGTTAAAAACAACCTTAAATTGGTAAATAAATGATTAATATTATATACATCACATATTATTTTACAATATTTCTCACTTAAAAAGTAATTATTTATGGTACGTATATATTCGGAATTTAATATATATTATTATCTGTAGCCCTATTGGATGTAATGGGGACATGAGGAAATACTTATTTATATCTTCAGTAGTATTTGTTGTATTATTTACATTTGATAGTTCTCAGATCTCATTCGCGCTTTACATTTCACCTGTAATTACAAGATAATATATTTGATATACACGTCATTATTAGTCTATTGTTAGTATACAGGCATTCATTTTCTTACATTTACCACTTTCATTCCGATCGCCGTTCAATAGGGCACGAGTAGACGCACGCGTTATTCCCCGTTCATTACTGCACGACACGGGTGGAGCTAGGAACTTCGTAATGAGTCGGTAGAATATTCTAATAATAATAGAATGGTAGGGCGAACTTCTTTCGAATCGAGGAGAACTAGTTCTACCCATAACAAGCAACACGAGCGTCGCAACTTCCGGAGACTAATCGCGACTCACCACGTTGTAGCTCGCCCAAGACACCGCAGAGCCCGGGCTCTCCTTCGCAGCCTTACTTCAAGTTCACCGACCCAGCGTTGCAGCTCAGCGCTGTCACTATTAAAGAAAGATTGCTGCAATGGTGTCGAGACAAGACTCGGGACTACGAGGTACACAATCTCCGCCGCCGCTCCTACGACCCCGGCGCGGACACACCGCTGTATCATAACTGCCTTTTGTGGGGGGATTAACGCGTCACTTCCACGGCTCTCATGGTGATGGGGATGGGGCAAAATACTAAGTGTGCTATAGCAATACACATTCGCCATGCTGTCCTGAACGATATTATATTTCAAAAGGCTACTTAACATGTTAACTGCTAATTAACATGTACGATAAAATAGTTTTCAGGCGATTGCAAGTGTTCAATGGGTCTCTGAAGTCGTGGACGTGACGCGTCGGCTTGTGAGGGGCGGGGCGGGGGAATAGGGCCTGCGTGGCGTCGCATGTGAACAGACACACAGATCGATTCTCACCCTCATCCTACCCGCTTCTATATATGTTTGCTTTACTTTCATCTGATAAATAATGTATGTAAATATATTAATAGACAACCAAATTATATAACTTTGGTCCTAAATAAACGCACATGTATAATAAACCAAACCATTTAAACATTCCAAAAGGCGTGAGACTATTAATGAATAATCACTAACGGAAGTGAGCATGACTTCAATAATTGTATGAATCAGATTTCAATGGCGGTTTCAATCTACGTTTTGCATGGTTGTGTCTCTGTTACGATTAAATAATCATATGAATAGGTATTCTTTTCCAATGGTTGATACTTAGTATACACCACACTCACCCGCTCTTACATTCACGTTCAATCTAATCACTAGTCTGTGTCTATAATATTGTTTTCTTATATTATGATGCACGAAAATGTATTTCCTACTTGTTCAATGTACCTAAACGTGTTTTGTTTGAGTTAGCTTTTGCTGTCAAGGCGTGCGTGACCTTCGTTCGAATATTGTGACGTAGGGAGCAATCGTTTATTTTAGAGTTAATCAGTTACCTAGGCTAAGAAAATGTTTAAATTTTACCGAATCAAATGTTGCATCTCCTTAGTCAGTTTTAAATATATATTTGTGGGCGTAGAATTAGTCACTATTATTTAAAGCAGGTCCCGTAAAAAACTGAATAGAAGCAGATCGCCGATTGGTTTCTACGTCATCTTCGATAAAAACATATGGTTAAACGTAGTGCCATTTGCGCAGAATGTGAAGCTGGAGAACTTCTCGACGAGTTGGGCGGACGGACTGGCCTTCTGCGCTCTACTGCACCACTTCCTTCCTGACGCTTTCGATTACGCGCAGCTCACGCCCGACAAGAGACGCCACAACTTTACGCTCGCCTTCAAAATTGCCGAGTGAGTACCGCTGCCGAATGAGCCACTATTATATTAAAAATATTTTTAGACGCCTTCGTCTACGTAGTGATCATAGTTTAGGAACGAGTATCGTTTAAATTTTCAAAGTGGTTGTCTAGGATAATCTATCCAATCGAGTCTGTTTACTATAGGAATATTATAAAACAGTCCTCCGCTACATATCACAGAACCCAATTTAACCCAATTATCGAAAAACCTTTTAAAACACTCGGCCACCGTACTTTACGATAGCGTTTAACACGAAGTCCTAGACCAAGTAGACCTGCAGATTATAATTATTTCATTAATTCATCAAATAGAAATTAAAATTTTACTAAATGTTTTTTGGCCATAATTCATGAAAAATAAATATAAACAATTGAAATCCATTGTGTAAGTAAGCCGCAACATAATTTAATTTGTGGTTATATATATATATATATACAGTAAAATCTCTTTATTCGCGGGGTATACGTTCCATAAATATGCCGCGAATACAAAAACCGCGAATACAGAATGGTAATTTATATGGGTTTATAGGGGATACGTTCCTAGGTGCCATAATAAAAAACACAAATATATAAGAAAATCAATTTTATTGATGTTATTGAACATTTTGATTATGTAATCATTATCCTCATGCTTAGGCAATGGTTTCTCTTGCTTGGCAGTTTTTCAATTCAGACTGATACTCAGCAGTCGCAAATTAAGACTTCGTTCCATAGATGGATCAATGTTCATAAAGAAATCGCAAAGCTCATTTGCCTTCACTAAGATTTTTCAGAGTAAATGTCACATTTTCAGTGCTAGTTGAAGCCTCTTCTTCAATGGGCTGTGAATTTAACATTTCCTCCAAGTCGGTTTCAGTCAAGTCTTCAGCTTGCGATTCAAGCAATTCTTGAATGTCACTTGATTCTGTATGTTCGGACCCATCTCGTCCTATTCCATTTGCAATTTCGGCTATGTTTGCAGTCAAAGTTTGAACTTGCACAGATTCTTCGTCATTTTCCGCAGTCAGAGCAGGCCATAGTTTTTTCCAGCATGACTTCAATGTGTGTGGTTTCAGTTCGTCCAATGTTTCCTTTATGTTTACGATGCATTTTGCTATGTCAAATTTCTTCCAGCATTCCATAACATTCATATCAGGATTACACTCCATATTATCTATATGATATTGCGTTAAACACCTATTGGAATTTTGTATGAAATTTTTTACCGCTAATAAAGAAATTGGGTTGCATTTTTTAATCCGCGAATAGTGAAAACGCGAATAAAGGAAGCGCGAATAGAGAGCTTTTACTGTAGGTATATAAAAATATAAGATTTCATTAAAATCAGCTGACAATGTATGTAAAAGGCTTTGTAAGTGTTGTAGTTAGGTGTAGAGATAAATAATGAAAAAGAGGCATTTTTGTAAGTGCAAAATTTATGTGCAGTGAGAAGGCGGGCATCTATCCCCTCTTGGACGTGGACGACATGGTATCGATGCGCAAGCCCGACTGGAAGTGCGTCTTCACGTACGTGCAGTCCATCCACCGTCGCTTCAAAGACGAGCTCTGACCGCCCGTCTCCACCGTCTCTCTCTTTTAAAATCGCCACGGTAGCGAAGCGGATCGAGTGTGTAACTTAATTAAAAAGATTTTTGGAGTCCAAAGAGCAAATCTTTTATATTTGTCTAAAGATTGTTGATTAAATGTTTAAGCGTCAGTGTCCGCCCAGTTCGCCGTTTCTCCCAGCGCTGCGCTGTCTCGCTGTGCGATTTTTGAAAACGAAAACGCCTCGAGCTTTCTTAACGCATTTTCGTTTCCGAATATCGACAAAGGCCTCCTATTTATTGTAATAAATCTCAAGATGTATGTGATTTTTATATTAAATAATTAGTTCGTAAGTCTAACTCGAGATGTCAAGGTCATGTGCCGGGATCTTCTTAACTTATTACTCCACATAAGAGAGCCGCATCCCCGGCCTCGACCGATTCTTATTATATTATTAACGAATCGTTATTGTTTATCTGACATAATTAATATAAACGCTTGATGTAATCGCCTTTATTTAATTGATTATTGTTATTAATTTATATTATAGAATTAAATGATTAACAATTTTAGGAAAGTATTTTAATTGTCAACATCCCTGAGATACGTCACCGAGCAAGAGGAGAGCCGACAGCAGAAATAAGAAGAATAAAGTGAACACAACGAATAGGATAAAAAATTGAGACATGGTGAGTCTAACTCCGATTAGGGACGATGTAGGAGGGTGATCAAGTAGACGATGTGGTCGACGGCAAACACGAAGGTCAGAGCTCGGATAGAGTGAAAGGAGAATTGACCATAAAAGGGTCCGCGACGTTGGTGGCGCGGTCGGCCGTGCCTACCACGGTGGCCAGTGAGCTGTCGCTGGGCGCCGCCGACGGCTCGCCCAAGGACACGTGCACGTGCAGGGTACTGTCGCGCCACGCGCGCCACGAGGCCTGGTGTTCCTGGATCTTCAGCAGCATCCACGTCGTCAGCAACCCGTTCAGCGCGCCTGCCACACCGTACACTTAGGCCCATCGATATCGTACCATTTTAAACTTAAACACTCTAGGAGTACAATTTCGGCTACGTCTCACCAATGACGCCGATGAGCAGCGAGGAGAAGAGGTTGGCGGCGAGTGCGGCGCCGCCGCCCCGTCGGGCTCCGGCCTGCAGCGCGGCGTCACAAGCGTGCAACGCGCGCGCCGTGCCCAGGACAGAGGCCGCGCCCAACGCCGCGCCACGCCACACGTCGGCTGCCAGGGCGCGTCCGCGACCCGACACGCCCCACTCCCACACCGACCGGGCCCAAGACCACCTGTCGAACGGCCTATTATAAGTCGATATGTCGCTTTATTAGTGACCGTCTGGATTAGCTCTAAATACTAAAGACAATTTCGAGTGACGATGGCCACCAATATGAGGCGTAGAAATGAGCCATACGAACTTGTGACTTCTGGTGACGACGTAGTGGTGACGACAGAGCTCGCAATAGGATGTGGCCGCCTGCAACAACCAGCGCTCAAGGCAGGAGCGGTGAACGGCAGCGATGGTTCCGCGGCAGCAGCACGGCCGCACCAGCCGCTCGGCCGACTCGCCTCCGAAGCAGATGCGGCAGATATGCTCCGAATGCACGCTGCCGGACACGCTTATCGCTTCCTTGCCGCTCGAACCCTAGACAAAGCTTGCACTGTAAAATCTATCCCTATGATACTCCCAGTTAAGAACTAGAGGAATATTATAAACAATATGTAAACTTAACACTTATGGAATATTATTTCACAGACTATTCATCCACGTCGTCGTCATTTTCTATGCCTTTGTTTAGCTACCTGTTTTTTTAGTAGCAAAGCACAAACTGATCCCAGGATGGACATGGAGCGCGGGTGGGGCTGCAGCAGCGAGGAAGCGGGAGATGAGTACGTCAGCGATCCGGCGAGACGTTCGCGCAACAGTTGTTGTTCTTGTAATTCCATAACGTTAACTACAAACAACGACGTACTGTTATTAGGTTCAATAATTAATTAACAGAAAGTATTTTAGCTACGAAAAATTGAATACCAGGAGAAGCCACGCCGGGTGACAGTCTGCAGCTAATATCAGTCTGCTGTGCCGTGGACCGCAAATCTTTTTCGTGCTGATTACTATGACTGTGCACACTCGGCTGTGAATATTTAATATAATAAGTCTATTATTATCTATTTCCGCAAAACTACTTCTCACATTGAAATTGTCACTCACCGGTACCTGCAATGACGAGCAGCTCGATGCAGACATATTGATTGTGACTCTACTATCTGACCTCCGACTGCCCCAAAATATAAGCAATGTCTGGCCTTCTGAAGCCTCACATTCCTAAATTAAATTATTTGTTGTGGCGTATTAATAATAATCCTAGATTTAATTAAAATAAAATGTGTGTCGGTCTGATTCAAGCATACCCGTATTAAACTGGAAAGGCTGCAACTCCTGTGATACTTAAAATTTGTCCTTTGCAATGCTTCTCCAATGATTGGTCTGTATTGTGATAGTGGTGCGAAGACTACTTGTCTTAAATTCTGGATGGCATCGATAGGGTAAATAGGCGGTTCATTGGACTCTAATAAACAATTTAAATTAACGAATTTACGCATTTTTATTTTGGTCCGGAGACATTCTGATATAGTATAGCTATATCATTATTTACTAAAAATATTTATTCTGATGGCCGAATGGCCTGATTTAGAAATATTTGTGAATTATGAAAGCTGTCGAAACAGTACCTCACTGTCATTAACATCGCAGCGCTGTTTTTTGTTATATTTTACTATTATCTACAGCTTGAAATGAGAATTAAAGCTGACCAAAAATTGATGTGATCTGATTTGGCTCTAAACGTAATTGATCTATGTCTGTGGGTGAATGAGACAGCTAGCTTACACTCGTTCCTTTTTTACTTCGAAGTTGCAAACTGATTTATAGGTCAGTACTCACAGACGGTATTACTCGATCAAAATAAACTGTCAAGTAAAACCCATGGCATGGGCTTTCGTCCACACATTGAGCATTGATCTATCGAGTGAGGCGCGCCGTTCACTATTCACCGAACCATTCGAGCCAAAGGATGTCTGTGCAATAAAGGAGACGGTAGCTGTATTTAGCAAGTCTCACAGTGCTTTATAAGAAAATCAAAGAAAATGAAAAGAAAAAACGTTGAAGCACAGCTAGTAATTTTTCATAACATTCATTTCTCTTATTTTTGTGGGAGTAATCGTTGGAATTGACATTCCATAAACACTCACACACTGTCTATATGTGTTAATAAAGTCTTCTATAGCGCTTTTGGAATTTACTTAAAAATCCATTTCTCTTAAAAACACGTGTTTCAATCACGATAAACAATACCAGACTGACGCTCGCCTCGCGCCACTCGCAGTCACGTACACACGTTCGAGTCAAGATTGACGGCTCGCTTCGAGTAGGTTCGAAGGAAATTACTTTCATTTAATTCTATCGAGCCGGCTCGATGCCAGCCTTCGAGCTGTAAGTTTTGCGGTCCACACGTTGATTTTTACTTGACTTCGAGTAAAACTATCGAGTAATACCGTATGTGAGTACTGACCTTATCAAACTCTGATGCATGATGCTTTTAAGTCTTTTAAATTCCATCAAATTAAGTGTGTTGTTCGTATACTTAAAAGGAAATTAGGTTGCTATTATTACATAAAATACAATAGTATTTTTAAGAAAATTTATATAAATATATTGATATATAATTATATATATATTTTAAAAACTAATATATTTATATTAATTTAAGAGAAATTGCATTAAACTCTGATAGGGATTTAAGATTAGACAACCTTAGGCAGCCATTGTTTGTAACGAATCTAGGGTAACACAAGTTCTTTTAGGTTCATCCAGTCCTCTATTTTCTTGGACCTTGGACTAATATAGCGGTTGAAATAAGGTATGCAAATAATGTAAATCAATTTTCATTTTATTTAATTGCATACTTAAGAAATCATTACCATACACTTACATATGACATTGACATTAGACACATTTCAATATATCATGCTCCAGTCGCCAGAGGTAATTATTTACGTTTTAGAAATATTAAAAATATCTATTAATATTATCTATGTTGACGACACTCACGGAATACGGATCGCGTTGCCAACTCTACGTCTTTTTACTTAGATCTACGTATTTTAGGCCTTTTCTGAAAACCTTCCGTCACAGAATCTACGTATTTTTAATCAAATTTAAAATTTTGCACAATATCCAAATTCATTAGGCTGAATAGGCATAATATCTATTACTTTCGAAAAAAAAAGTTAAAAACAATCAGACCGGGAATGGAGAACTTTAAGAAACACAAATCTACCATTTCAAGAGGATCAGATATTCAAAGCAGATGAGTTTTGGCGTCATATTGCCAAAATAAAAAAAGGAGATGCAACTCAGCAGTTTCCCCTCCTAGCCCAATTTACACAAAAGTTATTAACATTACCTCATAGTAGCGCAAATGTTGAACGACGTTTTTCTTTAATAAACTTGATGAAAACTAACATCAGAAACGGACCTCAGTCTACTGAAACCCTTACAGGGTTACTTTTTACCCTAACATCAGTCTACTGAAACCCTCACAGGGTTACTTTTAACAAAAAGTGATCTGAAAAGTAATCCTGGGCCAACGCAAGATCATATTAAACTTTTTAATAAAAACATGTACAAATTTAATTTACCAGAAAATAATAATGAATATTTTTTTTTTATTTCTATTTAAAAAAAATAACACTCTTTTTATTCCGTTTTACCAACCCTACCCTCTTCATTTCACTCATAAAAAAAAGTACGTAGATCTGCGAACTTTTCCTATACAATTTTTGCTAAATCTACGTAATTTTCTAATCTGACCTACGTAATTTTCAAAATCCGAGTTGGCAACACTGCACTAAAATCTAAACAGTAAACATGCTCCAGCTCTGTACAAAAACAATAAAATATACATTTAATAATAATTAAGAGTTAAAAATTGAGTTGGGACTTGTGACTATTCAATTACAATGGATGCCTATGATATATTTAAAAAACTAACAAAGGGACTAACATTTAAGCAGCGGGTTTTGGGCTTAAGTAATGCAGTAAGTATAAATATAACCTCTTCTCATAATTTGCATTCTATGAACATAGCTAACGTTCAGAGATAATTTATAACTTTCAGGATCAAAGTGTAAAACAGATTCTAAAAAAAGAAATAGATGTAAAGAAGGAAGAGTTATCCGATCATGACTCTGAATCCGAAATATCTAACATTGAAGATAATGGTGATTTTCAAGGTATTTTCTGGTATTTCTTATGCTTTAAAAGAGAATGTAATTTATCTTAGACCAAAACACTCTTTTAGACTAATCGCAATATAGAATACACAAACGCATGGATATTTTTCTAAATTTTTATCAGCATAGTTATTATAAAATTTGTCTCTTAATTTGTAATAACTTAATAGTATCTTACAACAAAAATCTTTAAAATTAGATGTGAAGTCAGGAGAATCAAGTAAAGAGGAAGAAAATAACTCAGATGAGGATTTGCAACTCTTAGAGGGAGTTACAGCTAGCAAAAAATCAAAGCAAAAGAAAGAAAAGAAGACTAAACTTAGTCCAGAAGAGTTAAAGAAAAAAATAAATCTGGAAGAGGTACATTAATTAAACTAACAATTATATATTTTATTATTTTAATAAAATTTCAATATATATTACAGCAACTAATAATTAGACGAAGGTACTTATATTTTTTTAGGAAAATCGATTCCGCAATGAATATGGTATCAAAGCTGTTGGACGTCATATAACCAGTGCCATTAAAGACTTTGATGATTTAGTAACTAGGTATAATGTATCTGTGGATATGGTAGGCACAATCAAGAAGTGCGGGTATGAGGAACCTACTCCCATACAAAGGCAGGCATTACCAGCGTTGTTGGAGGTACATACAATTTAAATTTAACCACACAGAATTAATAATAATGAGTTTTAATGTAATCATCCATGTTACACTTTTTAATGCTATCGACAATATTCTCAGTAATCATATGTTTATTAAGGGTCGTCAAATAGTGGCCACAGCACCTACAGGTTCAGGTAAAACTGCTGCATTCCTTGTTCCCCTGCTGCACTGTCTGGGGACTCCTGCCGGCGGTCCTCGGGCCCTAGTCCTATGCCCCACACGGGAGCTGGCCCATCAGATCTATAGAGAGGCCTTAAGGCTGTCTGTATCTACGCAACTACGATGCAGTGTCATTAAAAGTGTCAAAAGTAGCAAGGTGAAGGAGAGGGAATCTACCATTAGGAAGAGTGGTCAGTTGAAGTGAAATGTTAATGGACATTTATTATTACTGGCTCAACACCAAACTATTTGTTTTATTTCAGATCTCATAATAAGTACTCCAAACCGCTTATGCTATCTGTTGAATCGAGAAGATGTGAATATTTCTTTACAAAAGTGAGTACCTTTTTTTGTAAATGACATTTGAATGAGAACATTTGACATTAGCCACACCTTTCATACATATGGATGTCTGGCACAAAGGTGAATTTAAGTAAAATGTGCAATTAAACCGATCGCAGAGTGCAATGGCTGATAATAGACGAGGCTGATAAGATGTTCGAGGGTTCCGAGGAAGAGGTGGACACATTCCGGCAGCAGCTGGGCGTGGTGCTGGCTTCGCTGGACGTCCAGCGCCGTATCGCCTTGTTCAGTGCCACTCACACCCCCTCCCTCGCCAAGTGGGCTCGCCGGCATCTGCGGGGACTCATCGTCCTCACCGTCGGGCACAGGTGGCCAATACGAACGAAACGTGCGAGTGACGCACGAGAAGGGAGACATAATTTGATGCATGTTGCAGAAACGCCGCGGCGACTACGGTGCAGCAAGAGTTGCTGTTTTGCGGCAACGAGAGCGGGAAACTGATCGCGTTCCGCCAACTTGTTCAGAAGGGGTTGAAGCCACCCGTCTTAGGTTCGTCTGCGGCCAACCGACACGGGCCAACACTGTTATTTGCGCCTGAACCTTCGGAAACCTTTAAAGACCTTTTCTGTTTGCGTCGGCAGTGTTCGTGCAGAGCAAGGAGCGGGCCAAACAGCTGTTCAAGGAGCTGCTGTACGACGGCATCAATGTCGACGTCATCCACGCCGATCGCACGCAGGCGCAGGTGACCTTCGGGGGCTTCGATAGCTTCACTCGGCGATAATTGCATTTTGTCGTTGATCGTTCGAAATTAAAGTCTTTAATTCCGCAGCGTGACAGAGTCGTGCGTAGTTTCCGCGTGGGTCGCATCTGGGTGCTGATCTGTACCGAACTGATGGGACGAGGGATCGATTTCCGCGGAGTCAACCTCGTCGTGAACTACGACTTCCCGCCCTCGGCCATAGCTTACATACACCGGTAAACAGGAGCTTTGGTTAAATGTTACAATTACATAGCGTCACTATTATATAACGTGTTTTTGTAATAATCCTCGATGACTCAGAGTGGGCCGAGCCGGTCGGGCCGGACAAAAGGGTCGCGCCGTCACCTTCTTCACTCGGGACGACGTCGTCAACTTGAGGAGGTACGATTTCTTAGACCAAACCAGGTCCAAGGCCTTACGATAACTTGGAAATGATACAAATTACTCGTTTTGAATTTATCTCATCTTTGCAGCATCGCATCGGTAATGAAGCAGTCGGGGTGCGAGGTGCCCGAGTACATGTTGTCGATCAAACAGGATTCCAACAGTCGCAAACGGTTGCTTAAGAAAGCTCCGCACAGAGACAAAATATCCACTGTCTTGGAAAAACCTAACAAGTGGGAACCAAATTTTATTTATTATTAAAGCCGCGCCTTTTGTCATTCTTCAGTATATCCTTATTGCTCGACTCTGTTAATGCCTATTTATTTGATCATTTTTATTTTATTGAAAACTAAATTTCTCCTTACATATTTTCCAGACGAAAACTTGAGAAACACGTGGAAGACACAAAAAATGCGGGTGAAACGGATTTAGTCAAAAATAGCAAGAACGAGAAATTTAGAAGGCTAAGTAAAAATAACAAAAGCCCTAAAAAGGGGTTGAAAAAGAGCGACATGGGAAAAACGAATAATATCAAGAAGAAAAAGAGAAAATCTCTTAAACCTGTATAATTGAGGAATAACAAATATTAAATAAAACAGTTTTATTTCTTTTATAAGTTGTCTACTAATAAACTTTATATAATTTGAAGCGGTCTAACTAATCTATTGGAACCTAATAGAATGTCATAAGGGGGCAACCTTGCACCTTGTGAAGTACTCCCACCGTACCTGAACCCAGTACATAAAGTCAAACAACTAAATTTAAAAAAAAATGATAGAATAGGGCATGTTACACGCAGAGCCAAAGTAGCTACAATCATTAGTAAAGTGTTGTACAAGCAACCGCTGAGAACAATGTACAGTGTACAGTAAGTACAAGTCTTATAACAAATTTCAAGGGACCGAGCATTTGCTTTCGATATAGAAAAATAAACAAATTTAACTAATTAGAATAATTTCTAATTTTATTACTTTAATAGGTAAATTATCCTAAACACATAACTGGCCATATTGACAGTTTCAAAGTTTGTTTACGACTGATAATAGACGATAGGTGACAGTGGTGCGTTTAGTAACTGAAACCAAAATTTCCTACATGCAATGTTATCTAAGAATAATGGCACACGTGTTAATGCAATTAACAAATGCAAGACGGCTGTTCATGACCTCAGGTGTCTTCCTTAGAAATTTCGGCACCTCAGAAGTTTCGTTTTGTAGGCTGATTATAAAACAATTACACTTAAGTATGTTGTTGATGTCTAAATATGGCAGGTAGAAGGAGACCTGGCCGCAGACGCACGTCCTGGTTGAAAAACTTAAGACAATGGGCGTGTTCGGCCGAAGTAAGTACTTACTAAACTTAGTAAGCCAGTAAGCATAAAAAAATTAAAGTCTTACAAGCTGACTGTAGCGCTTTTCGGCCAGGACAGACTTACTGGCTTATTAACATAACACAAAACACCGGTTTATGTCATATCCCGTAGTCCGTACATAACCTCATAGACTGAATATAATTGACAGTACTAAATTTAGGAATATAATTTAATACCTGTGAATAGTTTCAAATGGATAATTTTATGAGAAATATTTTATTGGATATTTTATTGTCCGTTTTGTTTACATCAACAATAAGCAAAATGGCGTCGTATATTAAGCCATACTTACTGCGTTAGCACTTATTTTGTGTCCCGGCCGAAAATTTTGTAAGCGTAGTAAGTGACTTACTAAATTTAGTAAGTACTTACTTCGGCCGAACACGCCCAATGGTTTGGTCAAAGCACCAAGTCATTGTTTAGAAGCGCGGCATCCAAAATTAAAATAATGGCTATTTTAATTTTGGATCGCCAACCTTCGCAAAGAGATGGCACTTATAGTACCATCTAAATATGAAAATATTTCTACGTTATAGAGAACGCTGTTGCGTTATAAAGAGTGAAATAACGTAGGAGATTTGTGTTAATCCAAACAAATGTAACAATTTTTATGTTATTGAGAGTTTTTCGTAATAAACAGTAGATATACACTGTATTTGCTACTTCGCGCCACTATCTCTCATTCTCTCGCAGTCTCCATAGAACGTTTCCTCGCTAAAATACCATCAGTCATCACAACAACACGTTCATGTGCCTTGAATTGGTCGCGTCCAAGTTGTCAGTCTTCTGACTGACCACTGGAAGGATTATTTGTTTATGTAAAATATACCATTTGCACCTTACCTTACTAAAACATACTTTGAATTATAAGCAATAGGTGCAGACCCAATTAGAAGGTTGCGCTTAATAAGTTACATTAAGCATTTCCGCGGACCCCAACACCCAACCAACCCACGCGCGGCGCCGAATCAAGATATTCCGTAACGAAAAAACCTTACGCGTTAGAGTGGGATATAACGCAAACTGCGCATTCCCATCTCTCTGACGAGATCGGTGACGTAGCGTGAGTGGGGCCGGTACAGCCGGTACGCGTTAGAGTGAGACAGACTATATAGGCGTTTTAGTCTGAGTCTGGTAGAGTTATAGATTGAAATAATGTCAAAGAAAAAACTTGAATTAATATCAAAGAAAAACAAATACTGCACGAATAAAAAATAAATAAATAATTATAACTGCATAAGTTGATAAAAAATGCTATGCTATAGCTTTACCGCGGGACTGCCCGAGTGCCACACGTTTTTATTTTGCTCTCGACTTATTCTAGAAGTGAATGCCCTCTTGGGCTCACCTATTATAATAAGTTACAATGTGAAGTAGTATATTTTACAATTTTACAGTGGCAATTTACCTGAATGAGACAGAAGTAACATTTTACACTGTAGTCTAGTTCATTTTTTTAGTAATTCAACTGTCTTAACGATGCGCGCGCACCGTGACACAAAATTATCAGTATGGGCGCCGAGCGTGCGCGAGCGAGATGGGAATAAGACAATCTACAAGTAAACAGAAATAGAATATGCGTGACGTTAGCAGCTATGCCAAGATTTTTGAATGACCATAATGACATTTGTAGTACCTTTTAAACAAATAAAGGGGTTAATTATTTTTTCAAAGAAATTTTTCTCAAAGACCTATTGTTACTTAGTTAAAAGGTTATGTAGGTACGTTTCAATACCTAGTTATTAAATTGAATTAATAATATTATAAAATAATAAATAATTATTATTATTAATATTAATTTATAATTGAATAATATACTAAATATTGTTAAATTATTAACGCTAAATATTTATTATTAATTATTTAATATTTAAAAAAAATCAAGAAAGCCAAAGAACTATAACTTCTTACGCGCGTACATAAGTACACGCACCATTTTTTTAATATTCGCCTAATTAATTACTTGATAAGTAACTAATTTCATACGATGCCAATTACATCTCTGGTTAGAGTGGTTTAGGTTAGGGAGGTTTCCCTTTAAGTCGGAGGTAGAGCAGTACCTTATTTTCTTTATTAGTGACCCAGCGAAGAACACCTATAAACTTCTGAATACCGGAAAGTATAACGCCAAGACGTATATCACTCCTTCTTTTAGCATCCAATATCTATGATCTACAGCAAATGACAGTACTGTAGCGACACCTACAAACACTGCAATGACATCATACGTCTGAATCGCGCTAACAAAGTTCTTCTCACTGCTAAGGATAAATACTACTCTCGACCTCAACTTCTGAAATTTTGGGCCCAGCCAGTCAGTGGTTAGACTGGTCACTGGTCGGATGTCCTCCTCCCTTAAGGCTGCACCTTGGTCATGTTAATAGATAAAAAAAAAGGGTCCGTGTACTTATGTACGCGCGTAAGAAGTTATACTTCTTTGGCAATATTAAAAATAGTTTGGCTTTGTTCCACCTCCAGTTTTTGATGTTTCACAGCGATAAGATGAAAACTCTTTTTGTATTCAATTTAGTGCAGTTACACTGATTCATCAATTGTTTTTTGTCTCTTTTCCTTATATTTGCTAGATAAAATCAGAAAAATTACATGTTTTGATTACAATGTTTTTTTTAATCAAAACATTACTCGATAATAATAATAATACATACGGATATTTAACCTCAATTGTATTGAAGCACTTAGGAAGGTTGATGAGCACAGTTTTTTCACAAATATTAATTAGTATTGGTTTAAATATTCAATTTAAATCACTTCTGATTATAATTCAACAAGCATCGCTAAATTTCTTTGAAAAAATAATTAAAACTCCTTTATTTGTTTAAAAGGTAAATGACAAATGTCATTATGGTCATGCAAAATTGTTGGCATACGAACTTCACGCATATTCTATTTCTTTTTACTTGTAGTTTGTCTTAATCCTATCTCGCTCGCGCACGCTATAATCACACTCCTAATTTTGTGTCACGGGTGCGCGCGCATTGTAAAATTTCACTCTCATAAATTTTTCATAACGCGCCTAAAGAAGTATAACTTCAAAAAGGATTAAACCGTGTTTTTCCGAGTTATTCTTACTGTATGGACTAAAGTCCTTTGCCTTTCTCATTAGGGATAAATTAATGTAACAGCAGAAGAGTGGAAGAAAATGACTGATCATGTTGTACATGTGGAAAATAAATATAAAGAAAGGGATAGGACTACAGAGGAACATCTATGTTTATGTTTTAATTTTAATGGTTTCCACTTTTCTCTCTAAGTCTGTTATAAAATTATTCGTATTCTGCATTATTATACGGGTTTTTTAATTTGACACTAATCATTTTGACAGTGTGAATGTCACTAACCAAGTTTTAAGTGGTTTTGAGTCTGTGGTTTTTTTATTCATCGTGGTTTACGGTTTACCCCTCCACGTGAATTAATGATTCAAAGTATATAAACTATCTTGTGAAATATTTCAAAACAATTATCAAGATCTTGAGCAACAGCCATGGCGGTCCGCGTGCAATTCGAAAACAACAATGAAGTTGGTGTCTTTAGCAAACTTACAAATTCTTACTGTCTTGTAGCTATCGGAGGCTCAGAGAATTTCTACAGTGTGTTTGAAGCAGAATTATCAGACACTATACCCGTGGTACACGCTAGTGTCGCAGGCTGTCGCATCATTGGCCGCATGACCGTCGCTAACAAGAATGGGTTACTTTTACCATCGTCCACGACAGACACAGAGCTGCAGCACATCCGTAACAGTTTACCAGATAACGTCAAAGTACAGCGAGTCGAAGAACGATTAAGTGCACTCGGTAACGTCATCGCTTGCAACGACTATGTTGCTTTAGTTCATCCAGATTTAGACAAAGACACAGAAGAAATTCTTGCTGACACATTAAATGTTGAAGTTTTCCGACAAACTGTAGCTGGTAATGTGTTAGTTGGGTCCTATACAGCACTTAGTAATAGAGGAGGTTTACTTCACCCTAAAACTACAATTCAAGATCAGGATGAATTATCCTCATTGCTTCAAGTACCATTAGTTGCAGGAACAGTGAACAGAGGTAGTGATGTGGTGGGTGCAGGGTTGGTAGTTAATGACTGGAGTGCATTCTGTGGTATGGATACAACTTCAACAGAAATATCAGTTATTGAGAGTGTTTTCAAACTTAATGATGCTAAACCTAGTGCAATTACATCCACTATGAGAGCATCCCTGATTGACAGCATGTCATAGCACATAAGCATTGTTTCAACCTAGACTATGTTAATTTCAATTTAATATTTCTGTTGATCAGACTCAAAAATAAATTTCTTTTCAAAAGCTTCTTAGTTTGATTAAAGTACCAAATATTTGCTGTAATTGTTTAAAATAATTAAGGCTTAAAAATTATAATCTTTTATGCACAAAACAATTTCATAATTTTATAGTTAATTTTAGGAATTAATATAATACATAGATGAGGCCAAATTGACCAGCTGAAGTATCATCTAGCTGGCTTCCAATTCCAAAATAAAAATATGGTGGCCTTAGAATTTACACAATATTTTGCAAACAAAATATTTTTAATTTAGACAATATTTATATATAGATAGTTCATTTCACAACATCAATAGTGTTGACAAATATATATTAAAATTATATTTGTAGAATGTAAATTATATATGAGAAGTATGGGCTATGTGATTAGCTGTGCTCAAACATAGACACAGTCAGTTCTTCAGTCATTATATGTAAGTAATTTAATAAGATCTGTCTGGATTTCCCTTTAGTTCAAGACTTCATGCAAGTTGATTACATCAAAGCCATGGCAGTCCAATTAGTTTCTCAAACCCTTCAGCATTATTATTGTGTGAAAAGATATTTAAATTAGATACACATAATTTTTTGTAAATTTATTTATTTCCTGGTGGAAGTTTTGTTAGTTTTAGTATTAAAAATTTGCTATCAGAAGATTGTGCAACCAATGCATGGGAATTCACAATGCTCCTTTAATAGTTTAATCTCTATTGCTAGGATATATAATATGGTTAATGTTATTTCAGCAAATTAAATAATGGTAAGTAAGTTTACATGTTGAAATTTTTTATACTTGGTTTAAGGGATGAGAAAAATGAAAATAATTGTTTTTAATTTTATGGCCACATTTTCTAAACAATAAAGGTAATTTGGGTAACTATTGTTATGAATATTAATGGAATTTATTTAATTATATCACTCTAATATATTTAATATATGTATTACCAATGGAATAATATTAAGAACAAAATTTAATTCAGTCAATGATGAGAGGCTATACAATGAAAGCTGCACTTTTTGATAAGTCAATTGATTCATTAAGAAAATTGACATTGAAATTTTCATTTATTACATATTATAAAACATATTCACCTATATTTACAAAAAAATCCTGATTGCATCTCAGCTCCTTTTTATGATTATATTCATAGCCATTATTTCAACATCTCAGTTACATTACTGGGTACTGCCCAGTACCCGAGTTCTGAATGTGGATGTTCCAGACTCACTCTTAGAATATAAGATTCTAATTAAACAGAAACTAAGATTTAAGCTTTGTCATATGTATAATAATATAGTGTTACCACTTTGCACACAAAAGGGAAAAAAACAGGATTAAATAATGTCATTAATTGTTTGTCTATTATCTAAGACTGATACAGGGCTTCTTTTGTCATTATTAAAAATGTATTTAAAATTCAAGGAAACATTAAGTATCAAAGGTGTAGTAAAATAGAGGTGATAACAATATCTTAGAATTTGTGTGCTAAAATGCACAATAAATGCAAAGTTTAAGTACATGATATTCCTCAACAGTAATTGCTGAGCTCTACCCTCCACAAGCTTGCAGTGACAAAACATTCAGAGAAAGGACTTTACAAATATGTATCGAGCATTGATTACCTACCTATTCATTCTTAAAGTTATTCCTATAACATATTAAGATGCCAAGTTAAATTTCATGAGCCACGTTAGTGGAAATTTTAATCATTGTTCATTCAAAGTCACAAGCCTCACATTTAAAAAATAAACGCAATGGCACAACTGGATAGAGCAGAAATTGTAACCCATCTAAAACTCTATTTCACAAATAACAAAGGTATATAAAAACTTTTACAATACCATAATATTGGCCAGTTAATATTTTACCTTTCCAACACAACTTCATTATAACAACACATCTACCGGAGAGCTAGAAGTGAGTGTTGAGGGGCGGGTCCGCCCTCTCGTAGAAGAGCAGATAGGCGGAGCACCGCAGTACCTCCTGCAGGGACACCTCGTGCACCAACGTGTCCGACGTGTACCACCACCTTGACGATATCAGTCTCATACATTTTTGTCAGCGTTTACTAAGCGCATAATCCAAGGAAACAAGATAAAATGCAAGGTCACCGTTTGCTCTCGAAGCCGTTCCCGCGGCGATACGTAGCGAAGTGGCCGGACCTCGGTCCGCCCACGTGCACGACGACCGCCGTCAGCCGGTACAGGGCGCGCTCCGCCCCCGCAGACGCTTCCACCCCCGCCGTCTTCAGCGCCGACAACCCGCTGCGCAGACGCGCCTCGCTCAGTACCATCGATATATCCACTCCTCGATTCTAAAAGTGGGCGTTCGGATTTCACGTCATCACCTCAGTGTCGGGGTACGGCAGCAATAACGCACCTGAGTTGTCGCCGTGAAGGGAGCTAGGCTGAGCGTCTCGGGGAAGGCGACGAACTCGCCCCTCTTGCTGAGGCCGCCGACGCCCCACTCCACCCTCGAGATGTGCAGGCACAGGCACGCCGGCAGCTGACACCACATTTCAAACATTGTAGCGCACACGACTCTCTGTCATTAATAAATCTATATCAGAATCGAGTGGACCCGACGCACCTTGCCGAAGCTGAGCGTGCGGATGTGTTTGGTAGTCTGGTCCGCGGCGCCGTCGGCCCGGGGGGCGCAGCGCCCGCATCTCAGTCCGCTCACCATCTCCGGGGATGTGAAGGCGCGCAGCAGGCCTGTCGACACGCGCAGTTGTACGGGCGTTACAAAAAAAGACATAGTTTATCTGTCCATCAGGATGCCCGACAAATTAACAGCATAAATATATAATATTTAAAAAATGAATACCGTCAACATTCCCATTAATTTTATCGAAGATCTTTCGAATGGAAATACGACATCGACCGTTCAAATATCTCTAATATACGTAGAGATGGCTTAGCTCATAGCATACCGGCCAAGGCGTAGCTCCCGGCCGGACCGGTGCCGGCGTCGCTCATAGATAGCGACACGCTGTCGAACTTGTCGTAGCGAATTGGACTCTGCAAGGAACACTTATATCACGCTCCGTTCTAGAGTCTCGATCTAGTAGAGGCGAGATCCGTAACGGGTAGAGTGCAGTACCTTCGTGGAGCACACGGTGCAGTGAGTGCGCGACGCGAGCGTGCCGTTGAAGGGCGGCGCTGGCGCAGGCCGAGAAGGCGCGCAGGCCCAGCGGCGGCCCAGGCCGCTCAGCTGACAGAAGGACCGCGACACGCCCTTGCGCAGAGGTGGAGGCTCCGTCTCGGGCTCGTCTTAAATCAATGCGGACGTTTAGCCAGACCGTTTTGCTTTCCGCCTATTACGCGCTCGTCGCGTACCGACGCAGTGGTACCTGGATCGGTCGAGTCCGGTTCGGTAGCCGGAGCGGCGGAGGCCGGTCTTGCGGGTCGCGGGCCGAAGGAGCCCGAGGGCGGAGACGCGGGAGACGCCAGGGCGGACCAGGCCTTTCCGCCGCCCAGTCCTAAGGCGTCTGATAGACATCCAGGCTGCGGATGGACTTATTATTTTATACATACATAAATACATTTCAACTCTTCTTTTGTTTATGAGAAGAAAACATTTTTAATAGCATTCATCTAAATGCTAATACGACACATAAGTAAAATACCTTTTTTGCCATAGCAGCAGTTTCCTCCTCAATACAGGTGAGCAGTACATGCAGCAGCTCATGGGCATCTTGCTGATCGGCTGGCACAACCCAACCCGCTGCTCGCAAAGCTTGTAGGACACCAAGGGGACACACTGGTGTCCCTCGAGCTGACTCATGAGTGCCATTGACAACTATGGATCATTATATTAATGATTACTTTTATTTAATTGCAGATTTGATTTAATATTTGTATTTCCTAATCTTATGTATTACTAACCACATTAACACAAAAAAAAATTTATTTTTTTATTTTTAGTTTAGTTGTATTAGCATGTAATGTAAATGGTATGGAACGAAATAAAGGCTTTATTATTATTATTTCCTAATCTAGATTATTGTCATTTATTTTTATTGCATTTTTCTTTTCCCTTTTTTTAAATGTTGTGTACACTAGTCATGTCATGCATGTATTGTGTTTTGTATGTTGTGCGTTCTCTGTTAGTATCTGTATGTGTTTTTTTAAATAAATAATTATTTTTTTTGGCTTCACAATTAAATAGCTACTTGTGAATCTGGAGCGAATGTGAACAAAATTGTACTCTATGTTTCATACCTTCTATTACAGTATACAGAGTTGTAATCATGCTATTATGTCCATCAGCTTTCGCGTATTTCTTCAACCACTCTATAAAACTAGGGCACGCCGCAAGCGCCTGGAGCAAAGTATTTAGAAAACATGTCCGGCCGAGATTTTGTAAGCCAGCTATCTGTCCTCTACGTTTGCGGACTTTAGGGGCGCCACCAGGACCCCACAGCACGAATGCACCAACAACAACCGCCGCCGTGAGGCCCGCCGCAACTAATATTCGGTCACCACCATCCATTATTCAATTTAAAAATAATACGGGCTACTGTCTTTCAATCTTTTTTCCCATGATTGTTCTTGTATACGCTTTCTTAACCACCTTAATAAATTGTGTAACTGATAGTGAAAATATAAAAAAATCCTCTAGAAGTGACGAGTGACTAGGCTAACGAGACAAGGACAAACTCTATTTACAAAAAAAATACTCTCGTGATAAGTGTTATAATATGATCAAGATGATAAAATAAATAGTTTATAGGCACTTGACAGCAGCAAATTTCAAAGAGCATAATATTATAAACAAATACACAATAGGGTTAAATTTAAAGGGAATAATATGTAATAACGTAATATGGTAGGGAATAGGGACCACTGACCACTCTTGATTAAAACTTAAAGGCAAATTTTGTGTTACGCCCTCTTTAGTTCAGCCCTAGTACTAAAACCAAATAAATCGTGGAAAATACATATTGTATTATTAAGTAGAAAATTAATTTAATATTCATATTTATTATAAACTTAAATTGTTGGATCATCCTTAATAGTACTGGGGCCAATATTGAATATTCACGTAATAAATTAATATAAAAAGAATCGTCCGTCTTTAGCTATTTAGGCTTTCGTTGGGTGAAAGGCTCACAATACTGTACAAAGACTCCACAGAATAGATTGTATATAATTTTACATTGATTGAGTATTTACTCTTTGGTGAAATCATGTGTTGTAACTTATGAATTTGTAAATATTATGTTATTGTAATAATATAAGTAACCCTGTTTTGTAAATAAATTGTAAAATGAAGTACTTCCTAGTATAACAAGAAAAGGAGTAATCCAGAGCTAACAAAGATGAAAGTGAAGATTCTAAGTGTTAACTATGAATTGTTTCCTAATAATTGTGAATCGTTATCATGATACCATCTAATACGATTTGTGTTTCTCAAGAAGGGCCGGCCAACGCTTTGGCTTTAAATAAAGATTGCACCCAAGTCGTGATCGCTGGACGCAATGGTGATAAACAGATGATTAAATAAAATTGTTTTTGATACCTTATAGCAGTTTTATACTTTATTTAATATATACCGTTCTTATTCCAGTGTTTAAAGTATTTTCTATAGGTGAAGATGAATTCTCTGAAGTGTGTAACTTGAGAGTTGGAAAAAATTTAAATCTAAATTTTTCTTCCATTGATGTTGCTTGGAGTACGCTTGAAGGTAGGGTTGTTACAAAAATATAGCACTGATTTGACAGAGGTAGTAAATCTCTAAGCCATCTTTCACAAATTTTTAGAAAACACTCTTGCAACGGCAGCAACAAATGGGGCAGTGGTGGTGTGGAACCTGGGTCGCTCTGGGAGGTCTAAACAAGAACACGTATTCTCAGATCACAAGAGAACTGTTAATAAGGTGCTTAATTTTGGGCTTGGGTTTTCGAAAAAAATAGGCTTCTACCAGCCTTAAAAATAATTTTCCATTAATATTGAGTTTCTCATTATCATAATGGTTTTTAGGTTAGTTTTCACCTAACTGAACCATCTCTGCTTATATCTGGGTCCCAAGATGGGATGATGAAATGTTTTGATCTTCGGATGAAGGAGGTAGCTCGAACATTTATAAGGTATTATTTTATTAAAACTTTTAAGTAACTATTTTATACCTACGCCAACCTCATGCTTATTTGTATATTTGACAGAAGCGTAATTGTATATTTTTAATCCTACTTGAACTATGTCGAGGAACAGCTTATATTTTCCATCACTAAGACCTAACCCATATAAGTTCTGCCCAGTAACACAGAGTCGATTCGCGACGTGCAGTTCAGCCCGCATACGGCGCACGTTTTAGCCGCGGTGTCGGAAAATGGCACCGTTCAGCTCTGGGACTCTCGGCGACACGAACGGCCTCTGCACCAATTCACGGCCCACTCGGGGCCCGCCTTCGCCTGCGACTGGCACCCCGACGTGCCTTGGCTCGCTACGGCCTCCCGCGACAAGACTATCAAGGTAAGGGGCTCTACTGTGCAGTAGATACAATCGTTCTGTACTGGACTTTTTTTTAATCCGAAGGATGTTATCGTTTTTGAAACTAAGCAGCGGCAGACAAGATTTTGTATCAAATGTTTAGTTCAAACAAACACGCGGTTTCTACAAATTAGGTGTACTTACATCTAGATACTACTAACTCATACTAATTATTCATTGTGAAATAAAAAATGAAATTTTCTGAAGGTTTGGGACATCCACGCGAAACCTAATTTGGAGCACACCATACACACGATAGCCTCCGTCGGACACGTCAAGTGGAGACCGCAGAAAAAGTGAGTGGACGGCCTAATCCTTCCGGTCTCTTCGCCCGAATTCGCTAATAGGCCTCGTCGACAGGTACCAGGTGGCATCGTGCGCGCTGGTGCTGGACTGCGCCGTGCACGTGTGGGACGTGCGGCGGCCGCACGTGCCGCTGGCCACGTTCGCCGAGCACCGCGACGTCACCACGGCCATCGCCTGGGTGGCCTCGCCCGACGTGTTCCTGTCGACGAGCCGCGACTGCAGCCTCTACCGGCACCGCTTCGCCGAGGCGGCGCATCCCGTGCTGTGGGCCAACCCGCAGGGCGTCGCCGTATCGGCGCGGGGCCAGGTGGCTCACGCGTCGCCCGACCGCCCGCTGCCCGCCGGACTCGCCGCGCCGCGAGCCCCGCCTCCGCCGCACGCGCCCTTCCCGTACGTATCCGTCGCCCGGGACTCGGAGCCGGCCGACCGACGCGAGAATTCACGCGAAGCCATTTCCGCAGGCGGAAGCAGCCGACGGCGGGGTCGCTCGGCGCGGGCGCACAGGCGGCGCTGGAGGTGGCCTTCGCCGGGGGAGCCGCCAGTACCCTGCGGCGCCACGACGTGAGGCCGCTCGACGACGCCGTCGTCGGCGCGGCGCGACGCTTCCGCTTCCACGGCGACCCGCCGCACGTCCTCGCCAAGCACAACGCCCGGGTGGCGCGACACTACGGCCGGTTCATGGTGAGTCTACTGTACGAGAAATAGCTTACGGCAGTCGCGTGACAATACGTATATCGGCCGAAATTACTTTTAATTAGACTGTTTATATCGTATTAGGTAGGAATATAAGAAAGCAGAAGAAATTAGTAATAAGAGTAATATTTAACAAGCATTCTCCACTGAGTCATTTTTTATCACTTTATTGTAAATCCGACACAATCTGTCTACAGGGCCATTAAACGAAGAGCACAAAGACAGGCGTGTAAAAGTTTCTAGTCAACCGTGTACTGCAGTGGATAGGGATTTTAGCCAGCCGTTCTGGATGAATATATGTTATCTTGTAAAGATACGTAACAACTGAGAAGAGGTCAGATCTTTTAAGACGAGAGTCGTAGGTTTGTGTAAAAACGGACACACAATATCGATAAAAACCGCCTTTTAATCCTGTTTATATGAGTTCTATAGAAGGGAGACCTGCTGACAGCGCCATATTCAAAACGTTTTGATTAAGAGTATTATCAAATATTAGCCCTAAGTCCCTTTTGCCGGCGTCGGGATGTGACGACCCCATCGCCCACTGGTGAAATAACCTGTAACAGAGGTTATTTCACCAGTGCAATCAGTCAACCCCCATCCTAGTGGGAGTGCCATGCTGTTGCTTTAGGGCTTCAGCCAAATGGGCAGGCACGACCGGGGCAGTACCACTGTCTCACAGAAAACCGGCGTGAAGTGATGCAATAAGTTCATCTTATTGTACTTGCGTTTCGTGCGGTGAGTGAGACTCCCGGAGCCCATCTTCCCCCCCTAAATATGAAGATGCAGTTCAAACAGAGATTACCCCAGGGGGGTACCACACGTTTCCGCTGTGGAGAATCCCCCTCTGGGCGTCCATCATCGGAACATTGGAACAAATTGGTATTCGATGATGGATGCACAGGCTGCCCTTCGTATTCTGGGGGGGGCAAAAACTGCGCTAAAATCTTATGTATTAATAGGTTTCGATCTCGGGGCAAACGGAAGCATTTACCTAAAGGTCGATTTACAACAAACGAGCGAATGCTCATTCTATCCCCACTACATCAAATTCTTCTAGTGTAAACAGGCGTAGAGCATTCTTTCGTTGTTCTTAGTGCGTTCGCAAAGATTCTATAGAATATTCTAAGAATGTTCGTTCGCTTGATGTAAACGGCGCAAGAGCGCGCGAACAGTTGCTTAGAGCGTTCTAGCGTGTTCGGACGTGCTCGCGCCACTGAGCGGTCTTTTCAAAGCGTTCTTGTGTTCTAGCTCTAGCTCTATGTTCGTTTGATGTAAATCGACCTTTAGGCAACCCCTTCCACGCTCACGGTGGACTTTGCAAATTTTAGGGGGCTGAAAACTAACCTAAACTCGGTTCACTTTTACTTAGAAACCACGAAGCCGGCCTTATTCTTCCTTACTGAGACTCAGATTTCCTCCCCGGCTGATAATTCTTACCTCTCCTACCTGGGGTACAAATTGGAACATTCATTTGTGCCGCGGGCGGGAGTTTGCGTGTACGTCAGGGAGGATATCTGTTCTCGTCGCCTCGGGACGCTTGAAGGAAGGGACCTATCTAACCTCTGGCTGCGCGTAGACTGCGATGACCATCCGCGATTCTATGCGTGCCCGTATAGGTAGCGGAAATGACGAAACTAACCGACTCATCGAGCACATTCAAACGGCTACAGATTCCCTGCTCGAAAGGGTTCTTACCGCTGAAATCGTGATACTTGGCGATTTTAACGCCCACCATGCCGATTGGCTTGGCTCTGATACCACCGATCACGCGGGAAGATTCTTTCACGACTTTGCTTTAGCCTACGACCTGACACAAATGGTCCCTGCGATTACGCGAATACCAGATGTGGATGGTCATAAACCCTCTTTGTTGGATCTTCTGCTGACTTCACATCCGGAGAACTATCAAGTCTCTGTTGACCCGCCATTGAGTTCATCAGATCATTGTGTGGTCCGGAGTACTGTGCCTTCTACGCGCCCTTCACGGCCCCGCTTTTTGGGTTGTCGCCGTATTTGGCACTACATGTCAGCAGATTGAGACGGGATGCGGTCTTTCTTTGCGTCCTACCCTTGGGGGCTTATGTGCTTTTCGCCGGAAGCTCCAGATTCCGTTGCTGCCTCTGTCGCCAAAGTGGTTCTGCAGGGAAAGGAACTTGTCGCTACTCCTCTTTTCGAAAACACTCTTCTTAAACCCACAGCCAGCATTGGAATACTTGGCGTTGACATATCGAACGACGTTCAGTTTTGCGGTCACTTGGAGAGAAAGGCTAAATTAGCCTCCAAAAAGCTTGGTGTGCTCAGCAAGGCGAGGTGGTACTTCACCCCGGGCCACCGCATGCAACTATATAAAGCGCAAATTCAGCCCCACATGGAGTACTGCTCTCACCTCTGGGCGGGGGCTCCCCAGTACCAGCTCCTTCCACTTGACCGTATTCAACGCAGAGCGGTTCGAATCGTCGACGACCAATCCCTCTCCGGCTTGATCCTTTGGCGTTGCGTAGAGATGTGGGGTCACTCTGCATCTTCTACCGCATTTACCAAGGAGAGTGTTCAGAGGAGTTGTTGGGATTAATACCTGCAGCTGAGTTTCGTCATCGGACGTCGAGGCAGTGTACGAAATTCCACCCGTATCACCTCGACGTCCGCCGTTCCACAACTGAGCGTTTTTCAAGGCAGTTTTTGCCGCACTTTGTGGAACCAGCTGCCCACTGAAGTATTTTCGAACAAATTCGACTTAGGGTCCTTCAAGAATAGAGCGTACCAATTCTTGAAAGGCCGGCAACGCACTCGCGAGCCCTTTGGCATTGCGTGTGGCCATGGGCGGCGGTATCACTTAACATCAGGTGAGCCTCCTGCCCGTTTGCCCCGTCCTATAAAAAAAAAAAGGATTCTTTACGAGATATGACAATATTTCCGAAAGCATAATAAATGGAAATGCAGTGTATTAAATTATTCGAAAAACTTACTATTAGGTCCTTACATATGAAATTGGCGTATTTCGTACTGGCCACTTTAATCACGATGTTCTCCTCTTTGGTAAGGAATTCCAAATTCAAATTTGTACAGCTATTTACTCATGTATTTGTGCTTCGATGACCGTCATTCATTTGTTTTTTTCTGTTTGCGTCACTCATTTTACAAAATGGAAAACTTAAAGTATCGCATTATTTACGAGTACGAGTTCCGCCGTGGCACTAGTGCTGCGGAAACGACTCGAAGGGTGAATGATGTGTATGGCGGTCATGTTGCAAAAGAAAACACAGTTCGTTTTTGGTTCCAACGTTTTCGTTCTGGAAATTTCGACCTGCAGAACAAGCCCCGTGGACGGCCTGAGACCCAAGTTGATAATGAAGTATTGAAGGCTATTGTGGAAGCGGATCCATCGCAAACCACGTCCGAGTTAGCTGCAGGCTGCGGTGATAGTGATAAAACTGTTTTAATTCACTTGAAGCAAATTGGGATGATTAAAAAGCTTGAAAGATGGGTACCTCACGAATTGACTGAAGCAAACCGGCAAACGCGCGTCGACTGCTGCGTTACATTACTGAACCGGCACTATAATGAAGGTATTTTAAACCGAATCATTACCTGTGATGAAAAATGGATTCTTTACGATAATCGGAAGCGCTCAGCGCAATGGTTGGATCCTGGCCAGCCAGCCAAATCCTGCCCCAAGCGAAAATTAACCCCAAAAAAGTTACTTGTAAGCGTTTGGTGGACTAGTGCCGGTATTGTTCATTGCAGTTTTCTCAAATCTGCCAAACTATTACGGCTGATGTCTATTGTCAGCAATTGCAAACCATGATGGAAAAGCTAGTTGTAAACAACCTACTTCAATCGCTCCACCCATGCTATTCACGAAACGCTAGATCACACACTGCACAACAGACGGCTACCAAATTAGAAGAGCTTCAATTGGAATGTCTAAGACATCCTCCGTACTCCCCGGACCTTGCTCCAACAGATTACCATTTTTTTTCGAAATTTGGAAAACTTCTTGCAAGGGAAAAAATTTAACTCTGATGGGGCAGTCCAAATCGCCTTCACAGATTTTATTGATTCTCGTCCGACTGGTTTTTTTTAGTAAAGGGATCAATGAACTACCTATGAGATGGCAAAAGTGCATAGAAAACAATGGTTCATACTTTGATTAATTAAATATATTATATTTAAAAATATTCGACTTTTTGTTCCTCCCATACAAAACGCCAATTTCATATGTAAGGACCTAATATATGACATTTATTCAAGTTGAGTTGAATTGAAACAAATAATTATTTATTCCCTTAATGGACACTATTTGGGTGCAATTATTTATATAAGAGCTTATCCATCTGAGCAAGTTGTCGTGTATCCCGTAATGTCTGATCTTTGTCAATATCGTCGATCGATTGTATCTGACAAGTAATCGGAGTGTGTTAAGTAACTTTCCATGCCTCGGGAAAGGTTCCAGCGGAGAGCGATTCCTTAAGCGGGATGCACGAGGGGGTAAGTAGCACATCCTGGCCTTTGCTAGGATCTAGTGATTATAGAATATTTTTAACTACAAACAAACTTACAAACTTGGATGTCACCGAAACGATCTAAGGAGTTCGCAGCCAAGTTAGCGATATGAAAAAAAGCAGCAAGTAGCTGAGACACCTCTGCTCCATCCGCTTTTACGACAGACGGGAAAGAGACGGTTGCTCTGTGTTTATTCCAAATCGACAGCCTTCGATATTTGTCAGGGAAATCTTTATTATTATTATACAATAAAAAAGTTTTTTAAAAAAAAAAACCCCCCCCCGGGGGCCCCCCCCCCCCTCCCCCCTTTTTTATTTTTTTTTTTTTTTTTTTTTTTTTTTTTTTTTTTTTTAATTATTTTTTTTTATAAAAAAAATTTTTTTTTTCCCCCCCAACAAAAAAAAGGGGGGGGGGGGGGGGGTGGGGGGGGGGGGGGGGCCCCCCCCCCCCCCCCCCCCGAGGAAAAAAAAAAGGGGGGGGGGGGGGGGGGGGGTTTTTTTTTTTTTAAAATATAAAAAAAAAAAATAAAAAAATTTTTTTTAAAAAAAAAAAAAAAAAAAAAAAAAAAAAAAAAAAAAAAAAAAGAAAAAAAGGGGGGGGGGGGAGAGAGAAAAAAAAAAAAAAAAACGTTATATCGTTAAGAGGTAATCTTTACCTTCAAAGCAAATCTCCATCAAGAACTTCGTAGGATAAAGAAAAATTGTACTTTCTTTTATATAAGCTTTGAAAGTAGTTCTTCCTAAGCTATATTCGTAGAGCCGGGAGTTTATTTAATTCATTCCAAGAAAGCGGTGCATGTTTGTCTCAATTATCTTAAAAACCTTAAAAAATCGTCGGCAAAAAGGACTTTGGCAGGTTAATAACGCTCGTTAATCATAATCAGAAAATAGCAACGGTGCTAGATTTAACCCTACCTAATAACTGTCATGTCAAACGGCCGTCAAAGCACAACTTATATCACTCATGCGCCTATAAGTGCACATACAACTCAGTGGCGGATTTACAAATTTTCAAGGAATAGGCTGTGAAGTTTTTGCCGCCCTTTCTACAACTGTCATATCCTCTGATTTTTTTTAGAATTCAACAATTTCGTTGCACGTAAAATAAAGGTTGGATTTGATTTTTGAGCACAAAATAATACACAAACCATCCAGTTTGCAGCCTCCCACCAGTAGTAGGACTGACATATATAGGTTGACAGGGGGAAGAGGGAAGAGGGAAATACACTTTCTGTAATTTCGCTCTTTTCACTCATACAAAGTGTGAGCTGAAGGCGCAGAGGTCGATTAGAGGTGAGGGTTGTACAAAATTTGTTACTGTAAAACATTAGAAAACCGTCATGCAGAAATCTTTCTCATTTCTATGAGGTAGCAAAAAAATCGGTTCTACAATTTGCCGCCCTAGGCTCCAGCCTACTCAGCCTGCTGGTAAATCCGCCACTGATACAACTTAATGTTCCAAACACGTCTTTAACAGTGACAGGTGACGTAATAGAACTAGAGGAAACATTTGATGAATGATGCTCTTAAAAAAATAGAAAAAAATATGGAGAATTAATTTTTAGAACTTTTACTAAGAAATGTAAACTCAACGATTATTTTATGGATTAATTAAATACCAGAACTTGTTGGATATGGCTGCGAGATATGTACGGACATCTTCTATAGTTCTTATATTCGTCTATCTAGAAAAAAACTTAAACAGAACAGGTCCACATCTAAGGGTTTGTTCGTTGGACACTTTATTGTTTTTGTGATAATTAACTCGTAAGGATTTGTATCGGAGTTATAGTCAATTATGTTTTAGTCTGGAAATTGACCGGATTTGAATTGGTCCGCAGACGGCGCACGTGTGGGAGGTGGTGGGCGCCGTGTACTCGGCTCGGTCGTCGAGCGGCCCGCCCCCGGCACCGCCGCCGCCCCGCGATCCTCCTCCCCGCCCGGACCCCGCGCCGCCGACCCCTTCGCACGAGTGAGTAGCGACGCCGGCGACGAAGAACGTCGAGAAACGAAGCTATAGTCGCCCTCGTTTCAGCGGCGTCGAGGAGGAGCGTGAGGAGGAGACGGAGGAGTGGGAGAGCCGCAGCCACAAGCACAGCGGGGTGCTGGGCCTGCCCACGCACACCATCTACGTGCCGCCGAATCGGGCCAGATCGCAATCGGGTGAGACACGCTCGGCCTCGGCGACTCCGCCCCGAGGGAGCGCCTTCATAATCACGCCTCGTTTTCCCAGAGGACGGTTGGGTGTCTGCGGCGTCACTGCACTTCGTGGACGTCGAGGCGGCCGAGTGGACGCTGCCGGAGGAGGCCTTCGCGCTGCGCCCTCCCCCGCCGCCCGACGAGCCCGACCACGACCACAACGGTACGCCTCGAGCCTCGCGAGCGACCGTCGTCTGCGACCATCCTTCCGAATTAACGTCGAAACCGGGCGCAGAGGCGGCCAACTCGAGCGGACAGTCGGCCGCGGCGGGAGCGCCCGACTCCCCGGCCGGCTCCACGGGCTCCGGCTCGCACCCGCCCGCGCCCACCTCGCCCGCCCCGCATCCACCGGCTCCGGGGCCCCTCGGCGACGAGGGAGACGCGGACGGCGACGCGACCGGCGGCGCCGCCGAGGGGCGCGGCCGCGTCGACCTGGCGCCTCTGCTCGCGAGCGCGCTGCACCTGCACGCCGCGCTGGGCGACGTGCAGACGGCGGCCACCGTGCTGCTCGCGCTGCAGGAGCACCGCGGGGAGCTGCTGGCGTACATCGACGAGCCCACGCAGGAGCAGTGGCTGCTGGGCTACATGGAGCTGCTGCAGCGGCACAAGGCGTGGGGGGTGGCCGGGCAGGTGGGTCGCGGCGCGTGGCTGGGCGGCGTGTGGGCGCTGTCGCAGCAGTCGACGAGCGTGGCCGTGTGCTGCGGGCGCTGCGGCCGGCGGACACGCGGCGCCGGCTGCGACCGCTGCGCGGGGCGCGTGCCGGGCGAGCTGTGCGCCGTGTGCCGCCAGCCCGTGCGTGGACTGTATGCCTGGTGCCAGGGCTGCTCGCACGGCGGCCACCTGCATCACATGCGCCGCTGGCTGCTCGAACACGACCTGTGCCCGGCCGGCTGCGCGCACCGCTGCCAGCTCGGCTGACCCGGCGTCGTTCGGAAATAAAACTAATTTATCGGGATCGTTGACTTTATTCGCCGACCCCTCGCGATTCAGACTCTCCCGCTCTTCGGCTCCGCGAAAGAGACCCGGAGTCAGACGACGGCGCAGCACCGTCTCCCCTCTTCCGCGCCGGCCTCCGCGACGAGCCCCGTCTTGAGAGCCGACGTGGCGCGGATCAGGGTAAGGAAGGCCTGAAAAAGCTCGCACTGTACATCGGCGGACGCCGGACGAGTCGTTCCGGGAAGTGGACGGGAGAAGAGACGACAGACGGGTTTTGCAAATCGATATATTTTTATTCATCACAAACGTATCGCTCTAAAATACATCGCGTAAACATCGATAACTTATCACTTAACTCTATACGTACAACACTCGCTCGGTTATAAAAACTATCTTATGATACGTGAGCCCCGCGCCGCTGCTCCAAAGCAATAAATAATTTCCGGCAGCGGCCGGGCCTATTCGAGTAGGTCGCCTTCGGCGGTCGAGGATAGCCGAAGCGGAAGAAGCGATTCTGCGCGTGCGCCTTTCGTCCCCGACGCGACGACTAAATATTACATATACCACAAAGTACGACAACATTAATAATTAATAATTAAAATAAGTTTGCGGTGCATTACATAAAGTTAACACAGACGCCGAGCACTCGAAGCCGAACCGCGACAGTTCGGTGACATTATCACCGTTACAGTTAGCGCGAGCGACAACACGATAGCGACTCGGGAGCGGGTCTTCTCGAGGGGCGGAGGGCGAAGGGGGCGCCTACAAGATGGCGCACTTGATTTTCCTTCTCTTCTTTCCGCGCACGTCGCCGTTGGTGGCGCGGCCGTCGTCCGACTTGCGCGACCGGATCTCCCGCATCAGGTCGAAGAACACCTGCGCACACCAGCAGCGCACGGTCAGTGAGGGGAAAAGCGAGACGAAAAGCGAGACAAAAAGCGAAACGAAAAGCGAGACGGACATGGCGCCGAGCGGCGCGTGCGAGCGAGAGGCCTCACCTTGTCGACGTTGTCGCGCGTCTTGGCCGAGGTCTCGACGTAGGGCACGTGCCACGCGGCGGCGCGCTCCCGGCAGACGTCGAGCGGCACCCGGCGCTTGTCGGCGAGGTCCGACTTGTTGCCGACCAGCAGGAAGGGGATGTTGTCGTCGTTCTTCACGCGTAGGATTTGCTCGCGGAACTCCTGCGTCGCGTCGAAGCTCTCGGGCTCCGTGATGGAGAAGACGCACAGGAAACCCTCGCCCGAGCGGAAATAGTTGTCGCGGATGGCGGCGTAGTCCTCTTGCCCCGCCGTGTCCAGGATGTCGATCTGAACCTCCTCGCCGTCCAGCACCACCTGTATCCGACGTCGACATAAACGCACTTGCTCGACGACGCGACAGCCGAACGCCGGCCGCGAGCCACTACCGTTCCCGTACCTTCTTCCTGTAGCTGTCGGCCTTGGTGGGCTCGTAGTCTTCGACGAACTCGTCGTACATGAACTGCAGCGTGAGCGCAGACTTGCCCACTCCACCGGACCCCACCATTATCACCTTGTGCAACGTCGGCGCCGCCGCCGGCTTCTTCGACATGCTTGACGCGTTGCGCTGCAATAGTTGTATTATTACACCTAAATCCTCATAACAAGTGCCAAATATGCTAAAAGTGTTTTTTTTTTCTTTCAATTCCTGACGCTAATGAGAACCGAACGACAGGCCAGCGATTTGCGACCTTTCCCACTTTGACACGAAAATTAAATTTTAACACTCCGCATCGTGAAATGATAAAATAGTACCTATATTAAATTGTCCATTGGGTTTGTCTCTTAATTAGCTGTACATTTATTATTTTCATGAATAAATAAATAACATCAACAAGTCGTGTGTGATGCTATTTTCTAAATGAATAATATAATTTGAGGTTTGTGGCATATAAGATTCGTATTGTATCGATCATAATCTTAGATGTATTTCGCGCACAAGGCGACTATTAGCCAACTTAGACCCGAAAATGTTAAATAAATAGATTATTACAATTTAAAAATGCGCAAGTCTTGGTTCTTGTCGGTAATGAATATGTCATGAAGTGGCACACTGAATGATAGAAAGCGTATCGTGTCAACTACTGTTGTGTTAACGAGTTTACCTAGTGGGAACGAGGCCACCCGATTCCCATAACACACCGACACGTTGCGCCTGTTCAGCAGAACTTGTCCTAGTCACCGTTACAAAACCCGGGGATGACACGTAACGAAGAGAAGAGAGTAGTACGAAATACATATACGCAAGAAAAGAAATTCAAATCAAGCTATACCGGAAAATAAGTACTCATTATTATGATTCACAGCGAACGATGCGCCCACGGTCCACATTTAATTCCGGACTAATCTGTTTTCCGCGGGGAGCGGGTCTTTCATAATTTGCATTATAATGACACAAGAACAAAGCATAACTTGCGTATGGAATAATCTCGTTAAACCGACCAATGATTGACAAAGTAAATTGATATAGAGTATTCCAAATGCAGCAACAAGTTGTGTCTTTAAGCACATGCAAACTAACGGGTGTGTGTGTGTAGTTATTGCCCAAATCATAATGTGTGTTTGAATATCGTAAATAGTATCGAGTATCTCGCGTTTTCAAATACGTGCCAGCTTATTAAACTCAATTTAAATAAATAGTAACGAAAACTAAAATACCAAGTAAAAGAAATTTGCTAAAGATAAAAAAAATAGTGTTATAAGTTTTTATTAATACTGTTAATGTACAAATATTGGATACCAATCAATGATAAACATAGCATCAAGCTATTTAAAAAGAATAATGCTATTTATGCTATGCTGATTAAGATTGGACAGTAATAACTAATAACACTTGTTATTCCTTTTTCTCAAATAGGCTCTTGAACCATATCACATAGCACAACCAATGGATGTGTTTGGACTTCCTGGAGTCTTGCAGAGAGAGGACTGAACTTTTTTGCACAATAATTGTTTGTCTCTAAATATCGTTACTAAGAACAATTAATTTATAAAAGAAAAATCTCATTCTAGAATGTGCCACTCCCAAAAAGACATGTTATTCTACTTAGGGTCTATCACACGCTAAGAGAATACCAATTCTTTAAAAGTCAGAAACGCACTTGCAAGCCAGTAAATAATCTCCAAGTAGTTCCCAAGTATTAGCATTTTAATCTATGGGGATAATTATACAATAACACCTCTTTTAAGTCAAACCCCGATAAGTGGCAATAATATTTGTAATCCATTCCATCCAAATTGGAAACTTTATAACACAATTTTATTGTCTCCCTTCAAGTTTGACATATAAAAGTTATACTGTAGATTTGTTTGTTAGAGAAAAGTTAGATGTAGATTTTGTTAGTGTTTATTTAAAACTGATATAATAGATAACTAAATAACATTACAAGCTTTAGTGTATACATTTTTATTCTTCGAGGTTTATACCTCTAAGAGATTATTCTCTATGTTCTAGTCTACAAAAATAATGATAATTAGTAAAAGATTTTTGCTGTACAAGTATCAAAAAATAAAGTATTAAAATGTTCTTGTATACAATCTGGTAACAGATATTGTTATGTGGCAAGAATCTTACACAAATAGAATTTCAATGTTATTGAGTGGTGTGTAATGTTTGAATTTCATAGAAGTCTACATTATGTACATGAAAGCAATGCTTGTCAATGTAATTTTAAGTCATTATTTACTTCAATCTACATGACAAGACAGTCTGAGACTGTCTCAAGAACTTAAAACTTAACAAATTAAAGTTAGCAACTCTACAAAAGAGAAACCCAGAGCAACACAATCCTGGGAAGTTTGTTTTTATAGTAGCAATACCTTTTGTTCTTCCAAGAAAGTTGTAGATAGCTTATATGCTATGGTTGAGAACATTACATAGAATTAACAGAACCTCCACAAAGATTTTAAAATATCTGTGTAATCCCATATTACAATGAAACAATATTCATAGTATATTTTACACTTTAAAGTTTGTATTATTAAGTAGTGTCACAATATCTTTAAGGGTTTAACTTAGCACAATATGAACTTATCAATTTTATTAGCGATATCACCGTAACAGAATTTAACGGCCACCCTCTTTCGTCTACCTACAACTCCAGTCACGTCAACATGTCAGAAACTGGGTTCTGAAGAGAGCAACTGGCGAGGCGTTGCCACCGTAGTAAACAATCACGTCACTAATCTAGTCTACACCCCAAAATGGCTTTAGCCTGCATTCCACTAAACTTAACATGACTTACCAGTGCTACGAGAGAACCTTCACCGATTATCCAACTAATACATATAATTATTCGAAACTTATATTGTCACTGCTATCCGTGGTTATTTACTTTCTTAGTTAAAGACAAAATTTCTCTATAAAAATGTAAAATAATCTTAAATTACTACCAACACTACCAAGTATCAACTACTACAAATTACATACAATACTTTAGTCTTGAAATCGACGTTTGACAGTTTATTGTTTTTTTTAGTCGCTATGTGAAATATCAATAGTCAACTGTCAATCTACCGTAGTGTCGGTTACTTAAACGGTACCGGTGATCAAAGTTGAGTGATTATTATTCCTCAAAGATTATTTACATTTTAAACATGAACGCCAACGTTCAGTAACATAGTAATAAATCACATTTACCTGCTATATTATTATTATTATATACAAATGTACTCCGTTATTATTCAAAAAAAAGTCTATGGCATACAGTACTTTATATAATAAATAGAAGGTTCTATGATAACCTCAGACCTCTACTTGATCTGTGACTAGAGCCATAGATTAAATTTTATTTGGATTTAATTGAAATCAAATAATATTATTATTGGTGTTTGGATTTGTTATCGTAATTATTTATGATATCGTTAACGATTCATCCTCTTTTAATTTACTTTATTATTTATCATGAATATATAGTAAAATACGCTAAGTAAAAGACCCGTAGAATGTTATCTACTAGCAAATCCGATATTATTTGGTCTCCAGTACACCATGATAAGTTTATTGTGTGGGGTCATGATATAACTCTTTACGAGGTTGCTCGGATTAAAGATATTGAGAAAAAGACATCGTGTACGTATCGACTTAATTAAATGTTACTATCTGGGATAGACCCCATTAGTCAATAACTTATACTTTCTGACCTAATAAAAACATTATTTGTTTCATTACAATATTAATTATTTTTTTAGATACACAAATCTCATCCACTCGTGGTGCTACAGTGATTGCTTCACAGAGTGGAAATGGTGTTCGCTGTGTAGATATCAGTGCTATTTCTGACCAACCAGACCCCATCCTGGCATTAGGTCTAGAAAGTGGACGAGTCACACTCACAAGTCTAAAACAGGCCTATGACCCTCTAGGTCTTATCGGAAAAGAATTTGGTAAAAAAATAGCCATCAATTAAATTAATTCAGGATACTGCTTTCAATGACTGATTCAATGACAACAAGTGACTTCAGCCTCACTTAAGAACAGCATCATTTAAATAACTTTACTATGTCTGAGATATAATATTGAGATTTCTTCTTTATTACCTCTCTTAATTTAAATTGTCTAGTTTATTTGCTTGATTTTATGTTTTCTTATAGAGTTTTTGCATTATGTGAAAATTATGAGAAACTAGTAATATCCCTAAAGCCAATATAGGGATTGTTTGTAGCTGCAAGGTATCCTAGAGCTTGCAACAGTGTGGCATGGAGCCATACGGAAAGCAATCTGTTGGCTGTGGGGATGGACAAGCACCGTGCAGATAACTGTGTACTATTGTGGGATATGAATGCTAGTGACGAAATAACTGGAGGTCAGTCATTTTCTTTACTAAGAACATAAATGTGTAAAAATTCAATTGTGGTAGTGATTTTGGTAGATTTCTATTCAACCCGAGTATATAGCCAGACCCAGGCACTCTTCAGAATTCTAATAAGTATAACATCTTACATTTAGTCTACCATTTTATGAAACCTAGCATTCTAGAAGCATTATTCACAATGGCGTTATACCTAATACTCCCTTAATAGTAGATATATATTTGAAGGGAATGGTAGTTTGTAGTTTCTTTTCAGTAACAGTATTTTAAAACCATTTTATTATGATCGCACTGCCCCACGACATCACTTTGCAATAACTCCATATCTCGAGTGCTATTATAATAAATAAATAAAAATAAAATAGCCTTTATTACTGTAAGTTTTAAAGTTAGTATATATAAATTAAAATTATAAAATATCCCTAATTACAGTGCGCCTTTCGGCAAAGGCCTCCTCCAATTCTTTCCACTGTGTTCTGTCCAAGGCGACTCTCCTCCAGTTTGGACCTGCTGTCAGTTTTAGCTCGTCCTCCCATCGTCTGTACTGACGTCCTCTACTTCTCTTGCCGTTACGTGGATACCACTGTGTGACGATGTTGCTCCATTTGTTCTTTGAAGAAGAAGAAGAACGCATCAAGTGTCCTGTCCACCTCCATTTTTGTTGGTCTATTCTGATCAGTATGTCGGTTAGTTTTGTCCTACGCCGTATGTCGGTGTTTCGAATTTTATCTTTCCTCTTGATGCCGAGCATACTTCTTTCAACTGCATGCTGGAATGTTGACAGTTTTTTCCTGTGTAACTGTGTGTCCCTTACAAGTCTTACATCCGTATTTAACACAGGGCAGTATACAGGTATTAAATACTTTTTTCTTTAGACCTATATTCATAGCCTTGCTCTTAATTATTTCTTTCATTGCCCAGTATTTTCTCCAGCCATTAGCAATTCTTTTGTGTATTTCTTTAGACATTTGGTCTTCGTGAGAGATTATTTGCCCTAAGTAAACATATTCTTCTACATACTCTAATATCTTTCCATTCACTTTGATTTCTGTCTTGATAGAGTTTGTCATCACCTTAGTTTTTTCTGTATTCATGGTTAGTCCAGCTTTGATACTTTCATTTGTAAGCATTTCAATCATAACCTGCAGTTTTTTTGGGTTTTCTTCAAAAAGAATCAGATCATCCGCAAAGCGAAGATGGCTAAGTAATCTTCCATTAATATTTATACCGACTTGATCCCAGCTGATATTTCGGAAAATGCCTTCCAAAGCAACTAGGAATATTTTCGGGGAGGTAGGATCACCCTGTCTAACACCTTTGCTGATTTGAAAGGTGCTTCCTAGTTTCTCTAGTTTGATTCTTGCTTTGCTGTGGTTGTATATTTCCTTTAATATATTCAAATACACATTATTTATTCCCATTTGTTGTAGGCATTTCCACATATAGTTGTGATTAAGGCTATCAAAGGCTTTATTGTAGTCTATGAAGGCGGTGTATAGTGGTAGATTGTATTCTCTGTATTTTTCCATTATTTGTTTTACGGTATGAATATGATCTAAAGTGGAGTAATTGGTTCTAAAGCCTGCTTGTTCTTCTGGCTGATTTTCATCAATCTTTTTACATATCCTGTTGAGAAGTACCTTTGAAAATATTTTATAGATATTAGACATAAGGCTGATGGGTCTGTAGTTATTGACATCCTCTTTAGAGCCTTTTTTATGGATCAATATTATATGCGATATGTTCCATTGTTGTGGGATGATGCCTGTGTTAACTATTTTGTTGAAGATATCTGTTAATAGTGGGCTTATCTCTTCTATGGTACCTTTTAGTAGTTCATTGTATATCATGTCTGGTCCAGGAGCTTTATCCAGTTTTTGACTTTTTATTGCTTTTTCCACTTCGCACTGTAGAATATCAGGTTCTTTGTCTTGTGTGCTATATTGAGTAACTTGTTTTTGTTGTTTGCACTTGTCTCATAGTTTATTTGTTTACTTTGATCGGAATAAAGTGTCTTATAAAAGTCTGTTGTTGTCTCTAGAATGTCCTTCCTTTGAGTAAAACTCTTTTCTGCATTCTTCAATTTTGGAATCCAGTCATTTTTCTCTCGTAGTACTTTCAGAGCCTTTCTTGTGCCACCAGATTTTTCTATGTAATTTTCCAACGTTCTTAGTCTCTTAGATCTTTGGTCATTCCTTATATGCTCTCGTATTTGTTTGCTTAGTTTATTAATTTTTTTTAAATTTCCTTTTTTGTCTTGTTGTATCATTTCTTTTCTTTCTGCAAGTAGTTTTAGCGTTTTGTCACTGAGTTTTTTTGATTTATTTTTTCCATTTTGTTGTATGTTGCTAACACTGCTGGTCAGTTGTAATTCTAGGCTGTTATATTGTTCTGTAACGTGTAGGGTTTTGTAGGTTTAATTCTAGGCTGTTATATTGTTATGTAACGTGTAGGGTTTTGTAGGTTTAATTTTTTGCTAAGGAGTTAATTTTAGTTTTTATTTCTTGAAAATTTTCGTGTTTAAAATCTTTTCCTGTAGTTTTGTGTATATGTTTTCTTGATTTTTTAATGTTTTTTGGAAGTAGAGTTCCACGAACCATTCTGTGGTTAGTATTAAAGTTAAGATTTTGAATAATGTCTACGTCGACAAAGGTTTTGGGATTATTCGATAGGATGTAATCAATTTCATTTCTAGTTTTTCCATCAGGGGAGACCCATGTCCATTTGCATTTTGTTTTCTTCTTAAACTTAGAGTTCATTAGGTATAAGTTGTTCTCCATTAAAAATTCTGCCAGTCGTTGCCCATTCACGCTTCTTTTGCCATGGCCATATTTTCCAATTATAAAATCTTCGTTGGCTTGTCTAGTACCGATTTGGGCGTGCTAGTGCTAGCGAGTGCTATTATTTACTTTAAAAATGTTCATATCATCCGCACACAAAGAAAAATAACCTTTGTATTGTATATAATAATTAAATTGACAAACAAACCTATATCGAGATTTGAGTATTGGGCATAGGGGCGATTCATAAGCTGGGTGTTTTGGGTAGGGCTAAGCAGTATTTCACTGAGGTACAATGTATGCAGCTCTACAAAGCTCAAGTACAACCTCATATGGAATACTGCTCACATCTCTGGGCCGGTGCTCCCAAATACCAGCTTCTTCGGAGAGTGTTCGGAAGAATTGTTTGGGTTGATCCCTACTGCCTCTTTTCAACACCGTACGAGCCGTACGACCTCTAAATTTCACCAACATCATCTTGATGGTTGGAGGTCTTTCACAGTCCGTTTCACAAGGCATTTTCTTTTGCGAACTAGCGAACTGTGGAATCGACTCCCGGTGGGGGTCTTCCCTCAGAGATACGACCTCCAAATGTTTAAAGGGCGAATATACTCCTCCCTCAAAGGCCGGCAATGCACCCACTAAAAATGGGTGTCTATGGGCTGCAAAGACTGTCCTTTTTGGTCGTCCCGCAAGCTCGTTTGCCCCCCTAGAGTCACCCTTTTTAATGGTCTAATCAGACAGCGGGCGGGACGTGACGACGCGGCGTGGTGGTCACACTGGCCACTGCGGACGTGATGATCCTGCAAGAGTGCAAGCGTCGCGTCGGCCGAACCGCCACACTCGGCGTGATTTCAGTGTTGCCAGATCAGAGGATTTCCCCCTAGATTTAGAGGTTTCTCAACCGAGTTAAGGGCAGAATACGGGGAAAAAATATTTGGGGGTTTTTGTAAGGGAAATTTCAAAAACACGCCAAATACAGTTTTTTTGCTATTGTACATCACGTTCCTGATTTTAGAACTAAATTGAACTACGAACACATCGTAAGAATAGGATCCGTGTGGTTAACCTTACTAATTGTATGTTCGTATGATCTGTCAAAGAACTAATTATTTTTTTGCATATATTATTATTATTTTTAATTGATTTATTTTGATTATTTAAACACTCGATGAGTTTTTCCACTTTTTCCATGTCCATTTTTGTAGACTACAAATTTACAATTACCGTCGGGCGGGGCGGCGACGGTACGCGACACTTGGCATCGCGCCTGGCGCGGCGGCTCTGTGTGACAACTGACATGTCCTATATTAATTAGTACATTACAACTGTTCACGTCGCGTCGGCGCGGCGCCCCGTCGCTGTCCCGCCCCGCCCGCAGTTTGACCAAACCTTAAATGTTTATATATATATTTATTGCTGATTAATTTATCGCAACGAGTACGGAGCAATTTAAATTCATACTCATCGCGGGGGTCACCAAATTTTGTAAAAAAAAATTATTTATTACTAAATACTTATTTTTCTTTTTAGTAGTCTAATATTAGCTTTATCGAACCACGGCGGGTAATAAGATTTTAAGATTTTCGTGAGTTGTAAAGATACCATCAATTTCGTTATAAATAAAATGCTGTAACCATGTCATCGATTACCACTTACATTTAGGTGATTATCTGGTTCCTGAAGAATTAAAACAAAATGAGAAATCCAATATTCTCATATCACTATTAAGAACATAATAATTGTATTTATTATTAATTGTTTTAAAATGCATGATGCTAGTTGTATAATTTGTGTTAAGAGAAACTTTGCTGGAATTTTTGATAGTCTAAGGCCCTTTCTCCACTGCTCCAGTTCGGCGTCAGATACCGGAATGAGTCATGAGAAAAATATGGCAAGGCCGGATTGCGCTTCTATCCGACAATAATCGATACTTGTATATTTATCATGCAACACTTATATTAACTAAAACCCATATATTTTATTTTATTAATAAAACGTTCTAAATTCTGAATATTTTATTGCCCTGGCAAGTTTATTACTTTTTTATAGTGTCTATCTTAAAATATTATAATCTACTTAATAAATAGTTCACTAATACTATGGTATAAAAATATAAATAAATAGCAACATAATTTGGTTTGGTCCAGGTTATCCAGATTCTTTCAAATTAAAGAAACTATAAATAAACCTGTGAATAATAATTTATGACCTCTTGGATACTTGGATATACTTGGACCGATAAAACACCGCGTTCCGGTCTAGCAAGTTATCGGATCGTTAAAAACCGGATGCCGGAGTAGTGGAGAAGTACGTAAGTACTGTTGTGAGTTTCTAAATCGGATCGCTAATTAACGTTTGCCGGACCGGAGCAGTGGAGAAACGGCCTAAGTCTAGCACTTAAATAATGAAAGACTGCGACCGGATGCTTTAGAGACGGGTGCGGGTGAACGTGCACGAGCGGTGGCGGAGCGCGGCGCGGGCGATGCGGTGCAGGCCCTGGCCTGGTGCGGTTTCGCCCCGCGAACTCTCGCCGTCTGCCTGAACCTGCGAAACGTCAAGATATTCGATCTCAGAGGTATGTCTTCCTCCCGATGAGTTTCGATATCGTCGACGCCCGTTTGACGCTTCGTTCGACGTGACAGAAAGCGGAGGCAAGGCGGCCGGAGTCGCGGCGGGAGCGGGTTCGACGCGCTGGATGGGCGTTTGCGCGGAGCGCGAGGCGTACCTGCTGGCGGCTCGCGGTGACTCTGCCTTGGGAGTGTGGGACGCACGTTCGCTTCACTCGCCGCTGCTGATGCTGCCTCAGCCGCGGCCACCGCGCAAGGTGCAGTGGTGCCCCACCAGGTAGGCCGCGATAACCCGCGAGACCGAAAACGTGGGCGTCGATACAGAGCTTCGAGATGTAATTTTCAGGCGCAACCTCCTTCTGTCTCTGCGCCGTGACTCGAGCACTCTGCGTCTTCACGACATCCAGCGGGCGACCGATTTCAAGTCGCCGGAAGTCGTCGAAACCGCGGGGAACGACGAGGGAGGCGCGGGCGAAGCCGTCGAGCGCGAAGTGTCGCCGGGCGGAGGTCCGCTGGCGTCGTTCGCTTGTCACCCGGCGCACCGCGCGCGGTTGCTAGCGCTCGCTACGGGCGGCGCGCTCCTGGAGCACACGGTGGGCGAGCGCGTGACGCTGGCGTGGGGTGCCGGAGGCGCGCTGGTGTGGGCGGCCGGGGGGCACCTGCGAGCGCCTCCCGCCGTCTTTGCCGCCGACCGCGACGACCTCGCGCAGCGGACGCGTAGGCGCGCCGAAGCCGACTACGGCCTGAAGGTACGCAACTCGCGCCTCGAGCTCGCGCCTCTCGCTCCTCGCTGATTCCGGCCATTTTCGTAGGTCGACCTTTGGCAGAACGCCGAGCTGGCCGAGGACGAAGAGTTGGCGGGACTCTGGCACTTTTTGGCGCTGAGCAAGTCACTCGTCGAGGATGGTCAGTGTCGCCTCGCAATATTTTCTCCGTGTCCTTTGTTCTTTTGACGAGTTTAACTTATCAGGATGCATCCGCAACGGCGGATGGAAGCATCCGGGCGTTCGCTGCGTACTGCCGGGGGCGGGGGAGGGCTCGTACAGGTCGGAGGCGACGCCGGCGCTTCTGCCCGACATGCCCAGTCGGAAGGTGCTACTCTACCGGAGCCCCGAACGAACGCGCGCCCTGCAGCTGCTCGGCTGGGGCTGGGGCTGGGAGAACGCGCTGGCGGGTGTCGAGCGCGCCGAGGCCGAGGGCAAGCCGTGCCGAGCCGCCGCGCTCGCCGTTTTCCACCTGCGCGTGCGTACCGCGCTGGACGTTCTGTCACGCGCTCGCTCGCCGCGCCTCCGCGTGGCTGCGCTGGCGCTGGCGGCGGGTGGCGGCGCGCCCGACGAGCGCCTGTGGAGGGACTCGCTGGCGGCGGCGGCGCCGGCTCTACCCGACCCCTATCTGCGCGCGCTGCTGCACTTTCTCGCCGCCACCGCGCAGGCGCATCCCGACTTCAGCGCCGTGCTGGTGACGCTTCCCTTATTTGGCACAATAACGATATACTGCATATTACTGTTTCTTATCTTCTTGTGCGATAAATGTTGTATGAATGGCTTTTATCCCGTTCTTCTTTAGGATAATTTTATCTTTTCCATGAGGCTTCTCTTGATTTTCCAATTTCTTCAAAACTTTTGTTTATTCCATGATTTTTCCCATTTAAAATAGATAATTTAGTTGAAAATGTCAACGTCAGTCTAAGTCTGTTTTATATCACATCTTTACTAATATTATAAAGGGGAATGATGTAATTGTCTATTTGTTGACATTGAATAGGCTCTGAATGTACTGGACCGATGTCAAAAATCACCGGGTGATATTGGCTATAATATTTACTATTTATTATTATTTATTATATTATTTACAAAAAAAATTCAGATATTAGAGTCTAAATATGTAACTATTAGAAAAAAGCCAAACGGTCTCCCCGCTCAGCTAGTTAGGCAGCGCCAACATATGCGTCCACATATTATAGGGATGCCCCATTTTAATATTGGTGTATGTATTTATTGTAAAATATACAAATGGTGGACGGGGTGCGTCGCGTCTGTCGCAGAACGAGACGGAGATGCGGCTCGAGGACCGCGTGGCGTTCGCGTGCCTGTACCTGTCCGACCGGCACCTGCACGAGTACGTGGAGCGAGCCCACGCCGGCCTCAGCGAGCGAGGGGCCCTCGCGGGCGTCGTGCTGTGTGGGCTCGGGTCCGACGGCCTGACGCTGCTGCAGCGCTGGCTCGAGCGAACCGGCGACGTGCAGTCGGCGGCTCTGCTGGCCGCGCGTTGCTGCCCACCCGATCTGGTTCGCGATGCGCGCGTGCAGCGCTGGCTGGCCGCATACCGCGCCCTCCTCGACGGATGGCGGATGTGGTGGGCGCGATGCGCGCTCGACACGTGGCTCGGCGCGGCCGACGGCGAGGAACGCACTCGCCGCGTGGCCGTGGCGTGCACGTACTGCGGCAAGTGCGTCGCCGCGGCGCCCTCGGCGCGAGTTCGCCCGCCCTTCGCGCGTCTGCCGCCGCCGGCCGCCAAAATGAAGGTGTCGTCGTGCCCGCACTGTCGCAAGCCGCTGCCGCGCTGCGGCGTCTGCTCTCTGCACTTGGGGACGAGCGCGGTGGGCGGGGCGGGCGGTGCCGTGGGTGGCGCACCCTTCGATACGTGGTTCAGCTGGTGCGTGGCCTGTCGCCACGGCGGACACGCGGCGCACTTGCTGCACTGGTTCGGCGAACACGCGGAGTGCCCGGTGAGCTCGTGCTCGTGCCGCTGCGCCGCCCTCGATCCTCCAGACCCGCCGGACGTCCGGCGCTCTTAGCTCTGCGATGTATCGTATTGTAATCAATTTTTGTTACAAAAAAAATATTTTTCTAACCGAATCTATATTTTCATTTCTAGTGCATTTGTATAATTGCGTTTGAGACCGTCCTTTACAGCTATGACTACGCTTTGTATAAGATTCAAGCGCATTTCCATATTTCAAATAATTCCTGGCTCTCTGCGTTTCTAAGTTGTGCAAAAAGGAGTTTACTTGTTCTTTTATTAGCCGACGAACATTGTTGTGTTGAACATTCCTGAAGAGCAGCCTTTCAGTGTGGCACTAAGTTTTCCACGATGGGCTGCACTGATTCGATATTAGACCTGAATGTAGCGTAGCATATGCCGTTTGCAGAAGTTTGAGAAGAGTAACGAACCGAAGTCCGAGAATTTTTATAACTTCATCCATTTTTAATTCCATATTTTCTTTTATAGCTTCATTATTCTGGCTTATTTTATTTAATACTTCTATTCTATTGCTTGATCATCGTTGAAGTTTAAATCCAGCTTTATTTAAAACTTTATTGATTTCGAAAAACAATTCTTTCCCTTCAGAAATTCATGCTTGAAAGCAAAAGAGAAGCAGTATAAATTTGTATGGGTTCGCAACGGACGCGTTTTTACAAGAAAGAACGAAAACTGCCAAGCCTTGCTTATTAAGAATAACGAAACCTTAAATCTTTTAACATAGTATAGTACATGCTCCCGGGCGGGAGAAAAAAAAAAAACAAAATGCTTAAAATTATACACAATAATGAGAGAAAAAAAAAATTAGTGCTTATGCTACATGACACTATCTTCAATTATCGAGAATGCCTTTCGCGCACTAACACATTTCACTTTCATTGTGAACCACTGATTTTTTTTTTTTCACTATTATCACTGCGTTGCGCGCCCGGTGAGAGCACCAGACGCCGCCGACGCCGACATGCTCTGTATTTGTTTATTAAAATCGTTTGTTGCCTTATCGAGAGAGTTTAACCGACTAATTATAATGTTATACTGCCTTTCCATAGATGCTTCTGTTCTTTTTAACAAGTTAAATTCTGACTCTACTATAGAAGTTTGGTTACGCCATAGATTTACCAAGGGAGCTTTGTCCCGGAACCCGTCCGCGGCGGCGAAAGAAACCGCAGGCAAATCCTCGCCACCTAAAGAGTGCCCAAGCGGGGAAGCAGGGGTCCATGCGTTCAAAAGAAGGGATGGTGATCCATCCCTGCAAGCACTGGACCCGATCTCCCCTAGCTATACCTAAAAGCGTATGGCCCGATCTGTGAAGGATACTTGCTGTGTCAAGTATCTTCACAAATCAACAATGGGCGGGGAGAGGCGGACACAACTGCCGCATCGCATGTCGGGAAGCGGATAAGGCTCTGCTGTTACCGCATCCCGCCTAAGGCGATTGTTGGTGGCGCCTTGGGGTTTTAGTGGGTATGCACATTCGCGAGTCCCACATAACCCTCCCGCACTAAGCAGTCGCACCGCGGTAGGGTATGCGCAAGGCATTTCCCCAAGTAAAAAAAAAAAAAATAGATTTACCAAGTGTTGTAGATTATTTCTAATCAGTTCAATGTCCTCAGAGTATTTATCTGCAAAATGCTGATCTAGCACACCAAACAATGTGTTCGCAAGGTAGCCTACGCCGTTGATAAGACCGCGACGCTGTCTGGAGTGCTCGGTAAAATGCTGTGTCAGTAAAAGTTGATTGTTGTATTGTAATTCTGAGTAGTCGTGTTTCATTTGTAGTAAAATCATATGGCATTGTTGATTATTCTCGATGTTAGTACATAGTTTGTCTAAGTGACTTGATATTTTTTTGTATGCTAGTTCACCTTGCCAGTACGGGGCCATATCGTGGTACACAACTAAGGTCCATTTGTCTCTGATAAGTTGCATATTTGTTATGGGGTCGAAATACAACGATTGGCTGGCGCTCATCTCAGTAATATTATACTCCGATGTAGAAGTAGGCATAATGCTCATGAATGAAAGAAGCCTTATCGCCATTGATATAAAGTCGAATTTCTTCTTAACTTGTCTGCATGATCGTGTCTTCTTTCCGGGCGATGATTAACCTTTACATGATTCATTCGTTTGCTTGCTTGATGCTTTATTCCTGTTTTGTTCTTGCTCGTTTTCAGATGCCGTGTCGGCGAGAGGTAATGCTGACAATTTGATGATCGGTCTCCTTAATAAACCATTTTTTGTCTTTAGGGTAACAACTCTTACCAGTCCATCTGAACCCGGGTGAAGCTGGACGACGCGAGCCATCGCCCACTTCCCTGGTGGTAAATTAGCGTCATGTATGAGAACGATTTCTCCAATTTCAATGTTTTTACACCATTTTGTTCTTTCTGTTAGCTGGGTGAGATAGTCTGATTTCCATTGCTTCCATATGTCTGTAAATAATTTGCTAGTGAGATGCCACCTTGTCCTTGCATCTTCCTTTGTCTATATAATGATCGAACCTGCCTGTACGGTTCCTGGATCGTCAGGGGTTCGAAATAATAGAATAATTTGAACTTACTCTATATTTATCACTCGCGTTATACAATAGAATATGAGCGAAATAATAACTATTATGTTAATTGCTATATAATAAGTGCAATCTAACAAACAGAGAGAGTGCCTACGTCTGGCTATGCTCCCGGGGTGAAACTCCTATGACCTAGTTAATTACTGCGAATGACTGCATAGTAACAGTCGAAGAGAGTGCCTGCGTCGGGCTATACTCTCGGGGCGTGACTCCGACGATTTAGGAAATCGTCATGCTTATAAGTGATCAAACTGTACAGCCAGGGGCCTTAGTCAAGATGCCTTAACAGTAGTGTATGTAGAAAGTCGAAAACTTCATTTGTATGGAAATGACAGTTCGTGTCGACAGTCGGTAGCCTAGGCCCTAAAGGCGTGAGTCGGGATACAATAAGCAACGCCATGACAGTGCTACGAAAAGACACACATTAACGCTTACGCTATTCGGTAGCCAACGGCCAATTAATGTTTCGGCAGTGTAGAAAAAACGGCGTTTCTCCGCCATGTTTTAGCGTGATTTCAAAAGCTGCTGGGGGTCTAGCCATATTGGTGTCGAAAAGTATTCTACATACACTACCGCTTTTGCGTAATTGTATTGTCGAAAACGCTTCGTTCGTAGCCAAGAGGCATGTCGATACATTACCGCAAAGTCGACAGCGTAGAAGCGAGCTGCTGTTCGTAGCACCTTATTCCGTCATATTGTCTCTGGATTAAACGTATTCCTAATGTCACTTTTATAAACAAATAAAAGTTAAAAATTTTACAATATTATTGTAACTTTGCAATTGGAAGCTGCTAAACGGACATTAGAATGTCAGCAAGGTCGGAACAATTTTCGATTTAAGTGGAATTTACGAAAGGTGCAAAGTGAATATATGAATTTTAATTGAATGTTTAAATTAATTATGGTTTGTTTCATGTTTTCTCAGAAATTTAAGGTTACAAAAATACAATATTTTGAAATTGCATAATCGTGATATATAATAATTAGTTGTACTCATACTTTGATATTTTTAGGATTTGACCTCACAACTAATCTGCAAAAGGAAGAAGCAACAGATTTTGTTACCGCTTAGAAGAAACAATAGAAATAGTACTGTGGATTGATAAATAAAGAGTGAAAATAAGGTTGACTAGAAGTTGATAAAGTCCAATGAATTAAAAAACAATAGAAAAAAAACGTAGACTAGTGTGAACACTGAAATTAGAGTTTGATTTAAGCTTTAATTAGGTTTGGTGTTTGTGCTTGAACATTTTTAATGTCAATTTGAAAGCAGATTTATATATAAGTGTAGATTTTATTAGTGATTTGCTACTAGTTGGAATTATCTCTGTTTATGTCCAACAAACAATATCAGTTTAAGTTAAGAGTCATAAAGGTTGATTGTTTATAATAAATTTATACTTTTAGAAAGTGAGAATTGAAAATCAGCAAATACTCAATGAAATGAAAAGAGGGATTAATAAAAATTATAAAATAGAAACTTAGTCTGGTATGAAATTATAACCCTTAATCAACCTTTGATTCCATATTGATGCTCCAACATCTTAGATATAAATTTAAGTTTGACGCTGATTTTAAGTTAATATTTATGTCAATTAGCTTTTGGTTATATCAGTGATTTGCTACTAGTTAATATGTAAATGCAAAATCTGTTAAAGTAAGAAATGAATAAACATTGTATGTTATGTATTTGTCAGTTTTATTTTTGGTAATTTACCTATGTCTTCTTTAGTAGGAAAGCCATTAAAGTGGTTAACAATATTAGTTTATTTTACAAGAATATACAGATAATGCATATCGACGTAGGAAAGCACATTTGCTGTAAGTAGACATATTGCAATTGTTCACCAGAGCCAAAAAACTTTATTAATTTCGGAAAAAAATTAATAGTGTCTGACCTATCCATGATATTGCTACCATTTTTGAAACATATATTTATTTAACTGCCAGTCACCATTTGCAATGTAAACTTTTTATCCAAAGTTACTATAAGTACGTGTTTGGCTAGTTACAGCAAACAGTTTTTTAAATCACAAACCTTCAAAACGCTGTAACTAAGGAAGAAAAATGTACGCGCGGAAATATTATCAATTTACAGGCGGTAAATATGCTGTATGCAGGAAATTTATGTATTTGGGTACTTTTAATTGCAATTCAAGATGTAAGATTAGTTTATAATTATGATTAGATCTAGAAATGCAGTGGGTCATTTGGTAATGTAATGTTTGGTTGAAATAAAATGTCGTAAATGGTAAAAAAAAAACCAAAACTGTAGGTTCCCTAAACTTGCTGTAAGTAAACGAATGTAAAAATCATACGCCCCTGAAATGCTGTAAGTAGCGTTAAGTTTTTAAATGGGAAGAAGTAAGTATTTGTAAAGAAAAAAATGCAGATTTTCTTTTGCTGTAAGTGCAAAATGTCTGAAATGACTAGATTTTGGTCTACATACAGCATTTAATCTTGCTAAAAATAATATAAGTACGGGCGTTTTCAACGGCGTATGTAATTTTTTTTTCATCGTAGAGACACAGGACCCAGGTCATTCGATGCGGCTTTTTTTTCTGATTCTAATGGCAGGAAAAAGTCACTTTAGGTATTTTGTCTACTTACAGCAAATATGCTTTCCTACGTCGATATATGAATGACCCGTACCTACTAATAGTTAGGAATATTAAACAAACAGGTATCAAAATAAAAATGCTACAGTTATGGTTATTTTTTATTAAAATAAGGCACCAAATATCTTCCTTACCATAATGCAGTCTACATAGAAAAATAAGCATATGTAACAACTTATTAAACAATACAGACATTACTACTGTACACACACAGGTGCACCAAATTCAATGCATTACTACCTAATGTAGATGTATTCATATTTATATATGTAGATAATTAACTAATAAATGTAAGTGTTAATTTGCACCAATGTCAATATCTTGTTTGTGTGCTGTTATATACAAAAAAATTTTCAATTCATAAAACCTAACGTTAGATGTTGTGATGATTTCATAAAATTACTATGATACCTACAGTTACTATGAATACATCCTGGGTGATTGTAAATAATAATAGTTATTGTAAAGATATAATTCTTCCCAAAATCTACAAATGCAGTTTGTTTATAATAATATCTCATTAATATTCAAACTGCTGACCTTATTAAGATTAAATGTGGAAGAACATAGTTTCAGTTACTGTTTCCTGTTCATGAGGTAATGTTACTCAAACCAAACCAACCATTATTTCATACTCCACTTGTCTTATTTTTACATTATTCATAAAATGCTTCATTCCCCATTATCAAATTCATTTTCAGGTACATAATATAGCACTTAAATTAATTAAAAGATAAGACTTTAATAAAACTTGTCCATTTGTGGTTTTTTAAATATTTTTAGTTGTCTTATTAGCTTCTCTTTTTCTGAAAAGAAAATATTTTAGTTAGTACTTTGATCAAATAGAAAACTGACAAACTAAACTGTAAGATCGGTCCAAGGTTTGTTCAATAGGTAACTTTAATATTAAAACTCTTTACTTAATTCTAAACTTAAAAATATACTTAATTTGTCACTTTGCTGCTTATTGTCAATTAAAGTTTTTAACAACCAAACAATGTCAGTAACTCCCAAGGGACTTGAATTCAAACTTCTCATTTATTAACAATATTATAATAACTTCTCTAGTATATTGACTTAGTAAATAATTAAAGAAAATATCTGCTTACGATTACTTAGTATTGCTCACTAGATTTTATATTTCCAAAGTTCATAAAGTATAAATCCACTTTATTTGATTAATTTAAATCAATATTATATCATTAGCTTCTATTATAATTACAATAAAATATATTTAGAACTTCTAATTATGTTCATTAGTGACTGCTTTCTCATCTGAAATATACAAATAAAATGTACAATCATTTTACTTTGTGATTACATAATATATGCAATATTAAATGATATATATATTTTTCAAATTAAAGAATAATTTCATGAACTTACATGCAATATAAATATCAATAAAATATATCCAATATCACTAGGATTTACCTCTACTAATTTACTGATTTTCTTGATATTTTCATATTTATCTGTGTCTATTATGTTATCCTCGCATTGATTCATAGAAAAACTAAAACTCTTAACTTAAAAATATTAACTCTAGTTTAAATTATTATATGTAATTAGGTACACGAGAACGTTAAAAAAAGACAGATAACAAATTAAAACCATTTCGTTAAAACGTCTAAAATATGACATGTTTTTAAAACGGTAGCCATTAAAGATGGCAATAGTTGTACTGAATTGTTGCAAACAGCAGCTTTTGAGATCACGCTAAAACATGGCGGAGAAACGCCGTTTTTTCTACACTGCCGAAACATTAATTGGCCGTTGGCTACCGAATAGCGTAAGCGTTAATGTGTGTCTTTTCGTAGCACTGTCATGGCGTTGCTTATTGTATCCCGACTCACGCCTTTAGGGCCTAGGCTACCGACTGTCGACACGAGCTGTCATTTTCATACAAATTTAGTTTTCGACTTTCTACATACACTACTGTTAAGCCATCTTGGCTAGACCCCCTGTTTGCAACAATTCAGTACAACTATTGCCATCTTTAATGGCTACCGTTTTAAAAACATGTCATATTTTAGACGTTTTAACGAAATGGTTTTAATTTGTTATCTGTCTTTTTAACGTTCTCGTGTACCTAATTATAATAATTTGAACTAGAGTTAATATTTTTAAGTTAAGAGTTTTAGTTTTTCTATGAATCAATGCGAGGATAACATAATAGACGCAGATAAATATGAAAATCAGTAAATTAGTAGAGGTAAATCCTAGTGATATTGGATATCTTTTATTGATATTTATATTGCATGTAAGTTCATGAAATTATTCTTTAATTTGAAAAATATATATATCATTTAATATTGCATATATTATGTAATCACAAAGTAAAATGATTGTACATTTTATTTGTATATTTCAGATGAGAAAGCAGTCACTTATGAACATAATTAGAAGTTCTAAATATATTTTATTGTAATTATAATAGAAGCTAATGATATAATATTGATTTAAATTAATCAAATAAAGTGGATTTATACTTTATGAACTTTGGAAATATAAAATCTAGTGAGCAATACTAAGTAATCGTAAGCAGATATTTTCTTTAATTATTTACTAAGTCAATATACTAGAGAAGTTATTATAATATTGTTAATAAATGAGAAGTTTGAATTCAAGTCCCTTGGGAGTTACTGACATTGTTTGGTTGTTAAAAACTTTAATTGACAATAAGCAGCAAAGTGACAAATTAAGTATATTTTTAAGTTTAGAATTAAGTAAAGAGTTTTAATATTAAAGTTACCTATTGAACAAACCTTGGACCGATCTTACAGTTTAGTTTGTCAGTTTTCTATTTGATCAAAGTACTAACTAAAATATTTTCTTTTCAGAAAAAGAGAAGCTAATAAGACAACTAAAAATATTAAAAAAAACCACAAATGGACAAGTTTTATTAAAGTCTTATCTTTTAATTAATTTAAGTGCTATATTATGTATCTGAAAATGAATTTGATAATGGGGAATGAAGCATTTTATGAATAATGTAAAAAATAAGACAAGTGGAGTATGAAATAATGGTTGGTTTGGTTTGAGTAACATTACCTCATGAACAGGAAACAGTAACTGAAACTATGTTCTTCCACATTTAATCTTAATAAGGTCAGCAGTTTGAATATTAATGAGATATTATTATAAACAAACTGCATTTGTAGATTTTGGGAAGAATTATATCTTTACAATAACTATTATTATTTACAATCACCCAGGATGTATTCATAGTAACTGTAGGTATCATAGTAATTTTATGAAATCATCACAACATCTAACGTTAGGTTTTATGAATTGAACAATTTTTTGTATATAACAGCACACAAGATATTGAAATTGGTGCAAATTAACACTTACATTTATTAGTTAATTATCTACATATATAAATATGAATACATCTACATTAGGTAGTAATGCATTGAATTTGGTGCACCTGTGTGTGTACAGTAGTAATGTCTGTATTGTTTAATAAGTTGTTACATATGCTTATTTTTCTATGTAGACTGCATTATGGTAAGGAAGATATTTGGTGCCTTATTTTAATAAAAAATAACCATAACTGTAGCATTTTTATTTTGATACCTGTTTGTTTAATATTCCTAACTATTAGTAGGTACGGGTCATTCATATATGCATTATCTGTATATTCTTGTAAAATAAACTAATATTGTTAACCACTTTAATGGCTTTTCCTACTAAAGAAGACATAGGTAAATTACCAAAAATAAAACTGACAAATACATAACATACAATGTTTATTCATTTCTTACTTTAACAGATTTTGCATTTGCATATTAACTAGTAGCAAATCACTGATATAACCAAAAGCTAATTGACATAAATATTAACTTAAAATCAGCGTCAAACTTAAATTTATATCTAAGATGTTGGAGCATCAATATGGAATCAAAGGTTGATTAAGCGTTATAATTTCATACCAGACTAAGTTTCTATTTTATAATTTTTATTAATCCCTCTTTTCATTTCATTGAGTACTTGCTGATTTTCAATTCTCACTTTCTAAAAGTATAAATTTATTATAAACAATCAACCTTTATGACTCTTAACTTAAACTGATATTGTTTGTTGGACATAAACAGAGATAATTCCAACTAGTAGCAAATCACTAATAAAATCTACACTTATATATAAATCTGCTTTCAAATTGACATTAAAAATGTTCAAGCACAAACACCAAACCTAATTAAAGCTTAAATCAAACTCTAATTTCAGTGTTCACACTAGTCTACGTTTTTTTTCTATTGTTTTTTAATTCATTGGACTTTATCAACTTCTAGTCAACCTTATTTTCACTCTTTATTTATCAATCCACAGTACTATTTCTATTGTTTCTTCTAAGCGATAACAAAATCTGTTGCTTCTTCCTTTTGCAGATTAGTTGTGAGGTCAAATCCTAAAAATATCAAAGTATGAGTACTACTAATTATTATATATCACGATTATGCAATTTCAAAATATTGTATTTTTGTAACCTTAAATTTCTGAGAAAACATGAAACAAACCATAATTAATTTAAACATTCAATTAAAATTCATATATTCACTTTGCACCTTTCGTAAATTCCACTTAAATCGAAAATTGTTCCGACCTTGCTGACATTCTAATGTCCATTTTGCAGCTTCCAATTGCAAAGTTACAATAATATTGTAAAATTTTTAACTTTTATTTGTTTATAAAAGTGACATTAGGAATACGTTTAATCCAGAGACAATATGACGGAATAAGGTGCTACGAACAGCAGCTCGCTTCTACGCTGTCGACTTTGCGGTAATGTATCGACATGCCTCTTGGCTACGAACGAAGCGTTTTCGACAATACAATTACGCAAAAGCGGTAGTGTATGTAGAATACTTTTCGACACCAATATGGCTAGACCCCCAGGACACGTATTTACATAAGACAAACATCACGCTTGTAGGTGATTGGAATGCACGACCCCTGGCACGTACTTACATAGGAAATCATTACGGTTGTAGATGATCGGAATGTACGAGCCCTGGCACGTACTTACATAGTGAATAATTAAGCTTATAAAACTAAGGAAGCCTGAGCGAGTAAAATGTACAGCCTTGGCTCGTACATACTCCCCCAGGCAAAAGTGCAAGATGAATATGTAGTGCTTTACAAGATGATTTCATTATATGCTTAACAGTCTCTAGGCTTACGCTAACACTTTTAATCACAGCACTATCACTAACACTAGGTCCCATAGCTCATGGTCCCTTGCACTACCTAACCGGTGTCCGGTCCAGGGTGGCTTCTTCTAGGTTGAAAGGACGCTGATATACTTTTTGACCGCTGTGGGTCCTTAAAAATGCTGAGAGCGGACTCACTGTCGCTTGCCTCCCTATTTGACCGCTGTGGGTCCTTGAAATCGCTGGGAGCGGACTCACTGTCGCTTGCCTCCCTATTTGACCGCTGTGGGTCCTTAAAAATGCTGGGAGTGGACTTCCTGTCGCTTGCCTCCCTATTTGACTGCTATGGGTCCTTGAAAATATTGGGAGCGGACTCACTGTCGCTTGCCTCCCTATTTGACCGCTGTGGGTCCTTGAAAACGCTGGGAGCGGACTCACTGTCGCTTGCCTCCCTATTTGACCGCTGTGGGTCCTCCTCCTTGCTCTCCTCTTTTCTATTGATGCGGATGACAGTTTCTTACTTGCTTGACGACCCAACTAACCAGCAGTGGGATGTTTTTCCACGGCGCCGATCTTCAGGATGACGGAGAAAAACGCGAACGCGATCAACTGTACGCGAAAGACTCGCTATTCCCGGATAGCTCGAAGGACCAAAATGTACGGTTCCTGGATCGTCAGGGGTTCGAAATAATAGAATAATTTGAACTTACTCTATATTTATCACTCGCGTTATACAATAGAATATGAGCGAAATAATAACTATTATGTTAATTGCTATATAATAAGTGCAATCTAACAAACAGAGAGAGTGCCTACGTCTGGCTATGCTCCCGGGGTGAAACTCCTATGACTTAGTTAATTACTGCGAATGACTGCATAGTAACAGTCGAAGAGAGTGCCTGCGTCGGGCTATACTCTCGGGGCGTGACTCCGACGATTTAGGAAATCGTCATGCTTATAAGTGATTAAACTGTACAGCCAGGACACGTACTTACATAAGACAAACATCACGCTTGTAGGTGATTGGAATGCACGACCCCTAGCACGTACTTACATAGGAAATCATCACGGTTGTAGATGATCGGAATGTACGAGCCCTGGCACGTACTTACATAGTGAATAATTAAGCTTATAAAACTAAGGAAGCCTGAGCGAGTAAAATGTACAGCCTTGGCTCGTACATACTCCCCCAGGCAAAAGAGCAAAATGTACAGCCTTGGCTCGTACACTGCCCTTCCCGTCAGGAAATGCGCTGGGGTAAGGATTTGCAAGTCGTCCGCATCTTCTGTTAACGCGCAGAGTGGCCTAGAGTTTAAACATGCTTCTAGCTGTGATAGAAGAGTGGAGTACTCTTCAAAGGTAAGTTTCTGCTGCCCTATAACTCTTTTTAGATGATGTTTGAGGCTACGTACTGCTCTTTCCCACAGTCCTCCGGCACTGGCCCAGGTGGCAGCGTTAAAGTGCCAGTCGATTTTCATTTCAGATGCCTCGAAGAAAAAACTATCGTTGAACATGCTTTGAAATTCTTCTATTTCTTCCTGTAATATTCTGTTTGCTTTAATAAAGTTAGTTCCTTGATCGGAATAGATATGCCGGGGCGCGTTTCTCCTTGATGCCATTCTCCTAAGAGCCGCCAAAAATGCCTCACTGCTTAGGTCAGACACCAACTCTAGGTGTACTGCTTTTGTGACCATACAAACGAACACTGCTATGTATGCTTTAGTAGTTCGAATGCTTCTACCTCTACTTGCTTTTGCTTCTACGAACCCCGTGTAGTCCACTCCTGTGTGATAGAATGGGGGTGCCTCGTTGACCCTTGCTTCGGGGAGGTCAGCCATCAGTTGTTGGCCCAACACAGGATCGTGTCGTTTGCAGGTTACGCATGATCTCAAATATTTTTTGGTGGCACTGTATCCTCTTATGATCCAGTACTTCTTTCTTAAACATGTTACAGTAAGTCTTGGCCCACCATGATAAGTTAGTTCATGTGCTTCTGCTATCAGTAAGGTCGTGAGACGCCCTTCGTGGGGTATGATTGCTGGATGCTTCATCTCAGAATCTATGTTTGCTTTTGATAATCTTCCGCCAACTCTAAAGATTCCTGACTTGTCCAGGTGCGGTGTCAAAGGTAATAATTTGCTTTTACTTTGCACACGTTTATGTCCGCGATAATGCTCTATGTCGCTTGCGAATGCGGATCTTTGCTCATTGATAATGACCAACCGACTTGCATTTTGTAGCTCGTGCGGCGTTAAATAGATAGGTTCCTCTAGTGAATTCCTCCAGACAATTTTTTGACGATTATGATCGGTTTTATCTATCCAGATTTTCCGAAACATTTTTTCAATGTCGGCGACGAAGCCGACTTTATATTGTCTCCATGATAAAATTAGTGATTGCAAGTCTTTTTGTAAATTCGGACCTTTGTACATTAAATCATTAAGACTGAACCCAGACGACGTCTTGGCTGAGCCACTGTAAACAACGCGTAGAAATTTGCTCGCGTCGGCACGCTGCACGCCGTGGTGCGGGAGATAACATTCCGGGGAAGCCCTTTCGTTATATCGACGGCTCCGGAGAACAAAATGATAACCGCTATTATCATAGTTTTAGTATTATTGCAAATTCAGGATCCTGAGGTGCTAATACATCTGCCCATTTTTTTTCAGATTTTTCTTTTGTTTATTTAAAAAGTTAGAAAAAGATATTATTTTATTCAACGATTTTTTTGGATCTAACAATATACGATAACATTGCTTTGCCAAAATATTTTTGATGACTACGCACAATGTCAGCTTTTATCTTAATATTCTAGTAAATAATACCTACCGCGTCTATGACAAACGCACTTATCATTTTATTCTAGTTCAAAATTAGCTGAGCTCGTTTGCTAATGCGATTTTAGCCAAACACATGGAATCGTACTGAACAACAAAGTATGTTGTTGTTTCTTTCCGCCGTGTTGATTGAGCTAATGTAAGAAAAGGATAGCACACACCGGCGCGTTCGCCGACAAGGGTTATTGTTTGTTTACTTTTTAAATCAGTATGATCTTATACGTCACTAAGCGAAGCGAGTTTTTATTTTTGTGTTGGAATGATCGGAATTTAATGGAATGTGTTAATTCTATAGTGATATTAAATAGACTAGCAGTGTTTTTAAGATGAAGAAACTGAGGGCGGCCCGGTTAAATGCCATTATGGATAATATAGGAGAAATAATTCATCCAGAACCGGAAAAATGTCCCCAAGGTAAGTACCTACTTATTGTTTTGTGGCCAGCTGATTCCCTACTAAGCTAACATAATATTGGAGTAATTATACAAGTTTTCTTTGCACGTATGGTTAATACATACCTAAGCAGTCTAAAAAATATTTGACTCCTACTGACAGCTGTTCATATGAACGTATTTTTGGGAGATATTATACTTATTGATTGCTATTTATATATATTTTTGCACGCATCTTTATAGTAACAAAATTGAAGTATTGCTTCTTTAGTATCCGTTTCTTTATTTTGATTACGTCTAGCAGGCGATATCACGATACATAAACCCTTCCCGGGCAGAACTTTATTACAATGCAATAAGTGTGAATTTTCAATAAAAATTTAAGGTTGTTCTGTCGCCTACCTAGTTGATTTTTGGTTTCAAACCGTATTCGTTGTCGTTAAGTAAAACGAAAATAATTTAGTCCTTAGTAATTTAGTCCTCAGTGGGCATCAGCAAGTATTTACATTTTAGTTAATTAATTTCAGGATTGCCGAACAAACATTACTCCGACGATGACGAATTTGAAATTGCTGTTGACTTCTCGCCGGACGTGTCAGAGTATATACCAAGTCCAGATCAACACAGACTTAGCAGGAGTCCATCAAGTTTTGGCGGAGACTCTGATTATTTAACAGCAGCTATTGAGAATATTACAAGAACGCCTTCGACTGTTTCTAATGTCTCCTCCGTATTCCAACAAATCGACTTCGTCGCATCACCTTCAATCATATATGAAGCTGCTAAGTTGACGGGCACACCTACATCTTTAACAAACACAAATACTACTGCGTCACCGGTTTCTGCCAAACCACGCGATATTAATAGCAGAAAAAAAACAAAACGTTGTTTGAATCCTATTTTCAACAAAAGATCTTCTTCTTCACATATTTTGGAGAATGATATACAGTCTTCCATCGAAAATGAAGATTTCACAGACCTCGTTGGTTTGGACACAACTCTACAGCCTGAAAACAATTCAGATTCTATATTGACAGTCACTACAACTACTTTAGATGATGGTGATAATACCATAACAGCTATCTGCCAAAGTCCCGATATAAACTCAAGGCCTGAAACTTCTGCCGCAAGTGTAGACAAAGTTTCATCATCATTTTCTACTAATAAGCAGAAATTGTTGACAAGAAAACGGATTCGGAGTGAACAAGAAGATCAAGATGTAAAGAGTAAGAAATTGAAGAACTCGGGAGAAAGCTATAATATGGGATGCAGATCTAAAAAAATATACGAAAAAAAAAGATTACAAGAGGATGTAAATGCGCAAAAAAATGTGAAGAAAAATTTACATTGAGCCAGAGAGAAGACATTATGCAGCAGTATTATAGATCAGGAGATCATGAGCGGCAATGGCAATTTATTGTTAGTTACACGACAGTTGAGAAGGTCAAAAGAATCAAGTTAGATCGAAAGAATAATCGCACCCAAACCGTCAAATACTATTTTGATTTACAGAAAGAGAAAGTTCAAGTATGTAGGACCTTTTTTGCAAGCACTTTGTGTATTTCAAATCAGATAATTCATACCGCATTGGAAAAAAATAACAATAGCGAAGGATTACCAAGATCTACGAGGACTACATCAGAACAGACCGCGCAAAATGCGCAATGATACAGAAGAAAGCATAGTCGATCACATTAACTTATTCCCAGCAGTGGAAGCTCATTATGTGCGCAAAGAAACGAACAAAAAATATATTTCAGAACTACTTAACATACCTAAAATGTATCGCCTATACAAGACCTGGTTCATACAAGAAAGTTTTGATTTTCGGATGGCTACAAAACGGCAGTATCAGACAATTTTTAATACCAGATTTAATAATTCTTTCTATAAGCCAAAAAAGGATCAGTGCTCTAAATGCGCTCTTTACCGCCAAGCTGATAACGCTACTCAAGAAACCTTGCAAGAAAAGTACGATCAACATCAGCGAAATAAAGAAAGAGTTCGACAGATAAAGAAAGAAGAAAAAGAATCTTGCAATCGATTGCAAACTACAATAGCTATATTTGATTTGCAAAAAGTGTTGAATATACCTCAATCTGCTGTTGGAGTATTCCACTACAAGAGAAAGTATCCTATTTACAATTTCACAATATTTGACGCCACTCAACGCAAAGGTTATTGCTACGTTTGGCATGCGCAGATTGCAAAAAGAGGAGCAATAGAAATAGGTAGTTGTTTATGGCAATTTCTTAATACAGAAAAACAGAGAGGCATTAAAAACTTGTCATTTTATTCAGATGGTTGCGCAGGGCAGAATAAAAACATATTCATATTCGCTCTGTACATGTTTGCTGCCATAAAGCTTCAAATTAATATCACTCACAGATTTTTTGAGACTGGTCATGGCCAGAGTGAGGGCGATTCGATGCATTCTACTATAGAACGTGAGCTGAAAAACCAAGTTGTGTATAGTCCAGATCAAATGTACGCAATAATTACCAATGCCAAAGTAAATGGCGAGAAATATATTATTAAAGAAATGTTACAAAGTGACTTCTACGACATTAAAGAATTACTCGAGGACAAACACTGGGGTAAAGATGATAAAGGGAAGAAGATAAAGTGGTCTAAAATAATGGAAATCAATGTAACCAGTTCAGAACCATCCATCTTGCGGTTTAAATATGATTTTGACGCTGAGTATTCTAAGTTCAACATTGAACGCCAACAGAGATCCAAACGGAGTGCTAGACATGCTTCCAATACACCTAATATTAATAACAGTCCTGAATTAATAATTGTATACACCGAGACTCTGCCAAAACGTAAAGCCTTACATTCTGATCTCATAAGTCTTTGTAAATCAAATGAAATACCAAGCTACTATCATGGTTTCTATGAATCTCTTAAATTTATTGATGAGGCAGAAGCACCAACCGATAACTGTGCTGATGAAGACTATTTTTTTTAAATATTGAGTAACTAATAAGAAGACTTTTTTAAATTATAATATACTTTTGGATAGAAATTACTTAGATTTCGCTTATATTTTATTTGGAATATTAGGTTTCGTGATTTTGAATGTTTACTCGAAGATGCCACTTAATTATGAAGATTTGAGTATGGAGATAGATAGATTAATTATAGACTGATTTATTTGAGAGTGACTTTATGTTATGTTTGTTTGCTTATGTTTTGTTTTATTGAAAAGTATTATTTTTGTCATCCTCTTTGTTGGATTTAAATGTTGGTCCCAAAATAAATAACAGTTGATTATAATTAAGTAGTTTAATTTAAATATCCAGAAAAAACGTCTAATTTACTCATATCGTAAATTCATTATTTGAATAATAACAAGAATAAGATGATAATATTACATTACCGACATTGCTGGAGAGTTCGTATATCGTAGAATAACATGACAGGACTATATTACAATATTCGTATTAATGAAGTTTAAATGAGAAAAAAATGATAAGTGCATGTTAGCAACACATGTTATTGTTAAATTTAGTCTATTCTTTTATTTCCTAAATATCTCAAGTTCAGTGGAATCTTTCAAAATTTCAACTTAGTATAGAGATAACACTAAAAATTAGCTATCATTTAAGCTAACTCCCAAGTTCCTACCTAGGACCCAAATGAAGTAATCTTATTAAAACGGTTTTTTAATTTTCCTGTAAAGTTGTGATTTTGCATTTATCATTTTATTCTCCGGAGCCGGCGATATATACAAGGTGTCATATGACCTAAGTCTAGATATTCCTGCATGAATTGTTTGTAACTTAGCCAAATTAGGATCCTTTGCTAGTTTCTTTTCGATGTTACGAAATTGTGCTATTGCTATGTGTTTAGACTCTTCAAAATTTTCTGTCATTGGTAACCTGACCTGGTACCGTCCGTCTTCGAGTCTTTTTGTTGTTTGCTTGTAAAAGTCAATACAATGTTGATCATCTGTGGACATTGAATACTCCTCCGTTATACCCTCGATCTCACAAAATTGTTTCAGGTCTTCGAAGTTGCTGAGTACAACGTTGCAGTGAAATGATTGGGGCATGTTTCCGCAGAGAATCCAGCCAAGGCGCGTTTGTTGTGCTATTGGTTGTGATTGATTTTCGCCCTTGACTATCCCGCTTAAGATTATAGATGCGTAGACATCCGCTCCGAATAGTAGATCGATTGGTCTGCTCATATTATAATTAGGGTCCGCTAATTTTATGTTATCTAAATACGGTAGAAACGGTCTATCGAAGCTGTGATTCGGCAAGCTTTTGATTAAGTTGTTGATAATTAAAACTTCGGTTTCGAATGAGTAATCATCGTTGACAGACGCGCACTTGATAGTGAGCATGCCTTTGCAATTATTTTGCTTTTTACCGACTCCAAAGATAGAGCCGTTGCATTTTTGCCGTTGTAAACCTAATGATTGAGCAGCCTTTTCCGAAATTAATGATATCTGGGATCCTTGGTCAATCAGGACCCTCATTATTTGCTGTGAACCATCGATTGCTGTGATTTTGACTTCTGCGGTTGCTAAGAGAACTTCGGTTGCCTTTCCCACGGCTGCATGGGGCGTAGTTGCTACGTTGCTATTTGGTTGGACGTGAGAATTTGAAGTACTTGCAGTTGATATGGTTGGTTTTTGCTTGCTAAAGGCGTTATGTAACAGGCTGTTATGATTTTCATTACACGTACGACATCGTTTTATTGAATAACATTTATTATTTTTATGAGAATACAAACAGTTTGCGCAGAGTTGCAGCTTTTGCACGGTTTTTAGTTTCAATTCGCACGGCATTTGTAAGAAATTATTGCATTGGAATATGCCGTGTGCCTGGGAACATAATGGACATATGATACCCGTAGATACGTGAAGCGCTTTCATGATGGGACGCGGTGGGAAAGTTTTGTTTGATGGTTGATGTTCAGTTGATGATCGAAAACAGCATTGTTTTCGATTTTGATAATAAGTTTGTTGAGTCCCTTGATTTGCTTTTGAGTCGAAAAGTCTTGTTTTCTGCGAGACGATTCTAGGGTAGTGAATTTCAATTCTAAGAAGTCGATAAACTCTTGTAAAATAGGCAATTCACGGGGATTTTTGACTGATTCAATATAATCTGCATGGGTCTCTGTGTCGAGATTTTGTGATAAGATATGAACTATGATGGGGGTCCCAGGTGCTTATGTTGACACCTAGGTTCTTTATAGCATTAAGTACTTCGACTGTTGTGTCATGCATCCTCTTGATCTGGATCAATGACTGCTGCTGCATGTTTGGAAGACTGAACAGGATATTCATGTGTGATGTGAATATTAATTTTTGATTATTATACCTGTTATTTAGGATTTCCCAATATATAGTGTAGTTTTCGGAACTGATTTGTAGGTGGCGAATTAAATTTTCGGTTTCACCTTTTACCTTGCTCTTCAAAAACTACATTCTTTGTGCGTTTGATAAGGACGGGTTGCGGTCGATTGTTTGTAGGAAAAGGTCCTTGAATGAGGTTCAGTGCTGGTAGTTACCCGTAAAAACTGGAATATCCATTTTGGGCGTAGAATACTCGCGATGTGCAACGGACCATAATTTGCTGTTGATTGATTTGATGTACTCGTTGTATGTTTGTTCATGCTTAGAAAATACGTTTTGATATACCTCATCCTCACCTTCTTGGTACATGTCGACATCCCAGTGAAGAGAGTCAATAGCTGACCAGCGCTGCTGTAATGATTTTAGGGTGTATTCAAACTCCCATTTTTCAGACATGCTACTTAAATCTATGTTGCTGACTGTTCTCTCGAATGCTTTAAAGTTCGACATCTGCTTTCTAAAGAGCTCCCGAAGTTTCCCGTTGGATTTTGGGGGTTCTGCTTGCTGTGCTGATTCATATGTGACATTAGACGATGATTGCTGTTGACTAGGCTGATTACCTTCATTATGCTGTGCTGCTGCGTCTGAAGTCACGATGGTTTCCGCTGGCTTAATAGCTGACAGTGGAGAGGCTGCCCGATCCCTTACACCAGAAATAGATGCCTTTTCTAATATAGGATGTTGGACAGAACCTCTTGCTTGTATCTGTTTGATTAATGCCTTTGTAGATTCATACAAAGTTGTTGCCAATTGATATTCTGAATTGATAATGTACGGATGCTGTTTGATTTCTTCGTAGGCACACAACCTTGGCTTGGCTGGATTCTCTGCGGAAACATGCCCCAATCATTTCACTGCAACGTTGTACTCAGCAACTTCGAAGACCTGAAACAATTTTGTGAGATCGAGGGTATAACGGAGGAGTATTCAATGTCCACAGATGATCAACATTGTATTGACTTTTACAAGCAAACAACAAAAAGACTCGAAGACGGACGGTACCAGGTCAGGTTACCAATGACAGAAAATTTTGAAGAGTCTAAACACATAGCAATAGCACAATTTCGTAACATCGAAAAGAAACTAGCAAAGGATCCTAATTTGGCTAAGTTACAAACAATTCATGCAGGAATATCTAGACTTAGGTCATATGACACCTTGTATATATAACGAAAGGGCTTCCCCGGTATGTTATCTCCCGCACCACGGCGTGCAGCGTGCCGACGCGAGCAAATTCCTACGCGTTGTTTACAGTGGCTCAGCCAAGACGTCGTCTGGGTTCAGTCTTAATGATTTAATGTACAAAGGTCCGAATTTACAAAAAGACTTGCAATCACTAATTTTATCATGGAGACAATATAAAGTCGGCTTCGTCGCCGACATTGAAAAAAAAAAGGGTGCGTGTACTTATGTACGCGCGTAAGAAGTTATACTTCTTTGGCATTATTTAAAATAGTTTTTGATTGCATGCAAATAATTAATTACAATAAATAATCAAAGACTGGAAAAGGAGTCATTATAGTCAATTAAGTTCAGTTTACATTTGAAAAATTAAATAAATAATTATTTATTATTATTCTCTTACATTAAGTGTAACATAAATTCTATTTAGTTAAAAGTATATATAATTATATATTTAGAACATCTCTACCAAACACTAAGAAGTATGTTGTAGCTTTGGCAGTATTGCACAATATAAAATTAATAAATTTCTTTGAAAAAATAATCAAAACTCCTTTATTTGTTTAAAAGGTAAATGACAAAAATGTCATTATGGTCATTCAAAATTCTTGGCATACGAACTTCACGCATATTCTATTTATTTTTACTTGTAGATTGTCTTATTCCTATCTCGCTCGCGCACGCTATAATCACACTCCCAATTTTGTGTCACAGGTGCGCGCGTATCGTAAAATTTCACTCTCATAAATTTTTCATAACGCGCCTAAAGAAGTATAGAAGAAAAGCCAAGTGATGGTGTTTGGGTCAGGGAGGAGGAGACTACAAAATGTGCCGACGGTTACTATTAACAACTGTGTTTTACAGCGAGTTAGTAAGTTTAAATACCTTGGGCACGTCCTACTCCCCGACCTCAAAGATAATGGCGATATAGAGAGAGAACGAAGAGCGTTGTCGGTGAGAGCAAATATGCTGGCTCGTAGGTTTGTACGTTGTTCTCATGACGTAAAAGTCACATTATTCAGAGCATATTGCACTAACTTCTACACGTGCAGCCTATGGGCCAGTTTTACTCGACAAACATACAACTCGCTTCGGGTGCAGTATAATAACGCATTTAGGGTGTTGCTGGGGCTGCCTCGCTTCTGCAGTGCATCAAGATTGTTTGCAGAGGCGCGGGTGGATTGCTTTTTCGCCACTATGCGAAAGCGGTGCGCTTCTTTGGTGCGCCGGGTGCGGGGCAGCTCCAGCAACATCTTACGGATGATAGTCGAAAGAATGGAGTGCCCCTATTTACGACACTGCTCCGACATCTCCGCAGGGCTTTGTACCTAATAGTTTTTGTTTAACTACTTTTTTCTTATTTTTACTAATTCTACTAACATAGATCTTAAGAAACTATTGTTACTAACTCACTAATCAATCAATGGACTGTATTTGTCTGATTAATAAAAATTATTATTATTATTATTATAACTTCAAAAATGTTTCAGAAAATCTGGATAGATAAAACCGATCAAAATCGTCAAAAAATTGTCTGGAGGAATTCACTAGAGGAACCTATCTATTTAACGCCGCACGAGCTACAAAATGCAAGTCGGTTGGCCATTATCAATGGACCGACCAAAAATGTTCGGGCTGCTGCCAAAACACTTTAATGATATTTAAATAAAAGATTGCTTTGCTCTTAAAAACTAATTTAATGAGTGATCGCGGAGATGGTTGATGACACACTGATGTATATAGAAAAGCGTCGCGCGCAGGCGGCGATCTAACTATACGTACTTACTACTTATGCTTTTTTACAAGGTGTTCGGTTACTTTCCGAACAATATTAGATTGTAAGCTTTTTGTATATTTACACACTGATTTTTTTACGATGCTTGAAATTTATTATCAAAACGTGCAAGGGTTGAGAACTAAAACGGCAAGCTTTCTCAAATATTTGTCAACTTCTAATTATAAGATCATCGCTCTTACTGAAACTTGGCTGAAATCTGGTATTTCAAACATGGAATTATTTGACAATAGATACACTGTTTATCGTAATTCGTAGAGATCGTTCAAGTTCTACCAATACCAAATCGGATGGTGGAGGTGTCATATAGGGAGTCTCCAAAGAAATTTCTTCTTTCAGAGTTGAGGCATGGGAATCGGATGTGGAGGACTTATGGGTCACCTTATATATAAATATTAATAAAATAATAAAGAAACTTTCGATATGTGTAGTATACCTACCTCCTCCTGTAAAGATTGGGACTTTGACACATTTTTTTGACAGCGTTGACAGAGCTTTAAACTTAAGCGATGACGTCATTATTCTAGGTGATTTCAATCTAGGGTTCATTCATTGGAGATCGCTAAATAATGAAGTTTTTATGACACTTTGTAATTATAACAATACACTTGGCTTTGCCTTGATTGATTTTATGTCTATGAATAGCCTAAAGCAATTTAATACCTATAGGTAATAGCGATGATCGTTTCTTAGATTTAGTATTAAGTAATATGTCTAGTATTAATGTATCAGCCCCCTCCGACTCGTTAAGTAAAATATACGCGAATCATCCTAGTTTATTGTTAAGTATTGAATATTCTAAAATATCGTTTTTGCGAACGAGAGGTAACACTAAACTAAATTTTTATAAAGCTGAATATGTGTCTATAATAGGGGATCTGAAAACCATTGATTGGAATGATAGCCTACGCGCTCATGATGATGTTAATGATATGGTATCTGAGTTCTACAAAATTCTTAACACCACTATAAGCAAATTTGTACCTAAAACGACCATCACGAAATCTAAGTATCCGGTGTGGTTCAGTTCTTCCTTAATAAAAAACTGTCCTGTATCCCGTAATCTCCAAATGTTTAGACGGCTGTATCATTGATGAGCAACATGGTTTTAGAAAAGGCCGTTCAATTCAAACGAATCTCATGTCTTTTGTTACTGAAACATGTCAGGAATTAGATCGTGGGCGCCAGATTGATGCCATATATACTGACTTTAGCCATGCCTTTGACAAAGTCAGTCACGCGTTACTGATTCAGAAGCTTTGTGGTTATGGAATGGGAGAGAATTTGCTGAACTGGTTTAAGTCCTATCTTCGTAACAGGCCTCAGTCAGTAGTTGTTGGAGGCGCTGAGTCTATTCCCTATATTGCGCAATCTGGTGTTCCGCAAGGATCCCATTTGGGACCGTTGCTATTATTACTATTTGTAAACGACGTTAAGAATCATATAAAGCACTGTAAAGCGTCTCTCTTCGCTGATGATTTAAAAATTTATAAAGTTATTAACACTGTCTGTGATGCTGCTCTAGTTCAAAATGACCTTAATGGTATACAACATTGGTGCTTATTAAATGGTATGATCCTCAATATAAATAAGTGCTTTCATATTAAATACACGAGAAAAAAGAAACACTTGTTACTGTGTATAAGCTTGACAGCGCGCCATTGAAGGAGGTTCAGGAGATTCGTGACTTGGGTGTTATTATTGACAAAAAATTAACGTTTACATCGCAGGTCAATAAAGTAGTCACCACATCCGCACGAATGCATGGATTTCTTAAACGGAATGCGGATTGTTTTGGTTGTACGACTAAAACAATTTTGTACAACGCTCTGGTGCGCAGTCATGTTGAATTTGGCAGTATTATATGGAATCCACTATATGCGATCCATTCGCAACGCGTTGAAAGCATTCAAAGATCTTTTACGCGACACCTAGCTTTCATAAGCAGAGGATTTTCACATAGACACCCGTACCATCAGCGACTTAAAAAAATTAATAATATGTTATCTCTGTACAATCGGAGAACTCTAGCCGGTGTTACCTTCTTGCATAAATTGCTCAATAACCATATACAAAGCAGTGACCTCTTACAGGATATCAAAATTGTCGTCCCTTACTCATTCCCAAGTTTTAAAATCAACAATATCTTCCAAATTCTTCTTCCTTCCTTCTGCCGAAACCAACCTAGGAGTTCAGGCACCTCTCGTTCGAATTCTTCGTGATTTTAACAAATTGAACACAGCTTATCCGGAGCTGGATATATTCGGTAGTGGGCTGATCGGTTTTAGAGAAAGCATTGTGGGGTGTCTTTCTCGAACCTTCTGATGATTTTTTTTTTCTGCTTAGTGCCAACAAATTTCATTAAAATGAAATTTGTTGAAAATTTTATTTTATTTTGTTTATGGTAAAAAAATTTTTTATTTTAATATGTGTATTGTCGTGTGTGTTTTATTTGTTTTTTTTTTTTTTTTTTAATTTCTATTTGATTTTTTTGTCGCACATTTTGGATGTAAAATTTTGTGAAATTATTGGTAGATTTAGGACTGTGTGTGATGTCGTGGGCTTAATAACTAAATAAATAAATACATAAATAAAAAGAAATTGTTTGGCAGCCCGTTAATAAATCATCCATGATAAAATCGTTCAAGATACAGTGGTAAACTGCAGATTTTTCTCCTTCATCATTCGCTGCCTGGCGCAGAGCTCTTACAGCTAGAAAAGGTGCTGAAGCCGTACCAAATGTTACCCTCAGCAAACGTAAATGTTGAATGTCTTCTTGACACACCGACCGTTGATAGTCGATATTACTCTTATCCACTTTTATTTGATGAGACATATAGGATGGAGTCTCCATCTCATAACTGTGTGGCGTAGCTCAGCCTGTAAAGTGAGCCCCACCATCAATTCACTGTTTAAAGATACGCCATTGTGGTCAGGACACGAAGCATCGAAAACTATTCGTGATTTGGTTGACGGTTTGTCCGCTCTGATGACTGCATGGTGAGGTTAGTAAACACTTTCTGATTCATTGATCTCTTCTGTTGGTACCACCTCCATAAATGCGAGATCTAAATACTCTTTGATAACATTTCTGTACTGAAATTTTATATCTGGAGTTTTTAACAAGCGTTTTCGAGTGATAAAAATCTTCTGATCGCTATTTGTCGTGAATTTACGTACTTGCATACAGGATCGGCATTTTTAAATGGAATTTTTAATGGACGACGAGTCTCTTGTTGTTGTTTGTTTAAACAAATCATCGCAACGTTGTTCTTTAGGTGTAAATTGCTTGTAAGACAAAATTTGTTAGATTCAATTTCCCAGAATTGTTTCAAATCAAACTCTTCGTGTTTTACACCTAATACCAGCATGATGGGAGATTACATTATGACAGCTCGAAGATTCGTCATTGGTATTGTTAATTTCACCAGAACCTATCCAGCCAAACCTCGTGTTTTGAGCAATGAGCCATGCACATTTTGATAGTAGATATTAAGAGAGGAAACCTTAGAGACCGATGTTACTGGTATGATTGAAGATATATCATAACCGAAGGTTGTTTAGGTGTTCCACCGAGATGTCACCCTCACCCTTCTCTCTATCCGTATGAATGTTTCCGTTTCTGACCCATGTGAACTTGATGACCCAATTCTCTGCACTTTAATCCAGCTTGAAGACTTTTCCTCTCAGGACTCAGATGTTCAGAGACATATACAGGAGCAGAATTCCTTCCAATCCCAATCAGACTGGTATTTAATTTTCCATTAGGATTATTCTTATTATATTAACTTAGGAAAAATAGGTCATGGATTCCCCGTATAACCACTATTTTGGTTAAAATTTTACAATACCATTCACACTGTTAATTTTCTAAGAAATTTCTTCTTAGTGGTTAAGGGTTATTTTTGCTTGACACCTCTTCCTCTGCTTAATATAGATTCTCTACTTACAGTTTTTGACTTTACAACTTTTGCTCACTGACTTTTGGTTGGTTCAAAGCAACCCAAATAATTCCCATTATTTTGCGATCCTAATGTCTCATTAGTTCCACGAACAGCAAGACGTCTTGAAACCAAAAATTTCACTACTGCAACAATCCTCCTAAGCACATTCTTCCAATAGTTAATTTCTGTATTACATTGGGACGCCAACTCAGTATCAATTCGTCCAGTAGATTTCATTCTTGCAACATAAATTCCCTGAGCTTTAAACTGTTCTCATGCTCTATCAATAAGTTACTTATATGCTTCCAATCTTTATATCCAGTACCAGTAGTGGTACCTATTAAATAGACGGCAGCACTAACAGTATACATATTTCTTTGCTGGTGAATAAATGAGCCATTTTCTTTCTAAAGACTCATTCGTCAATTTACGAATAAAAATATTTTTAGTCAAGCATTTACATTTCGTTTTACCATTTGAATCTGGAAAACTTGTAGAAGTTTTGGAGAAATCACTATTTATATTTTGGAAAAACTCGGGCCCTTTTTGAATCCAAAATTCATGGACTTCTTGCGGTAAAATGTCGTCACAGTAAGTACCAGGGTCAGGAGAGATTCTCTAACCTTGCAGTTATTAATTATTTACCGTAGCTTATGGTCGATGGTTCAGCATCTAATGTGTATTTATCATTTTCGTCACAGGTAACCTCTTTTTCCTGGTAACATTCAGAGTTACTTTTGCCTTGCGGTGATGAGAATGAATAATAATGGGTTTTCCCTTATTTCTTTTTGAGCTATAACTTTTTTTCTTTTATGTGAACCACTTAAATACGTTTTTGATTGCGTGAGTGATCGCTAGATGATGTACTTACTCGTAGTAGATTGGTAGGATGCGTTTGGAAATATTATTAATTAGTACAGTAGGAATAGGCGCAGTCATCGATATAATGGCGTAGTATATGGCTTGTAAATACCTTCTGATATTTATTTATTTATACTTTATTACCTTAATCAAAAACACATATGACAGAAATAAAAAAACAGGTTACAAAAGTTATAAGGCAACGGGCGGCCTTATCGCTAACAAGCGATTTCTTCCAGATAACCCTAAAGTGGAACAATGAAAAAGAAACACCTACAGAGGGTAGAGTACAAGTAATGCAAAAATTATTAACAAGAAAAATACTCAAAATAACACGTTACTATAACTAAAATAAAATAAAGTAAAATCTAAAGATAAAATAATAATAATAATAAATAAAAATATGTAGAAACAAAAATTTAAAATACAATCAAAAGGATATGATGACTGATAAGATTACTGATGCCTTGTGCCTGACAAAAATGTTTTGAGAATTAATGTGTGAGAGAAATTGTCGGTCATTCGGGGCCCCCTGAGAATGGGGGCCCTGGGCACGGGCCTCGTGTTCCCTTATGGTGAAGACGCTATTGCTGCTGCATACCACACGTAAATCTCGTCCTGGCAATTTTTTCAAACCAAAACGAAGAAGTAATTAATACGAAGTATGTGATTCATCTTGATTTTTTCCACCATTAACACTGAAAGTAAATTTTAAATTCCAGCTTGGACGTTGACGATCGCCCCAGAGTCTGGAATTGCAGTCGAGAGATTCAGTCGCGTTATGTTAAGGAGTTATAGTTGAGAATTGATCACTAATTGATTGAGGGTCTTGAAATGAAAATTTGCAATAATAAGACGTGCGAATCGTATGACACTTTTATTTTAACTGACAAAGAGTAGTGGACTGTATCCATATTTGGACATTCCGCCCACCAAAGGACGCAGTCCTTTAATGAAATAACATGAAAGAAAAAATAAACACTTGACAAAATTACAAACTATAGTTCAATACAATTGTTTCATGAAAGACACAATAGTATGAATCAGACATCATATTTAAATGGCTTATTGTACATAAAAATAAGACAAACCGCCTACCGTAATATGTATGCATACATAGTTGGATATAGCATTACACAACAATTCACATATTATAGTCTATTAATATATGTATATTATAGTGTAGTATAGTAAAGTACACAGGTATCTAACACAGTATATAATAATTTTTAAAAACATACAGGTAAGTATTACATAGTTTGTATATTTTGTTTATTAAATATTTCCAAATAAGGTTTTTGTTAACAATAGTAAGTTGATTTTTTTACTTTTAAATGACTAATGAACATTTATAATAATAAAGTTTTAGCCGTGTTGTGCCGGCTTATAGAATAGCACCTCCCCATCTCTACCCGTGGGTGGCGACTAAGGGATTTTTAAGGCGTAGGGCAGTGACGACCCCATCGTCCTCTGGTGGGATATTTGAACAATAACTATTTCCACCAGCGCAGTCAGTTAGTCCAAGTAGTGGGAGTGTCATGCTGCATAAGCAGCTGAATGAGCCGACACGATCGGGGTAATACCACTCTCCCACTGAAAACAAGCGTGAAGTGGCCCACGCAGGACGTGTGTCGCGTTTCGTTTTATATTGTGGGACTCCCGGAAGCTCATCCCCTTCCTCTCCGAATCATGGCAGCGCTATTTAATAGAACTTTTTTACCCCAGGAGGGTACCTGCACTTCTAGTACAGGAGAATCCGTCCCTGGGTGTGCTCACTCAGGCTGTCCCGCGTATTCTGGGGGGGACAAAATACCGCTCAACTGCAGAGGCAAATCTAGAAATAAACTCACGGTAACACAATTTAACACAGACTTTACTAACATTAGGGGGCTTCAATCTAATTAAAATCCCGTCCACTTTCACCTCGAGACGGCTAAGCCGACCTTATTGTTTCTAACGGAGACCAAGATAGTTCCCTCGTCTGTTGAACATTTGCACTATCCAGGCTATTGTCTTGAGCATAATTTTAAGCCACAAGCCGGTGTATGCGTTTACACTCGTGAGGATATAAATTTCCGTCGCCTCTTACATTTGGAAGAATCCGATCTTTCTACCCCGCATATACTGCTGCCTTTACAGGTCACACAGCGGCACGCCGAGGTCGATCGACTTATAGAACATGTCCAAACTGCACTCGATTCCCTTCTGTCTCTATCGCCTGCTGAAGTCGTTATACTGGGTGATTTCAATGCCCATCATTCTGAGTGGTTGAATACTCGTACGACCGACTATTCGGGAAGAGGCTTCCATGATTTCGCTCTTGCATATGCTTTAACTCAACTGCAACACACAGCCTTCGTTATTAGATCTTATGCTGACTTCTCACCCAGACTTCTATGAGGTTACTGTGGATGCCCCACTTGGGTCCTCCGACCACTGCTTGGTGCGAACCGTTGTGCTAATTAGGCGTCGAACCCGCCCGCAGTTTTCAGAATGCCGTCGTGTCTGGCATTACAAATCGGCCAATTGGGATGACATGCGTCATTTCTTTGCAGCATACCCATGGTTGCAAGTCTGCTTCAAGGGTAGTGATCCTGACGCCAGCGCTGAGTCTGTCGCCGATGTGGTGCTACAAGCAATGGAACTCTATATCCCTTACTCTATGGTTCCCATTCGTGGTAAATCTCGGCCATTCTTGCAAAGAGGCTTCCCGTCTTAAGCTAGAGTACTATAAAATCTGGGGTCACGCAATGGCCATAAAGGATCCCGATGTAGCTCTACATAAAAATAAATTTAACGCGGCTACCCGAACCCTTAAACGAGAAATTTTTAAAGCAAAATCGGAACATATTGGCAGAATTGGTGAAAAGCTCGCGAAATTGCCCTCTGGAACTCGAGCCTTTTGGTCATTGGCGAAGGCAACTCAGGGAAACTTTTGTCAGCCCTCTTTACCATCCTTGCGAAAGGAGGATGACTCGATGGCTCACTCGGCGAAAGAGAAAGCAGAGCTCCTTTGCTCTCTCTTTGCATCTAACTCCACGCTCAATGACTCAGGGACCTTACCGCCTACTATTCCGCATTGCGGGTTTTCTATGCCTGAAGTTCGATTCGAACAGATTGGTGTGTCAAATCAAGTGGTCCTGACGGCCTTCCCTCGATAGTTCTTAAGACTTGTGCTTCTGAGCTGACTCCGGTGCTTACACGGCTCTTTCGACTCTCGTACTCCTCGGGCGTAGTTCCAAGCTTATGGAAGACTGCCCATGTTCATCCCATTCCCAAAAAAGGTGACCACTCTGAACCATCCAGCTACAGACCTATCGCAATCACTTCTTTATTTTCCAAGGTAATGGAGTATATCATCAATAGGCAGCTCTTGCGACATCTGGAGGAGCACCAGCTAATTAGTGATCGTCAGTATGGCTTTCGCCGTGGCCGCTCGGCTGGTGATCTTCTTGCCTATCTAACTCATAGATGGGCCGAAGCTGTGGAAAGTAAGGGAGAGGCATTGGCCGCTAGCTTGGATATAGCTAAGGCCTTTGATAGGGTTTGGCATAGGGCGCTTCGTTCGAAACTACCGTCATACGGTTTGCCCGATGGCTTATGCTGATGGCTGGCAAATTTTCTTGTAGGACGTAGCATAAAAGTCCTAGTTGACGGAGCGTGCTCCAATCCTAGACCCATCAATGCAGGCGTTCCGCAAGGTTGTGTCCTTTCGCCGAACCTGTTCGTTCAGCATATCAATGACCTGTTGAATATCGACAACATCCATTGCTATGAAGACGACAGCACCATCGACACCTTATATTCCGACCATCCGAACATGTCTCGATCTGAAGTCGATGAGAGCCGTAACATACTTGTTCTCGAAATTGAGTCGATTCTGGAGAAGGTTTCTGTGTGGGGTAGTAACAACCTTGTTAAGTTTAATCCTACAAAGAGTCAGGTTTGTTCGTTTTCTGCCAAGAAAGATCCTTTTGTCGTGTCTCCTCAATTTGAAGGCGCTGTCCTTAGTTCGTCACACAGCCTCAGTATCCTTGGTGTTGGCATTTAGAAAGAGTTCCAGAAGTCAGTGAGCATTTTTTGTGTTAACCGCCATCGATCGCGATAACTAATGTCTACATAAGCATGACTTTGGTCAGCTACATTTAGCACAGGTTCGCCGATCAAAAAATGTCCAGGCGTCAGTGGGAGAGGATCATTAAGGTTGTCACTTAATACAGTCAGAGGTCGTAAGTTAAGGCAGGCTTCTATTTGAGTCGGCATAGTTGTGAGTTCTTCGTAAGTTAGAGTGGTATCACCGATAACCTTTTTAAGGTGTGTTTTTGTGCTACGTACGCCAGCCTCCCACAAACCTCCAAAATTAGGAGCGTGTGGGGGTATGAAATGCCATGTAGTACGCTTTAATTTTAACATTTCTGCTATTTCACTAGGCACTGAAGATTTGGCACTGCTAAACATTGTCGTTAATTGTTTTTCTGCTCCTACAAAGTTTGTGCCATTGTCACTATAGATATCTTGACAGAGGCCTCGTCTTGCTGTAAACCTTCTAAAAGCGGCGAAAATGAATGCCTTGGAAGTCATGTCTCTGACAGCCTCCAAGTGCATAGCGCGTGTGGCCATGCAAATAAACAAGCAAATATACCCTTTAAAGGACTTTGCTCCTCTACCTGGGGAGAATCTGATGTTAATAGGTCCAGCATAGTCCACACCGACCGACTTAAATGGTCTATTGGGAGTTACACGCACCTCTGGCAATTGACCCATTAACTGTGATGATTTACGTTTCGAGTACCTAATGCAAGTCACACACTCACGGTAACATTTCTTTGTTTGATCTTTAGCTCGTAGAATCCAGTATTTTGTTCTCAAATAATTTATCATCAGTTGTGGTCCTCCATGCATTGTTTTCTGATGAGCATCCATAATTATAAGTTTGCTAAGATAGTTTTTAGCAGGTAAAATTATAGGATGCTGTGTGTCGTACTCCACATGTGACTGTTGTATTCTTAGAATCCCATTTTTATCGACAATGGGCGTAAAACTGCGCAGTTTACTCTTTTTAGAAACATATCCCAGAGTCTTTAATTGTTTCATTTCATCCTTAAATTCAAACCCTTGAACTTGTTTAATGCAAATATCTAAGGATTCATTAATTTCTTTTGTTGAAATATAATTAGTATAACACCGACGCTCATCTTTAGTTGATTTTAAATTTAGCCATCTTCTACAGTATGAAATAACTCTCAATAATTTATTTAAATTAGAAAACTTAGACATATATAAATTCTTCTTCGGATATACTTAAAGCAGTTAAAGATTTTATCTTCTCTTCTTCTTGTGTATCTTCGATGTCGACCATACTCAAATTTACATCAAATAAAGATAGCCAGGCGGGGATGGCCATTCCGCCATAGTAAGTGATCTGATAGATCTAAAGCTTGTAGACCTCTTGACGCACAGTCGACCGGGTTCATCTCAGAAGTAACGTGTCCCTATTGTTCGTAATTTAAAATATTTAGTATGTCAATTACACGGTTACTTACGAACGTGTTCCAGCGACTAGGTCCTCCCCTTAGCCATGCCAGGACTATGGTTGAATCAGTCCATGCATGTAAGTATTCGTTAGATATGTTTAACACTTGTGATATTTCAGAAATTAGCTTGGCCGCCAACACAGCACCACATAATTCCAGTCGAGGTATTGAAATCTGTTTCGTAATTGATGCAACCTTAGTTTTGGCTGATATTAAATTCACATAAACCTTATCGCCTTCAATGACTCGCATTTGTACTGCTGCACCATATGCTGTCTGTGAAGCATCTGCAAAGACATGTAACTCTGCTTTAGATGTGGAAGAATAATGTAGCCACCTCGGTATATTAATGCATTTAATATGTATCAAATTTTCTCTAAATTGTAACCATTCCTTCAGTAAATCTCCTGTTATAGTGCTGTCCCAATCTAATCCAGTTAGCCATAACTTCTGGATTATTAACTTTGTTATAACAACAACAGGAGCTATCCATCCCAAAGGGTCATACAGAGAATCTGCCGTTTAGTTATAGGTTCTGTTACTATAGGCACATTTAGAGTATATTCGATTTTGTCTATGTTTCTATTCCAACTCACTCCTAATACCTTAACTAGGTTATTCACCTTCAGAGGCAGTTCATGATCATCTCGTTTATTCTCATCGATATATTTTAGCACAATTTTACTATTACTGCTCCACTTTTGGAGCTCAAAACCTCCTAGATTCATTAATTTACACGTGTCATCATCATCATCATTCTTTAAATTGAACATGCAAACTTGCTACATTTGTTCTCGAAGAACCCGTTCTTTGAGGCAGCTTTCCTGATAGCACCCAACCTAGGCATGTTCTCTGTGCTAGTAAGTTGCCCCTAGGATTTTTGATTATACCATCTAAAAGAATGTTACTGTATACATCTACTCCCAAAAGAATGTCAATTTTTCCAGGTGTTTTGAAAGCTGAGTCAGCCAACTCTAAAGTTTCTAGGTCTGACCATTCAGGAGCACTAAGTTTGATAGTAGGCAGAAGTGTTGTTACTGAACGCAATACATATGCATTCACTCGTATTATTGTCTTAGGATCGTGGCGAGATTTCACGCTAAGTGAAACCATGTATTTGATTCTCATTTGCCCCTCTCCCACACCTGACTGATCTGATCGGCTCGTAAGATTAAGTAATTGTACTGTAGCTTCAGTTATAAACGATGCTTGCGACCCTTGGTCTAACAATGCTCTAATAATATGTTTGCAACCATTCCTACTCTCTACTAATACCTCAGCAGTAGCTTATAGGACACTATTTTGACAATTTTCCTTGGAAAAGTTAGTTACAAAGTGTACATCGTTTGTTATAGAATTAAGCTTACCTTTAGTTTGCTCAGTCATGGTACCTGTCAACGTGGATTCCCCTTCACTCGTAGTCGCCGTGTTTCGATCTCTCTCGTAGTGTAGCAATAAATGATGACGACGCCCACATTTTCTGCAACACGTTGGCTGACGACATCTGATTACTGAATGTGACGGGGCAAGACAATAAACTAATATATAATAAATATTTAATTGTAAAAATATTAAACGATCCTTAGAGTGTATCAGGGATTTATGTCGTCACTCAGACATCATAGCTCTTCAGGAAACATGGTTGCTACCGAGTGAAATCTCATATCTTGGCAGTATTGAGGCGGACTTCGGGTACACGGGAACATCAGCGATGGACACATCAGAGGGAATGCTGCGGGGGAGGCCCTATGGAGGGGTGGCCCTGCTGTGGAGGAGGAGTGTGTTCAATAATGTGATAGTGTTACCGTGTAATAATTCTCGAGTTTGTGCAATAAAAATAATAACGAGTGATCGACCCATAATCGTAGTGTGTGTGTACATGCCTACGGACTCGCAGGACAACTTGCCAGTGTTTTCGGACTGTCTAAGTGTGGTGAGTGCTATTGTTGATGAGTATGGCATAGAATCTGTTTACATACTAGGGGATTTTAATGCGCATCCGTACTCGATATTTTACTATGAACTTTTAAATTATTGTTATGATCAAAGGTGGTCATGTATAGATGTTGAGTTGCTCGGACCGCACTCTGACACTTATACTTTTGTTAGTGAGGCTCACGGATCACGGAGGTGGCTCGATCATTGTTTAGTGACAGACGCGGCTCGCCATTCAATATCAAAAGTGTATATTATGTATGATGTGTTGTGGTCAGATCATTACCCGCTTATACTTCATTTTAATATTAAGATTATTAGTAAAAAGTTGTCCTCTATACAAAGTAACTCTGTAAACAATAACGTACGTTGGGGTCAAAGATCCGAGGAAGAAATTGTTATATCAAAGTGAATGTAACAAGAGGTTAAAATCAATAGATTTTCCAGAGATATTTACGGATTGCGCAGGTTGTTATTGTGATAGACCTAATCATCAAGGTGCAATTGATATATTATATAACAATATTGTTATTTCTCTTAGTGAGGCAGCCGTGACTAGTCGGAAATACCCTAATAAAAATAAAATTAATGATAGAAATCAAAATATTATAGGTTGGAACAAACATGTGAAGCCGGCGCACTCGGAAGCGAGGCTGAGGTTTAGGATTTGGTTACTTCATGGGAAACCAGAATCAGGGAGGGTTTATAATGACATGTGTGAAAGCAGAAAAATATTTAAATCACGACTAAAATGGTGTCAAAACCATCAAGATTTAATAAAAATGGAAAAACTAGCCACTTGTCATGATAAAAAGATTTCGTTTCGTTTTGGAAAGAAACAAAGAGGCTGACGCCGAGGCCGGGACTCCCAGTCAGCGTCGGAGGGTTAAGTGACTCGAAAGAAATTGCTGATTTTTTCCGAGACAACTTCTATATATCATCCTCGCTGAGACCGTCGCGAAACGAACTGAGTGCTGTACCCATTGGTGATAGGGTTAATACTCAATTTAGCGCCAAACATGTAAGAAGCGTTATAAGTTCTATGTCAAGAGGAAAGTCCCCTGGTCATGATGGGTTAAGCATCGAGCATATACGGTACGCTGGTTCTCATATATATAGGTTATTAGCTATGCTATACTCGTTGTGTATAAGTCATGCATATCTACCCTATGATCTTATGCGAACATTAGTTATACCGGTTGTAAAAAACAAGACAGGAGATTTGGCGGATGGTTCAAACTACAGGCCTATATCGCTGGCGACTATTATGGCTAGGGTGTTGGACGGTTTGCTTAATACTCAGTTAAATAAATATCTACATTTGCACGATAACCAGTTTGGGTTTCGACCCAAGCTGTCTACAGATGGTGCTATACTGAGTCTTAAGCACACCGTTTCATACTATCTGCGTCGGAGGACGGCGGTATATGCCTGTTTCCTTGATCTTTCCAAGGCATTTGATTTGGTTTGCTACGATCTACTTTGGAAGAAGCTAGAGGATATAAGTGTTCCTCAAGAACTTCTGAACGTATTTAAGTTTTGGTATGGTAACCAAATCAATAATGTTAAATGGATGGGTGCCTTGTCTAAGCCCTATACGATGCAGTGTGGAGTAAGACAAGGTGGACTGAGCTCTCCATCTCTCTTTAATTTATATATAAACGCTTTGATTGAGACGCTTAGCAGCGAGCGTGTTGGCTGTCACGTGGACGGTGTGTGCGTTAACAATATCAGCTACGCAGACGATATGGTGCTGCTGAGTGCGTCGGTCTGCGGGGTTAGACGTCTCCTTAAGCTCTGTGAGGTATATGCGGCTAGTCATGGTTTGAAATATAATGTAAATAAAAGTGAAGTCATGGTCTTTGGGGCCGGTTGGAAGGGTGTGTCCAGTATACCCCCATGTCGCTATATGGGGTCCCTTTAAAAATTGTAAAAACATTTAAATATCTTGGACACATTTTGACACCCGACCTCAGGGACGATGCTGATATAGATAGGGAACGGAGAGCGTTGTGTGTCAGGGCGAACATGATCGCCCGCAGGTTTGCACGATGCTCAATTGATGTGAAAGTAACCTTGTTTAGAGCATTCTGCACATCATTCTATACGAGCGCCTTATGGTCGAAATATACTCGATTGTCATACAACGCTTTCCGTATCCAATATAATAATGCGTTCAGGGTGCTGTTGCGGCTGCCTCGATTCTGCAGCGCATCGGGGATGTTTGCTGAGGCGCGGGTGGATTGTTTTTACGCCACCATACGCAAGAGATGTGCATCCTTGGTGCGCAGGGTGAGAGCTAGCGGTAACGGTATCCTCCGCATTATCGCGGACCGAGTCGATTGCCCATACCTGAATCACTGTTCCTCTATTTCATGCGGAATGATTCCGGTATGAATTAATGTAAACATACTAACACTTAGATTTAAGGTATTAAGCTGTAATTTACTAACATTGTTATGGAACCTTGTTTTCTGAATTAAACAATTAAAAAAAAAAAAAAAAAAAACATAATTTATTCTGCTGGACGAACTCTTGCTTTTCTTTTGTAGACATGCCTACGAAATCTTTACAATAATAGATGTAGTGTTCACCACTGCATAACACACATTTGACTTCCTGCTTTTTCACATCATTGTGTATACCTGAATGAAAGGACTTAGGTTTAGCGATAGGTGTAGCAATAGGCTTAGGGTATGGTGATTTTACTCTGTGACTGTCTATCATTTCTAACGATCAAAATCTAGCTTCTAGAAAATCCCGCAGTTCTGTCCACGTAGGTAATTCGGTATTACTCCAACTAAGTTGTTGTTCCCATCTCTTTATTGATTCATAGTCCATCTTTGATATTACTAAATAGTTAATAATCATATCCCATGTGTTCGTTTTCACACCGAGATTTTGCAATGTTTTTAAGCATACCGAGGTTGTGTCTACCAATTGTTTGATTGAACTCGATTTCTCCGTACATATAACCTTCTGTGTAAATAATGTTTTTAAAATTGCATAGCAATTTAACCGTTTATTATTATAACGTTTCACTAACTGGTTCCACGCCTCATCGTAGTTTGCGTCCGTAGTCGAAAAGTTGCGTATTAATAGTTCTGGATCACCCGATAAATTACTTTTCAGATAATGTAGTTTTTGCACCGGTGTTAAAGACATGTTGTTATGAATCAAGGAGCAAAATAAGTCATAAAAAGTTGTCCATTCTTCATATTTACCTCCAAACTTCGGTATTTGTATTGATGGTAATTTAATATCATTTAATAATCTCTGTTCGTCGCCACCCGCTATTGAGGTATGTGATAAAGGAGACTGTTTGGTTAAGTGTTGAAAGTCCTCCTTCATAGTGGACTTGTACTGAATATATAACTGATAAGTTTCCTTTAAAATAGGTACTTTCCTTTTCTTCGTTTTTAGATATTTTTAAAATTTAAACTTTTGTGTCCTTCCTTAAAATCCCGCCATAATTGTTCTAAACTTCTAATCTAGTTTCTATATATGGTATTTTTATTCTGTCTTTCGGTGATTTCCTATAATTCTTTTCTGCACTTTTTAATGTCTCCAACAACTTAAATTGATACTCAAAAAGTCCCTCCATCGTACACTATGACTTTGAGCGTAGTTCGTAATTATCCGATTACTCAGACCCACTGAAAAAACTGAACACAGCCCAACGTAATAGTACTTCACAGTATGGTGTATATATAACGTAATTTATTTCGTTTTTATAGGTTACATTCACTTTTATAATGTTATTATAACACTGTAATGAAACACTGATCACACAAAAATCCTTCCAACTATTCCTTATCGCTTAGGAATGCGAGTATCTATTGTTATCAATGTTCACCAATTATCGAACAATAGCGAAGTTATCCGGCTCGAAGGACCATATGTTAAGGAGTTATAGTTGAGAATTGATCACAAATTGATTGAGGGTCTTGAAATGAAAATTTGCAATAATAAGACGTGCGAAACGTGTGACACTTTTATTTTAACTGACAAAGAGTAGTGGACTGTATGTTTGGACACGTTACCTCTTTATACTGGAGCAATTCATATCCAAGCACAAGGATAGTTTAAATATTCATTTATATTATAATAGGCCTTAGCTGCTTGAGCTTTACTTTAATGTACGATTTAAATTTATTTATTGACATTTGTATTTCACTAGGAATCTTGTTGAATCAACAACAATAAACAACAAAGTCTAATTATCTAATTATCATTTGAGAATTACTACTTTTTACATTTGTAGTTACAAATTTAATACATTTTGTCTTCTTTTCGTTTAGCTTAGCTTTAGATTATTTGTATTAAACCAGTGAACTACACTGGAGATGGCACTGTTTACATTCTCAAGCGATAAATTTCGTCTATCTAGTGAAGATCTTTTACAAGAAATGGTAGGTCATTTATATAGACGAGGAATAAGAAGGGACCAAGTATGGAGCCTTGCGATAAAATCAAAAAATCAAAATCAAAATACGTTTATTCAATTTAGATGCTTCTTAGAGCATGCTTATGAATGTCAACAACGTTTACAAAATTCACGAAAGAGCAAGACTACGCCATCCGTTCGCAAAACTACCAGGAGGCCTTGTTTTGAGAAGAACGGGCAAGAAACTCAGCAAGTTTGCCCTCCCTTTACATTACAATTATTCAAAGGAAAATGTCATAAACCACAACGTCATTAAAATTACATAAGTAAAAAAAAATAAAAAATCTGTTCTGTGATTTACCACATTCACCATTACACACATATTCATAACACTTCAAAGATAACAAATCAAATTATAAGAATATAATTAGAACTATTGCCAAGCGTTTTTATCTTCCAGGTAGTCATTGACTGTGTAGTAACCTTTACACATTAAGGTTTTTTTGATGTGTGTTTTGAATCTGTTTAAAGGCAGTTCCAATATTTCACTAGGAATCATGTTATAGCAGCGTATACTTAGGCCCATAAATGAAGTATTTATTTTCTGCAACCTGTAAGACGGCTGGAAAAGTTTTCCCTTATTTCTTGTATTCCTATTGTGAATGTCGCTGTTCTTTAAAAGAGAACTAATATTACTACACATAAAAGAATTCCATACGACATAACGCTGTGAAAGTAACTAAAATATACTATTCTGGCAGTTTCCTCGTCTCTGAGTTGCCTAATTTTCCTAATAGCGTATGCCGCAGAACTAAGCTTGTCAGAAAGTTTAGTGATATGCTGACTCCATTGAAGTTTTTGGTCTATTGTAATGCCCAGAAATACCGTAGAATCAACTAAATTTAGTTTTTCATTGTTCAGTTTAAGCTCTATAGTTGTAGTTTTAACATTAGGTAAAGTAAATCTTATGCATTTTGTTTTTGTGGCATTTAACTGTAAATTATTTGCAGAAAACCAGCACACTATTTTAGAAAGTGCATTGTTCACATCGTCAAAATTTGTCTTATATCTATTTACTTTAAAAATCAAGGACGTGTCATCAGCAAACAATACAATATCACATAATGGCTTTGAATAAGAAAGCAAATCGTTAATATATATAAGAAATAAAAATGGTCCTAATATTGATCCTTGAGGGACTCCCATTTTAATATGTGATCCCGAAGATTTAGTTCCATTTATATCAACTTTATGAGTTCGACAACTTAGGTAAGAGGTTATTAAGTTAAGAGCTACATTTTTTATACCATAGTGGTCAAGTTTGCAAAGCAGAGTCTCATGATCAACACAATCAAACGCCTTGGACAAATCGCAGAAAACTCCCAGTACATTTTGAGTTTTCTCCAATCAAATATATGTCGTAACAGAGCTATTCCAGCATCGGTAGTGGAGCGACCTTTAGTAAAACCGTATTGTGCGTTGTGTAGAAGACTGTTTGTATTAAAGAATGTAATTAATTGTTCTAGTATAATTTTTTCAAAAACTTTACTTAAAGTTGGCAATATTGAGATGGATCTAAAATTAGTAGGATCTGTCCTGCATCCAGATTTAAATAAAGGTATTATTTTACTATGCTTCATTAAATCTGGAAAACTTCCTTCATCAATACAATTGTTAAAAATATACGCAAGATCTGGGGCAATAATATCTATAATGTCCTTAATAATACGTACAGAAACATCCCACAAGTCTCCAGAATGTTTTAATTTTAAAGATTTAAAAGTTTTAACTACATCACCAGCGCTAACATGCTTAAACTGAAAATTTATTTTGCATTCCGGTACGTGACTTTTAAGAAAACTAATAGCCTCTTTGGAAGAGGAGTTAAGAGAAGATGTAGTAATTACAGGTATGTTTGTAAAGAAATCTTCAAAAATATCAGCAATCTCTGAGCTTTCAACAATAATCTTATCATCTACCTTTAAAAAGAATGAATTATTACGGGATTTAAGGTTTCCTGTTTCTCGATTTATAACATTCCAAGTAGTTTTGATTTTATTACTTGAATTCTTAATTTTCTCACGTATATGCAATGCCTTTGTATATTTGCAAACTTTTCTAAAAGTTTTGGAATAATTTCTGACATATTCCATAAACACTGCGTTGTGATTATATTTTCTTAATGCATATAATTCATAAAGCCTATTTCTACTTTTGAAAATACCACTCGTGGCCCAGTCATCAAACTTGATTTTTTTTTTGTTGCACTTTACAGTCTTTAATGGGTAAATACTATCAAACTCATTTTGAATAACATTAAACAATCTTTTGTATTGACTCTCCGAATTATTTAGAACAGAGTAATCTATTGCACAAACCTTAGAATTAATATTTTGCCTAAAACTTTCGATGCGACTTTTTGTGATGGGGCGATACTTAACGATACACTCATAGTAACAGCTTGCACCCACACACTTACTCATTCACTAACATGCACCCACATACTCATACATTCAAGGGGTGTTGAAAACAATAATTGTGTCACACATAAATCGGCTTAGGCTAACGGCAGATGGTGGATGTGGAGATCTTCGCTCAATTTATTTGCGCAGAAGCAGGATCAAAAGACCGGGTAGCTTTGAAAAAGAAACTGCTCACGTTCGTCCAAATATATATATATATATTTATTTATTTCATATATACATTTTAATAAATATTTTTACTTTTCCATTTCAACAATAAAACTCTTAAAGACACAACATCGTTATACGTATCTTCGCCCGAGGATCGAATCCTCGTCCTCGCCAACAAGTCGATTTTGATCGATATACATTTTTAATATTCAACATTTCAATACAAAAGACGGGCGAAGTCGGCGGCCGTAGCTTTACAAAAATAACATCCGACGACGCCGCAGTTCTATTATATACATAAAAAACCGTCAGCACGGGTCGAGCCCCGAAGGGGACCGCCAGGGGCGCGGCGATTTATATTGCACTTCTCGAATTGCATCTTCGACGTTACACGTTATCTCTATATAAATATAATCTGCCACGTGACGAGCTAAACATTGGCAAAAACAGTCATCGCATTTCATCTATTTATCTATTTACAAAAGAAGGCGCCGACCGCCTTCGTCGGAGCGCGAGGCCGAGGGATCTCTTCGTACAAAAATAGCATTTGGCTCGAGAGGCCGAAGCCGACCACCTCCGGATGCGCGGCCCGAAGTGCTTCGAAACTTTCGACTCGACATTTCGGGTGGAGTCGGGCGGCCGCGAGGAATGTGAGGCTCTCGGGCGGGGCGGAGCGCCTCGCTCGGAGATGAGCTCCCGCGGCGGGGAGCCTCAGGGAGACAGCCGGGTCCGCGGCGTCGCCTCACTTGGCGTCGTCCTGCTCCATCGGCTCCTCGGACGCCGAGCGGGAGCTCCCGGAACGGCTCGGCGCCGCCGGCGCCGGTTGGTGCATGGACAGCGTCGCCATGGCGGCCGCCGTGTCCGCCGCGTCCCTCTCGGTCTGAAGCGAACCGAGACGCGCACCCGCCACGGCCGGCGCCGCCTCGAGCGCGCTCAGCGCGGCCAGGGGCAGTGAGCGCGCGACCGCGGGCCAGTGCGCCGCCTGCGCTGCCGCCACGGCCCGCAGCGCCGCGACGGCGTGGGGCGCCGGCGTCCGCGCCAGCTCGCTCAGTGGCGGCGCGGCGATACGCTCGCCGAGCAGCGCACGCACGCACTCCTGGGCGCAGTCGCACATGGCGGGCAGGTCGTAGCCGCCCTCGAGCGACAGCACCACCTTGCCGTTGGCCAGCTGCATCAGCTCGCGCGTCATGTGCGCGAAGCACGCGGCCGTCACGCTGTAGCCGCCCATGGGCGCCGGGTGGCCGGCGGCCGCGTCGAAGCCGCACGACACGAGCACGATCTCCGGGTCGTACTCCTTGGCGACGGGCATGACGACCGTCCGAAAGGCAGCCAGGTACTCGGCGTCGGCCAGCGGCGGCCGACCCGGCCACGGCACGTTCACCGTGAAGCCGAGGCCGGCGCCGGCGCCGCACTCGTCGGCGGCGCCCGTTCCCGGGAAGAAGTTGCCGTCGTCGTGGCGGTGCAGCGACACGTAGAGCACGCCCGGGTCCTCGTAGAAGGCCTGCTGCGTTCCGTTGCCGTGATGCACGTCCCAGTCGACGACGAGCACGCGCCGCAGACCGAGCCGCAGCCTCAGCTGGCGCGCAGCGATCGCCACGTTGTTGAAGAAGCAGAAGCCCATCGCCTGGTCGGGCTCGGCGTGGTGGCCCGGCGGCCGCACGACGGCGAACCCGTTGCGTAGCTCATTGCGCGCCGTGCGCAGCGCCAGGTCGAGCAGCGCGCCGGCGGCGAGCCGAGCGGCGGCCGGCGTGTGCGCCTCGCTCCAGGGCGTGTCGGCGTCCACGCCGAGGCCGCCGCACGCGAGGCGCACGAGCCGCAGCGCGCGCCCGCGCGGCTCTTTGGCGTCTCGGCCTCGGCCGGCGAAGGCCGCCACGTGCGCCTCCGAATGCACGCTCGCGAGCTCGTCAAACGTCGCCTTGCGCGCGCGCGTGCGCTCCGTTCGCGCTGCGAGGCCCGTCTCGCAGAGGCGCGCCCAAACGGACTGCAGGCGGCCGCCGTGCTCGGGATGCGTGGGCGCGTGGGCGCCGCACGAGCAGCCGTGCTTGAGCATGAGGGCGTCGTAGGCGAGCCCCGTGGGCGGCTGCCGCGCCCCCACCAGCGGCGAAGAGAGGGCGCGAGCGAGGGGCGCGGCGGCGAGGGGCGGCGGCGGCGGAGCGGGAGGCGCGACCGGAGGGACGGGGCAGGGCTTCCTCGTGAGATCGATCACCTCGCCCTCCTCCTCTCGCAGTTGAGCGGCGGCCGCGTCGTGCGCGCGAGTCAACACCTGCGGAGTGTACATTTCTGTTCACTTGGAGGTAGAGAGAGAGAGAGAGAGAGAGAGAGGGAGGGAGACGTTTAAAATTACTGTGTCTAGGGTCTGTAGAATCCAATTTTTTTTACAGAGACTTAGCAAAACCAGGTTAACCGTTGGCCTAGGAGGAGTTGTGGAAGAACGTGAAGGCTTATCGCCCAAATGATGGCGGTCGGCGAACTCACCGTCTTCCTGATTTGGTCGCGCAAATAGTGATGCGGCAGATGCGGATGCAGCGCGGGGTCTCCGAGGGGCAGAGGCGCCGAGTGCGTGCGCCCCAGGGGCCTCTTTGCCAGGCGCGCGCTCAGAGCTGCGGCGCCGCAGTAGGGCTCCGACTCGCAGAGCGGCGGCAGCGCGGGCGGCGGCGCGGGCGGGGGGCAGTGCGCCGCTAGGGGCCGCCCCAACGAGATGTTGGGCAGCGACGGCGACGAGAAGAGCGGCTCCGGCGAGCGACCCGTCTCCTCCTCTTCGCGGATGGGCGTGCTGCTGCCCACGGCGCCCGGTGGCGAGCCTCGCGGCGACCCCGCTTCGCAGTCTGCGCGAAAGAACAGTCGTGAGCCACGAGCGATACACGCGGACGAAAGCGGGGCTCCGTACTCACTGCGAGGCTTCGGGCGCGTCTTGAGGGGGCGGCGGGCCAGCGGCGACGCTCGACGCTCGATGACCCTCGCCTTCAGCCGCACCTTCAGCATGTTGGGCTCCGACGCTACACACACATGCGGTCACTAGCGCTACGCACACGCACACACACGCGCTCGGCTCTCGCCGACTACGAGATTAGTTCACGCACATTTATTATTTTAATATTGAGACTCAAAATCATGCTTACGTTTATTATGACTACTTATTAGTATTCGTCGGAAACTAGCGGTTTTAGGACATCTTGACGTTCGGTACTCACCGGTTTTTCTGAGCGGGTAGTCGGGCGCGGCGGGCACGGGAAGCGTGAGCGGCAGCGGAGCGGCCAGCGGGGCGGGCAGACGGTATGGGTGCGCCCCCGCCGCGGCGCCCGACGGCATCGACTCGCCCGACGACGACTTCACGATGCCCCTGCAAAGAAATTCACCAAAGTCGCCTTAAAGTAATATTTCATCCACGAAATGTGGTGAAACAGAGCGCTACACTCACCAATTCCTATAGGGCGAGCCGGGCAACGCGCCGTTGGCTGTGGCGGCCGCCTGTTTCTTCTTCAGAAACTCCTGAAACAGCCGATAAAACCGTCACCGTCGCTCTCACTTCTACTCGACACGCTTCTCGAGTTCGTCCTCGAACTCACCTGCAGCTTCTGCTTGACCTGCGTGGAGGCGGTGGCGCAATGTTCGAGCTTGTCCTTCTTGCGCAGGTCCCCTCTCTCGCGAACGTCACGCGCTTCCCTCGCTTCCCTCGCCTCCCTGGCCTCTCTGGCCTCCCTCGCCTCGCGCAAAGCCGCCTCCTCCATCGCCTTCTGTTGCTCCCATAACTGAAAGACGTAGGACCTATGATTATTGGCTCCGACGGATCGATACGAAGAGACTATTCGAATCAAATAAAACTGCCTACTGATTCGCTACCATCATCTAGTTCAGTGGGTGTTTCGGGTGTATTGTTTACTTCAAATGACAACACACACACAGCACAGCCTAATCTAAAAGAAGAGTAAGGACAGTACAAGAGGTAATTCTTTTTTATTTTATTTAACATGCGCTTATAAAAGCTTCAGCTAAGTTCAGTGAATGTAAACTGTTCGGTGTATTTCTGTCCCGTCGTGCGAATATTTCCGGCGCACTGGACGCGATGCCAAAATATCCACGAATACCGAGGCGCTGCGTTCGACATGTTACAGCCGATAAATCAGCGAGTTATCAAACGGCGTTTAATGGACGCCATAAATAGATTATAGCTCTGTTATTTCAGGCGTCATGTACCAAACTAGTCTAAATCAGTTCTGACGGCGTAAAATCCATATTATTGCATATTAAGTATAACCTGGACAAAACGACTGCGATGGGAGAATGGCAGGTCTCTATAAAGTTTCTTTTGCGTGAATGTGTTATAAAATTAGATCTTTTAATGGTTCGTACGTAGAAACATAGTGGCTTGCATGATAAGAAAGAAGATATTGTGTTTTATCTTCTGGAAGAATAAAACACCACATGTATACCACGTCATATACGTGAGTCGCCGATAGTGTAATAGATAGATATATAATAAATAACTCTCTAAAAGCGAAAGAGATACGAACAAGCTGTTTTGAATCCAAGGAATTTGAGCTCGTTACCTTTAAATGATGCCTGATCTGCTGCTCGTGCTGCTCGGCTAGCTGCTGCCGTTGCTGCTGGAAGTGCTGCAACAATATCTCTTGCTGTAACTGTTGCTGCTTCTTCAACTGGAAGGCAAAAAACGTACATAAAGTGCCCTCCGCCCACTGTACCACTTCATCCACGACATCCGCGACTAGCGAGCCAACAACAGAACACAAAAAGAGATGAGTTAATTATGTTATTTCCACTCACGAACGCTAGCATTACTTAGTTACATTACACTGAAAATTCATAATATTTAAGAGAGAGGCTCGAACACGGCTCAGTGGAACGAACACAACACAGTGCCGTGTCGAGGTGGTTATGGACAAAAACATCAACAGGCGAATTGGTATTACCTGCGCAACTTTGGTGTCTCAACCTGTCGGTTCAGAACAAGGTTTCTCTACATAAGGTGCGCAAGTAGTGAGTGCGAAGGGAGGAGGGGAAGCCGTGGTAAGGTAAATGACTCACTTGCAACAGGAAACTATTCTCTAATGTCTGTTTGGCCCTCTCCGCGATATGGTTCTTTCTGGGACTGTGACTCTGACAACGAGAGGAAACACACAATGAAACGTCTCCTATAAAAGTAGAGAGCGGCCAGAATATCTCTGCATTGATCCGAGAAGCGAGCACGAGGGCAAATAAATTTGGCATCGCGGAGGTTATTTTGGTTTGTTAAAAAGAGATTGTCGGAATGTTCCCGGAATAGCAGTGCGCGTGTTTATTAGCGGCGCAGTTGTGTGCCAGCTGCCCGCTTCCGGAGAATATCTCGAGTTATCAATTAAATTGCAACAAAAGCTTCCCAGAGGCCATATATTATGTATACGAGTGCACCCCCGCTGCACCTCGACGGATTATGGGCAGAAGACGGCAGAATGTTATTATTGTATATTTTATAGATCATTTATATAACTCTCTGGTATTTTTAAAAATACCGGGTCAAAGCGAATGTTCGCCGTCCTCCGCACGACTAACTGACCCGCCCTTTCCCTCGACACCGATGCATCACTGGAAAAGCTGGCACTTCTGCTTTTTGGGACAATTTAATTATTTAGCAAATGTATTCGTCCGATCTTCCGCTTTCTTTATAACTGGCTTTCGTTTCTACTTCCATAGTCCTTATTAAGCGCCTGGTCCTACGTTTCGTTTCTAGGCAAATTACATCAAGATTCAGAGATCGGTCTGTGGCTCTCGGGAATCTGCAGTCCATATAGATTATACCGTTTAGGGAGCAACCAGGGTGTGAAAATGCCAAGAGAGGACGGTACCTGCATAATCTGGTGGTGAAAGGAAGAGTCGGGCGGCGCTCGCGGCGGGGACGGCGAGCGGCCCGTGCCCCCGCCCCCTTCCGCACCGCCGTTATCCCGCGACATCTCTGCAAAACACAATTTATTTACATATATAAATGTATACCAATTTTGAGTAATTTGGGAATGAACCAATGATGTGACACTGTGGGATATCGTGTAAGAATACGTGTGTGCTACGCAAAAAAAAGTATTGATCGAGAACATCAAAAAGATTAACCATAATTATTAATAAGTGTTCTCTTTAATAATGGTTGGGTTATCATTGAAATAACTGGTTGTAAAAATACATCAATGTATTAATATTGTTGTAACAAGATCACGTGTGCGGTGTGCCGGCAGCCACTCTGGTGGATTGGAGAAAATACCACTTCTTTATTTTTGTATCATTATTACTGTTAAAAAGTAATTTGTTTTATTTTTAACTTAACGATGGGCACAATGATTAAATGTAAACATCCTTTATTTTGTAATAGCGTTAATCAAGTTAAGGATATAAATATCTTGCGACCGTTTTAGCTCGATCTAGATCCAGTGTTAGCCAGCTAAACGTGACCTCGATCAGAAGGGTGTCGGATGTGGGAGGGGGGGTGGGGGGAAGGGGAAGGTGTCTTCCCTCTCCCCCGCGCAGGGGTCTGGCAAATTATATTTAGAAGGTCTAAATTTAGAAAAGAGTCGGCCTGTAGTCCTGCGTCCTTCGTATGATCCGTTTCGACTATGTTGTCGATATTGAAAATGGTACTATTTATATAGCATCTATGTAACATACATACGTATAACAATATTGCAAACCCGATACCTTTCAATTTTTTAAAAAACATTTTTAAGCTTTGATTCCTAATTCCTGAACTTTAATTTTTAGAAATTCAATGAACAACCAGAGTAAAAAAGCAAAAAGTTACTATTTAGTATAAGATCCCGCTATACAACGACCTTCACCGAGATGCTTATTTAATGAAACTTATTTTATATTTAATTTAATATGTCAATAAATATAATCCATATGGGTTGCCTAGCAAATTTCAGTCCAGTATTTTAATTAATATTAAAAAAAATATATTTTTTTAAACATTTCACCGGTATGATTATTAGATAAATTCTATACCAATCGAAAGTATAAAGCCCATAGAATATGCAAACGTTAGGTTGTTTTTAATCAATTAATTATTTATGTGTATATTTTTTATGTGACACTAAAGTATATAATTATACATCTTTACTATAAAAGAAGGTTATATTGATACATATATAATACTACCCTGATTAAAAATATTGATTGAAAAAAGTTCAAAAAATTTACTACATGCAAATTATAAAAAACTTTTTTTTTTAAATATTAATTAAACATACTCTGGACTTAAATTTGCTAGACAACCCATATGGATTATATTTATTGACATATTAAATTAAATATAAAATAAGTTTCATTAAATAAGCATCTCGGTGAAGGTCGTTGTATAGCGGGATCTTAGACCAATTTGACACGTGTCGGCCCTGACAAATAATTAACTGTATTAGGAATTACGTATATTTATTTGTATGTAAATGAGGCACATTAATAATTCAAGCCGACGCGTGGCGTAATTTTGTTACCATCATTTACCGAAACAGTTCAGGTAGGTCCATTGGGTCAGCTCACAACAGCAAGTGAGACCGTGCCCAGTCTTCGACGTAATTATATGTATAGGCCGGTAATTTCCCAGCAACCACTACGACAATAAGGACTTATGAAAGGTCAAGCGAGAATAAATGGTATTATATAATTGTGGGAAACGAAGTAATTAACACCCAGGCGTAGGTGTGCCGACGGCGACCTTGTAGGTTGTTGCTTTAATATCATTCATATTTTAATTCATTCAATTAAACACTTCGCTGAAATTGGATAAATCTGAGTAGTCCCGTTAACCTCAATTGCGTTGCCCATGAGCTGCGTCAGCCCAAATAGCAAATATTCGTCTATACAGTATACACCGTTCTATCGCCACATCGTTTCACCATAAGGTGGAACTATTTCACGTGAAATCGTATCTTTTCACGCTCGCATTTAAATCAAAAGTCCAAGAAAGATTACATCAAAGAATTTGGAACCAATTAAAAATGAAAGTCGACCAGTTCCAGAAGCTTTCAGATGAATATGTACATTAAGGAGGCCGCCGAGAGCTAGTACTGAATAAAATCAAAACTATTGAATCGAATTAACAAAATATTTAAGCATTAGGATTTATTTTATTTATCTATAAGTTATCTTACAGCTACACATATCCATATTATCAAAGAAAACACTTACACAATATACAAAGCCAAAACAGGTTATATTGTTAAACAAAATATACGAAACAGATAAAGTAAGTCAATTAATAGATAAAAAGAAGAAAACTGAAATTAAACATGAAACAAACTACAACTTTATATTTTAAAGAAAGAAGAAATTGTTTTTCCTGCGAAGGAAAGTCAAAGTCTTCCCGCTTCCTCAATATTTCCTCACATCCTCTTTGGTAAGGTGGAAAATGTCTACATTTTCATTAATTATATTGTAGTTAGCTAAAACCCAATACATTGGCGAATTACGCAGATGATTCATGTTTTTAAATGAAGATCTCTATATATATTTATTTATTCTCAGGGGTTCTTTTAAGGGCGTAATAAACAAACAAGAAATTAATCTTTATCACGATTAATATAAAAATAGAAAGTACGACAAGTGAAGGACGCGGCGGCTCGAGCCTCTGCTCCGTCCTTCTCTTAGAGTAACTCGGAGCGACAGAGACGCACGAACATATCGAGAACTATAAATAGAAGGTGGGCGAGGCCTCCAGCTTTACGGTTGTGAAAACATGTTAAATTTGCGACCAATGCTCGGCTTTGTTTCAGAGAATCGAATACAACAAACTTCTATTTCCGTTGCAATGTTAATTACATCACTCTCGAGATGTCATACATAGGGGAAACACCATTGGGTGACCGCGTGACCTGTCCCAGCGGCGACGTGACACCGTTGTCGTCTAATGAGGATTATTAAACAACATTGAATGATACGAAGGAAACTATGAATTCTCTTATTCAGCTTTTAAATACCTTTGTCTGTATTAGCCATTCAAACTCCTAAAAGGTCATTTAAACTGAAGTGAAACTTATGCAATTACCACTACATCTTGGATTTTATCGTAACAAATTTAGTTTATTTATTTCCTGATAAAAATGTATCTCCATAGGATGTTACGTACATCTCTATTTATCTATGCAAAGTGACAGGTGAGTTGAATCCATGTCATGCAGATCGAGGTTGTAATGGCTACTGGGGGCCTACCATGAACTTTCTTAAAAAGATCCAGTTGAGATGCTGATGAGTTTAGGTACCTAAAGTCAATAGCATTTTTTCGTACCATGACCGCCTTTAAGCTGAAACGTATTAGCATCGCAAGACCGAATGAAAGAACGATAAATTTGTTTGAGTATGTACTTGTATGAGTTTATGTACTTTTTGAAATTTAACTGTCAAACTTGCTTCGACTGATGTTTCTATAAAAATAAATGAAATATAAAATTAAAACGTTTACTTCAAATTTTGATAGGAGCTTTCAATATTTTGGTGTTTACAAAATTTCGGTTTTATAAATATAGTTTTACAAATTGTTTAACTTATAAAATAATGGTATGGGGTAAGTATTGTTCACAAATTTGTTTATTAAAAATAAATACCTATATCGAAGTGAATTCCTGATATAAAACTCTTGCATTATATTGCACGATATTACAATCAACTTATTACTCGAAAATCATAATAAAAATTGATTCCTTCAAATTGTACAAATTCAGTTTATACGTTAACTAATTCATATACATAATATAAATAATCATATTTTCTTTACAGCTTAAACTCGCTGAATTGAGAGAATGAAATATATGAATATATGTTTATATCCAATTGGACATTGCCTGATTCAAGACAAGACAAGACATCTTTTTCTATCTTGATGGAGTCATCCTAACTAAATAAATACTGTTATTATAATACTTTCAAATGGCTTATTATTTACACATTATAAATTTGAAAAACACCTCTGTTTTTTTAAACAACAAAAAGCAGAGGAGAATAATACAATTCATGAACATAATGAGGAAAAATTTAATTGTAAATATGATGTATTGGGGAATTATGTTTTTGTTAGACATGTCTAAATAATTAATTGAATATTATTGAAAAGATTGTGCAATTATTTGTAGGTACACGAATCAAAATCGTTAATCTATAGCAAATTTTTATAAACTCGATATCTACGAAGTCGGTAGTGGCGTCTTGTTTCTCATCTCCGTCGATATTTTAATAATTTATTTATAATCACACTTTCTGAACTCAAAATACCCCAAAATATCGGATATATAAAAATTATATTTTTTTCCCCTATATTAGCCATAGTAGATACATCTTATTATTTTAACTTTATTAACAAGTTTTAATTCAAATATTGAATTTTATAGGTTCTAAACTATTATTTGGACATTTCGATACAAAAAAGTTGAACAAAAAGTAACTTTTTTAGAATCGCTTATTCTGTCATTGTTTAGTGGCAAAAATGTCAAATTTTGGTTCAGCCGAGCGATCATGGTACGAATTTTCATACAAATTGAACGAACGAAATCTGATAACCGCTAAGGTCACGTGGGAACATAAACTGTCTCGTTTTTTCGATGTCATGGTACGAATTAGCGATGCATCTCAGACTAGCAGATATTTATTATAATTAAATTTTTCCTCACTATGTTCATGAATTGTATTATTCTGCTCTGCTGCGTTTCAAAAAACATAGGTATTTTTAAATTTATAATGTGTAATTAATAAGCCATTTAAAAATATTATAATAACAGTATTTATTTAGTTAGGATGACTCCATCAAGATAGAAAAAGATGTCTTCAGGCAATGTTCAATTGGATATAAACATTTATTCATATAGTCTCTCAATTTAGCGATTTTGTCAGGTTAAGCTTTAAAGAAAATTATTATTCTAGCCTCTTTATTTCCATAATGAATAACATATTAAACAAGTATATCATATGATTAATTATTACATAATAATATGTGCATGCATTAAAAATACAATATTATTATTTATAATCTTTAAATTATATTCCAATCATAATTAATAATTTCAATGTATATAAGTTTGAAATGATAAATAAATTAATAAGAATCAAAAACAAAATTCATTTTTATAAATCATTATAAAGTATCATTAAATCATTATGGACCCCTCTACGGGTAAAGGCCTCCTCCATTTTGCTCCACATCTGTCTGTCTTTTGCTTTGGTGGTCCAGTTTTCACCAGCTTTTCAGCAGTTTTGACTTTGGTCTACCCCTTAATATTTTTGTTGGTTCTTGCCAGGTTACCCTTGGTGTCCATTTTTCCTTGTCCATGCGAGCAGTAAGACCTGCCCCATTACATTTTTCGCGTCTATTATTTTTGTTGTTTTCCTTATTTCTGTATTTCTCTTCCGATGTTGTCTTTGTATGTTTAGTAGACTCCTTTCCATCGTTCTCTGGCACACTTGTATTTTGTTTTTGGTGTGGTTATTGTAAATCCATGTCTGGAAGCCATATGTAAGACAAGGTATTAAATATGAGTCCATTATTGTTTTCTTAAGTTTTAAAATTCTGATTTAAGGGTTTCTTTATTGCTCCAGGATTTATTCCAGGTTATGTTGACTCGTCTTTTAACCTCATCTTCGTGTCTTGTCTTTGAGAAAGATACTTGTTGACCCAGGTAAACATAGCTTCAAACATATTGTAATGTACTGTTATTAACCTATATTGGAATAGTTTGGTGGTTCGTCATAACAATAATCTTTCATTTGATAGAAAAGATTTTGCATTGTAAGTGCATACATAGAGGTTTTGTAGTGGAGATGGAAGGTTGTAGTCATTATCCCCCGCGGTGACCAGCCGTATTGGGAGATGAAGAGGGGCTTTCCTGTAAAGAAAATATAATTATTTATATTATATGAATTAGTTAACGTATAAATTGAGTTTGTAAAATTTGAAGGAATTAATTTTTATTATAGTTACTTAAGATTTTAGAGTAATAAGTTGATTTGTAATATCTTTTGCAAAGTGTTTTATACCAGTAATTCACTTCGTTATAGGTATTTATTTTTAATAAACAAATTTGTGAACAATACTTACCCCATACTATTATTTTATAAGTTAAACAATTTGTAAAACTATATTTATAAAACCGAAATTTTGTAAACACCGAAATATTAAAAGCTCCTATCAAAATTTGAAGAAAATGTTTAAACATAATAAGTGTCAACTGTCATAGCACCAAAGAACTTTCCGTTTAAAATATATGAAAAGAATAGTTTTATATAAAATAAATATATATATTAAGACATAATAGCTTATTGTGATTGATGAATTATTTAAAATAATTTTATATTTTATTTATTTTTATAGAAACATCTGTCGAAGTAAGTTTGACAGTTAAATTTCTAAACGTACATAGAAACCACAAACAAAATTATCGTTATTTCATTCGGTCTTGCGATGCTAATACGTTTCAGCTTATAGGCGGTCATGGTACAAAAAAATGCTATTGACTTTAGGTACCTAAACTCATCAGCATCTCAACTGGATCGTTTTAAAAAAGTTGATGGTAGGCCCCCTGCTCTTTACTTTTAGGTTCTTCTCAAATGTTCTACGCCCTTGATTTGACACATGGCACACAAATTTTAATTTATAAGCATACGTGTACAGAAGTTACATAAATAAATAAATAATATTTAGATTTTTTGACGAAACATTTAATAACCGAGCCTCATGCTTCGACGTGAAGTTTAAAGTCATCTATAAATACGTCCATTGTGCGTAATAAAGTGAGACAAATGAATATCTGTTATATCGAGAAAAGGCAGGAGTGAAAAAGTCCAAATAGCATAATCGCGTCAATGCCTCGAGGGCGGGAGTGAGTCAGGTGTATAAATAGCATGCTATTGTTGGCTGCGTTGCACCAATCGCGAGAGTGCTCTTATAATGCCACTAATACTATTTCCAAGTTAACTTAAAACATTGTCCCGCGACAGGTTACTTATAGCTTCTATTTTCGGCACAAGTGCAGTAGACCTTTCTTTGTAAAACAGATATTAATCCAATCGAAAGCCAATTATAGAATATTCTCTATCTCATTAGCGGCACTCCGGTCTGGGAATAGATCGCTATAAACGATCGTCTAGCACAGTTCATTCATGCAACAGTTGGAAACATTACAAACAAGTTTGGCGGCGTTCAGCGATCGCGTATCATGGTATTATAAAGTGATAAAACCAACATTTGATTCTTTCTGTGATCAAAGCACGTACCGCCCGTAGCTCCGCTGCATCTGATCGATCGTCCACTATTAATGCATTACATGGACGTTTTAGGCATATAACAAACATTCCTATGGGGTATAACTTTCAAAGTTCCTATGAAATAGCTAGTTAACTTCAACTGACGTTATCCAACTGACAGCGAAGTAGTTCTGTGCTCGGGCAAGGGTTTGGTTATTTTCGAACAACAAAGACAAGTCGGTGATGTAAGCTAAATATAACGGGCCCTGTTTGTACACTCCCGGCTATTCTGGGCCAGCCCTTTGCTGCCTTATTTTAGATCGCCAGTAATCAAACCTTCTCTGAATAATGTAGCCAGCAAATAATAGCGGCGATGCAAGATAGTTGTAAACTGACATAATATGATGCCTAGGTGGTGGCCGAAAGCTGCCCATGGACACGAACAAATCTGAATAATAAACTGCGTCTTATTAAACAGGTGAAGTTACAGCATGATCTATTTATAGCCTCGACTATATCAGCACGAGGTAAATGTTCAACAAACAAGTTTAGTTTGTGTTATCTCCCGGAAGTGGTACATTTCTAAAAATAGAACAGGTTCCAATCACGACGCACCCCAACTCTTGTTTATTAACTTTATACACGGATATTAATTTAAGTAATCATAAAAGTGAAGTTCTATATGTTGGCTAAAGCGTCTAAACGGGCGACCGAGGATATTTCGTAGTGCTGTTCTGTTGCTGTCGAACAACCTTCAGGTCTAAATGTGAATTACAATTGTCAACTAAACTGTGATTGGGAGGCACTTTTACGGGAGGCAGCCGAGCGGAAGGGCGCCGACCTCACCGGAAACCTTATCAGTCGGAAAGTGCTACTCCGATTCCCTTTAGGTTGTGCTCTGCAATAATGCATATGTTAAACACAGAATCTATACGTCATTCTCTTTTATGCCCAATCATAGTAGTAAACTTGTATTTGTGGATTTCGTTAGACATGCCTTGTGACAGTCATAACACTTTATATGCTTAAATCTCTTAGAAATACCGAAGAGCAATCCAAGGTTGGCGATACCGAATTCGGTCAATTTCCCCGTTGCATTAGCCATTCTTTTATTGAGCCGCATCGGCTCTAATCGAGTACAAATTTAACTCTCACGCGAAGGTTGCGTTTCAAGACGCGGGCTATTTATAGCCATGACGATTAATATTACTCAATAAACTTGATTTTTATGTCGCCATTGTCGTGGGTTATAATAGCAGTGGAGTACAAGAGTCAATAAATGATCCGGTGACAGTTGTTCCCGTGAGTTCTACTGCGCTAAGTTTTGCCACAACTCGCTCATAAATAAATAAAATGCAATTCTATGCTTATCAAGTGATTTTGCGAAGAAAACGAATCTGGCCAATGTCCAGTGCGGAGCGAGCATCGTTCTTCGTCCACGTCTATTTATACGTGGCCTGGCGCGGGCCTCTCCCTTTATAGCGTAACCGGAATAGACTAAGGAAATATATAATATATTCAACGATAAATGATAATATGGCGGTTATTTAAATTCTCATTGATCGAACATCACACGCTACAATTTTTTAAAGCGAAAAGGATTGTTTATCGAGAAGCGTCCAGCTTTCTAGCCTTAGACAGTTACAAGGCCAGTTTTTACCGGTCTACACGAAACTATTCCGGAGCAGGGGGACAATGTCACGTTTCAATTGCTACATTAATAGGGCGATCGTCGGCACATTGAAGGTTTGATGAGTAATTTGCATAATAATCTCCACGTGGTAGCTAGAGGCATTTGGTAGAAGCCGGTTCGATCTGGCAATGGACGCGTGCTTTTCATTGGAACATAACATATTCTGTTTGCATCTTGCATAACGATTTTTAGAGAAATAGACAGGGGGAGAGGGAGTTGCTCGTTAAGCAACTGACACTCCGAAGACATAATTGTCGCATCTTGAACTGACCGCTGAACGTTGGCTAGACACCGTAAATCTATTTAACGATGCGAACGCAACTAGGCCAACGCAATACCCGCTCGTGTCTCTTATTATTTCTATATCCTGTAATCCTCAATCTGGTACTAGTAGGAGCCAGTATCAGTCATATATATGTATTGTAATGTCATGAAAAACTCTATATTTAATACTTAATTGAAAGCGACACAAACGTAATTCTGAAAAGCTTGTTTAAAATCATATAAAATAAAATATGAAGCAAAGAATAATGTTACTTTACATGTCCATTTAGTTCTGATGAGATTCAAGCTTAAAAATGGACTACGACAGAATAATAAGTCCGACTTCGTGTCGAGTTTATATTTAAGTAATAGCAATACTCTAAAATTTAATTATATATTCGCAACTTACAAGTTAATATTCTGATATATTACTGTATACTGTATACACACGCGCGCTTTCTGTATCATCAATCAATCGATCAATTTGCTTCAAAGTGATGGTTTAATACAAAATTAATTAAACATTAAATATATTTGTAATAACAATAAGACAAAACAAGAAATAAATACATTTAAAGCGATGACTCGGTGTTTCTCAAATATATTAATCATAATGGTTATTGTTCAAAACATGACCGCATTAAATATACATCACGCGTGCGCATGCGTCGTTTCATCCCCATTTTAGTTTGTATCTATACTATATGTAAGTTGTATTACAATTTGCAAAATAATGAGATTGGGATAGTTTTTGTTGTGTAGTCCTTGAAAACAGCCTTTTTTCGTCACCTCTATAATTGAGATCAACGATGCGGCGAAGGTCCTGTAATGGTTCCGCGTCCGCAAGAGATACACATTTGATCGCGATCTTTTTATACGTTGAGCATCAAAAGAATATTCGTTCGTATTGCGTTAAGTGAAACAGCCTGTCACGACATAACTGAGCCTTTATCTCACGCTTTATTTAACTCGAGTACCTATAGTCAATAATAGGCTAAAATTACGCTTTTTATTTGATATGAAAAAAGGTGCAGCTAAAAGTACGCGCTACTATAGAACTTCGGGCGCCGCATTTCGTTGCTCACACGAGCTAAAAATAGCTAATGGTAGTGGGTGGGTTTATTGGATAGAGCTGTCAAAGCGAGTATACTTCTGAGATACGGGGGAAGCAGGCCACGAGGACCGGCCTCCGGGTCGCGGCACGGCCACGGCTCCGGACCTCCGAGCTCCGTGCGCTAAATCCTACTTGCACACTACTACATGTATTCTGTAGAAGTGTGCAAGTATTTAGGAAAAGAGGAATTTTACTTTGACTAGCATTCACCCGTGGCGCGAGATGACGTTGCTGAAAATGAAAGTAAATTTTTCTTGACTAAATTAACTATTTTTTTATTTTATAAGGTCTGAGTATTATTGTGACGTTGTTTACGAATGCGGAATCTGAATTAATTATTTGAGTGAAGAAAGAATATCGGAAGCTAACAGGCCCTGGCGAACACTCTTCACTAATCAAATAAAAATAAAGTTTGCCAATGTTAGGGGGAACAGAGGAAGACCAACTTCTTCCACAGACGTCCTTCAGAATGAAGATGGGAACCTAAAATTAGGAACTAAACCTTACGGTTTATAGTTTCCTGGACCCGAACTTACCCTTGAGATTACGAACAAAAACTAGTCGAACGTAAGGAATAAAAAATGTGCACAGCATCACACAAAATATGATAATATTTAAAATTAGCTAGTTTAGGTATCCGGTTGACGTCAACGCCGACGCAGACCACGCCGGTGATTAATTTAATTCATTTGTTTACCAAATTGTCTTTTCATACTTCCGAAACACAAGACGCAGTTGAAAAGACAAACAATGATTTAGCTCGTATTGCTGCATGGTCCGATGATAAGACTTTGGTTCTTAAGTCGAAATTTCTGACAAGTCAAAAGCATTTGATAGGAAGCATATTTTAATCTCCTGAAATAGCAATAATATAGAAACGAGTACGGAGCGCAATCTTGGTGTAATTGTCTACGAAAATTTACTGTTAAGGAACATATAAATAATACTACAGCTAACTGATTTTACACCATATTCAGTATCTAAATACTGAGCGGCTGGTGTAATCAAACACTAGTCTCAGTAGAAGCCGTGTTGCGTGTATGTTTATTGACGTGGTGATGACCAAAGCCCCTTAAACCTCCACAACGAGGAGGAGTCAAACGCCTGCTTTTGAAGTAAGATTTAAGTATATAGCCAATAAGTGCTGGAATAATCTTCCTCCGCCATTATGAGAGTGAACATGTCATTGGAAAAAGAACAGCTTCTCTGTGAATTAAAGTTTTATTCACGATTTAAAAAAAAGGGTGCGTGCACTTATGTACGCGCGTAAGAAGTTATACTTCTTTGGCATTACTAAAAATAGTTTTTGATTGCATGCAAATAATTAATTACAATTAAATAATCAAAGACTGGAAAAGGAGTCATTATAGTCAGTAAAGTTCAGTTTACATTTGAAAAATTAAATAAATAAATATTTATTATTATTCTCTTTCATTAAGTGTAACATAAATTCTATTATTATTCGAATATTGTTTTTAAATTATGTGCAATGCCGTAGCATCTTCCGTGGGCAACTTCATTCTGTTAATTTCGTGTCACGGTGCGCACGCATCGTAAAATTTCACTCTCATCAATTTTTCTCACATAACGCGCCTAAAGAAGTATAACTTCAAAAATGATTGAAAGCTTCTGTCCCTGGTTAGCCTATCTTTCATCAGATTCTAGCCTAATTGAACTAATGAGTTATGTAACCAACATTACTTAAGTTACATATTTGTATTTTAGTTAATCATTAAAAGTGCAAATGTTAACAATCATCTTATACTTGAAACCTAAATGTGTTTTAGTTTTTTATACACTCATAAATTGTAACATAAAATTCTCGTTTCCGATAATGTCCAATTCGACTACACTTATATTCTTTATAGATAACATAAGCAATTCAATTTAGTTTATTGTTAATCAACCACACTATAGGGGTAGGTAGTTTAGTATTTTATGTTAGTCAAGCTCATGTGTTAAACGATTAAAACCAGTTGACACCCAGCTTCAAACAAAGAGTTTCATTTATTTGAACATTTAACAATCTGGGAATATGAAACGGATGGGGGGTACGGATAGAGTGTAAAAGTGTGCGATCCGAGAAGATGTGTATTGGCGATTCACAATAATATTATTGTCATTCTAGGAAACTCGGCTGCGGTTAATTGTAAGCCATGACTACTATTTCGAAATGATCGGTTTTGCCAATTAGACCACGACTCTTTTGAATGTTTTCGTAAAATAAACTACTGACTAGATCGACTAATGAGTGAATTAAATGAATACTTAAGGTTTAAAAGCACTACGGCCGATTGTGCGGTGACATGACATCGTGTGAGCGATAACACAGATAAGGCACACAGATGCGGCGCGTACGCACACTTGCGCCGTATACAGAAGTCAGAAATAGCTCCACCGATAGCGCAACATACCAACACACGCCCACGCGCCGCGAAAAGTCAATATAATAACAACACACATACAAAGGAAGCTATGAATAAGTTGATTCTGAAATGGAACCTTACTACCTATTGTATATAACGCGACCTGCCGCATGTCGCGTGATCGAGACTGAACTGCCCCTTCGGCTGCGGTTTCGAAGAAAGTCAGCAAACAACCGGTCCAGAAATCGGAACAACGAGATAACAGCGTTATACATTTTTGTTTAGCAAGATCTATCGGACGCACACCGGTTTCTTCTAGATCCATTTGCTGAATAAAGAATTTGGAAAGACCTCAGACTCACCTAAATTAATGACATACATCGCCCGGGAGCGCTCGAGTCGCCGGCCGTGCTCCACGGCCTGATACAGTCCGGAATCCACCTTAAGCACTATAAACTATACTATATATACTGGTACACAGAACGGACACACTGCGACTGACGCAAACATCTTTAACAACACCGCGCACTTGTATCATAACATTGGCGAGGACACTGACGCACATTCGACACGACCGTTGAGCTCGAGTCGCTGGTGGAAACTGATGGCCGAGTAGGCACTAGGCACCGGCCACCGAGCCCTGCGCCCGCAGCCCGCGCTCCGCCGCTCATTCAGTGCCGTAGCACTTAACCACACACCGCCACACCAAGTCGATATTTACGTGTCCTTTATCAATTATTCTGCTAATTCGTAGAAAATTTATAAAAATATTCTTTATAGGTCAAGGGTCTGTCGCCCGCGTTGTAAAGAAATCCGGCGCAGGCGCAGAGCGACGTCGAGTTAGCGCAGACGATGACAAACGCGACGACCTCGACTTTGAAGTTGTAGTTTAATTCGGTAACTTCCGCGACCGCCTCTCCGCCCGACTTGCGACGACTGTACGACGCTTTAGATTAGCGATTAGCGAATGCCTCTACCGACCACGTTACATGACAGACGGTGATTTATGTATATCTACCTCGCTTATCATTATCGCTTGTATTTGAGTAATAATTGAATACGATAATCTTTTCTCTTTTCTAAGGACGGTCTAACTTTCGTTAGATAAGCCATAACCCATTTCTCGATAAATGACTATACAATATAAAAGCAATGTTTTAATTCGAACCTGTAATATTAATAATCTGAGATTAGCGCGTTTGCAATCTTTGTAAACGTCTATTTAGCTTGATAATAATTGTGACGCGAGTTATAAACGTACCAAAAGATAGCTTTTACTTAAATAGCGGGTGACTCAGGTGGGAATCCCGTTCTCTTGTCTCATCATTCACTTTTCACGAATATCATTTTGTTGGAACTACGCAGTATGACTTCGTCTCTGTGCATCTTATTGTGTTATCTCCACCGAAATCACCTCGGCGACAACATTAATATTTTATCAGGAAATTGTACTTAAGGGCGATTACAAAAGAGTCATAACTCAAAAAGATTTTTCAAATTTTCTTTTTCGGTTCGTACACCACAATCTCCTGAAAACTGCTGAAAAAAATTCGCAGTTTTTTACGGGTCGATTAAGTTGAGCCACCGACACACAGGTATATATCGATCATAAATAATTTGCAAAATTTGGGTTACGTAAGATACTTAAGCCAAACTGGCAACTTTAGTAGAAACGACAAACATAGTACATATAATTTTTACTAGTATTATTTATTACACACTTCGTTGCTTTTCTATTACGCTTCTGTGATTAAAGAAAGGAAATAATAACTTCTTATAGTCTTGGGCGAAAAATGAGACGCGGGCGCCATCCTGTGCCCCACAGCCCTGAGCCCACTTACCTTTTGACCTCTCAGTCGATTCGGCGCCGTGACGTTAACTGGTTATGTGATACGTCCATGCGCAGGTGCCGATGCTTTACGCGCCGTATTAATCGTCGATTCATTTGGGATTTAATGCAAGTGGAGGCATTTAGAAACTCTTTGTCCTCTTTGTCGAAAATAAATGTGATATTTTAATGTTAAACAGAAATGTGGAAACTTTCACCGATGCAGCACTAAGGGTACAATTCGACCAAACTTCAATTTATACACGAGTAACTATACCAGGAATAATCTATTCCATGATTTTAATCTCGAGTAAATCCATAGTCGTTTCTCCACGTAATCGATAGTATAATTGCGCTAGGAATAACAATACGCGAATAGCAAAGAGAATGGTGAACGAAAATAAAACTCGGCAAATAAATGTTGTTCTACAACGGGAAAGTGTAAGAGTCAAAGTCAATCATGTCAACTCGATTTTGCCGTATTATAGTGTGAAAAAGTAGCTTTTAGGCAGGTGTCAAACGACAACAAAAAGTTTTTATTTGTTGTTTGTTTGAGGCTGTCGTATAAAAAGGAACTTCTGTTGAGCATCAGTTGAATTTCATTATAATATTATAGAAAATAAAAAAATTAAAAATAAATAAATAAATAATAAATTGTTTAAACGTTTCATTACACGATGCCAGACTATTAATTTAGTGCTTTGCGTTGACTTGAAATTAAAACACAGAATACATATTTGTGAAATGACAGAAATCAGATGATTGGACTGATTGACGCCATTAAATTATTCTAGGAATAGCTGTTATTCCGTGCGAAACGACGGTATAGTAATAATCCCCGAATAGGCCCACTATTCTTAGAATTTGTAGATGGTAAAACGTAAAATTGATTTACTCTCGATTAACTGACGATTTATTCTAAGATTAAGATTTACTCTTGTTTGGTCGAATCCACCCTAAGTTTAATAATTATTTTATTTGCTCCAAGAGTACCTATTGTACTATTTTGAATACTTTTTTAGTGAAATGATCTAATAATGGAGCAACGTTTCATAAAAATCTGTAGTAATTTAAGGTTTAACAAAAGCAATAAAATAAAAATAAATCAATGGCGCTACAACCTTTTTAGGTCTGGGCCTCAGATTTCTGTATCTGTTTCATGATCATTTGGTAATCTAATAGGCAAGTAGGAGATCAGCCTTCTGTGCCTGACGCACGCCGTTGACTTTTTGGGTCTAACGCGGGCCATAGACGGTTTGCTCAGGAACTGCCCGAGCGGTCCGTGTATTGCGAATATGAATTTAGTATGGAAACTGCAGATCGCCGTGCGGCGACCGCTTAGAGCAGTCGGTATCGGCTGCAATATGCGGTCCGTCTATGGCCCGCTTAAGGCAAGCCGGTGTCCTCACGATGTTTTCCTTCACCGTTCGAGCGAATGTTTAATGCGCACATAGAAAGAAAGTCCATTGGTGCACAGCCGGGAGATCGAACCTACGACCTCAGGAATGAGAGGCGCTCGCTGAAGCCACTAGGCCAACACTGCCTTAACAAAAGCAATAGGACCACCAATATTTACGTGTTCTACGATAGCCTTTATTTCATGTTGCAGACAGTTTCAATCCCAAGGCGCGAGACTACGCCGCGTAATTTGCACGTTATTTATTACAATACGATTTATAAAAAGAATGATTAATTAATTATTAAGATACGGTAATACCGTAACCTCTTCTTTGGATTTGCTATGACTTAAACATTTGAACTTAGCTATAATATTTATGTCCCGGTGATAGGCTATTCTTTTCTCACCGATATGCGTGAATGAATTTGCATTGCGTAAAATTTAATTGTTGACATAATCCGAATGTTTATCACTCCATTTACGTAGTGCCTCATCGAATTAATAAGGGCATAAAAACCGTTAAAAGGAATATAAAGAAAGCCTTTCTAAAAACCAAATATTTTTGGGACGAGGGCCCAAACAGAAACGACATAATTTTTTAAGCGGTTCGGAAACTTCATTGCTTTCCTATCGATATTCTAAGGAGTAAAGAAGAAAAGTAGTAAAAGTGATTGTCCAAGTTAAGCTATCCTCTAGTGTAAGCTTTACGGTAGGTATGCTTTATTTTTACCATAAAGAGGCCGAACCGAATCACAGGAACAGGTCAGTTTCAGACAGTTTCAATAATATATTTTGTAGCAGGGAAGTTGCGGTTGCTGTATCTTCATCATAAAGGATAGCTTGCTCTGAATGAGGAATAACTTTACCTTTGGCAGTGACAGTCCTCGGTTCGATCGACATATTTGGAGAGCGCTCGGACAACTTCACTTCCACGAAATGTATTAACCGTACATTTTTATAGAAAAAAAATAGAGTCGCTACGACTAATTTGACGATGCGAAACAAGTGGACCGACCGTCGCACTCGTACAGTCGCGAATGGACTGTGACCGCCCGCCGCGCCTCCCAGGGAGGAAACACAGCCTCCGCTCGTAATTATGTAAGGGAGGTTGCTGCTACTATTTTTAGACTTGGAGTTTAACACCGAATTCTTACAGTAAAGAGGCTATATTAAATAAGTTTGGCAGATATGGAGCTTAACAAACGAAACTAAGTCAAGTGAGAGCCGAGATCGCTGGCCGTTCGGAGTGCCTGCGGCCCTTGCCCCTCAGGAACGGGGAGAAGGAGACGCGACTGCGTGGGCGTGTGTTGACAAACTCTGTTGCTATGTCTATTTAAGGATACAGCCACGCCTTGTATGAAGGCCGGAGCGGCTAGGCCCTGAAGAAGGGTGGGGGCACAGAGGGGGGAAAGGAAGAATCCCGATAGGTGGCCTTGACCTCCGTTCCTAAACAACCACGCTCACAACAACGGCACCGCCTGCCTAATACTCTGCTGGAACTGTATACACACCTGTTCCGTAAGAAATAAACTTTATAAAGAAGAGAACAGAAAGAGTTAACTCAATTAAAAAAATATCCTTCTGATTTTATCAACATCAGGCCTATGGGATTAGTTAAGTATTCAGCAGAAGCCGATAATGAATTTCTATTTTTCTCAAAATAAATGACGCTAGCACAGTATTTACATCGATAAGCAATATCAGCCACGTGTACGGCATGCGGCGTCGTCGAGGGCGGGCGGAGGGCCGCCGGAGGGCGGGCGGACGCGAGCGCACTGGGGCTGCTGCTATTTATAAGTAATCAATAACGCCGCGCGACCGTGGCCTTGCCGACATCGATCAGCCGCGAGCCGAGCCCCCCGGCCCACTCCTTGTCTTACGACTCACTTTTTGCTGGATCTCGTCTCTCTACCAACGGACTGTTCTATACCGAGGGTTTTTCATAGAGTCCGAAGCTGTGGCATCGATTACAAGAATATAGTCCCTCAAGTAGTTTATATTTCCAGTAACCACAAACTTTAACAGGGCTTAGCGTTCGTAAGAACACAATTCAACAAAACTATCCGTTGTTTCTCAAATAAGTTGTTCCGTTTCAAAGTCACCTCACACAACATTATAATAACAATACATGAGACGATTAAAAAGATAAATACATATACATATATTAAATATTCACAATAGCTAAGAAAAACAAAAAAAGGGAAAACTATCATTGTCTTCCCTGTGTGTAATCGGAGGTACATATTTACGACAAATACACAAAAAACTATTTTCCTTATACAATGAATACTTGTTCTAAATATCAATCAATGTATATGTCACCGTATCTATCATAACGTAAATTTCTTAATAAGTAGTATTAAACCAAAAAGAACAATAATACTTTTGTAGGGCATGTTAAATGTTAATAAACTTTTCATGCACTTGATTTTCAATGAATATCCAAACAACTATGCGTTTCATTTGTCAAATCACGTTTATTTTTATTTTATTTTATTAAAATATAAATAATTATATCTCCTACTGCAAGTCTCAATCTTCGTCGTTTTAATTTTTATTTAAAACGAGCATACGAGCATTTTAAATTATAGATTGCACGAATAGCCCTCTTCTGCAGGATGAAAATAGTTTCGACATCAGCAGCATGACCCTATAATAATAAGCCATAAGTCATTAAGCTATAAAAGTAACTAAAATAAACAAGTCTAGCTGTATCGCCATCAGTTAGTGAGCGAATTTTTTTAACCGCGTAGGCTGCAGAACTAAGTCTCTTCGCCAATCCGTTAATATGAGGGGACCACTGAAGTTTTGAATCCATGGTGATTCCGAGAAATACAGTTGTATCATCCAGATTCAATTCCTCACCGTTTATATATTTTCACCGTTTATATACATTCACCGTTTTATTGGTCTAGTATCCATATCCCTTGCATTTTTTGCACAAAATTTAATGCAATTTGTCTTTTTTGCATTAATTATAAGGTTATTCATACTAAACCAATGGACAATCGAAGACAGAGCATTGTTCACATCGTCAATTTTTTTTATTTGTCGTTTGATTTTAAAAATCAAGGACGTGTCATCAGCAAACAAAACTATCTAATAAATCACGCGTCCGCACCGGCCCAGGACGAATCGGAGACTTATAGTTTGACTTACGAGTGTATCGATGTTCTTTTAATTGTTAAAAAATCTAAAAAACAATAATGGTTGAAAGTCATGGTTGTTCATATTATTACTACACACTATATATGTCGAGTCATATTTAGTGTGTAGTAACAAGAATCATGTCGAGTTGATGATTCATAAGCGCTACGCTTTACCACAACGCTATTATGACGATTTACATAAAACCATTAAATGCATGAAAACATGTTCCCGGTAAGTTCCCTTTCGATTGTATTAAATTTAAAATTCATCATCATATAAATCTTTCGATGAAAAAAGAATATCGGACATAGCTAACTAGAGACCCATATTAAAAGTAAGCCTCTACAAACTGAGTGCTGCATGATTACAATGTCGAATTGTTAAAAGGCTGGTAACACACTCGCGGGCCCTCTGGCATGAGTGTCCAGCGGCGGTATCACTTAACATCAGGTGAGCGTCCTGCTTGTTTGCCCCCTGTTCCATAAAATTATAAACCATTAGAACAAGCAGGCTTCATGAAAGGTTTCTTAACTATAGACCACATGCCCATTGTAGAACAAAATAGAAAAGAGAATTTTGGTTATTGTTATTATATTATATTTATTTATATTATACTAGTGGACCCCACAGACGTTGTCCTGCATGATATTTAAAGCGATTAGGATATTAAGCAAAGTATGAAAGTACCGACTGCAGTGCCATCTGCCGGGCTGATTTGTGAATCTAAACCATTCCCAGATCCCCTTGAACACACACAAAAAATTTCATCAAAATCGGTCCAGTCGTTTGAGAGGAGTTCAGTCACATACACACGCACAGAAGAAATATATATATTAAGATGTATCTAATGTTGGCATTATCTTGCATTAAAAGAAAATCTGGTCCCATACCATATGCTGCGGGCCAAACATGATCTTCGAGCACATTTTCAATGTAAGTTTGAGCACACAAGCGCCCGGGAACAACGACGAGATCTGTGTGCTCGTCCAAACTAACTCCGCCCCAAACCATCACAGAGCCACATCCAAATTTGTCATATTCCTGGACTGCTGCTGCACTGTATCGCTCGCCTGGGCGTCTGTAAACACGGAGACGACCATCGCAACGTGTTAGACGGAATCGTGATTCGTCAGTAAAAAGCACTGGACTCTAATGTCGAAGTTGCCAATTAGCGTGATTTTGCGCGAACTGTCGGCGAGCTTGTCTATGTTGAATTGTTAGACGCACAGCCCGAATTGGTCGGCGTGATCTCAAATTGGCTTCCAACAACCTATTTCTAACCGTCTGGCCGGAAATTTCTACACCAGTAGCCGTCCTTAGTGTATTTTGTAGATCTCTTGCAGTTGTGGTGCGGTTACGTAAAGCACAGTTGACGATGTAGCGATCTTGCAAACGTGTAGTTTTTCTCTTTCGACCTTGACCACGCCTTCGTGAGTATTCTCCCGTCTCACGGTATCGCTTCCAAAGTCTGTAGATAACAGAAGGGGCTACTCCTAGATCATTTCCTACATAACGCATAGTTCGACCCTCTTCAAGCAAAGCGATAGCTCGGGAGACATGCAATTCAGTCAGATCTGGCATTATGACCTAAACTCACTCGCTTCAATGAATAACAATACTCAAAAGGCTCACTTCAATTTCTATTAATACTCAAAAGATTGAAAAAAACTACTTAAAATGTGTTTTCTGTGATTAGAAAGTAATGAAAATTCAAAGACGTCACTTTTTTTTTTCGTCTACAATGCACATTTAAATTTTTTTTTTAATAAAAAAAATACAAATTGAATTTTTTATTAATTGTAGTAATTAACAAATTAACAAGGTAAAATATTTTTTTACCTTGTTAATTTGTACGCTATTGCGTAGAAGTTAATTTAAATCCCAGATTGACAGTTTTCATGTGTAATACGTGTTTATTTTGGATCAACGACCGTTATTGCGAGTTGCTTAAAATATATAAAGTATAAAGAAACGTACATTACTGTGAAGAGCATTTATTGCAGTGCAATTTTTACTGAGACATTTATAAAGAGAGCATTTATTGTTGTGCAATTACGGAAATATATTTAATAAAAATGAATGTTTGCAAAGGTTGCAAGAAGTCGCTTTTAGCAATCGAAAGCATGCGCTGTTGTTTGTGCGTTCATCTATTTCACTATTCTTGTGTAAATATTAATACAAGCAACTTCAAGAAACTTTCTAAGGACGCTAAAACTTCCTGGAAATGCCCAGCTTGTAAAGTTGCTACAAAAAAATAGCTGATAACGAGACGCCCACTCGCGGGCCCAAGCAGACCGGTTATGATGAAGAACGTCGCAACTCACCGGTGGCGCAGGATGAGAGAGTATTTATTAATAAAAGCGAGCTTCGAGCAATCCTTATTGCAGAAATGCCTACAATTTTGCGCGAAATTGTGTCGTCTGAAATATCACCGCTAAAGGAAGAAATGGCGTCTCTCAAGGAAGCTGTGCAATTCGCAACAACAAGATATGAGGAATTGAAATCTTTGGTTGAAAAGCGTGACTCAGAGGTAAAAAAATTGTTAGGGATGAATTCTTCACTCGAGGGAAAAGTGAGTGACTTGTTAGTTAGGCTGTCTAACCTAGAACAACACTCAAGGGAAGCAAACGTTGAGATTCACGGTCTACCTGAATTCAAAAATGAAAATCTGGTCAAAACGGTTGAAAGAATTAGTGAAGTAGTCTCCGGTAACATTGATGACAGCGATATATTGTCATGCTTTAGAGTGGCAAAGAAAAACCCTAATAATGGACGGCCAAGGTCAGTGGTGGTTAAACTACGTAGTAGTCGTTGCCGTGACACTTTATTGGCAGCCACCTTCAGTTTCAACAAAAATAATCCAAATGGAAAATTAAATACCAGTCTGATTGGGATTGGAGGGAATTCTGCTCCTGTATATGTCTCTGAACATCTGAGTCCTGAGAGGAAAAGTCTTCAGGCTGCTACCAGATTAAAGTGCAGAGAATTGGGCATCAAGTTCACATGGGTCAGAAACGAAAACATCTATATCCGTAAGGGTGAGGGTGAACCAGCCAAACGTATCATCTCGGTGGAACACCTAAACAACCTTCGGTTATGATAAATCGTCAATCATACCAGTCACATCGGTCTCTAAGGTTTCCTCTCTTAATATCTACTATCAAAATGTGCGTGGCTTGAGAACAAAAACAAACGATCTTTATGCCAGCTGCCTAAATGAGGACTATGACGCTATTGTGTTTACAGAGACCTGGTTGCTGCCTGAAATTGGTAACGGAGAACTATTTGACTCCAGATACACTGTATATCGCAAAGATCGAAATTCTACTACTAAGTTAAGAGGCGGCGGAGTCCTCATAGCAATTAAAAAAAGTATTGCTAGTAAACGTTTGATGCAGCTAGAATCTGACCATGAAGACTTATGGATATCCATGACCTTGCAGAAGAGTGGTCGACGACAGAATTTAGGTCTATGTGTGGTGTACCTTCCGTCTCCGGTAGACAAGAGGGAGGCGCAGTGCTTTTTTGGTAGGGCGAGTGATGCCATTGCCTCACTCGATGATGTTCTGATTTTGGGGGACCTGAATGTAAGTGGTAACATAGATGACATGGTTGCAGCATTTTATAACAAAATTAATGGGATCATTACAGCTCATTTTCCTCGAACCAAAATCTTAAAATCTAATTATCCGCCGTGGTTTGATAAAGCTACCATTAGACTGCTTAAAGAGAAAAATAAGCTTCGGAAAAAATTTAGAAAATTTGGTAACCCACGTGATGAGTATCAGCAATAAATACAAAGCATATAATAAAACACTATTTTGACCGGATTGAAGTTATGTATTATTATAAATTTACAACTATTTAACATAATTTTAAATAGTTGTAAAGCACGCGAAACGTCGGATAAATTTAAAATTATGTTAAATAGTTGTAAATTTATAATAATACATAACTTCAATCCGGTCAAAATAGTGTTTTATTAAATGAATAAAAGTTATGTTAATCAAAGACAATACTATGTACAAAGCATATATTAGTTATGTTGAAAACAATATATCCAAAAATGTAAAACATTTTTGGAACTTCATTAAACACAAAAGGAAAGACTCATATACAATACCACAAGAAATGTATCGAGGTGGTGAAAAAGCCACACAAATTAGCGAAATAGCTAATTTATATTACTTTAAATCAGTTTTCAGTAACAATGATATTAGTATAATAAGTGAATCTCAATATCCCACAATGTGTAATGTCTTACCGTTATGCAATGTTAGATTTACTGAAAAAGAAATTGAAAACAAAATTAAGACTTTAGATATTTGTAAAGGGTGTGGTCCAGATGGCATTCCCCCAGTGTTTATTAAAAGTTGTTTTTCTTCTTTAACGATACCATTAAACTTAATTTTCAATAAATCACTAGAACTAGGCACGTTTCCGACAATGTGGAAGAAAGCTAGAATCATACCGATATTTAAAAAGGGTGAGACAAATATTGTTACGAACTACAGACCAATTTCTATTTTAAATACATTTTCTAAGATTTTTGAATCGCTTCTATGCCCAATACTCAAATCACACAGTAAAGTTTTTGTAGATACTGCTCAGCATGGTTTCTGTGCCAAAAGATCTACTGATACTAATCTCTTTGAGTATGTAAATTTTTTGGCAAATGCAATTGATGAGAGAAAACAAATTGACTGTATTTACACAGATTTTTCTAGTGCCTTCGACAAAGTTAGTCATAGTGTTTTATTGAAAAAGTTGGATTACTTATATGGTATTAGAGGGGGGTTATTAAAATGGTTTGCGTCATATTTGACAGATAGAACTCAGTTTGTGGCAGTTGGTGGTATAGAATCGCAATCGTACATTTCCACATCAGGTGTTCCACAAGGTTCTCATCTTGGTCCTGTCCTATTTACTCTTTTTGTAAATGATATTGGTTCGTTTGTTAAATATAGTAATTTTTCTTTGTATGCGGATGATATGAAATTTTTTAAAGTAATTAATAGCGCTCAAGATGTGGAGTTATTGCAAAGTGACGTAGTGGGTATACAGAGGTGGTGCGATCATAACAAAATGGTTCTAAATGCCAAAAAATGTTCGCAAATTACTTTCTCTAAAAAGAAACTACCAGTCCCCTCTAAATACACTATCGACGGAGTACTACTACTGCAGGTCAATGAAATTAGGGATTTAGGAGTAATACTAGATAGTAATTTATCGTTCATACCACATTACAATGCAATAGTCAATAAAGCTTCTAGAATGTTAGGTTTCATAAGGCGGTCGACTAAGTGTTTTAAGAATGTGAAGCCTAAAATCATACTTTACAATTCTCTGGTCCGTAGCATTTTGGAATATGGTAGTGTTGTTTGGAACCCTCAATATTCTGTCCATGTTGACAGAATCGAACGAATTAACCGCCATTTCTCCAAACATCTATGCCGATTAAATAATGACATTAGCTATAAATGCGAGTATGAAAAAAGACTAGCTTTCTTTCACTTACAATCACTCCGCGATAGACGCCGCCTTATCGACATTATATTTGTTTTCAAAATTTAAAATAACTTGGTAGATTTACCTAATGTTTTAAGTCAAGTTAACTTCCTCTTAAAGAGGAACACAAGAAAAACTTCAATCCTTTTTTACGTTCGGGCAGTGAGGACCAACGTCGGTTGTAATGCTCCTCTACACAGATCTCTATCGACATTAAACGACGCTCTGAGTACATGCCAAGCAGATCCATTTAGTGACAGTCTCCATGTCTTCAGGCGTAAGATGCTGCAGCCAATGTTGATCCGTGACCAATAGTGATAATTGCAAAGTTGAAAATTATTGTTTTTTATTTATATGTATTTGTAAATTGCATGTTTGTATTTTTTTTTTTAATCTAGTTTGTTTTTTACTTTTGCACACTTGTTATTGATGCACATGCATGTATCTTGTTTTCTATGTTATGTGTTCTCTGTAAGTGTTTGTATGTGTTTCGTTAGTGTGCCTTTTGAAATACAATAAAATAAAATAAAATCACGTTTCTATCAAATCCGTCACTCTACCAACTGATTAATTTGAAATTTAAAACACATGAATTTTTTTTAGTGTACCCGTAATATTTAGTCAATGTAGTATCCAAATATGATAAAAAGTGGATTTTGTTGTTTTTTTCAAATCCGACATCGTTCTACGATCATGACATATTTATCTAGGCAAACAGACTCATTTAAACATGCTTAGTAAAGTAAGCAATAAAAGTATTCACACATGTGGTCATATTGTATATTTAAGAGGCATTGTACATTCCAGTGTCTGGCGCTACCCAACTGTCCTCTATAGCAAAAAAAAAACACAAGGCACTATAACTGATTGACTGACTTTGTTGATTGAGATTCCCAAAGTTCCAATAACGAAATGTTATCATAGGAAGTTGAAAATATGAATGCAACCTACACTTTAATAGCCACAATGCCGTTGAACCTCTTATCGGTATATATCACATTAATCAGTAAGCCAAGAATGTTGTAATATAGAAATTCAAAGTTACCTGATGACATTTGTGAGGGACTAGGATCATCTGCCATTGATGGAAATACTTCTGAAAAGATAATGTACTCTAAGTAATAATTCATCCTAGCACATTAGGTTAGTATCAAATTATGTTTTAATTAAATTGTTTTTGTATGTTTGTTAAGTGCTAAAAATTCAAAATCATTTTAGGTTTTTCTGAGATTTTACTTACTGAGCTTGCCTAATAATAAGCTCAGCAATTACAATGATACTCTATTGTCATTAGCATCACACCTCCCCTAAGTAATACCCACAATATGTCAATTATCATTATAACACAAGATATTTTGTTAACTTATTCAGCACCTACTCATTCTAGGTAGGTCTGATAATCTGAGTCTTAGAGAGAGAATCTTAGTCTTATGTAGCGTAAATGTTAATAAATTAATCATTCTCAATTACAAAAGGCACTTCTAGATTAAGAGATACCTTTTAATCTATTTACCACAAGGCATGATTATTCATGCCACATATTAATATCGTAGCAGAGGTTAGGTATGAATGTTACAAGGATAAAACTTGTTAAATAACAGTCAAACTTCTAGTAGCATTTCAATTTTTCTGTCATAATTCGTATGTATGTATTCTTGATATAAAATATCTGCTACACGATAATTGACCAATACTATCCAAACAGTACGAAGGTCATTCATTGTTTTTGTCAGTTTATCCATTCTTAGTAGGTCAATTAGACGCAATGGTATGCCTGGCGCCAAGTGTTCGATGAGGTTGTATAAATAATAGTTATAAATTACTTCTTCATAATAGTAATTACTTAAAAATTCTCGAAACTAACCCGTTGCAACACAGCTGGAATCTGCTCAAAGTCCCTCGAAATATGTAAACAATTAACACTATCACTTTAACACCAACACCAATTAGTATTTTTTTTTAGTTGTAATTAAAATATTTGTAAGACACGGTGAGTCGATAAGCTATTAAAATTATATTTAACACGAATTGTAAAAATAATTATTATAATTTTTTCATGATTTAGTTGTTTTCTCTGAGCTTTTACTCTTTACCTTTTATAATTGACAGATTATGTATGTCAAAGTGACTGTGACAGTTGCAAAAGCACTGATTTTGACAGTGCTGCAATCCATTCTAAATAAAGTGAAGTGAATTATGTGCGTTTTCCAATTACAGAGCATTTTTCGACTCAGTGCCGCACAATGCCGCATAATGCTGAAGCTTAATTGGAAGTTGGAACGTGAATTAGTTTTCAAATGCATCAGCAGAGTGCGCTAAGTCAGTGTTGACAAAAAAATGGTCTGAATAGAGTTAGCAACCTCATTAATGTATAAATAATGTGGTAAACAATAATAATTGGTTGAAAACTTTTTACGCTTAATTTAATAATCAAATTATTTCATTAAATTTTTTTTACTGAAATAAGAGAAAACCTTTAAAGAATATAAGGTTTTAACAAGCTAAATTAACAGTAAAATATTTAGTTTCATGTAAGAAGTTTACATCATTTACGTTTTGAGTAATATTTTTTAATGATTTCTAAAAAAATATATACTTTTTCAAAACCATTGCAATTTTTTCTAAAGTATAATCCTGTAAATTTGTTTACAGATCCGAATTTTAAAATAAAATTGTATTCATATTTTAAATGTGGAATATAAAAAAAGTAACTATTTATACCTTCATCCATACTAATATTTATTTTTTTAGCAGTTTGAAATAACTTTAATTATTTTCAAAATCTACGACGAAACGAAAGCCTTACAAATTTTTCAACAATAAATAATATTAATTACTAACGAAAATTTCGATAAATGCCAACTTAAAGAAAAATACTGGTCAATTTTCTGTCACTGTGTTGGTATTGTTTGCGAGAGCATTCGTTTTGAGAGTGCTCAATTGTGCGAAGCGTTGCTGTAGTTGGAACACTCAACGTTGAGCATTATGCCGCAAAATGCGCTCTAGTGCTGTAATTGGAAAACGCACTATGACACCATATTTATGGCATAAATTAAACACGTTTGCCAGTTGCCACTTATCAGTCAGTGAGAATATCTGTCGTAGACGTAAATGTTAAATTATATTAGATATCTGTGCAGCACAGAAATATGTGCTTTGTCTACTTGTCTCTAAATCAAAAAATTATTTGTATACCTGTGCAGTGTGCATTGTGATCAAAAATCAAATTATCAACCTAGTTCTTTGTTATTTTTAATTTTAATACTTGTGTTTTGTTGAGACCAATTTTTTTAAATAATTAATACTTAAAATATATATATAAGGTAATAAAATCGATCGAATCAACGATGTTCACGGCATTGTTTGGTAAGAGAAGATCTTCCCCAGTAGAAGATAATCCACCCATTCCCGGACCAAAACCTGACGACGGTTTCGTTGTGGTAGATCCTGCTGTTACTGGAGGGTTATATCCCAACATCGGTGGATCGACGTATCCTCAAAGACGAGCACCTCCAGTCCCAGTGCCTCCACACAAACAGAGTATATGTGACCCGACATTCCACTATTTGCAAGGAGTGCCGTTTTCATTAGCTCGTGAACTGCAATTGTCTGCTAATCAGGATTCATTTGCCATGGAGATGGGAGATCTTTTGGCTTTCTTATCCCAAAAAGTAAACATAGACTCATACAGTTACAATTTTACTGTTGAAAAAAGTGTCTTGAAAGAGTGTTAAGTCACACTAAATAATTATATTCTCAATATATTTCAGATGTATTGTTTTGCTTTCTAAAACTCAATTACATTGGATAATACTAAATTTTATAAGAGTTTGTCCACATTTGCAAATTCATTCCAAGTTTATAAATGGGCAAAAACTGATCTATTTTTACAGACAGTCACTTTTTGATATTAGTATCTATGGAATTAATAAATAAGGTTGTAAGCTGCTGAACTGTCAGCTTTATTTAATAGCTAAGATAAGTTTATTAACAATGGTTATGGTTGTTTTGCTCTAAATTTGCCTCATACTTGTGATGTCAATAAAAGCATAAAGGATTACCCTTATATCCTTATTTAACTTATGAGTGTGCCTCTTAACCTTGGACTTGTGCATTTGAATCACTACTCACTCATACAGTAAAGGAACATTCTGAGAAAAGCTGTATGCTTTGGACCCAATACTTTTTTTGTTGTGGATCAGGCACCCAACAACAATTAATGATCACAAAACAGATACAGAAATTTGAGACCCAGACCTAACAGGTTGTATGGCACTGGTTTTTTTTTTATAAATAGAAGAAAAAATATATAATTTATTATAAATGCTATTTAATTTATTTCTGATGGGTATATAAAATCCACAATTTTAGTACAAAACATTCAATTGTAGTTATTGGTTATTTGTGTGTGGAATTTAATAATTTATCACCTATTACAAAAATATTTTCTATTGCTAACAACTGAAATAGTTCAGATTGCAAGAATTAGAAGATAAGGTAAGTTTATGTTTAGTTAAAAAAAACAAACAAAAAAAATATGTTTAATAAACAAATTATAGAAATAAAATAATTTTTATTCACAGAAAGACATTATGACTTTAAAATTAAGCATTAATTTTGTGCTAAAATTCTAAACCATTTCTTGGAAAATAGTGGGTTGTTGGTTATTGTTATCTATTTTCTAAATCTAATCAGGTATGATAAATATTAGGGCTCATTGTCAGCTACAATTATACACCAGCAAATGACAAAATCTCTGTGTTAAGTTCTTTTTATATTAAACATTAAAAATGTAAACCTAATATTTTTCAGTCTTTCCTTTTGTTACATACAGAAAAGGTTTCAATATATTATTATACAGATTATAATATTGCCTGCTTGTGGATAACATAACAAAGAACATTTCCATTTTATATATAAACTTTTTTATCAACCATTTTGGTGTGGGTTTATTTATCATATATAAAATTTTACAAATAAAAACAAGATTTTGCTATACTGTTGTATCTATAAATGAAACCATTTTTATCTTTTTTATTTTGTTGTTATTGAAGTATGTTACAGGGAATGCTGTTTTGTTAAAAAGTATGTTTTTCCAACTATTTTTAAGAGATTTGGTCATTCATCTCTAGGTTCTTCTGTAAGAATAGTTTTAGTGTCCTTATAGCACAAACTTTTTGCAAATTAAATAAGCTTTAATAAGCCTTAAAGGATAACGGCAGGTGGCCTTTTTAGTGTTGTATCAGCATTCTTGGGTAAATACCTATCTATGTCAAGCTGTTCAATAAATTCATATTCTAATAATATAGTTAAGATAAATAGATATAGGGAAAGACAAGCACTTACCTGTAAAGTAATGGTTAACATATAATTGAATGTAAATGGAACTTTTATTTCAATTTGTGAATTTAGCTATTTATTACTATTTATTTGATATTGCCAGTGTCAATACATTAAGAAGTGGTCTATATGATTGCAGCCAAGCCACAAATAAAGGAGGCTATTAAACAGAATGGTAGCCATGTCTTTAAGAGTGCTGCAAAACTGGAAATAAAAACTAAAATTAATTTTAAAGTTTAATATTTTTTTGGTATATTACAATATTTTAATTAGTATATTACATATATGTCTATATACCTTGTAATAAGTATGTACATGCAATTTGAATCTAAAAGGTAGAATAGGATTTGTTAGCCAATGATTGTGTCACTTACCTTACATATTTAGAATATGGTATCATGTAGAATGCTAGTTTTACCATATTCCAATTCTTGCAACCTCCATAATTCATTGTATTTAATGCTGTTGCTACATGAGAATGGCAATTATCATAGAATATTATGTGCTAAAAAAAGATACAAAGTTAAATTGCAATGTCAATGAATCTTATATATATTACATGAGTAGGCAACGCATTACTTTAAATAATAATATAACTAATTAACTACTTGAAATAGATTTACTAATTTATTTGTAAAGATATATATAAATTCTATATACCATTCTCTTTTTATAAATCTCTGAAGCTTCAATTACTCCTGCATCCCAGCCTGCGGAACCATTAGAAGCTTTTTGTGGAGATAGTTGCCAATATTTGGTTGGGTTTCCAAAGGCCATTAAATCTTCTGATACAAAATAAGGACCAGCAAAGTCTCGTATGATTCCATTAGACATACAGATACCCATATGGCCTAAAAATGGGAATAGCCACCTGAAAATATTTAACTTATAAAATCTGCAAGTGTTGCTGCTGTCATATATACATGGGATTCATAGGACCATTGAGCTATTTAGGATACTCTTGTAACATGTAAATGTGACCTATTTCATAGTCAGGATGTAGGGTTTGTGTATAAGCATTTCACTCTTACCTACCCACCCTTACCCTATTGAGCAAGGCTGGAATGTTGATAGAAACTGTGTAAGATAGTTGGAGTATTATTCACAAACGATAATATTCATATATAGATTGAACAAACAATTTACATCTTTCATAGCTTAGTAAGTTCACACTGGTTTGTAGTATAGAAAAATATAGGATGACTTACGTTAGTACTGGTATAGGGGTCCAAACTATGCAATAAGGGTAACGGGCTCGAGAATGATCAATAGTGTCCATTAGAACGGTTTGGTCGCGGTCTCTTAACTCTATTGGAACGCCAGGACTAAGATCACCAAACATATCTTTCATGCTAAATAAGAGCCATTGCTATCTGGGGACTGGGGCATTGAACCGATATCTGACCAATGACTTTTTACTGCTTTGCATGAAAAACAGGCCGCATAAGAAGATATTCTCTTCGAGCTTTGCTAGAAATTTGAATGGCAATATTTATTAAAAATTTGAATAGTCAATAAACGAAACGCAAGACAAAATGTATTCTTAATCATAGATTGATTAAATATAGTATATTCTAGTCTACGTTCCACTTCTTAACCTCTATAGTAATTATTCTATTATATACCTTAGAAACATTAATCTACGTTCTAAATTCATATACAATACAAATATCTATATAATGGTTATGTTAATGTTCATTTGACGTTGTACACTAGACTTATGACTTGTCTACCACCGAGTACAGAGCAAGTAGAGATAGCGTTATAACGTAGGTTAATTTTTATTTTATTTTAAAAGGCACACTAACGAAACACATAACATAGAAAACAAGATAGTCAAATCGCGACGGTATTTAAAGGTTTTTTTAAAAAGCTAACTTTATTGAAGAATATTACACTTGGTATTCTTAACTATAGTCGATGTTAGACTCTAATTCTAAGGTGGTCGATGTTAGACCCTAATTCTAAGGTGGTCGATGCAAGACCCTATTACTACGGTGGTCGATATTAGACTGACTTTAATATAATTCTATTCGTACTGCTAAAAACCCTTACATGATAACTAAGCATTCGTGGTACATGATAGAATAATAAAACTAAGCATTCATTGTAGTGATTGCATTAACGCTTATGGTGCGTTCTGGGTATATGTGTGACATTGTAACTTTTCCCTCCTTAAGCTCGAAATCATCTGAAGAACAATTTTTCGGAGGATGGTTTCGGCCTTGAAATATTATACATGTTTTTATCTTTTTGTATGCCAGAAAGGATATAAGACTTAAAATTAAAATTACATATAGAATTATTGTCCCTAAACTGACACTATTGGTTTTCACTACACTATCACTTTGATTTTCACTGTTTTGTAGGGCGTATGATAATACTTTTAAATTGGTTAAATCAACCCCATTAAGCTTAACAGGATTAATGTTGCTCTGGATACTGATCTTCAAATTTTCAGGTAAATTTACTAGCGGCAGCTTTTGAGATATAAGCTCTCACAAGTGATTTGCAATGTTATATTGGCATTTATCTTCTATGGTTAATAAGTAAGTATTTATGAGAGTGTAATGTAAAATTTCATTATCACAAGTTCTAACCAGATCAACAGGTGATTTAGAGTAGATTATCCATCGGTTAATCTGTAAAAGTTCTACTTTAATTTCTTCGAATTCTATTGGAATTTGTTTGCAAGAGACGTTGTGAGAATATTTCATCAGGTCCAGGATACAAGTATCTTCAACAGGTACCATGGTCTGCAGCTCATCACAAAGGTATGTTTCTTCTTCTATATTCTTACATGATGTCGACAGCGATTTCGCTTTCAACCCCTTCACAATAAGGTAAGGATACTTGGGTAATATTATTAAGGTAAGGTTTGTTTCAGGTTGGGTGATAGGTAAGGGTACAATTCTATAATAAAAATAAGTTTCTTTCTTAACTAAGGGTATTTCTAATACTAAAGTAATAACATTGTTCTTAAAATACGATTTCAATGTCATGGACTGTTCAATTCTTACAATATTTTCAGGAATTACTTTAAATATCAGCTTATCTGTTTTCTCTATGATTCTAAGTACATTAATGAGTTCATTAGTATTAATTATAGATTGATGTAATACGCCCATTCTACTGAATGCTAAAATGTTTTCAATCTCGGTAAATTTTGTGTAAATTATGTAGGAAAGAATTATAGATATGTGTTATTTGGTTAACATGTGAAATAATTGAAATATCTTTAATATTTTTATTAATTTTATTAATTGCATCACTTAATTGTTCGAGATTGTAGAGTAGAGTTTGCAACAAGTCTTATCATTTCGGATATAACAGTAGTTTTCTTTTCCAAAGAATGTTCACGTGATTTTACGTTTTTTATTAAGTTGTCATATTTAATAGCATCATCATAACCCAATTTCCTGTTATCATTTAAACTAGAGATCCCAAAGGATTAATGAGTCCTCTTTTCTGTCTGTTAATTGGTACAATTTCTGAATATTTGTTCAATGTGATATTTAACATATAATTAACTTGAAGCTTAACATCATTGAAATATATTAACGAAGGGCTACTGGTATTTAATTGTAATTCTACTATTCTATTTAGTTCTATATATCTATGCATATTAAATTCTAATTCTTCCTTAATAAGTTTAATATTTAATGTCTTAATTACTATCCACTTATCATAATATTACGTAATCAAAGCGGTTCCTTCTCTGAGAGAGAGAACGCCTGGATTCTTCTCAACCTTTTGAAGTTGAAGGGCCCGGATCGTTACTGCTCGAGTCACTAGCAGGACGAACATAAGTCTGGAACCCATTTCTTCTATTTATAACTGCTTACTCTTCTTTCACTTTTTGACCTTTTACCGTCGAATTACGCTATCAATAATGACTAATTTGTTTGGTAGTAAAATATCCGTTAAATGCGTAAAAACACACGCGCAACCCTACACTCAGACTGATTTTAAGTCTTCACAGGCACAGGATTACGACGGATATCCTACCGGCTGCGCCAGTCAAATCGCGATGGTATATAAAGGGTTTTTTAAAAAGTAAACTTTATTGAAGAATATTACACTTGGTATTCTTAACTATAGTCGATGTTAGACTCTAATTCTAAGGTGGTCGATGTTAGACCCTAATTCTAAGGTGGTCGATGCAAGACCCTATTACTACGGTGGTCGATATTAGACTGACTTTAATATAATTCTATTCGTACTGCTAAAAACCCTTTCATGATAACTAAGCATTCGTGGTACATGATAGAATAATAAAACTAAGCATTCATTGTAGTGATTGCATTAACGCTTATGGTGCGTTTTGGGTATATGTGTGGCATTGTAACTAGATACATCGATACCTCCCACGTAAGTTGTTGTATGCCACAAAAATGCTATTTTGCTTTTTTGCTGAAAAACATCCTAACATGGATCATTTTATCCATTCAAAGTAAAAAAACAACAAAAACACTATTTTTAAAGGATTTGTCAGACGCATAATGTTGTAACTTTCAAACGCGAACGGAGTAGACCAATGTATATGCCTATGCATTTGTGTACGCGGGGCGCGAGGTGGGTAGAATCACGCGCTCGCGCCTCGTATTGGTTACATACAACAGCCCTGCGATTCTGTAACTCACTGTTAATCCGTGAGTCCACTACGCACTAACGGCGCTCCCTTCGTCACTCACGTAATTTTTGGAATCTCATGGTATTCTGTTAAGAAATTTTACATTACGTCTTGATAAGTGGAGGGAGTGAACCTAGTGAGTTGTTGTCTATTAATATCGTGACAATTGACTCATTTTATTTATAAAAAGAGTTAATTGTCAAAATTTTTATCATATATAAACAAAATATTTTTAATAAAACAAAATGGTCGACGTTTGAAATAAAATGAAGAATATTAAAAAAAAGATAAACTGTGAAAATATCTCAAAAATGATTTATCGGATGGATAATAATTTGCAAGATTAATATAGAAATATGGTTAACCAAAGCATAGCGAGGAAAATTATTAAAACCCATCTGGCAATGGGGTCGCTTAAAGGTGAGTAGTAAGTTTATTTATTAGTAAATCGTAAGTTACGTATTTTGTTTATAACTTCCAATTAAGAGTTTATACTTCGACCAGCCGTGGTGTATATGAGCGACAGAAACTTAAAAATATTAATTATGTTTCAGCACGAAACAAGGGATACCTAACATCTGGATATATTGTACAAAATTTAAGAATATTATCTTAACAAAAAGATGGTAGAATGGTCTAAGGATTCAAACTAAACAGGATGGATAGGTATCTTAAATTTTCATAATATTACTAAAGGTGAATACCTATGTTTTCATATAATATTTTGTTGAGTAATTATAAATTAAAAGTAAAAATTTGTGTTTATATATTTATTCATTTGTGTAAGTGCAAGTGTTGGTACTTTTTAGATGCCACGAAACTACAATTGCAACCTTTTTAAGTGATATAGAGGTCAAACACACAACAACAATATTACCTATGTTTTTACTAACACTCTTAAAAACTGAATTCTATTAAAACTATTTTAGAAACATAATAACTCTCATAGTAAATAAATAGGAATAAGCAGTGTCTAGAAAAATAGTTAACAAAGTTTGTTTGTTTGATGGAAAATTTGAAGTCAAATGTAATAGGTTAAATCGAAGCGACATTGTAAAGAATAATTAAATTATTGGTTAAAAATGTTAAATATAAAAAATATTTTTAGGTTTTCTAACTTCAAATTCCATTCATGAAATATAAGAAGTATTAATTTTAATTGATCAAGTTGAATTTAATTTAATTGTTCAGATTTCAGAACACAAGTATAAATAATCATGTTAGGTATGTTGGATCAAATATATAAGCTTTCAATTGCTCAAATTTATACCATTTCAAGTGATCAACGTTAATTTTAAATGTTGGAAATGACATTGCCATAACTTATTTAGTATACATAGAAGCAATCTAAAGATATTCTATTTTAGTTGTTATTATATCGATGCCTCCAATTAACACTACTCTAACTCCAAATTCGTAGGTTTACAGGAGAAGCAATTGAATGAAAAAACTTGATAAAATCTTCATTATTACAGACATATTTATGATTTTTTTTATGTGACTAGCTGAATTACTCTTGCTTCAAACCCCATTAATAAAATTTCGTAAATATTTTTGGTTTTAAAGTTAGCACCAGTTAGCGGAATGTAACAGGTAAAACTCTAGTTCAAGATGCGAATACATTCCGCTAACTCACAGTTGGTGGAGTAAATGAGGATATGTAAGATAATACAGAAAAATAAATGAAATGCTTGGAATAATAAAAAACAATATACTAGTTATGTCAAAAATCGAATTTGTAACTTATTTTCATTATTTTATCCAATATTTTCTCCTAATAACACCGATTTATATCAATTTATAGAAGTTGGAGTTTTGTAGTTTGGAATAACAAGAAAATCTTCTGCCGTGTTACAAGCTGCTAATAAATATATAGCGTAATGTAACTCATAGTGTGTATGGACTTAGCGTTTTCTATTAGTAGAAATCAAAGAATAACAGGATTTTATCCAACTACTTTTGTTTTTAAATAGACAATTAAAACATGTACCTAATAATTATAATACTTCTGAAAAACATTGTTAAAATTTTATTCTAATTATGTAGCAGGAATGTATAAAATATGGAAACAGTTTCATTTAAATAGATATTTATTTATTTTAAATATAAATATTTATAAATGTCTTTATAACACAGTACGTACTGGGGTACATATAGGGAGGGGAATATAATTATTAATTTAACTTAATACTTCTAGAAATGAATATTCTTATACAATAAATCACAGTAGGAACTTTATATAAAGAGATGTTGAGGTCAAGCAACAAGCCATTGACATGTTGTACTATTATAATTATAAAATAACAATTAGAAGTTCCGTTCAAACTTTAATTATTTACGTAACTACAAGTAATTATTAGAAAAATAACTGTTTTTATCAAAAAATTACAAATAAAAATATTCTAAAATGTGTTAATCTTCGTCACTTTCGTCTGCTTCTTGAACATCTGTTACTGACAAATTCTTATAAAAATTGTGATATTTTTGAGGGACTATGTTATTATTACAAAAGTATACTAAATCCTTGTATTTAGCTTTGTTAATTAGCAAAGAATTTTCATATGCCTTTTGTGGCAAAGGCTCCACACGACCCCGTCTAGTACCCAATTTTTTGAAGCATTCAATCTGTTGCCTTTCTTCATCACCTAAGCTATATTTATAACTCAGAACTCCTTCACTCTCTGGAGAAGCTTCGATCTCTTTTATTTTATTCCAAGAAACTTTAACTTTACTAAAGTTCTTGGTCCAATTTTTTGCAACAATGCCTTTTTTAAAGTCTAGAATCATATCTTGCTTAACCTCTATAACAGTATAAGGCTTTCCGTTTGTTTTGGCCCATCGAACTAACGAATACCACTCATCTGGCGAATAAATCTCTTTACCTTTCGCCGATTTTTCAATCAAGGCATGAACCGAATCGCCTTCATTTTGCGTGTGACCTTTTTCATGAACCGATGGCAAACTTTAATTTTCAGTTTACTCGCAGCCAACAAGTACATGTAAAAAACTATACGGTTACGGTTTTGACCGCCGCAATTGTCTGACCACAAATAAACTTCAGTCACTCCTTTTGAAGCCAATTTGCACATAAAATCGTAAAGACAACTTGCTACCTCATTAGGCCCTCTTTTTGCAATCTGTTCATCCCACATATAGCAATATCCTTCTTTGGACGCCATATCATATACAGTAAAATTATACACATTAAGTTTTCGCTTATAATAATAACTACTGATATTTCCATGCGGTGCGCTTAACACTTTCTGGAAATCGAAAACAATGCATGCTTTTTTGTTGTCATTACCAGCTTTTAATTTGTTTTCCAGCTTTAACATTCGAGCATATTCCTTCTCCTTCTGATGTTTTTCGTATATTTGGAGTTGCTCGTCAGAAACTACAGGCGTGTTCTTAAATTGATGGCAGAGGTCACATTGATCTTTTTTAGGAACATGAAAGCCAATCTTCATATTATCATTTACTATATCTTTATATTGCCTTACAGTCTGCACTTTACTATTATGACCATTTTCTGTACACCATTCTAAATACATGTTAAATATTTTTGAAAATGATAATGATGGATCTAAATATTTGATGCTTGAATTTTTTCTAACATAGTGTGATTCCATCGGTGCAAAAGAATTAACATGATCTAAAACGTTTTGTTTCATTTCGTCTGTAACTACTCTACGGTGATGTTTATGGCGACCTCTGCCATCAATAAAATTATTAAAATCAGTTGATTCATGTTTTTTTTGTAGGGCAGTATAAACAAAATCGTTACTTATGGAAAAAGTATTCAGGAACATCGTTTTACATACTTTTTTTAATGCTACTTTGTTATCATACTGTGATTTCATTGGAAGATGGTAATGCAAAGTGTGTAATCGGCGAACGTTAACATTTTCCAGATTCGTACAAGATTTTTTACTTTTCTTAAAAACATATTTAGATATAATTTGCCATTGTGTCACATGATTCCCGGTACCCCAGAAGTTATAAAATAATTCTGAGCGTATTTCTTCAGTGAAAGTCATATAACAATTCAAACGACAACTGTTAGTACAACTTCCTTTCATCTGTCTTGCTTTTTTTACAGACCCTCTTCTAGAAATATATTCCTGTCCCAAATTACATAAACGTTTTCTTTTTGTAGTTACCCAGTCTTCTACATATATGTTGCGCTTACGCCCCGCGTCAGATCTTTTCTTTGATTTTCTTTTACTTTTTGGGGTACTGGTCTCACTTCCTAAATAAAAGGATTCATTGGATATCAAAGACGTAGCAACAGATAGAGGATTCACATCTAACTCTGAATTTTGTTCATTTGAAATAGTACGCAGAGGTGTGTCAGTTGATAAAACTTCTTCGGAACCATTTCCCTGTATTAGCGTAAAATCTTTAACAGTTGTCGACTGCGCTAAAGTGTTATCAACTTTGTCAGAACAATCACTAAAGTTACAATAAGGTGAAGGCATTGGAGTACCTTCATTATCATGTTCACAATTTTCTGCGCCACATGAAATGAGGGATTTTGTTAAGTCTTCATTGTTGTCTGGTTCATAGTTTTCTACGCTACAAGGAAAGAGGGGTTCAACGGACTGTGGAGTCAGTGTTATCGGAGATGGTTTTTGAATAATAGAAACTAAATTAGGAGAATAAGGGTTCATCGGTGAATCGACTCCCGTAGCGGTGTGTATGTTCACGTCCTTTATGATCTGACTACGGGTCAAGTGAGCTGGTGAGATTGGTCTTGAAAATAAATACTCGTTTTGGTCAATAGGTTTTTGAAATACATCCTCAAACAAAGCCATGAATTCTGGTGTTATTTCGCCATTATCACGCAATGGAGACGACTCTGTAAAAAATAAATAAAAAAATATATTTTTGGCCTTTGAAACTATTCTAAATGTAAAAAAGCCGCTCAAGTTCCGTACAAAACTTCGGTCGCTCAAGATTTTTTTTATAAATCTATAGTAATTGTTATCTTTACATTGTGTAAATCAAAATTCGGTTAGTATTTCAAAATAAATTTCCATGAATTTCATCTTCGTATACTCCGCTAAGCGCGCTTATATACAACCGCAACCGGAATACAAACCGCCAACTTGAAATAAAGGAGTGACGTTCGAATTTTATAAAAAGTACTTCAATCATTATTATACTATGTAAATGAAATGATTCCAGATGATTTTAAGCTTAATAGGTTCATTAAACACTACTTACCTCTTTCATGAATACAATCTTCCATATCGTCGTAATTTAATATTATATTGTCATCATTAATTATCTGCTGAGCGGTGTCTTCTTTACACAATCCGACCAAACGTCTTGCCCGATTCCGAGACATTATTTTAAATAAGCGAAACACAAACTTATAAGTAAATACTAAGCATTGAAGTATTTAGTATGTATTTTCACTACGCTATTAGGTAATTAACGCATAAAAAGTGCACAAACGGACGATACACCGCTAACTGTCAATAGAGTAAACATAAACTAACGAACGGCGGGAATTCCCCGCGCGTCACCCCGCCAATCCTAGTTGGCGGAATATATCTCGCGGGCCAACGCCGTGCGTGCAGCATACACTCCGCTATATTAAGATAGTGGTTTGTCTACCACACGATTGCTGGAAGTACATATACTTAGCGTTATGTAAATCTCAAAACTTTTTTGTTTCTCATGATATTTTTACAAAATTTGGTGGACTTAATCCTTATAAAATATTTAATCAAATGACGTGAAAAACGAAATTTTCAATTTTTTGAGTTAGAGTAGTGTTCATTGGAGGCATCGATTTGTAGTCAGCACTACAATTTAGCACTAAACATACCCTTCATGGGTCTTGGATTTGTTTCATTAATAAATAATTGTTTTTAAAGTAGGAACATACTTAGATTTGGATTTCTGAGTCTAAATATAGGTTTGCTCAAGATTTTTTTATTCATAGTACTGAATCAAATACTGTGTGTGAAATTACTAAGCCTTGTTACCATAAAACTAAATAATTTTTGGCTTAGTTATAATACTATCAAACATGTTTTTAAGATACTTTACTTAGAAATACCAAGATATCTCATATTATATAAGTTTTTGTGTGTTTTATGCAAGTTTTTTTATTATTTTCCTTAACTTTACAATAATTCAATTGCTACGCAATATTATTGTGTCAGTACAGTGACCTACCATATCTCCCTATTTGCAATTTTAACAGATAACTATTGTATTACAGCCATCAGCGGTAGTTGTCAAGAATGAGGAAGAAAATGACCAATTATTGAAATGTTAAGAAGAGATTAAACCTAGACCACAAATCTATTTTAAAAATTGTATTACCGTGTTTAAGATAATTGTGTACTTCATAATAATTTTTTTGTATCTAATAATATTGTTATATTAATAAAATGATTAATTAAATCTACCATTATTTAATGACTGCCTACAGAAAACGTAGTAACCGAAATGAAAAATATATAAGCCATGTTACTTTATAGGTTAATAAAAGAACAATATAATAACTTACACATTTAATTTAATGATTATAGTAAACTTTTAACACACTACAAAATAACTTTCAGTTATACAAACTCAAACTTAAGTATAATAAAAACTAATTCAAACCCAGCCTCACATAGAGCTAATCAATAACATCTACTTTATTTTGTAGACAAATATATTTATTTTAATATTATATTTTCTAATTAGTTTGTAAAAAGTAATAGTTATGAACTTTAAATTTAAAAAAGCTTAAGTACTTAAACCATCATGTATGTAATGATGGTATTTCATACTTGTGTAAAGCAGAATAATGTTTTTATCCAAAACCTTAATGTTATATCAATATTTATAAAAATATAGGAACCAAAATTGTACTGTATTATCATTTATTATAAATTGAAGGATAGTCGAAATTCAATCATTTGAAAATGTCTGCACTATTGTGTCTTTCTATATCCAGGGGCCTTGTCTTCTTCAAAGGCAGAATGTAATTTTTTTACCAGGAATTTTGAACATTTGGATCTCTGAAATTATTAGATTTATAATTTTAGTATAGTAGAAAAATACAAATATTTTACAAAATTTACCTATCTTAACTTATTTATCGTTTTCTGTTCGACTTATCTCTGCTGGAGACAAGACATGATCAAGACTGCATCGAAAAATTGGTTCTAGGATAAAAATGATATTTTTAATGCTAAAATAATCAAAATGTTTACCTTAGAATATCTATTTACTAGTCTCTTCGTTCATCTCAGCAGCATATGTTCAAGGTTTCGTCAATACCATATAATTTCTTGGGTATTGGAAAAAAGCGATAGTAACCAACGCCGAGAAACCAATTGGTCGTTTCGTGCCTACAATTTCTTCGCCATCTATAGATATTATATGAAGTATTTTTAATGGTTTACATCATTTATTTCATGAAATAGAGGTTTAAGCTTTTAAAGTGGAAACGGGCCTTCTGTAACAATAACAAAGTTCTATTTCACGAAGCCTAACGCTTATATATATAATTTTTTTCGTAAAATATAGCTGCATTGATAAATATTCAATTCAATTTCAAAAATTCTTTATTTTGTTTCACAAAAATTTATAGTGCTACATATCCAGTGTACATTATTTATAAATATTATTTTATAAACTTACCCCAACAATCAACATACATATAGATTGTCCTATGTTAGAATATTTTCACATAAAACAAATTTTAACTTCGCTAAAAATGGCTACCTCACTGGTAAATCACGATTTCAGCGAGGGAAGAGCAACTTTTAATTTGACGTAAAGAATCTACATTTAAATGAGATGAGATGTCAAATGGTATGTATCAGAATACCAAATATCAACAATTTTGGAGCGTAAGTGTAGCAGTGATAAATTTTAGTTCCAAATGTTAACAATCTCATTTGAGCGGCGCTTTTGTCGCGGTTATTGTTTATCAGAATACCAAATTGTAACATGACACCGAAACGAACGATTTGACAGCAAAAATCAGCGCTGAGAGTGTGTGAAGCGAGTTACAGAATCGCAGGGCAGACCACGCCGGACTTTCAACCGGCCGCACGCACGTTGCCATCGCATATAAAGGGTTTTTCAACAAGAACTTTGTTTTCTAAAACAAAATAAAACAAAGAATTTAGAGGAAAATGAATAAAATTTTTATTGTATTACAAAGAGAAAAGTTTGGCAATTATGAATGAAAAATGATATCTGGCAAATGTCCACCACGACCACGCTGACAGATGTTGATTCTTTCATCAAAATTTTTAATCACTTTTTGGCAAAATGGAGGGTCTATTTCGTTAATGACATCACGGATTTTGAGTTTTAAGGCTGCAATCGATTCGATTGGCTCCGTATAGACTCTGTCTTTAACATAGCCCCACAAAAAATAATCCAGTGGTGTTAAATCACACGATCTGGCTGGCCACTTAACAGCTGAATTTCGCGAAATTATGCGCTCGGGAAATTTGGTTTGCAATAAATTGATCGTTTCATTGGCTGTGTGACATGTGGCACCGTCCTGTTGAAACCACATTTCAGTGATATCCATGTCATCAATAATAGGCCAAAATTTAGTGGTTAACATCTCGCGATACCGTGATCCATTGACTGTTACCGCATTTCCAGCCTCATCTTCGAAAAAAAACGGCCCAATCACGCCTCCAGACCACATAGTGCACCACACAGTAACACGTTGAGTATGCAAAGCCTTCTCAATAATTGCTTTAGGATTTTCAGAAGCCCAAATGCGACAATTTTGCTTGTTGACGTACCCTGACAAATGAAAATGGGCTTCGTCTGAAAAAATGATTTTTTCAGAAAAACCAGCAGGTTGTTCCTGAATGAACTGAGCGAATCTGCGGCGATTTGAATGGTCGATCAGCTTTAATTCCTGCACCAGTTGAATCTTGTAAGGCTTCAAAGCCAAATCCTTTCGCAAAATTCGCCATGTTGTGCTTTTGGATAACCCCAATTGTTGAGAACGTCGTGAAATTGACAAATTTTGATCTTCTTCAACACTGTGGCTCACGGCGGCGATGTTTTCTGTTGAACGACCCGGTCGAACACGTGTTGGTGTTGGCACATTTTGTACCGAGCCTGTCGACTCAAATTTCGCGACCAAATTCTTAACAGCGGTCTCAGAAGGACGATTATGCTGGCCGAAAATATCACGAATTTTACGAAATGTAACTTTAACAGAACCACCATTTTTATAGTGGATTTGAATTATTTTAATGCGATTTTCGAGTGAAATTGAATTCATTGTAATAATTGCCAAAGCACCTGCTACGAATACCGCCAAAAACTAAATGTCAAAACTATCACGTTCTCGGTGTTGCCACAATTGAAAAACAAACTTCTTGTTGAAATACCCTTTATTATTTGATAATTCATTACCGTAATTAGTTTACTTCTTATTTGTTATAATGAAACGTGCAAGTATTATATTATCAAGAGGGCATCGAATATGTGATTTGCTGAATAATGCGAATATACAAAATAACAACTCCGATACACCCATTGAAATGGACAATATTTCATTAAATGAAATAGAACTAAACAGTTTTTCTGATTCAAACCTACAAAATATTAATAATAAGTTTCTTTTTGTATTATTTAAGTCGCATGAATTAGATTACTAACACTTTTCATGGTGGCCCCAACCTAAACTATTGTATAGATTACTTACAACAATATACGCCGGTGAGCGTTCATCGAAAATGTTGTATGTAATACATACAATATTTTACGTCTTCGTTGAAGTTAAACATTTTGTTGTATCTAATAAATACATCGTTTTACTTCGGAAATCGTTCGTCAAAATGTAGTTGTATAGTGAAATGCTATATTTTACGTTGGATTTACTTTTTTTTTACTGAAAATTTACGTTGTAAGTCAAGTCATCAGTTCAAAAGTCAATCTTTAAATGGTAAGTCCGACTGCCTCGATAGCCAGATGCATACCTAGTGCATTGTTTTAGCAGCAGATACCTTTGATAATAACCTAGAAGTTGCTTCAGATACTGATACTGCAAATCTCGAAACATCGCACCCTTCTACGTATACTTCTTGTTGTACCAACCACTTGGACTACGACTATGATAATGATTTCTGCCCTTATTATATACAAAAGGAAAACTTATCAACTTTTGATATTTTGCCGGGTTATCCGTCTAGCTGCTCAACGTATACAACAATAAACAATTATAGTCCGCTGTCAGATATTTCGAGTAATAGTCCTAGCACAAGCGATCGCCGTCGTCAACCAAGGAAAGATAAAGGTAATATAAGAAAAAAGACATTTTAATGAATGGATAGACACTAAGAGAAAGAATTAACGTAATATGGGAAAAGAGTACATGTCAAGAAATGGTAAAATTTAAGCAAAGAGAAAGATGGGGCCGCCATGTCAATGCCGCAAGAAGTATTTTGATAAATTAAGTGAAGGAAAAAGACAGAAGATATTTGAGAGTTTTTGGAATTCGGGCAATCGAGAAAAACAATGGATGTATATAGCCAGCTTAGTAAAGAAGCAAAATAAACGTAGAGTCTACACAGATACCACTTCAAGACGAAAGTACACGTTAAAGTACTCATTGCCAGTAGATCATGGTGGAGATAATTATGTGGATGTATGCAAAAAACATTTCTTAAGCACTATTTCCGTCAGTGATCAAGTATTAATTCCAGATCAAAAAGGAAAACACTCAAACCACCCTGTAAAAAAGACAGAGTCTGTTATAACCAGTGTGTGTGACCATATCAAGAGTTTGCAGCCAGTTGAGTCACATTTTACTAGGCAAAGGTCAAATAAGTTATATTTGGATGGAGATTTAAATTTTCATAAAATATTTGAAATGTATAATGAGTGGCTTCAATCTAATATATATGAAGAGAAAGCTAAATCGGAATGTCTATATCGAGACATTGTAAATGAAAACTTTAAGCGCACTTTTCATATTCCTAAGAAAGACCAGTGCGATCAGTGTCACATCTTCAGAAATATTAACGGAATTATTTTATATTACAAACGGAAGGTGTCCGTCTTTAATTTTACTTTGTTTGGTTTAGCAAATAAAGAGGGTCATTATTATATGTGGCACGAGGGAGAAGCCAAACGTGGTTCTAATGAGGTATCAGGCTGTCTTTCTCATTTTATATATAAAATTCATGTGCCGGTCAGAATCGCAATCGTATTGTGTTTGCGTTTTATGTTTATATTGCTCATAAGCTAAATATTACTATCAAACATACATTTCTTGAAAAAGGTCACACCCAGGCAGAAGGTGATAGCGTACATAGCGTCTAATAGAACGTTTGTCCAAAAATAAAGTTATTTATACACTTACGATGACTTAATGAACCTGAGTCATACTGAAATTATTCATTCACATATCACGACTTTTTCAGGCATTTATCTTTCGTTGTTGGCGTTAATAATGACGCTGAATTTTCTGATTCAGAATAGACATTAGTCTTTTCCAAATATTCCGTTTATTTTTCTTTTTTCTATATTGCCTTTGATTAAGCATCTCAGGTTTTAATATTGATCTCTAAAAAATAATATTTATTTGTTTTACATTGTTTTAAGGCTCCCATAAAAGCTAATTTTAGGTTTGTTAGGTTGACAATTAACACAATTGTTTTTATTTTAAAATTTCTTTATCATTAATATAAACCAATAAGTACATGGCAAAAATTATAAATGGTTACCAAATTACTACTTTGATTTTAAGCTGATCTCATATAAATGATTAATTAAGTTTATATTTTTATTTTTTTATAGTGATGTTGATTTTTGGTAATTCTATTTGATTAGTTCTTAAGAAGAGTTTGTAACGTTACCTATTCTATAACTTTGTACTTGTTAACTGTACTTTCAAAGATTTTCTGATTAGCTTTTTAACACTGATGTTGTTTCTAATAAAAAAAATAACCTTAATAACAGTTCTTTTTATTTATTAACCTAAAAATTAATCACTTTCAAATTGTACATTTGAATTCTGTACCTAATATAAATACAATTACCACATACAACAGAGTAAGACTTATGTTTTTCAAAGTATACAGTTGTAACTATCATATACCACAAGTGATGCTATCTGGGCGCCGCGGTATAATGTTGTTAGTATCAGATGCAACAACTGGCATAGCTTCTTCTCCGGAGTAAAATGTTGTATGAACAATATCTCCGCAAATAGACATATTACTTAAAATTTCTTTTAACGTAGTTAAGAAGACTAATTATATTACATTAAATACGAAATTTTAAAAAGATGCAACAATAAATGCAGATTTTGGGTTAATTTGAATCTTTGAAACGCTCTACTGTAAAATTGCAGTTTTGGAGATACAACAACTTACGTGGGAGGTATCGACATGCATGTGCATCAATAACAAGTGTGCACAACATTTAAAGGGAAACACTACAATGCTGAAGAGAAAATAACTTAAACATTAAAAGTAAAAAACAAACTAGATTAAAAAATAAATTGTGCGTGTACTAGGTGTACACACGTAAGAAGTGAAACTTCTTTATGATCTTATTTTTCGAAAAATGATCTACTATATTATGCAATTTTACAGAAATTCGTAAAATTAGATAAAGTTTAACAAAAGGCTTTTATTATCATAGACATGAATACAAATATTTCATTTTACCTTATTACTACGAAGATTACAATAGGATTTCATTAATTGTAATAGAATTATTACTATCATTGAAAAACGTGACGATTTGCTACAAAATTTCTCCCATACGTCGATAAAGAAGTTTCATTCCAACGCCGATAAAGAAGTTTGACTTCAAAAAGCAACATGGCGCGTAACCGAAAAATGTGACGCGTAACGAAAAAATGTTACACTACATTTTTTTCCAACCTCGATAAAGAAGTTTCACTTCAAAAACTACAAACATGCAATTTACAGAATATTGTGGGTTCCAAACAACACTACACGACGATATAGTTAGGATATTTAGAACCATAGACATTAAGAACACTACCGATGTTTAGGGTATTTCTGTAAAAAGAATTAGTAGCATAATTGATGTAATTATTGCTCCCCATCTAGCTATAACTTACAACAATTGTATTAAAAGTGGCGAGTTTTCCGATCTAATGAAACATAGTAAAGTTATTCCATTATTTAAAGTGGGTAGTATGTCCGACCCCAGTAACATTAGACCAATTTCCGTACTACCTACTTGTAGTAAAATATTTGAAAAAAACTATATTAAATCAACTGGTAAGTCATTTTAACGTAAACAAATTATTACATAATAATCAGTTTGGATTTACCAAGGGTCGCTCGACAGCCGATTCCGGTGTTGAGTTATATAGATATATGTAGTTACGGCTTGGGAGGAGTCGCATGACGCTTTAGGTGATTTCTGCGACTTATCCAAAGCATTTGATTGTGTCCAACACGAGAACTTAATCGGGAAACTCCGCCACTTTGGCATAAAGAATACCGCACTGAATCTTCTGACTTCCTATTTACACGGAAGAACTCAGAAGATTGAAGTGAATGGTAAGAGGTCCTCTGGGTTGGCAGTAGATATGGGGGTACCACAGGGCTCAATTCTTGGCCCTTTCCTCTTTCTTGTTTATATAAATGATCTACCTTTCATGGTAGAGAGAAAACATCAGATAGTTTTGTTTGCTGATGACACGTCCTTGATTTTTAAAATCAAACGACAAATAACAAATTTTGACGATGTGAACAATGCTATCTATCTTCGATTGTCCATTGGTTTAGTATGAATAACCTTCTACTTAATGCAAAAAAGACAAAATGCATTAAATTTTGTGCAAAAAATGCAAGGCTTATGGACACTAGACTAATTATAAACGGTGAGGAATTGAATCTGGATGATACAACTGTATTTCTCGGAATCACCATGGATTCAAAACTTCAGTGGTCCCCTCATATTAACGGATTGGCGAAGAGACATAGTTCTGCAGCCTACGCGGTTAAAAAAATTCGCTCACTAACTGATGTCGATACAGCTAGACTTATTTATTTTAGTTACTTTCATAGCTTAATGACTTATGACTTATTATTATGGGGTCATGCTGCTGATGTCTATTTTCATCCTGCAGAAGAGGGCTATTCGTGCAATCTATAATTTAAAATGTAGGGAATCTCGTAGAGATAAATTCAAGGAAATTAATATACTTACCTTTCCCTCGCAATATATTTATGAAAATATTATGTATGTATACAAAAATAGTGATAAGTTTACTAGAATAGAACATACGCACTATGTTAATACACGGAACAAACGCAGGCTGCAATTTCCCCGTACTAGACTAGTATTTTGTGTTGGTCTCATTTGTGTGGCGTTGTCCCCGGGATTGTGGAATCCTCGTAGGGTTGTGCTGTACCGCGTGCCTTTTTGTCTTACCATAGTTGCGGACTCAATAAATAAAATTCGATAAAACTAATGCAATTATAAATGATATCGATAAACTTGATGTTGCACAATCTTCTCTTTGTGACATAGAGGACTGCCGGAGACTTATGAACTGCCCGAATAAGTGTCTAAAAATTATCCATCAAAACATTCGTAGTATAAATCGTAACTTCTCTGATTTTCAAACCTTATTGTTTAGATCCAGGACTGATTGGGACTTAATAATCTTAACGGAATGTTGGCTGCATAATAATCGTAACTTACCATCTCTTGAGGGATACAACTCTGCTCTAACCGAGAAAAACTTCACACAGAATGAAGGAGTTGTAGTATTTTACAAAGAACATTTGAAATTAGTTATATCCGAGCCTGACCTTTGTGATGCCAACTGTTTACTGATTAACCTTGAGGATAATGTAACACTAATTGCAGTATATAGACCACCTGGTTACAAAGATGTTCAACGGTTTTTGGTATCTCTTGACAAACTTCTTTCTGAGATTAGTAGTACTCATAAAGTTCTGATAGGTGATATCAATATTGATATATTGGATAACAATAAGGATGTTAACTCTTCAACGTATTTGAATATGTTGGCTTCTCATGGTTTATTGCCAGCCCACTTATTTCCAACTCATGGCAGGACTTGTCTTGACCATGTAATACTAAAATGTTCTTATCGCGTCTTCTGTTATGTTGCTGAAACCTCAGTCACGGATCACGACACTTTAATTCTGAAACTTGAACGTAGCACTATGACTGACAAATACTCTTCTCTGAAAAAGATTGATTACCCGTCTTTGGACGATGCTATGACGAACTTAAACCTAAGCCTTGTATATAAAATGACTGATCCCAATGAGGCAACAGCATTTCTTCTGACTGCGCTTGACACTGTAATTAAAGCAAATACGAAAACTTTAACCATCCCAAATCGTAAAAGGATCAAGAGGCCTTGGATGACTGCAGGTCTACTAAGATGTGTAAAGCATCGTGACAAACTACATCAAAAATCAAGAAAAATCCTAGTAACGAAATATTAACGTTAACTTACAAGAGGTATAGAAATTTTTGCAACTCACTTTTAAAAAATATTAAAAATACTTATGAGAGAAACCGCCTACTTAAAGCTGCTAAGACTAATACAAAAGTTCTCTGGGACACTATCAAACAACTAACCTACTCCAACAATACAACTAGCACTGCACTTGAATTGGTCTCTCCACTGGACCCGATGGTCTCTGTCAACAACATTAATAAATATTTCGTTTCTATCGGGAAAGAGATTGCCGAAAAAGCATATTCTAGTAGCTCTTATAAAAAACCATCAATCAATCCTACACTGTCCTCATTCGTCATGCTACCTACTGATGTAGTTGAAGTTCAATCTCTTATCTTGCAACTGAAGAAGGACGGTGCTGCGGGCAGAGATAATATTTCTGGAGCCTTTCTCAAACGTTATCATGAAATCTTAGTCCCTCCACTTACATATATATTTAATTTGATTCTTTCTACAGGGATCTTTCCGGACCTATTCAAGCTAGCTGAAGTAATTCCGGTTTATAAAGGTGGTAATAGAGATTGTGTCGGTAACTACCGACCTATTTCTAAACTATCTACGCTATCCAAAATCATTGAGAAATTGATAAACAAACGCCTCATCGATTATTTAGAAAGTAATAACCTACTCTCCAGCTCACAGTTTGGATTCAGACCGGGTTCATCAACAAGCGACGCAGTTCATCAATTAACTGATCATATTGTTACAAAACTAGATAAGAAAAATAAAATTTTAGCTGTATTTTTGGACATTGCAAAAGCTTTTGACGCGGTCGCTGGTCCTATTCTGCTGGATAAATTGGAGGCTTTGGGTATTCGTGGTTTGCAGCTTAAACTATTTGATAGCTACTTGAGTGATAGACAACAAAGAGTAAGGGTGGGCAACATTGTTAGTGACGATTTGCCGATACGCTATGGTGTGCCACAGGGTAGTGTTTTAGGTCCGACACTGTTTCTGGCATTTATCAATGATCTTTGTGACCTCCAGTTACAAAATGGTAAAATAATAACATTTGCAGAATCATCTGCACTGCACTTGTGTTTCATGGTGATAGCTGGAAAGATACTGTCGACATTGCTCAAAGAGGATTCGACGTTGTTAACAAATGGCTCAGAATGAATGCCCTAACTATCAATGTCAATAAAACTAAATGTATACCGTTCTATATAAAAACTCCTGGTTCTAGTACTAACCTTGGTTTAACTGCTCATGTATGTTCTGATACTGATTCTTGTGACTGTCAAAAGATCTTTGTTGCCAACAATACTAAGTATCTAGGTGTCGTTGTTGATAGCACGCTAAAGTTTAACTACCACATTGACCTGCTACTATCGCGAACTCGGAAACTTATCTTCACCTTTAAGAATCTCCGTAATATTGCTGAAAAATCGATAATTAAAATGGTTTATCAATCCCTCTGCCAATCCGTTTTAAGCTATTGTGTTACTGTCTGGGGAGGGGCTTGTAAAACTAATCTTATAAAACTGGAGAGGGCTCAGCGTGCGTTATTGAAAGTAAGTTATTCTAAACCATTTTTTTACCCTACCAAAGATCTATATCTTTTATCTGACGTGTTGAGTGTTCGTCAACTATTTATACTGAACACTGTGCTCAAACAACACTCCATAACTCGCTATGATCCTTCTTTGAATGACAACAAACGATGCAAATATAAAGTCTGCACCTCAGATACCCGTTGGTCCACAGCTTTCTCAAGAAGGTTTTTTGGTTTTATGGGCTGTCACCTATATAACAAGATAAACAGGTTGATCAACATATATCCGCTTACTAAATATGAGTGTAAAAAAGCCACAGTCAAATGGCTTAAAAATCTAGACTACGAGGGGACTGAGAAGTTGTTAGTAGTCCTCAGCTAATACCTAACACTAACACGTTATGTATACGAGTACATAGGTACACTATCACCCATGCTCATATATGCTTCACTAAGACATATATACACTAAGTCATAAATTCACTAACACATACATACATTAACACTTACATACACTAAACCATACATGCACCATCACACACACCCACTTAAATGTGAGTATATTTGTAATATTTGTAATAGTCTCTCGATCAAATTGATGTACCTACTTAAATTCCATTCGGTCCGGATGCGGAGGGACTGGCAATCTGTAATACAGGTATCCTAGTACAGTCGCCAGTCTCTCACACAGATTTTGCCTGTTAATGCTGAAATTTGTATTTTGTGTCTGTATTTTTGTGTGAGAGAAAACAAATAAATATTTTATTATTATTATTTATAGTATTGTCTTTGATTAACATAACCTTTACACATTTAAAGAAAAAACTTTTTACCGGATTAAAGTTATGTATTATTATAAATTTACAATTATTTAACATAATTTTAAATTTATCCGACGTTTCGCGTGCTTTACAGCGTGCGTGGTCACGTGACCAGTTAAGTTTTTTCTTTAAACGTACTAGACTATCTAAAGTTAGTAATTCTTTTTTGGGAAAAGGGATACTCTTCTTTAATAAAATCCCAGAGGCTCTTTTATCTCTGCCTTTTAATAAATTTAAGAAATGTATTAAAGAAAAGCTGTGTAACATTTTACATACTTACTTACTATAAAGTTAACGATTATCTAGTTGATAAAAGGGCCTGGGACTAGTGCTAGACAGGCTACTTCTAATTAATTTGAGATATTTGTATTAAAATAAGTGTTGTTTGATGATTTGCTATTTTAAAAGAGTATACCGAGAGTTTTTTACGCCGGCTTTTTCTCTCGGCCTACACCCTCTGTCTTCTTTGCCGATGAGTAGGGATGCCTACAAATTCAAATTTAATGACGTGGAATAAGTGATACATGTATCTTATTGTTACGTATCTATGATTTAATATTTTCTATGGTTTTCCGTTTCCTGTAGTATGTCTCGGACCGCCTGTCATGGCTGAATATAATTATGTTTATGAATAACAGTAATGTCGTCTTATTTTAATAAACGCCAACCTGGCCACCCACCATAACACTTATGTTCCATAATAAACATATTTTATTTTATTTTTTTTACCATATTCCAAAATGCTACGGACCGGAGAATTGAAAAGTATGATTTTAGGCTTCACATTTTTAAAACACTTAGTCGACCGCCTTATCAAACCTAACATTCTCGAAGCTTTATTAACTATTGCATTATAATGAGGTATGAACGATAAATTACTATCTAGTATTATTCCTAAATCCCTAATTTTATTGACCTGCAGTAGTAGTACTCCGTCGATTGTGTATTTAGAGGGGACTGGTAGTTTCTTTTTAGAGGAAGTAATTTGCGAACATTTTTTGGCATTTAGAACCATTTTGTTATGATCGCACCACCTCTGTATACCCACTACGTCAGTTTGCAATAACTCCACATCTTGAGCGCTATTAATTACTTTAAAAATTTTCATATCATCGAAAAATTACTATATTTTACAAACGAACCAATATCATTTACAAAAAGAGTAAATAGGACAGGACCAAGATGAGAACCTTGTGAAAACCTGATGTGGAAATGTATTTTTTTATTTTTGAAAAAGAATGTTCCTGTATGCAATCATAAGTTTATAGTTAGCCGCATTAGCTGCAATGACATTATAAAAACATTTAAACAGCTAAAAATAAAAAAAAACTAAAGATCTTTGGGGTGTATCTGTTTTCATTTTACAATCAGTAATCAATACTATCAGTTCAGAGTTAGCTATAATATGTAATGAATGTATAGATTGTGGAGTCTTTCCAGCCCAGATGAAGATAAGTAAAATCACACCGTTATTCAAAACGGGCAGCACTTCGGACCCCACAAATTTTAGACCCATATCTGTGCTGCCGGCTTTGAGTAAAATCTTTGAAAAAATTATTCTTGAACAATTATTGATACATTTTAATAATAATAAACTTATGCATAGCCAGCAGTATGGTTTTACAAGAGGTCGCTCCACAGCAGATGCTGGCATTCAATTAATTTCCGAGATTTCAAATGCTTGGGAAAATTCTCATGATGCCATTGGAGTTTTTTGCGACTTATCAAAGGCTTTTGACTGTGTCCATCACGAAATCCTAATCAAAAAACTTCAACACTATGGCATTGGCGAAAAAGCGCTAAATCTTATGGAATCATACCTGAGCGATAGAATTCAAAAGGTAAATGTAAATGGAGCTATATCACAGGGATCCTCTGTTACTATGGGAGTACCGCAAGGCTCCATACTTGGTCCCTTCTTATTCCTAATGAATGATCTACCATTTCTTGTAAAGGAGCTTCACGAGATAGTACTGTTTGCTGATGACACTTCGCTTTTATTTAAAGTGAAACGACAAAATCCATCACTTGATAACGTAAACAGTGCCATCTCCAGTGTAGTTCACTGGTTTAATACAAATAATCTTAAGCTAAACGAAAAGAAGACAAAATGTGTTCAATTTGTAACTACAAATGTAAAAAGTAGTTATTCTCAAATAATAATTAAAGACGAGGAAATAGACTTTGTTGATAATGCGGTGTTCTTGGGAATTACTTTAGATAGTAAGCTCCAGTGGGGACGACACATAGAAGGTGTTTCGAATAGGCTAAGTTTCGCAGCGTTCGCAGTAAAAAAGATACGCGATCTTACGGATGACAACACAGCAAAGCTCGTTTATTTCAGCTATTTTCATAGTATTATGTCATATGGTGTTATTTTGTGGGGTAATGCAGCTGAAATTAAATCGATATATGTAGTGCAAAAGCGGGCTATAAGAGCGATCTGTGGGTTGTCCCTACGGGAGTCGGTCCGAAGCAAGTTTAAGGAATTACATATTTTGACTCTGGCAAGTCAATACATTTATGAGAATATTTTGTATGTGCGGAAAAATATAGATATCTTTAAAAAGAATAGAAGCTTCCATAATTATAGTACTCGTAATAAAGACTAAATTAGCGCACCAACCAGAAAGCTGCATAAAACGAGTAATTCTTTCCAAGGCAATTGTATACGTTTTTTCAACAAAATCCCTAGTAAATTCAAATTAAAAAAATCATTTATTCACGTAGGTAACACAATGTACACTTGTGATTCGTCATTAAAGAAATACATATTAATGCTTCTAATTTTACATTTACTGCCAGTTCTCAAATCAAGGGCGTAGAACGGAAGAGAAGAACTGGCAATAAACTCTCCGACACTCTTTTTAATCGCCATGTTTTTTTTTTACACAACGTTTGTAAGGAGCTGCAACCATTACACCATGTTCCACATGACATCTTATCATGACATATTATAGACATATCAGCAGGAGGCATGGTGAAATAGGAGCACGCACTTACATTCTCGTGGGAACAACACGCAAACACATAGTCGAAATAATTAACATCACCGCATACACGTATTCAAGTACAACCAGTCACCACAAGTAGCACCCGTTCACGAGTATGACGCATGGCCAGCCATCGGCCCCCTCGCCATATTTTAGAGAGAGAGATAACCCGACGCATGGACGCCGCCACAAGCAATGACATTTAAGCGAGCATGACGATCCTTGAAATGTGGACTTGGCTACATAAGAAAATAATAATAATACTGAAATAATTTGATACCACATGGATCACGGTTTGTTCCCACTTTACATTAATACAGTCGTGGATGTTGACGATCGCCCCGGAGTCTGGAAATGCAGCCGAGAGATTCAGTCGCGTTACCTATTTATACTGGAGCAACTTATATCCAAGCACTAGGATCGTTTAAATATTCATTTATATATAGACCACAAGCCCATGAACAAAAAATACCTGTGAAAGGACCCAACGTGAATTACGTTTAGAAGGCTGTTACTATATCTGAAAATAACTCTGAGCACTATGCCGTCTTTTCTGAGCGGTACATGTGAGTACGTGAGTGAATGGAATTTCTCAGATACGAAGGAGGAATTTCGACTAATTATTAATGTACGCCTTTGTTATAAGTGTATAGATGATTAAAAATAAATGTCGAAAAACCTAGTGCCGTACTAAAGTGATGGTGCCGGAAGTCGGTGCAAATTTTTAATTCGACGATAGTTGCAGAAGCAATATAGGTAATTTATAATTGTACGGCATTTGTGTAATTCCTTTTGGACACATATACAGATACTTTACCCGTAAACGCCGTACATATTTCCAGCGGAGCGGTCGAAAGCCAAGGGTCGCAACCCTACCCCTACACCCATATACCCTAAGGTCATTGTAAAATGTACGGCAACATGTTCAAAATATTATTTAACACGGACAATAATGTTTTATAATTATGCCGTCCAAAAATTATAGTTAATATTTGTGTAAATAAATATTTATCGAAATTTCAGGATTTACCGAGCTCTTACTGCTGTAAGATCAGAGAATAATGTACGGCAACTTGTTTTTTTACATAATGTTACTAAATATTACCGTTGTACCTTATAGCCGTTCATTATAAATGGTAACAAATAAAAATATTATGATAAAAAATATATGAAATTTCCGAAATTTAGATGATTTTTCAAATATTCCTAGAGTAATATGAGGAGTAATATTTTCAAAGATTATTGTTATTTTATATGTAACAAATATAAATAAACAAAAAAATCAGATGCCGTACATTTTACTCCAGATTATTCTTTACGGCTGATAAAAACTTCGACGACGTTTGAGGTGTCCCTTAAGGTCATTAATAACTGTACGTATCTGAGTATACTACCATAAGGCTGTAAAGTATATTTACAGCCTTATCATACCAGCAGAGAGAGGTAAAGGAAAAATATTTTTAACAAAAATAAAAATATAATACAGGGCGTCCCAAAGTTATAGGATATGAAGGAAAAGTACCTTAAATATCGTAGATAGGGTATATTACTGAAAGAAGACTTTTTGTTATTTTTAAAAGTTAGTAATTCTGCATTCAAAGATTTTGTAAAAAATACTTGCCTCGTCTGGAAATCGAACCGGCTTAAATGTAAAAAATCCCCTACGAGTCTGTTACTTTAGAAAAGTTATTAGTTTTTGGCCATTCTTTCGATTGGCATCATAAAAGTAGGGGTGTTTTTTTACATTTAAGTCGGTTCGATTCCCAGACGAGGCAAGTAATTTTTAGAAAATCTTTGAATGCAGAATTACTAACTTTTAAAAATAACATAAAGTCTTCTTTTAGTAAAATACCCTCTCAACGATATTTAAGGTACTTTCCCTTCATGTCCCATAACTTTGGGACGCCTTGTATTGGTAGGCGGTGGTATAATCTGCCATTTCATAGACTAGCGGACTATCGAACGTGTACGGCACTTATCTTTTATTGAAGATTGTCTAAAGTACTAATAACCTGTGTTACTGCCGTACAGATAAAAGTCACCGAAAAATGACTCTTTTCAGAGTGAAGTAATTTACCCCATTCACTTATGTGTTCCACGAAAAATGTACGGAATCCTGGAAAATATTATCTATTTGTGAAGTACTCTCAAGATCATTTAATTTTATGTTGTTCTATATCATCATCATCTATATGCTAATCAGACATATGTTGCGACCCTTGGCTTTCGACCGCTCCGCTGGAAATATGTACGGCGTTTACGGGTAAAGTATCTGTATATGTGTCCAAAAGGAATTACACAAATGCCGTACAGTAATAAATGACCTATATTGCTTCTGCAACTATCGTCGAATTAAAATTTGCACCGACTTCCGGCACCATCACTTTAGTACGGCACTAGGTTTTTCGACATTTATTTTTAATCATCTATACACTTATAACAAAGCCGTACATTAATAATTAGTCGAAATTCCTCCTTCGTATCTGAGAAATTCCATTCACTCACGTACTCACATGTACCGCTCAGAAATGACGGCATAGTGCTCAGAGTTATTTTCAGATATAGTAACAGCCTTCTAAACGTAATTCACGTTGGGTCATTTCACAGGTATTTTTTGTTCATGGGCTTGTGGTCTAGTATGCTCAAAACAATTAGCGGAACAAGATTTTTCTCCTTTCTATTGCTTAAACTAAAATTAGATTTAAATTAACTTGTACGCTATTTTTAACCTTGTTAATTTGTTAATTACTACAATTAATAAAAAAAATCAATTTGTATTTTTTTTATTAAAAAAAAATTAAAATGTGCATTGTAGACGAAAAACAAAGTGACGTCTTTGAATTTTCATTACTTTCTAATCACAGAAAACACAATCATTTTAAGTAGTTTTTATCAATCTTTTGAGTATTAATAGAAATTGAAGTGAGCCTTTTGAGTATTGTTATTCATTGAAGCGCGTGAGTTTAGGTCATAATGCCAGATCTGACTGAATTGCATGTCTCCCGAGCTATCGCTTTGCTTGAAGTGGGTCGAACTATGCGTTATGTAGGAAATGATCTAGGAGTAGCCCCTTCTGTTATCTACAGACTTTGGAAGCGATACCGTGAGACGGGAGAATACTCACGAAGGCGTGGTCAAGGTCGAAAGAGAAAAACTACACGTTTGCAAGATCGCTACATCGTCAACTGTGCTTTACGTACCTAACCGCACCACAACTGCAAGAGATTTACAAAATACACTAAGGCTACTGGTGTACAAATTTCCGACCAGACGGTAAGAAATAGGTTGTTGGAAGCCAATTTGAGATCACGCCGACCAGTTCGGGCTGTGCGTCTAACAATTCAACATAGACAAGCTCGCCGACAGTTCGCGCAAAATCACGCTAATTGGCAACTTCGACATTGGAGGTCAGTGCTTTTTACTGACGAATCACGATTCCGTCTAACACGTTGCGATGGTCGTCTCCGTGTTTACAGACGCCCAGGCGAGCGATACAGTGCAGCAGCAGTCCAGGAATATGACAAATTTGGATGTGGCTCTGTGATGGTTTGGGTCGGAGTTAGTTTGGACGAGCGCACAGATCTCGTCGTTGTTCCCGGGCGCTTGTGTGCTCAAACTTACATTGAAAATGTGCTCGAAGATCATGTTTGGCCCGCAGCATATGGTATGGGCCCAGATTTTCTTTTAATGCAAGATAATGCCAGGCCGCAAACTGCAGCCATCACGTCAGATTACTTACGACACCAGGAAATCCGTGTAATGGAGTGGCCTTCCATTAGCCCTGACCTAAATCCAATTGAAAATATTTGGGACTTGCTTGACAGGCGCATCCGGAAGTGTCCGATTACACCTCAAACACTGAAGCGTTGATTGAAGAATGGGAGTGAATTCCACAAGAAGATATTCGGAGGATCATACGAAGCATGCCGCGTCGTTGTCAAGCCGTGATTAGGGCTCATGGACGCCACACACGTTACTGAAAGTCACTAAAGACGAATATTCAAACGATATAAGAATATTTCTTTGATGGACCTTTTTATCACCAATTAGTTTTTCGTCTACAATGCACATTTTAATTTTTTTAATAAAAAAAATACAAATTGAATTTTTTTATTAATTGTAGTAATTAACAAATTAACAAATTAACAAGGTAAAAAATAGCGTACAAGTTAATATAAATCTAATTTTAGTTTAAGCAATAGAAAGGAGAAAAATCTTGTTCCGCTAATTGTTTTGAGCAGTATATTATAATAGGCCTTAGCAAGCAGTTATACTTTAATGTATGACTCAAATTTATTTATTGACAACACTTGTATCTCACTAGGGATTTTGTTGAAAAAACGTATACAATTGCCTTGGAAAGAATTACTCGTTTAATGCAGCCTTCTGGTTGGTGCGCTAATTTTGTCTTTATTACGAGTACTATAATTATGGAAGCTACTATTCTTTTTAAAAATATCTATATTTTTCCGCACATACAAAATATTCTCATAAATGTATTGACTTGCCAGAGTCAAAATATGTAATTCCTTAAACTTCTTTCGGACCGACTCCCGTGGGGACAACCCACAGATCGCTCTTATAGCCCGCTTTTGCACTACAAATACCGATTTAATGTCAGCTGCATTACCCCACAAAATAACACCATATGACACAATACTATGAAAATAGCTGAAATAAACAAGCTTTGCTGTCTTCTCATCCGTAAGATCGCGTATCTTTTTTACTGCGAACGCTGCGGAACTTAGCCTATTCGAAAGACCTTCTATGTGTCGACCCCACTGGAGTTTACTATCTAATGTAATTCCCAAGAACACCGCATTATCAACAAAGTCTATTTCCTCGTCTTTAATTATTATTTGAGAATGACTACTTTTTACATTTGTAGTTACAAATTTAACACATTTTGTCTTCTTTTCGTTTAGCTTAAGATTATTTGTATTAAACCAGTGAACTACACTGGAGATGGCACTGTTTACGTTATCAAGTGATGGATTTTGTCGTTTCACTTTAAATAAAAGCGAAGTGTCATCAGCAAACAGTACTATCTCGTGAAGCTCCTTTACAAGAAATGGTAGGTCATTTATATAGACGAGGAATAAGAAGGGACCAAGTATGGAGCCTTGCGGTACTCCCATAGTAACAGAGGATCCCTTTGATATAGCTCCATTTACATTTACCTTTTGAATTCTATCGCTCAGGTATGATTCCATAAGATTTAGCGCTTTTTCGCCAATGCCATAGTGTTGAAGTTTTTTGATTAGGATTTCGTGATGGACACAGTCAAAAGCCTTTGATAAGTCGCAAAAAACTCCAATGGCATCATGAGAATTTTCCCAAGCATTTAAAATCTCGGAAATTAATTGAATGCCAGCATCTGCTGTGGAGCGACCTCTTGTAAAACCATACTGCTGGCTATGCATAAGTTTATTATTATTAAAATGTATCAATAATTGTTCAAGAATGATTTTTTCAAAGATTTTACTCAAAGCCGGCAGCACAGATATGGGTCTAAAATTTGTGGGGTCCGAAGTGCTGCCCGTTTTGAATAACGGTGTGATTTTACTTATCTTCATCTGGGCTGGAAAGACTCCACAATCTATACATTCTGTAACTCACTTTTCGAACTCACACAGCGGTTTTCGCATTCTAAAAAGGCGGGAGATTGTAGTTTATTGTTTATCAGAATGCCAAATCATAAAATGACTGCTTCACGACTGATTTCAGAGCGACCGCCGATGCGAAAACCGCTGTGTGAGTTCGAAAAGTGAGTTACAGAATCGCAGGGCTGGTCTGGAAAGACTCCACAATCTATACATTCATTAAATATTATAGCTAACTCTGAACTGATAGTATTGATTACTGATTGTAAAATGAAAACAGATACACCCCAAAGATCTTTATTTTTTTTATTTTTAGCTGTTTAAATGTTTTTATAATGTCATTGCAGCTAATGCGGCTAAATATAAACTTATCATTGCATACAGGAACATTCTTTTTCAATAGTATAAGGGCGGCTGATGGTGAAGAATTTAGAACGCTGGTTGTAACTTGTATTTAAAGGAATGTTAGTAAAAAACTCTTCAAATGCAGAGGCTACTTCGAGGTCGGAACTAATTACTTTGCCGTTTATGTTCACCTTAAATTCAGTATCCTTTCTGGAGGTTCTTCCAGTCTCCTCGTTTATAATTTTCCAAGTAGCCTTTATCTTATCAGAGCTGTTGTTTATTTTAAGACTTAAGTGTTTCGCCTTAGCGATTCTACACTCTTGCCTAAAAGTTTTTGAGAATATCCTAACATAAGTTTTAAATTCTTCACTGTCATTATACTGTTTTTCATCATACAACTCATACAATTTTAGTCTTTTTTTGTGTAGCTCCGGAGTTGCCCAGTCACAAAGGGTAGGTTTCTCCGAGACCAAAAAAGTCTTTGGAGTGAACACATTTTTGAATTCACCAATAAATGATGTGAGATACAACAATAAATGATGTGAGATACAAGTGTTGTCAATAAATACATTTAAATCGTACATTAAAGTAAAACTGCTTGCTAAGGCTTATTATAATATAAATGAATATTTAAACGATCCTAGTGCTTGGATATGAGTTGCTCCAGTATAAATAGGTAACGCGACTGAATCTCTCGGCTCCATTTCCAGACTCTGGGGCAATCGTCAACATCCACGACTGTTTTAATGTAAAGTGGGAACAAACCGTGATCCATGTGGTATCAAATTATTTCAGTATTATTATTATTTTCTTATGTAGCCAAGTCCACATTTCAAGGATCGTCATGCTCGCTTAAATGTCATTGCTTGTGGCGGCTTCCATGCGTCGGGTTGTCTCTCTCCCTAAAATATGGCGAGGGGGCCGATGGCTGGCCATGCGTCATACTCGTGAATGGGTGCTACTTGTGGTGACTGGTCGTACTTGAATTCGTGTATGCGGTGATGTTAATTATTTCGACTATGTGTTTGCGCGTTGTTCCCACGAGAATGTAAGTGCTTGCTCCTATTTCACCATGCCTCCTGCTGATAGAGGACATCTCTTTGTTTTTAATTTATGTTATTATTATTAATTACTTAAGATGTCATGTGGAACATGGTTTAATGGTTGCAGCTCCTTACAAACGTTGTGTAAAAAACAACAACTGGGTTTATTGCCAGTTCTTCTCTTCCGTTCTACGCCTTTGATTTGAGAACTGGCACTAAATGTAAAATTAGAAGCATTAATATTATGTATTTCTTTACTGACAAGTTATAAGTGTACAATGTGTTATCCCATATGATTAAATGATTTTTGAATTTTGAATTGAATTTTATGATTGCGATTCTGTACCACCAACTGCCACAAACTGAGTTCTATCTGTCAAATATGACGCAAACCATTTTAATAACCCTCCATTAGTGATACCGCCCGGGCCGGGAGCCTTCCTGAGCTTGAGCCGCGCTGCTTGTCTCTTGACGGCGCTCGGCGAGAAGAATAGCACCTCTTCGTCTGCCGGAGGAGGGGCGCCAGCTGCTCGGTGACGGTGTTCTCGACCACTAACGCGCGTGCTGTGTCCTCCGCGGTGTTAGAGGAGAACTGTCGTTGTAGGTGGTCCGCGAACCCATCTCATTACTGGCCACGCAATCCAAGCTGTTCGAGGCATTGCTGCTACCAACTATTAGGCGGCACTTTACTCCTAGGCCCGAAAAGTTTGGATTCCGAAGCGAACATTCCACCACCCTCCAGCTGTCGAGAGTACTGCACGACATCACCGTCGCCCACAACAAGAAAGAGGTGGCAGATGCAGTATTCCTCGACATGGAAAAAGCTTTCGACCGGGTCTGGCACGCGGGACTGGTGCACAGGCTCCTCGACTCCGACATCCCGCGGCGCGTGGTGGCGATTATTAGCTCCTTCCTTCTCGACCGGCGTTTCCACGTCTCCATCGAAGGGGAGAAGTCGAGCTACCGACCGATCGCCGCGGGTGTCCCTCATGGCAGCTGCCTATCCCCAAGCCTTTATCTTATTTTCACTAATGACTTTCCAGTTGCGGCGGGATGTGCGGCGTCGCTGTTTGCGGACGACACGGCCTACATCACCTCTTCCCTGAACGCGCGCCACGCAGCCATCAAGTTTCAGAGGTCGCTGGACGCCCTTCCCGCTTGGCTGGCAGAGCGGCGCTTGACCGCCAATGCCGCCAAGACCCAGGCCATTGTCTTTGGCTGGGGGCACCTCCCGCCACCACTCAGCTTACAAGGGGTCGAGGTCCAGTGGCGCCCCCAAGCAACCTATTTGGGCGTCACACTGGACCGAGGCCTCACGATGCGCCCGCACATCGCTGCAGCCGCAGGCTGCGCAAAGGCGGTGGCCGCCAGACTGCGCCCTGTGCTGCAGTCGTCATTGCCAGTAAGGCGCAAACTGGCGCTTTACAAGACCTACGTAAGCGGCGCCCGCGTGGTATGCTCTCGCAGCCGAGACGCATCGGCGTCGGCTGCGCTACGTGAGAAATTCCACTATACTACGAGACCTCAGAGAACAATCCATTGATGACCACATCGGAGAGCTGGCGAGGCGCATGTTCGAGCGTGCGGACACCTCAGGTTTCCAGCACCTCCAGCGTCTCGCCCCTCACCACACGAGACCCCCGGACCATCGACGAACCTTCCCGCGCGAGCTAGTTCGCGCGGAACGTAACGATACCTCATCAAAGACATAAACATCGCATTTAACGGTTTTAATTTTCGAAAAAAAAAGAAATCTTCACCATTAACATACTGCATAAGGGGCCAGAAACTTCAAGAGGTTAAAAGCATAAGAGATTTGGGTGTCATTATGGATAGTTCACTAAGTTTTAGGGAGCATGTGGATAGTATTATAAAAAGATCCTCAAAGCTCTCTGGTTTTATCTCCAGAATAACAGGGAGTCTTACCGATCCCAGTGTCGCAGTTACTATTTTTACCAGCCTCGTTAGAAGCATATTGGAGTTCAATAGTTGTGTCTGGTCTCCAATGTATTTAACCCATTCAGCGAGGCTGGAAAGGGTGCAGAGAAAGTTTTTATACCATCTATCCTTTAGAAATAATAAATGTGCAATGTTGAGTAAATATGAGGATAGGTTAAATTTCTATAACTTGGAATCTCTGAGTGTTCGTAGAGCAAACATCGACTTGCTATAACTATTTAAAGTAATTAACGGAATTGTGGATTGCCCAGAAATTATAGAACGTTTATCCATAGGTACAAGTTCCTCGGGTCGGGAGTCGTTTGTACAATCGAAGATGTTTTCACATCCGACATTGTCGAACAAACGTTGGCAGAAACTCACCAATTAATAGGTTATGTCGCTACCATAATGATATTGCACAGAGTTTTGACATTTTTCACGGTTCTCTGGCCTCAGCTCAGAGTAGAATTAGGACACAGTACCGATAATTTATTTTCTTGGTTCAAATAGTTTAATTCTTTTATAGTTTGCATTTTTAATTTTTATGCTTGTTTGTATTTAACACTGTTTTTTGTATCTACTTGATTTCGCTGGTCGTGTCCACATGTTATAGGGACGGCACCGCTTTTGATATTTATGTATGTATGTCAATTTATATCATGTGTTTGTCCTAATTTTGTGGTCCAAATAAAAAAAAAATTTAAGACAAAAGGGCTGGACCCCTCCCGCTGGCGACTCGGAGCGCACAGAGGATTCGTTCGCTGGTCTTCTTCGCTGGGCCTCCCTCGGGTTACCGAGGGTCTCACCCGGAGTGGTTTGACCACGCCCACGCGCGCCCGTTGCCGCCACGGGGGGGTGCCACCAGCCCCACTGACAAATACGATCAAGGCGCTGCGAGAGCGAAGACGGTCCGCATCGTAACGAGGTTCAGGGCCGCTCCAGGCCCGCCACAACGACCGCCCCGCCGTTGAGCGGGGCGCGAACATGAAACCCCCCGCAAGCCCATGGGCGTAACGGGGCTCCCGGCGCCACCCTCGGGTGTATGCGCGGAAGAAAGAAAGCAAGACCATATAAGTAATCCAACTTTTTCAAAAAAACACTATGACTAAGTTAAAACGGTTAATTATCTTTATAATTCATATTATTTCATATACAATTATACCACAGATTAGAAATCATGAATCTAAATAGACTATATAATATATAGCGCTCGAAGAAACCTGGATTTTGGCCAAAACATACATACAAAAAAAATCGTTAAAACATCCAAAATATAACATTTTTTAAAACGATAGCTATTAAAGATGGCGATAGCTGTACTTATAACTTAATTATTGCAAATTTTTATAAAATAAGCAGCTTTTGAGATCACGCAAAAACAGCGGATAAACGCCGTTTTTTCTACACGGCCGAAACATTAATTGACAAGAGAAAAAATATAATATTTTTATATAATATAAAATACATAATACATATTATATAATAATATTATGTATTATAGATTTTCCGGTATTTTATAGAGCATTCTCTTAGTTGTAGAAAAATCGAGGTACATTTCATCCAACCTGAATTCGTTAGGGTAAGTGGGGGCAGGATGTAAAAATGGGGTAAGACAACAAATCGTCTATTAAAAAAATAGACGCAAATTTTAACGTATTTTTGTACGAGTCCTGGTATTTTTGTGAAAACTGCCAGTTTCTAACTTTCCAAACCACTGTCGAAGTTAGCCGCCCAGAGTGCGTAATTTGCATCGTATTTTTTCAAGTGATTTAATCTTTCCTCATGTATTGTAACTTAAATTACAAGATGGGTGCGACAGTTTCATATAAATAATTCATTATAGTTTTTTATTCTCAGTTACGAAATCACATTAAAATACGGCTATTTTTAATAATTTAGGATCAGCCATCATGCCTCGTAATTACGTCCGTAAATCGTTACGTGCAACATCCTATACTAAAGACGACGTGGCCGAAGGAGCAACAAAAATTTATGATATACCTATTGCTACGCTTTACAACCGTTTGAATAAAAAACTGGCTAAAGTATTACATTACGTGCCCGTCTTTGCTCATGAAATCGAAATAAAATTAGCAAGTGGCCTTAAAGTTTTGCAAGAATGGGGTTTTGAGCTATCTAGAAAAGTAATTTTTCTCATGTAACGATATGTTACCCCATTTAAGGACGGTGTTCCAGGAGCAGATTGGTTCACTAAATTCTGGCTCAAAACTGAGATGGATAAAGTTTGAAAACTTCTGTTTCAATCTTACCCCAACGGGGAAAAATCGTGGGAGTTACGCCCCGAGACGTAGGCACTCTCTTCAACTGTTACATTGCATTCATTCGTTACATAGCAATTAAAATTTCCTTATTACGCTTGTATTCTATTGTTGTACGCAAAGGGTCAGAATTTAAGACTATAAACGGCGACAGAATAATATTTAAGCGATTATATGCATTTTTATTGATTAGGTAAGTAACATCCGTCCATAATTCAGCTTTAATCATAAAAAATCGTATTAAATTTAAATTATGTTTACCTATTGCATTTTTTCTAGCTTCCAACTCAATTAATGCTCTTGTTATTTTGAAAATCTGTTGTCTGTGTGAAGAGAACCGTGACTATAGTACTTCACGTTATTTGAGATTACATCCTGTAAACAGCCTTCCGTCAGCGCCGTATGTATGTACTAACGACGTTTGGCAAAATTATAGGTTAATATAGGTAGGTATTCAAGCTGCAGGGCGGAGCATGGGTCATCCTTTTAGTTCTACTAACTGTCTAAAGTGTGCAAAGGCTAGATGGCCAGCTTTAGGGCTGTATAGTTATCGTCACAGCATTATAATGTTTTAACGTCTATGAATTCTCATGTATTCACCTAAATAAATTATTTATAGATTACGAGTAATACTAATTGGTCCCAATTTTGTCTAATTTTACTAAATATTAAAGTATTAAAGTATTAAGGAAAGGTAAGCAGATTCAAAGCAAGGCTACCGATATATGCCTCATACGTTTCTCATGTTATTTTTTGTGTGCTCCGAGGATACAGTCAAAAGTGTATATAAAATATAATGTTCGTTTTATTTACTGTACTTTTTGATGACCTCTAGTCAGATTACCACCCGACGCTGGCGCATCAAAGCGCGACGTTATTGCTTCTTGGCTAATATTAACATCACCTCATACACGTTATAGTTTACTTCTTTTAAAAGTTTGCCTGAAGTAGACTCTACTGCCAACGATGAAGTTTAAAATGTAGGTAACTCTTTAAGTTTTTATTTTTATATAACATATTTTTGGAAAGTTACTTTAAATTTTCAGACCATTAGAAGAAAAACTTTCAGGCCAGACCAAGGCTAGTCGCTTCGCAGTATTTATTCGAAGAGGGAAGAAAATTAAAAGCAACGTTTTTAAGATAGTATTCCAGGGTAAGTATCCACAATTCATTATTACAAAAGCCATTTTCTTACCAAAGTGCTATCCGGTTTATAGCGGGGAGTGTAGTTTGTACGGTGTCAGTTAGTCAATTAATATTTTGATTTTACCAGTGTTGACTCGTCGCAAGCGTATTCCACAATTATTTAGCTGTAGACAACACTTGAATTGATTTTAATTTTTTAAAATAAACTAAGTTTTAACGCTGCCAAGTGTTTTATCATGAGTTTTATCCGCTCTAGCGTGGCTATACTATACAATTTCACAATAGAATCGAAATCAACAAAACTTGATTTGATGTTTCGTCAAAACATAAGACAGATTTGACGAAAATCCTATAGCAAAACGTGTTTTTTACTGAGGCAATCAAAGAATTTCACGAATATCACTACTGTGAAAGTGTTATATTATGATGCGCTGGTGAGAAGTTATTTGGAGCACGATTTAAGGTGACGTTGGAGCGGGTACAAAGCAAATATTTGAGGCACATCTATTTTAGGATGTACATCAGCTGAACCTTATTTACTCACTCATGTATCCTTATTTATTCTTGGTTCTGTGGACTGAAGCGTACTTCGAGTACGCCGCGCTTGTAATGTGCTTAATAAAATGGTTACATGAAAAGGACAGCAATTCAGCAGTACTACAGTGCCTTAGCTTCAATGTGCCCATCAGGGGTGCGCCAAAAGGCGACATCGTCCGGCGTTACTACATGTGACCACAGCTAGGACTTACCTACCTTCTAAAAAGGGCATACTATTCGCTGTATTACATTAGTCAACTACAGAATAACATAATATGTTATTAGACTTTTTACTACTAAAATGGAAATAGTTTTGTCTGCAGTGCTTGACATGGCCCTCTTTATTTTTTCAGGAACCACTTTAATATGGTTGACGCTGGCATGGGCGTCTCTGGCGTGGGTTACGTCCCTCGATCTCTCAATCACTTCTTTCGGCTCACGGGTCTATCCGGAACATAATATTCATGGTATGTATACTTTCTGGAAGTTTTATGTATGATTATGTTGCGCTACTTTTTTAAAAACCCCTTTCTAACTGTTCTATACTAGATGGAGAAATGTTCGAATACATAGTTGTGGGCGGGGGTGCTGCGGGTGGCGTGGCGGCGGCTCGACTAGCGCAAGCAGCACGTGGTGTGCTGCTTTTGGAGGCGGGTGGAACGCCGGGCCTGTTGACGCGGATACCAGGTTTAGGCGGGGGTCTCATCGGCTCGGCTGCGGACTATTACTATCCAACGCAGCCTAATGGTCGCTCTTGCCTATCATCTATCCGCCGTTTCTGCCGATTTAGTCGTGGCCGTGTGCTCGGTGGCTCTACTGCCATCAATCTAATGATGTATACGCGTGGTCACCCCGAGGACTACGACTTCGGCCTGCACGGCTGGACCTGGCCAGAAATTCGTCCATTCTTCTTGCGTTCTGAGGGACTACAAAATCCATATCAGTTACCGATGTCATCAGCGTCTCATCACAATACGGAGGGCGTAGTCCCTGTCGGGTTTTTCGGAGACTCGGAAAACCCATGGCAAGTTCGCGTCTTCAAAGGTTTTAACTTTCTAAACTTTACAACTAACCTGGATTTAAATGCCGAGTCCCAAATCGGAGTGTCTCGAGTGCTATCATTCACGTCGGGCGGGGAGCGCGTTAACACTGCAGAGGCATACCTGCGGCTGCCCGGTGTCGCGCCACACCTGCGCCTCGCTACACATTCTACCTGCCTTCGTGTGCTCATTAACGATGTTGGAGAGGCTTTTGGGGTCGAAGTCGCTCGGAACGACCGAACTTACCGGATTTTTTCCCAACGGGAAGTTATTCTCGCGGGAGGGGCCATTGGCTCGGCAGAAATTCTACTCAGGTCCGGCGTCGGGCCAGCGGACCACCTGCAGCGACTTAATATCCCGGTGCGGGCAGACCTACCGGTCGGGGAGGATCTCATTGACCACGTCGCGCCACTAGTATTCATATCGGTGAACGAAGAGGCTAAATCATCGCTCCGGATGATCCTTTCTAAACTAAAGGAAGGCATCCGTTGGATTTCTATGCGAGATGGACCTCTCGCCACATCAGGCTTATCGGATCTAACGGCTTTCCTTAATACAGAATGTTACGACTTCAAAACAAAACAATTGAGAATCGATGGTAATCAATGCGATCGACCTACTGTGCAATACATACATTCGTACCTTGAGAGGGGCTTTCTGGGCGCGGGAAGATCTCTATACGAGCGCGTAACGCGTCACGAGGCGGCTTTCGTGAACCAGGTCGAAGCTGTCAACGAGCGACAAGCTCTACTGCTCGTAACGGCAGTGGTACTGCAGCCTAAGTCACGCGGCTATGTGCGCCTCGCGAGCGCGGACATATTTCAAGCCCCACTAATTTGGCCCAACTATTTGGAAGACGAACGGGACGTTGAAGAAGCTGTGCGTGCTATAAGAATTCTGGACGATTTGACACAGACACCAGAATACAGGAACTATAACGCGTCAATACTAAGGCCTAAGCTACCAGGGTGCAAAATGCTGGAGAGCACAGATTATTGGCGGTGCTACGTCCGCCACATGACGCTTGCGGTGCACCACGCGACAGGCACGGTGGCTCTGGGGCGTGTAACGGATGAGCGAGGGCGCGTGCGGGGAGTGCGGGGGCTCCGCGTGGTAGACGCGGGGCTCTTTCCACGACCGCCTTCCGCCAACACCGCAGCCGCCGTCATTGCACTAGCTGAGCGCATCACACAATTCGTTCAACAAGACAATACATCCGTGTCGCATTATATTGACAGAAAATAAAATTTTTAAACAGTTTCTATCTATTTTTACATTTTGATATTTTTAGATTTAGATCATAAGCTAAAAATTCGCAGTTGAAACGCCAGTTGATTTAGTATTACTTCCTTTTTATCTATTCCTAGATGTTCACTGTATTCCCCGCTTTGATTGATAAATATGAATGTTATGGGACTTACCAGTGCCCATCATTACTGCAGGCGTGGTATTTGATATTTTTTTAACTGCTGAACATGCGCCCTCACACCCGAAAGACCCGCTATTAAAAGAAAAGAAAATTACGAAAACAGTACGATTAGGCAGAAATATTATGACACTATCTATATTCTTGAACCCTTGTTGTAAGTACAATAAAATAGAAACGATTTTAAAACAAATGGTGACTCACCAGTATACCTAATAGATACTCGAAACAGAACTAATTTAAGCGTACGACCAACCAGGCTCCAGATAATAAACCACTCCTTGTACGGGAATTGTATTCGATTTTACAACAAACTCGCAAGCAAAATTAGAAAGTTATCATTGAAAAAATAAAAAAATCTAGTTAAACATAAATAATCAATAAAGCTTTTTATAAATTTTCCGAATTTTTAAATGATCCTAATCCTTGGGATTGAGTTGCTCCGGTTCTAATAATTTGTATGACTCAAAACTTGGCAATTAAAAATAGTGGCGGAGGTTTCTTGCCAGTTCTTCTTGCTCGCTCTACGCCCTTGACTTGCGAACTGGTATTAAATGTAAATTTAAAATCAATTAAATTCTATTGACGTTCATAAGTGTACCTACTTGGTAACCTATATGAATAAAGTTATTTAAGTCACAGTCTAAAGCTAAAATAATTATTTTGTGATAATATTCACATGTCAATTTATAGGTAGGTATAACTGGTTCCACCAGCTCGCGAGGGCAGCGTAGCGATTGCCTGCTAACAAAGCGCAAATTTGGCCCCACATCGAGTACTGTTCCCAGAGGTGGGGCACGGGAGCTCCCTAGTACTATCTCCTTCCACTTGACTGATTTCAATGAAGAGCGGTTCGAATCTTCGATGACCAGTCAATTCTGAGCGGGTCGATCTCTTGGCGTTGCGTATAGATCGGGGGTCTCTCTTTTACCCCACATTTGCCATAGATCGTTCAGAGGAGTGGTTCGGATGAATGTCTGTATCTGAGTTCATAATTGGACGCCCAGACAGAGCATAAAATTTCACCTGTGACCTTGACGTCCATCGTTCCACAACTAAACGTTTTTAAGGCAATTTTATGCGACGCAACTCAAGAAAATATCGACGAATTCTTAAAAGGTCGGCAACGCATTTGCGAGCCTTCTGGCAGTGTTAGTGGCCATGGGCGGCGGTATCACCGGTCAATAAAAGATACGATAACAAATAGGTAATAAGAAAAAAAAAGAATATAATAAGAAATAATTGTAAACACACTTGTGACAATCAACGGGCTTTATTATTATGTACATTTTCGATGACCAAACAAGAATGAGAAATTTAAAAAAAAGACGGGTTGTACTCCGGGTGTGCCGGCAGAAGTGAAAACTTGAATATTAACGTTGTGCATTTTTGATATTTTGGAATGGTTAGGGAATAATTTTACACGAATTGCTTTAATCATCAGTATAAAAGTACTATTATTGATGTGGTAGAATAAAATATTTATTATGAAATAATTCAATTAGGAAAATTCACTATTTTTTAAGTTGCCATTTTTATTCGCGTCATTCTGACGTTAATAACGTTTCGCAAAATTAAACCTTGATGTATTGACTTAAGGTCCAATTCCACATGCATCAATGTATCTGAGGAAAGAGACAAATGAATTAAAACCGTAACTATATAGCACGAAGGTTCATAATCCTTGAAAAAAACATCCGTCTTACGAATTTGTCCTGACCCAAATTTAAAATTTTTTACCCATTCCAAAAAAAGTGTACAACGCCGCTAAAGAAGTTTTCACTTAAAAAATACAAGAACGGGAAGCCAATCTAATATTATACTATAAGCACAAAACTATAACCGGGCTAAGCTAACACTTAGCTTGGCTGTAGTATTGATGGTTGTTTGTAATTAGTTTTGCGATATCTAAGGTAAATGTCTCTCCAGAGGCGATACGCGCTTGGGTTTGGCATTGCACCCATGCGGCTCACTTGCCCGATATGCAAAAACCGTAGTTGGCCCGTATCGCTTGGCTCCCAACGGACTAAACTGGGTTGCTTTGCCGGAGTCGGATTCCTGTAATACAATACACATTTTATTAACAGTTTCCTTACACAAAGAAACAGTCTCACAACAAGATGTGATTATGTCAACTAACCCGTATTTCGCGAAATTAGACCAAAGTGAGGTAAGGAAGTCTACCATATCACGGTCGGCCTCGCTAAGACGAAAGGGCAGCACTGCAGCATCAAACAGATAGAAAAGCTCGTCCCCATGACATGCGCCCTTCTCACCTCCGCCGCTTCGCGACGTACGAAACTTTAGTAGATTACGTCCGCCGGAGTAATCAAATATATAGTTGAACACTGGCTCACTGCTTGAGTTTAACAGAAGCTCTGACTCCAGTATTGAAGGAACTTCGAAATATAAATGCGTATATAGATCTGTAATATTATTTATTCTTTCGATAGAAATACGATCGGAGCCGAAATAAAAGTCTTGCGCGGCGCGGGAGACGCGCATGCCCTCCTCCACGCTAGAGAAACTTAGATCACTGGCAACTATGTATTTACCGTTCCTTCCCTCCACGGAGCCGTCCACCTCCGCCGTCAGGAACATTCCCTCTCGTGAATTGGTGCCGTAGACAACCGGAACGTGATTTTTCTTCTTGATAAATAAATTCCAAGGAAGATCTGTGATCACCGACATCTCCCCTGGGATTATTTCCTCGACGCAGGGCAAATGGAGTAATTGAGTGTCAAAAAACAGTTCTTCAGGTTTACCATGCATAACCGGAACCAAATCCCGATAATCAGTTTTACTTAAAAATTCATAGAGTTCGTGTGGGTCCTCTGAATGAAAGCCTAATTTGGACGCGACCAGACTCGCTACCCGTACAGGTTCCCGATTGATAGCCCAGTTTGATATCCCACTACCGCTCTGCAGGATAGCGCGTTTGAAAAGGCCGGAGGCAGTGGTACTCGCCATCAGAAGAGAAGCGGAAGTGGCACCTGCGCTTTCTCCGAACACTGTCACGTTGTCCGGATCACCACCGAATGAACCAATATTATCTCGAACCCATTTCAGAGCGGCTATTTGATCCTTTAAGCCGGCATTGCCGGGAGCCTCTTTTATACCGAGGCATGTGAATCCCAGAGCGCCGAGTCTATAGTTAAAAGTGACGAGAATTACGTCTTTTTTCATGAGAAACTCCGGGCCATAAATAAACCGACCACCGCTGCCCACGACAAAAGCTCCACCATGTATAAATACCATGACGGCCCGCGGACGCATCACTGTCATCGCCGGCACGTAGACGTTGAGTTTAAGACAATCCTCCGAGCCCACCACCGAGCCCGTCACGATGCTTACTTGAGGGCAAACCTCAATATCGTTGACAGCCCTCAGCGTGCCTTCCCATTTAGGCGGCGGTCCCGGGGCCTATTAATCATATCGGTTATTGTTATTTTATATGTTATTGTATTACCTTGAAAAGGGTACCTATAACTGCAGTTGCTTTGAAAACTCAGAAGCTATATAAAAATCTATTTACGTAGGCAACTAAGAAAATGTCTTGTGATTAACATTTAGGGACAGAGCTCCGAGAGAGAGAGAGTTAAGTTTTGAGCCAAACTGTTTTAATAGTACTAGATGGTAGTGATCCAGATGACCTAAAAATGTAGTTTAAACTTCAATTAATAGAAAGGGCATCATGTAAGAATTATTTTAGGGGAAATAATTTGTTTCTTGTAGAGTCAGAAACAAATCTTATGAGGACATAAAATATGAGGCTTACCAGTAAAATAAATAAATATGCCAGTTTGAAAAACTTCAATATAACTTTTTTAAAGGGAATTTAGGCCTTATCTTGTTTATCTTCAATTGGGATGGTTCAGAATTTGGAACTGACTCATGACATTTTCCACTATCTTAGCATGACATATAATTTTAGGTAGCTAGTTGACCTATGTTTTTTATCTCAATCTATAAGATTAGCCGAATCTTAAATTATGAGATATTATTATAGACATACCTATTACATCAATATTTATTATTTGTAAGAAACCTCATGCAAAAATGATAGCCACCATGTTGGTCAAGATATAACTTATGCTTGTAGGCTAGTTAGATGGAAATCCAACTTTATTTATAGTTTAATGATTTTAAAAATTGTTTTACTTATGCCTCAATAATAGTCACTATTAGATTTTTTAAAATATTCTAAACTACACAATATCAATGTTAATGTAATCCACCAGTGTTATCAATATATTCTTAGTAAATATCTATCTACCTATATTAATAATAGAATACATATTTTTATTTATATAAATTATCAGCTTATAATATGAGATTACTACAGTTCTCACACAATATCTTTACAAGTGTCGACTAAACCTATTTAGACAGTAAACTACTCCTTAAAGAGTATCATTCCTTTTCCTAAGCTCTCTCAAGTACAAAAAATACTAGCCATTATTATGAATAACCTTTGTAACATTTGACATATTGCAAACATTTGTAGAATATAATTACAAAGATAGACTAGTAAAAATAAAAATATTTATTTACCCTTATTCTCCAGCATGGTTAGAAAGAGGACCTTTACTGTACATCTTAAAATAGCATAAAATTATTAAAGCATAATTTATCTTGATAAATACCTATAGGTATTGACAAGGTTACAGTCATACATTTTTCTGTTTTAATCTGAGTCACACAGTAGTAATTTTAAATTCCTAGTTTTGAATTTCAAGGCCACAATTTAATTATAGTTGATAGTGTGTATCTATGGTGTAGAAGACCAATGTGATAATAATAGGTGTGTAAGACAAACCCTGAAACGGGTGGAGGTAGCATAAGGAATGCCAGTGTAAAGATAGAAGGAGCCATCAGCACTGATGATGCCCTGAACCCAGCCGCCGCTCACTCGAACCTCCGGTGCCGGCTGCTGCACCAGGGACGCCGCCACCAACGACCAGAGTACTACGCGCTGTTTCCACTGCATAATAATACTCTATACCACTACACTACCAGAAACATTCTGGAAATCCGCTTTCACATGAAATTCTTAGCCCTCACGGTATTTTGCTTACAGAAACAACAATAGTAGATAAACATAAAATACCTACTAAATGGTGCTACTAGAGTGATGTAATACGTAATGAATTATTTCTGATTCGTCATCCAATCCTTTAGATGATAATAACAAAGTTGAATAATTAAGTAATAACAAAGTAAGTACATAAATGATAACGATATCGGATAATAAATACTCCTCAGAGATTACGTTTAGTTTATATTAAGAATTAAGATCGACAGTAAAGCATACTAGAAAGCGTGTTAATTGTTTTTAAGTTCAAAATTATATTTTTCTCGGACTTCTACATTTTCAAATTGATGTTTCTTTTCTTGCAGTTTCAAACTTTCAAATAATATTAATATTATGGAGCCTGTAGGCCTGTACCCACTACCCACTACCCTGTGACAAGAGTCAAGAGTCAAGACGCCTTGGCGTCTAGACAACTGACAAGTGACAGATCGCTGTCAAAAAGTTTTCGAAATATATATATTTTTTTTGGAGTTTATGGCCTGGTATCTAGACCTTTATTAGGCCAAGTCTTGAGTATTTTTATTCGGTTTATTATAATTTCCCCACTGTATTTTTGATGAATTTATATAGAGGCACGTAATAGGATCTATTTTTTAACATATCACTCAGGCGGTTTCGACATATATTAATATGCTTTTTCACAGCCAAAGAACAAATTGCGATATTACTGCAATATAATTTGAATTGCATGTTAAAAATAATTAAGGGTTGTTTCATTTTCTATCAGAAATATGAGGCGATAAATAATAAAAATATGTTGACCCTGCATTATTGCGACAAACATTTTTTTAATAATACCTATTCATACTTTTATATTTTCAGGATTTCATTTCCACTTATTTAGTTACGCCCTTGAAGAAACAATAGGAATACCACTGAACATTGGTAAGTGGAGAGAAAATTGATAAACAGTCAAAGAATATTATATAGTCAAGAAAATAAAAACTTGTAAACTTGTAAGGACTAAAATTAATGCTTGATTAAAGTTTTTGATTTGGTGTTTGTGCTTGAACATTTTGAATGTGAATTTAAATACAGAGTTGATGTAATATTTTTAAATAAATAGACTGCACGAAGATATCTTCTAGCCTAACTTATTATATATATCGGGGTGGTGGCGCTGGTGTCAGCTGCCATATTCTTTATTTAATAACTTCAAAGTCTAATCAGTTATGATCTACAAATTAACAGCAGTGTTCACAACCTGAAGCCAGGCAGTTATCGTACCAGGGCCGTAAAATTATCGTATATGTGATCCATATACGATAAATTATCGTACATTCAGGAAAATGGCTAAAAATACTTTAAAAAATCATATGAAACATGAAAATAAAATGTTGCAAACGATTTATAGTTTAAATCTTGTAAACTTGTGTTTTTCAAATTGAAAAAAATAATAATAATTAAAGAAAAACGCTTTTTACCGGATTAAAGTTATGTTTATTATTAGGCGAGGCCCAGCTCGAGTCTGTGCTATTCGAACATTTAAATTTAATTATTATTGTATTGTCTTTGATTAACATAACCTTTACACATTTAAAGAAAAACGCTATTTACCGGATTAAAGTTATGTTTATTATTATAAATTTACAACTATTTGACATAATTTTAAATTTATCCGACGTTTCGCGTGCTTTACAGCGTGCGTGGTCACGGTGACTGAAGACAAAAGATGTTGAATGTGAAAAAGTATCACAGCTGCAGAGAAAGTTGCATTATCTGTATTTATTTCCCCGGAGTTGGTATCGACTAAAAGATGGAGGGTTTTGGCAAAAATGGCTCACGGTGTCCTCTATTTTCGCGGATTGTTTTTCTTTTTGAGATTTTAATTTGGATATTATTGGATCCCAGGTGTTTGACAATTTTAGGCCGTCTTCTCTATTGAAATTGGGGTGTTTTTTGATTTCAATGGCTTCGCGTACCAATCTTGGGAAGAATCTTTTCTCTTTCGCAAGTACTTTCGGTTGATCAAAGCGTATGTAGTGATTAGGCCTATCTAGTATGTGTTCACAGACTGCTGATTTTGTGTGTCGTCTATGTCTTATGTCTGCAATGTGTTCTTTGAGTCTGCTGGACATATTGCGTTTAGTTTGCCCTATGTAAGACAGGCCACAGTCGCAATCCAGTTTGTATATACCTGCATCTTGCAATGGGGTGTTACTTTTGATTGGTCTTAGGAATTGCTGAATCTTCTTGTGCGGCTTGAAAATTGTATGAATAGAAGCTCGTTTTAGGATCCGGCTAATTCTATCTGTAACTCCCTTTACATATGGCAAGTAGGCTGGCTGGCGGGGAACTGTTTGTGTCTTGTTTTTGTTTTTGTGATGTAGCCGGGGGATGCGCAGCTTGTTTCGGTGTAGCACCTATTTGACATGCTGTAGTTCCTTCTCGAGGTGGGCATCATCACAAAGACGTTGGGCTCTCTGAAACAAACATTTACCGACAGAAAGTAGTTGTGAAGGGTGGTGGTGGGATTCACCATTGAGGTACCTATCTGTGTGGGTTGCCTTCCTGTGTATTGTGTGACCTAGTGTGCCATCTGCTTTGCGTATAATTAAAATGTCTAAAAAGGGCAGACAGTTGTTGTTTTCTTGTTCAACAGTAAATTTAATGTTCGCTCTCCCCCCTTGGATGTCTGGCTGACTAGACGTGTTTTACGGCTACACCTTATAAAATTATTTTAAAAATATTTTTAAATTTAATATATTCAAAAATAAGTGATTCGAGTACTAGGCGCACATAACTCCCGAGGATACTCAAGACAAGCTTCGTGTACTGCGAGGTGACTACGGCTCTCCCACCAAGCTCGGAGGCCACTCAAGTAACGCAGCATAAGAGTGAGTGAGATAATTATATTTGGCGCATCTCGTCGTTACGCATCCCGCAATTCGAGTGGCTAATTAGCAGTAACGCCCACCTGCGTACGAGCAAGTTAAAGGAGGCGTGGCTAGTACAGGGCCCAATAGTGATTTACTAATTATACCATAAGATTATTAGTAAATCGCACATCACTTTAAGTGTTGTCGCCTTTATATATATTTTTGCATTGACACGGATAGCTTCTTCTGTTTGCGATCACAAAATGATTAGAAGTCCATGTAAACAAGATGTACAGTATGGCTCCGCTCCAAACTTAAACTTAAGTGATACTAGCACTATTGATGACAACATTACTCAACGTTCGAAGCGTAGGCGGTGCGAATGTGGTGGAGCTTCGGAAGAGTCAAAAATCGATAAATTCTTAAACACGATTAATATGTGGCGACAGGAAACTGATGAGAAATTGTCAGAAATAAAAACGTACGTGCAGGATGTTGTGCGACAAAACACAGAAATTCTGGCTTCGCAGAGTGAAACAGAAAAATCTATAGAATTTTTGTCGCAAAAGTATGATGACTTGCTGTTACAATTGAGTTCACATCAAAAACAAACACAATCTTTCCTCGAGCGTGTATCTAAGGTTGAAGACACAACAGAGGATATGGACCGTCGTTCTAGGCTGAGCTCCCTGGAAATTCGTAACATCCGGCTGGCAAACAGAACTCTGTCTCAGGATGAGCAGATATCTGTTGTCACTCGGCTTTTCAAGGAGATATCGGTGGAAGTCTCGTTGTCTGAGATATTTGATATCCGCCGCGTCCCGTCAAAGTCTGATAGTATCACTCTGGTATGCACCCTGAATTCAGTTATTACGAGGGGAAGAATTCTGAAGGCTTTCAAAGAACATAACAGAGGCAGTAACAAACTCAACTCCACCATCGTCGGTGGTCCGCAACATCCGATTTACTTCGCCGAGCATCTGACGGCACAGGCACGCCGCCTATACTATCTAGCTCGAGAATACGCCAAGACGGAAAAATATAAGTATAGCTGGACTTCCGGAGGCCGAGTGCTGCTGAGGCAGGCAGACCACACCAAACTCATTGTTGTTACTAATGAAAGTCAGCTGGTTGGCCCCCAGCCAAAAAAACTAGATCCTTGCGACGTATTTCCGTCTTTGTTTATGATTAGATTTAGTTTTTTAATTACTATGATATTAGTACTAGGTAAGATCATTGTTTGTAACTGTGCTATAGTGCCGACGCTCCTTTACATATGTATTATATTATATTTTATATTTCCTCATATAATATACCTATATAATTTAGCATTTCTGATAGTATTTGGTTCCTTAGGCTCAATTTTCAAATATTATTCTAGAGTTGTTACTCACGTAATTAATTTCATACCTCTTTATTCACACACAAATATTGTAGACACTTTTCTCTTATACATAATCTATGACTATCTCACTGATATATACTATTTAAATTGTACTCTAATTCCAATGCGTGCATATATCCTTAAGTTTAGTAAGCCTATGCTTGCACTCATTGACCTTACACTGCTATTCCCATTTAATAACTGTATTGTGCTAGCAAATTGGTTACTTTTAGTTACTCAAGGCTTCAAAATTCGATCGTAATAATAGACAATTATTAAACAACATCGATAATCTATCGGTTGCTTCAAGCCATTGCTGTGATCCACATGAAGTCCGAAACTATTTACCTAAACATAATAAAGTCCTAAATATTATAACGCAAAATATTCGGAGCTTATCGGCAAATTTCGCGAACTTTGAAATTTTACTTACAAATTTTCATACTATCCCGGATATTATCATTCTCACTGAATGTTTTCTAGAAAGCAACCCGGTAATACCAACCATAAAAGGTTTCTCCAGCATCTCTTCCTGTAACCCAGTTAATAAAAATGACGGAGTCCTGGTTTACTATAAAAATTGTATTACAGGCATCTCAATTGAAGAACCCTCTGTAGCAGAAGCCAGCGTTCTCTTAATTAAACTTAATATTGATACTGCAATTTTAGGTATTTATCGACCAAGTGCTTTCAAAAATAAAACGAACTTTATTAACTCTCTAAATACCTTGCTAGAATCTCTTAAAAGTTTCAAAATATAATAATCTTAGGTGACATAAATATTGATATTACTCCAGAGAATCTTAACCAAGAAGCTGAAGATTATCTCAACATGTTGGTTTTCCATGGGCTTCTCCCAACTCATACCTTCCCTACTCGTTTTCCTTCTTCTACGTGTCTTGATCACGGTATTCTTAAATCACCTCTTACTGCTCTTACTCTTGTCATCAATTCTTCAATCACTGATCATAGTTCAGTAGTAATGTCCTTAGATATAAAGAATCGCTACTCTGCTCCTACTCGATCTATCAAAAAAGTGGATCATGATAGCCTCTCACAGTCTCTCCTGAATACAGATTTTTCATCTGTTCTCAATAACACTGACTGTGAAGAAGCAACCAACAATTTGATAGAAATTCTTCAATCAGTTATCTCTATGCACACCTCCGTCATGACTCGCTCTCACCGCACTAAAATCATCAAGCCATGGATGACCCCAGGCTTACTTAAATGTATACGTAATAGAGATAGAATGCATTACAAACTAAAAAAGCAACCTGAAAATGATATTCTGCGCAAAACATACTACAGATACCGGAACTTCTGTAATAGTCTACTGAAGAAATTAAAAAGAATTATGAAAAAGGTCTACTACTAAATGCAGGAACTAACACCAAAAAAACTTTGGACAGCTATAAAAGACGTTAGTAATCTTAATAAAAAACATGATAGACCAAGTGACCTCCTAAAATGTAGAGCGATTCCAAAAGACTCAACAAACCATGTTAACTCTCACTTTGTGGGTATCGGAAAATCGCTTGCCTTAAATATACAATCCAATCATCAACACGACTCTCCACCTCCATTACGACCAAATCCTCCTTTTCCTCTCCAATCATTAGTCATGCTCGACACTTCTATTGAAGAAGTCGAAATCACTATAAATTCCTTGAAAGAAAGCTGTGCTGCAGGTTGGGACAACATCACGTCTGCCATACTTAAACGCAACCTTAAAATATTAGCTACACCAATCGCCCATGTATGTAACTTAAGTATGCGTACGGGAATCTTCCCATCCGCTTTTAAAAAGGCAATAGTGCATCCCATTTTCAAATCCGGCAACCGTGGCAGTGTCGACAACTATCGCCCCATCTCTATTCTGTCAGCACTGTCCAAGATCCTTGAACGCCTAATAAACAAACGTCTCGTTAGTTATCTGGAAGATAAACAATTACTTTCTCCGAATCAATTCGGTTTCAGAGCTAAAAGATCTTCATCGGATGCCATCCATGAATTAACCGATCACATAGTTAGGAACTTGGACAGCCATAGGAAGTGTCTGGGCATATTCTTAGACCTCGCGAAGGCATTCGACACTGTCTCGGCCCAAATCCTTCTACAGAAACTGGAAGCGCTTGGAGTGAGAGGAGTTCAACTTTCCTTATTTAAAAGTTACCTCAGCGGTCGGAGTCAATGTGTAGTGGTAGATGGCCATGTCAGCTCTTACCTTCCAGTGGAATTCGGAGTCCCCCCAGGGCAGCATTCTTGGTCCTACGCTGTTCCTAGTGTACATGAATGATCTGTGTTCCCTGAAAATACCTAATAGCAAATTGGTCTCTTACGCCGACGATACTGCTCTTGTTTTCTCTGCAAAAAGCTGGAGGGAAGCTTTCTCTTATGCACAGACCGGATTTGATATCGTTTCGTGTTGGCTGCGCCAAAACTTATTAACTCTTAATATAGAGAAAACTTGCTATCTTACCTTCTCCATATATACTCCTCCCATAGCCTTAATCCCGTATTCCTTAACTGCCCATACACATTCTTCTGTTCCTTCTGTTCCATGCTCTTGCGCTACATTGAAGAGAGGTTGTACGGTTAAGTATCTTGGCATCACACTAGATAGTCGACTCACGTTTCAGGCCCATCTTATGAATATGTGTGGTAGAGTCCGCAAACTCATGTTTATCTTTAAGAAAATTCGTCATGTTGCCGAGCCTCATATAGTCAGAATGATGTATTTAGCATTATGTCAATCTGTTTTATTATATGCTATCACCACTTGGGGTGGTGCAGCCAAAACCCATCTGCTGTCCCTGGAACGTGCCCAGAGGGCTCTTCTAAAAGTTTGCTTATTCAAACCCATTCTTTTCCCTACTTTCACCCTCTATCAGGAAGCTCAGATGCTTACAGTACGTCAACTGTTCATCCTAAACACAGCCCTCAAACAGCATCACGAACATAAACCTAGTCCTTCTTCCTCTCGATCTGCTCGCCGCCCACCCCCTGTTCACCTTCCTTCTCTCTACACTGCCTTTTCCCACCGCTTCTACTGTTACCTCGGCCCTTTTATTTACAACAAACTAATTCGCAAGCTGAATATTCACTTACTCTTATCCTTCAGTTGTAAAAAGAAGGTTACTGCCTACATACAGGGTCTCAACTATGATGAGACTGAAAACTTAATCCAACCAATGGTCTAACTTACAATTTATAGCTTATTTTTGATTTACTATTTATTTTTTATACTTATTTATGTACTGTTATCTATTTATCTAAGTACTAATATATATATATTTATCTAAGTACTAATATATATATATATATAATAATATATATAATAATTAGCACGGATGTTATATCGGCGCGATTGCACACCTACATATTTTAATTAGGTACCTCTTTTCTCCATGTTACATCTGTAAAATGTCCTTATTAATAATTTACTCTTGTTACTGGCTACTTTTTTACACCATGTGGGGAGAGGCTGGTGGTCTGAGATACAAGCCCTGCTTAGTTCAGTCACCAGTCTCTCACAATCTTATAATGTTTCCTTGCGACAATATATCTGTTTCTTAATATTTAGTTAATATCAATGTAAGATTGTGGAGAAAAATAAAGATTTTTCTTTTCTTTTCTTTCTTTTCTTGTGTATTGAATTTAAATGTGCTAGAAATGCAGATATTTTGTCATTGGGGAGTACTACAAATGTGTAATCGACATATCTCTTGTACAGTCGAGGTTTAACCGGGGCATTGGCCAGAGCTCTCTCCTCAAAGTCCTCCATGAAGATGTCAGCGACTATAGGTGACACTGGAGAACCCATGCCTACTCCATCAACCTGCACATAGAACTCATCTTTCCACATTAAGTATCCTGATGTAAGACAGTGTTTTACAATATCTACATAATCTGGTGACATGTTCTGTTCCCTAAGTCTTTTTGCAATGATATCTAGGCAGTCATTTAGTGGTAAGTTTGTAAATAGTGACTCAATGTCAAAACTCACCATGGTTTCATTGTGGAGTAATTTGAGATCTCTCAATGTTTCCACAAAATGGTAAGAGTCCTTAACATGAGCACTGTTCCCCGCCAGCCAGACTACTTGCCATATGTAAAGGGAGTTACAGATAGAATTAGCCGGATCCTAAAACGAGCTTCTATTCATACAATTTTCAAGCCGCACAAGAAGATTCAGCAATTCCTAAGACCAATCAAAAGTAACACCCCATTGCAAGATGCAGGTATATACAAACTGGATTGCGACTGTGGCCTGTCTTACATAGGGCAAACTAAACGCAATATGTCCAGCAGACTCAAAGAACACATTGCAGACATAAGACATAGACGACACACAAAATCAGCAGTCTGTGAACACATACTAGATAGGCCTAATCACTACATACGCTTTGACCAACCGAAAGTACTTGCGAAAGAGAAAAGATTCTTCCCAAGATTGGTACGCGAAGCCATTGAAATCAAAAAACACCCCAATTTCAATAGAGAAGACGGCCTAAAATTGTCAAACACCTGGGATCCAATAATATCCAAATTAAAATCTCAAAAAGAAAAACAATCCGCGAAAATAGAGGACACCGTGAGCCATTTTTGCCAAAACCCTCCATCTTTTAGTCGATACCAACTCCGGGGAAATAAATACAGATAATGCAACTTTCTCTGCAGCTGTGATACTTTTTCACATTCAACATCTTTTGTCTTCAGTCACCGTGACCACGCACGCTGTAAAGCACGCGAAACGTCGGATAAATTTAAAATTATGTCAAATAGTTGTAAATTTATAATAATAAACATAACTTTAATCCGGTAAATAGCGTTTTTCTTTAAATGTGTAAAGGTTATGTTAATCAAAGACAATACAATAATAATTAAATTTAAATGTTCGAATGGCACAGACTCGAGCTGGGCCCTCGTCCACTTCGAGTGTGATTAAGGCGCCAACATTTCAAATTTATAAAGAACAAAATAATGTTAAAGGATAGAGACACATGAAAACAAGCATATTTTTAAAAGTTTAACTGAATATATTTGCGAGAACAGAATACGCAAATATTAATGAAACTTAACGTTTTATATACAACTTTTAATCTCTTCCGTCAAAGAGGTACAAAAATACGCAATATTTTCTCGTTTAACAATATGGTGTTAGCTCTAAGCGATATACCTATTGTCCGTAAACATCGTATATTATTTTTATCACTTAAAATTCGTTAGGTATTAAAATGCTATCGAAGACTTCCGAATCAGCGTCACCATACAAAACGTGAATTTTTTGGCTGTGCATTCTGATGCGTTTTTGTGTTTGTACATTAACGCTTTGTTCATCCGCTGTAGTCGCCTTGTGGCAGCATATCGACGTAGGAAAGCATATTTGCTGTAAGTAGACAAAATACCTAAAGTGACTTTTTCCTGCCATTAGAATCAGAAAAAAAGCCGCATCGAATGACCTGGGTCCTGTGTCTCTACGATGAAAAAAAAATTACATACGCCCTTGAAAACGCCCGTACTTATATTATTTTTAGCAAGATTAAATGCTGTATGTAGACCAAAATCTAGTCATTTCAGACATTTTGCACTTACAGCAAAAGAAAATCTGCATTTTTTTCTTTACAAATACTTACTTCTTCCCATTTAAAAACTTAACGCTACTTACAGCATTTCAGCGGCGTGTGATTTTTACATTCGTTTACTTACAGCAAGTTTAGGGAACCTACAGTTTTGTTTTTTTACCATTTACGACATTTTATTTCAATCAAACATTACATTACCAAATGACCCACTGCATTTCTAGATCTAATCATAATTATAAACTAATCTTACATCTTGAATTGCAATTAAAAGTACCCAAATACATAAATTTCCTGCATACAGCATATTTACCGCCTGTAAATTGATAATATTTCCGAGCGTACATTTTTCTTCCTTAGTTACAGCGTTTTAAAGGTTTGTGATTTAAAAAACTGTTTGCTGTAACTAGCCAAACACGTACTTATAGTAACTTTGGATAAAAAGTTTACATTGCAAATGGTGACTGGCAGTTAAATAAATATATGTTTCAAAAATGGTAGCAATATCATGGATAGGTCAGACACTATTAATTTTTTTCCGAAATTAATAAAGTTTTTTGGCTCTGGTGAACAATTGCAATATGTCTACTTACAGCAAATGTGCTTTCCTATGTTCCTAATAGAAAAATAAGCCAATAGATGGAACTGACACTAAAAACTGTAATTGTTATTGGGCTATCTGTGTAATCATCAAATTTTTTATCAGAATGGAAATTATCGTACAATCTGCGTACGATAGTCGTGTACCATCGTACATCGTACGTAGTTATGAGATTATCGCACATGTACGATAATTATCGTACGGTTGTGAACACTGATTAACAGCCTATTTGATAGTCTGTAGTAATTTAATAGTATTTTGAATCAATGGTGTTAGTGTCAGCTGCCATTGTCATTATTGTCATATTAAATGAATAACGTCAAAGTCAAATTAGTGCAAAACCGTTAATACGAATGGTTTATTTCGAAACGACTATTCAATGGTCGATAATAATAATGACTCCATAGTCATTATTATTATTAAACGTTTTTTATCATAACTTTAAATTAATAACTCTATGACTATAAATATTAATGTAATCTTTGACATTCGTTCCTATGACTGCTGTTCTACTCTGTGGTCGATTCGGGTTCGGTCATGGAACGAGTACACGAAATGTCACGAAACTTGTTTATTACAAATTCTGGTTGCTATAAATACAGGAACTGGTTGGTGCGGCCCTCAGTTCGATTGAGCGGTCGAACCAAGCAGAAGCCTTTAAACAGTAGACTCTATTAATGTCGACATTAAATGGCTGATGTCAAAAAACCAATCTATGACGTCAGTTTGCTGACGTCATTATATTCAACAATTTATCGGCGGGTCCTGTTTTTGTTAAAATTCAGGTCGTGCTTTCGAGACATTGTTCAGGTTATTGTTTGTTGTTTTGACAACTATCGGTCCCTGACTCTGTCTCTCAATGCTCTCGACCAACTCTCTCCGTCATATACTATTAAGCAATTAAAAAACGAAGCTTATTTACTGAATAGCCTCTACATTTACGTGTTAGTGGAATATTTCTTCGTGGGCTCCAGCAATCTTTTTTTTTGATTATTGTGGTGACGTTCTCTACATTATGGTCCTGATGGAGGTCGTTTACTCCCTGGTACATTCGTCATTGCGAATACCAGTCAGTACCAGGGAGCATTGCCTATTCCCATGATCACTTTGTTTAGAGATCGTTGGATTCTTTGGATGTTGCTCTTACTGGTACAGCCCCACAGCTGGCAATCAAGGTCTATACAAGCATTAGGACTTGATTATAGATTTATCATATTGTATTGAAGTGAAAACTTCTTTAGCGGCGTTGTACACTTTTTTTTGAATGGGTAAAAAATGCTAAACTCGCGTCAGGACACGTGACCTGATCGAAAATTCGTAAGACGGATGGAGAGAAGACAGCTGGCGCGGCGTATTTTCAAATTCAAATTCAAAAGCCTTTTATTGCCAACCTTAAATAACATTACTTTAGCTGTGTTAGTATTCTTAATTTATTGTTAGTGTAGAGGTGTAATTATTGTCAATATAGAAATTTCGTAATTGTATTTGTAATATTGTCGACGCATCAATTTTTCGTAATTTCACTTGCACGTGGATCAATCAGTCGCCCTATAACCGCCATGTAAGTCGGAGGACAATAAAGCTAGTGAATTCTATTACGGTTTTCATTTGGTGTACCTCAAACACTAAACTGGTGACCCCGACGTGATACGCGGGCGGCCCGACGTGATCCAATGTGAGCTAAAGTTATAATCTAAATAGGGCGGGGCGACTCACAAAAATATGTAAAAATTTGTCGTGCAAGTATACGAAGAAAGCGCACAACAACGGCGAAATCGCAGCCATGGCCGGAGCATCATCAGCAGCACCACAGATGCCTGCTGTATCAGACATATTCACGGGGCTCGTGCAGCAATTAAACAAGCTCATGCTGGAAGTTGCGGCACTCCGCAGCGAGGTACAAGATCAAGGACATCCCAGGAGTAGCGGCCACCAAAGCTACAGGAGCAGGTCCGCGTCGCGCAAAAGAAGGACTCCAGGGGATCCAGAGTGGCTCTGCAGGTTCCACTATCGCTGGAGGAAGAACGCGAGGAGGTGCGAGGAATCTTGTGCCTGGCGTAAAGATAGCAGCGCGGAAAACTATCCAGTATATCCGCAGGCGGTGGACGGATGTACTCAGGGACAGGTATCTAGTAATCACCGTTTGTTAGTTAGGATAGTTTATCTAAGTTTACTTTCCTGATAGACACAGGAGCTAATATTTCGGTAATCCCGAAATGGTGTGTTAAACAACGCACACTAATTCATTGCGATTTTAAATTATACGCTGCTAATGATAGCGAGAAAAAGACATACGGCATATGTTATTTAACAATAACTTTTGGTCTTAGAAGAGATTTAAAATGGCCGTTCATAGTGTGCGATGTTAAGCAACCAATAATCGGGGCAGATTTTTTAAGAAATTTTAGATTATCTGTAGATTTATATAATAATAGATTAGTCGACCTAGTTACTAATTTGTACGTTTGTGGAACAAAGAGTGTAAACTCGATAGGAGCGGTGAAGTCTATTAGTAGTAGCCAGCCGTACGCAGAATTACTTGAGCAATTCAAGGAAATCACGCGTCCACCTATTTTTAAGGAAGTGCCAGAGCATTCTGTCTATCACCATATTGAGACAACAGGCCCGCCAGTGTATACGCGTGCAAGGAAGCTGCCACCTCACAGGTATGATTTAATTAAAAAAGAATTCCAGCTGATGCAGGAGTTAGGGATATGCAGACCATCGAGTAGTCCGTGGGCCAGCCCACTACATGTAGTGCCTAAAAAGAACGGTGACATTCGACCTTGCGGGGACTATAGAATGCTTAATGCAATAACAAAACCGGACCGTTACCCGATACCTAGAGTTCAGGACTTTACCTATGGTTTACACAACAAAAATTGATATTTGTCGAGCGTATCACGTTATAAAAATTAGGCCGGAAGATATTGAAAAGACAGTGATTATTACCCCATTCGGACTTTTTGAGTTCCCAAGGATGACGTTTGGACTGCGTAACGCAGCCCAAACATTCCAAAGGTTTATAAATAGTACGATATTAGCAGGCATAGAACATTTGAATAGTTTAGATGATAGGAATATAACCGGAGAATCATATGTATTCGGATACCTTGATGACGTCATCATTGGATCAGATAACGAGCTAATACACCAAAAGCATTTGCGACTTTTGTTCGAGCGTTTCAGTAAATACAGTATGTCAATTAACTTAGGAAAATGTGTTTTTGGTCTAACAAAAATAGATTTTTTAGGATACGAGGTCTCAGAAAAAGGTATTAGTCCGTTACACGACAAAGTTCAAGCTATCGAAATGTTCCCGAAGCCAGAAACTATTGTGGACCTTCGCAGGTTTCTCGGCATGTTAAACTTCTATAGAAATCACATACCAAACGCCGCGAAAGTACAAGGAACGTTAGATAGGTATTTGCATGGAGCAAAAAAGAACGATAAGCGTAAGATTCAGTGGACGGACGAGGCTAGTAGGGCATTTGATTTGTGTAAGGAGAATTTAAAGAACGCCGCCACTTTATCGCATCCGATTGCAAACGCAGAATTAGCTTTAATGACCGACGCATCCGATTTCAGTATCGGCTCGGTGTTACAACAAAAGGAAAACAACACTTGGAGACCCCTAGGATACTTTTCAAAAAGGCTTACGGAATCCCAAAAGAAGTACTGCACATATGACAAGGAACTTTTGTCGATTTACTCAGGCATCGTTTATTTTAGAGACTTAATAGAAGGTAGGAATTTTACGGTGTATACAGACCATAAACCGTTAACATTCGCATTTAGTAAGTTAGGCTCAAACAAAGAATTACCTAGAAGGGCGCGACAGCTGTTATTTATTAGCGAATTTACAAATAACATCCAACACGTAACAGGTAGTGAGAACGCAGTTGCGGACGCATTGTCGAGGATAGAAGAGATAACATGTCCGAACCCGATACAATACCTAGACATCGCCCATGCGCAGGCCGATGACGCTGAGTTAGCAAATTTATTGAGTACAAGTACCGCTAGTAGCATACAATTAAAACAAATTAACTTAAATAATTCCGATGATTTAATTTATTGCGAAACGTCTACTAAAAATATTCGGCCATACATTCCGAAAGAGTTTAGAAAGTCTATATTTGATTATTTTCATGGGTTAGCGCATCCAGGGGTAAAGGGATCGCGAACACTTATATGTAAAAAAGCATTTTGGCCAAATATGAACAAGGATATAGGGATTTGGGCAAAGACATGTATTCAATGTCAAAAAAGTAAAATAGTGCGACACACGGTGTCTAAGTTAGGTACTTTCGAGGAAGGCGACCGTTTTGCACATTTGCATATCGATTTAATAGGACCACTACCCGTGACGGAACATGGCTATCGGTACTGCGTGACGATGATAGATCGGCGTACACGATGGCCTGTCCAGTTACAGTATATGACGGCTGAGACTGTTGCAAAAGCAGTTTATGATAACTGGATCTGTAGGTACGGTTGTCCAATTTTCCTGACGTCAGACCAAGGCCGGCAGTTTGAGAGCGAATTGTTCATAGATTTAATGAAAATATTAGGCATTCGTAAAACACGCACTAGTCCCTATCATCCGCAGGCAAATGGTAAAATAGAAAGATGGCATAGGTCTTTAAAAGCGGCATTGATGGCTAGGCTAAACAATAACGCGGCTTGGTTTTGATTTGTAAGCAACATACTTAGTAAGTAGGGAATTGCAAATTCAGCGATTGTTCAGCTAATTGCAAAACCAATTGTATTTAGATTAAAAAGAAAAATATGGAATTCATTTATACTACGTATATAGTTATAACATTTACATTTTGTCATAGTTGTATTTAAAAGTATCAGTAGTTAATTTTTGTTTTTTTGTGTTTATATGTATCTACTTATTTTTATTTTTTTTTTAAGAAGGGGGTGTATGTAGAGGTGTAATTATTGTCTATATAGAAATTTCGTAATTGTATTTGTAATATTGTCGACGCATCAATTTTTCGTAATTTCACTTGCACGTGGATCAATCAGTTTACGGTTTTCATTTGGTGTACCTCAAACACTAAATTAGTATTATATTGAATAGTAAATTAAATAGATAATTGTTTTTTTAGTTGGGTACCCGGTTATGGGTAAAGGCCTCCTCCATATTTTGCCATCTGTGTCGGTGTCCCTTGTCCAGGTGTTGCCGGCCATGTCATGTATCTCATCTCTCCATCTCATAACGGGATGACCTCTGTTCCTTCGGCCATCTCTGGGATACCAGTGAAGTACGCGTTCGCTCCATCTGTATTTTTATGCCTTCAGTTTTTACTTCCGATAATCCAATAATATCGTATTTTATTTTATCTAGCACTTGATCTAATTCTGGTAATGTTTTCTGCGAGCAGCGATCTAACGTTATACATACAGATATACATAGTATTGTTTTTTAATTGAGTTTTATCCTCATAACATTGTGGAGGGTTTTGGTCATACTATTCCGCGGTGACCAACCGTCTTGGAAGATGTGTTACGTTTATTGTTTTCGTGTTCGTGTTTTCGTTACTTTTTGGCGTTTTAGGAAGGGGCTGAAGTGCTCGTTGCTATTTATTCTTTGTGTTCTCTTGTTTATTTGTATTGTTGTTATCGTTTTTGTTAACTAGGAAGTTAAACAATCCCGGTTTTATTATATTTTCAGTCAAGCTTGAGGATCTTTGCTTTGTAAAGGTTGCTAGGGTTTTATTCTTTTTGTTTGCATTTGATCTATTTCCATCTATGGTGTTTGTTGCATTTTCTGGCGAATTCTTTTGTTGTTGTTACTCTTTGTAGGCTTATTCTTTAGTACAACAATCTTGTCGTATTTGATTATTGCTTTGTTTCCTTTGTCCCATTCAGCTTTGACTTGCTCTTGTAGCTCTTTTCTTATTTGTAAAACTGATTGAGGGTAATCTTCTTTTACGTAGTACGGTGTACTTTTAATGAGTCTTTATGTTTGAGGATACAAATTTTCGTGCCAAGTGTTGAAAAAGTAACAACCACCGGTCGCGGTTTATCAGTCTTTTTTCCCAGTCTTCTAATGGCTTCAAGGACTTTATAATCTATTTTTGTTGGGAAGTATTTATGTATGAAGTCTGTTATGTAATTTTCTAAGTTAGAATAGGAGTTCTCTTCTTCTGGCAGTCCAAAAAATACTACATTCCGTTGTCTTGCATGTTTTTCTAAGTAGTAGATTCGTTTTTCTTGGCTTTCCACTCTAATAACATTCCAAAATATCAAAAATGCACAACGTTAATATTTAAGATTTCACTTCTGCCGGCACCCGAAGTGCAAACCGTCGTTTTTTTGTACTAATAACGTAGAATGCCATCGGAGCAACCAGTACGATTTACTGTAACGTAGATGTACCTAGCGGAATTTTGAAACGACACCATGACATGAATATACACTGTCTGATAATTTGATGTTTTATTGGTAAAGTCTAATGTGAACTGACTTAGTCTTATCTGGCATTTTTTAGTTCACAAGCCAACAGTATTTAAGGCTTTTCTTTTCTTTCTAGAGTTGAGTTATTGAACTCAACTCTACTGAAACCCGTTGAACCGGTTAAACCGTCAGCAGCAGGGCAGCAGCAGTTCGTGTCGCCCAACAGTCAATAAATGTCATGTAAATGAGTTCGCAACCATCACCGAATAGTAATATTCAACCTAACAATGTGCCTTGATTTGTTGTATATGTCGGCGGTATTTGGTTGGTACAAATGCGACGGTGTTATCGAGCGCTATCGACACGTGCAAGCGCACGTGCACAGGTGCGCTCGCACCTGGACCTGACGTCATTGCCTCACTACATCTCAGGTGTATAAAACCCGCCTCGCCGCTGTATCGACACGCCTCCCTCTAAGGACATATTAGAGAGCGATCTTTGGAACCTGTTTGCGATGGGCCCCTCTGTCTTATTGGTCGGGGACCTGAATATCAAGCTCGGGGACTGGAATAGCTCAAAACAGAACCCTAATGGGCGAGCCCTCAGTAGGCTAATTGACGTGTTCGATTTCAATGTCATTGCTCCCATTCAACCGACTCGTTGCGGTATTACTTGTAACGGCCTTCTCTCAACGGACGTCTTAGACGTGGCGATTCTACACAACGTGGCATTCCAGCCGCGAAGCATAGAGGTGCTACACGAACTAGACTCTGACCACTTCCCGTTTCATTTTGAATTCGGCCCTTCTAATACCCAAGAGAAGAGGTACAAGTCTATTGTCGACTGTCAGAAGCTAGACGAGGCCCTCAAGCCCGTCGAAACCTCTGACCTCACCAACATCCCCGACAATTTAGTCTCGTCCGCTCACGCGTTAGACGCGATCTCCTCGGTCACAAATCACATTCAGACCAAGGTCGTCGAATCGTCCCGGAAGGTCCCAGATGAGTTCGCTCAATGATGGGAGCTTCCCCCGGACGCGAGGCGTTTATTGACCGAGAAGAAGGCGGCGACTCGCGACTTCGCATGGACACCGACCGATGAGAACCGCAGAGCACTCCGCGCCTCGCAGCGCCGAGTTAAAGAGCGCATGCGGGAAAACAGAAGCGAACGCTGGGACCGTCTTACCAGCGAATTGTCCTTCAACCTTCGCACACGGCCTATTGGTCTCTCGCGCGTTCCCTAAAAACCGACACGGGGGCCTCCATGCCTCCGCTAAAACGTCCAAATCTGCCGGACGCAATCGATGACGACGAAAAATCCGAGTGCTTAGTGGAGCAGTACACGCCGTATCTCGACCATAGCGACCCGGCGCACGTTGAACACGTGAACCGCGAAGTCGGACGCATAGTCGCACTGCCCCTCCCTCCCGAGCCGCTCCCTCCTACGTCGATCGCCGAGGTCGAAACTCTAAATAAGAGTTCACTTACACGTACAGACGAGTAGGTATCGATAATTTCAAAAAATTTCGGAACCCTATAATCTATCAACACGAAATTAGCTTAATTTCAATGTTGATTATTCTATAACTTTAAATTAAAAAAGGGTGCGTGTACTTATGTACGCGCGTATGAAGTTTTACTTCTTTGGCTTTCTTTATTTTTTTTAATATAATTAATTAATATTTAAGGTAAACAATTTAATAATATTTAATATTTAGTATATTAATCACATATTAATTAATATTAATAACAATTATTATTATTATTTATTATTTTATTATATTATTCGTTCAATTTAATAACTTGGTATGTTTCATAACCTTTTAACTAAGTAACAATAGGTCTTTGTGAAAAAGCATTGCTAAATTTCTTTGAAAAAATAATTAAAACTCCTTTATTTGTTTAAAAGGTAAATGTCATTATGGTTATTCAAAATTCTTGGCGAAGCTGCTAACTTCACGCATATTCTATTTCTTTTTACTTGTAGATTCTCTTATTCCCATCTCGCTCGCGCACGCTATAATCACACTGACAACTTTCTGTCTCAGGTGCGCGCGCATCGTAAAATTTCACTCTCATCAATTTTTCATAACGCGCCTAGAGAAGTATAACTTCAAAAATGAGGAAATAATCGATAAATATAAAAAAAACCATTATTAACAATAGATTAATTATAAAAAACACGATTTTTTTTTTAAGTGAACGTCACTTCTCTTATACTCGTAACCAATAGAAAAGTAGAAAATGGCGGATTGTTTACAAATTTCAATACTTAGACGCGTTTCCGGCAATAAAAATCACTTGGAGGTGTTCCAATGAAGGAAGAACTCGAAAACGGAAGACTCCTGCATAATCAGTATCATCAAATTCGTGCGACGACATTTAAAACCCAACCCCATATTATTATATCGTTTCGATTGGAAATGACTATTTAAATTGACAAGAAAAATGCAATTCGAAGAGGGAAACGTCCCTCTAAAGTGCTCGAAGAAAATTATTACGCCAATAAGTATAACTTCTAACGCGTGTACATAAGTACACACACGTTTTTTTAATATCTATGACTGTTTCTAACTCTGTACAGGGGGCATACCGTGAGCTTTCTTAAAAGAATCCAGTTGAGCTGATGAGTTTAGTTTCCTAAATTCAATAGCATATTTTCGTACCATGACCTCCTAAAAACTGAAATATATTGGCGTTGAAAGACCGAAGGAAATTACGATAACTTATTTGTGGTTTTCTATGTAAGTTCTGAAATTTGTTTCGACTGAAGATTCTATAATAATAAATAAAATCTAAAAATTATTTTAAATAATTTGTTCACGCCATCCAGATACCTTTAGTCCTCTCTGGTCACATTTTCTGTCCTTACCTCACCCATTCCCTTAACACCACTCTGTCTTTTTTGCGGTATTCAAGTGTAGAAGGAGGGGCCATTCTACATGCTCCCGCGCTTCAGAGAAGACTTAACCGCCGACGCAAGGTCACGCTTGTGCTTACGCTTGCGCTTCGTGTGCTTACGCTTCTTGTGCTTACTATTGTGCTTACAGTTATTTGTGGTCTTATCCCACGGAGATAGGTGAGTGGTGTTTTCATATTTTTACGCCGCATTCCACTTGCCCCTCGGCCTACTTTTCTTTGTCTTCGCCACTTCATAATTCATCAATCATAATATTATAATTAACATAAAATGTACGTTATAATTATATATTTTAGTTTTATAATTATTTAATTAAAAAAATATATTTTATTTATGCTTTGCTGGTGCTTTGATTTGGTGATCATGTATCCTGGCAGGGATGGCTGGAGAAGACATCAAGTGCGATGCGGCGTTCCACAAGGGTCGGTGTTAGGGCCACTATTGTGGAACATCGGATATGACAGAGTCTTGAGGAGGATGCTGATCCATGGTGTGCAAGTTTTATGCTACGCGGACGACACACTCGTCGTGGCTTTCGGTGACTCATTCAGGGAGGCTTCCCTCAGAGTGACAGCAGGCGTTGCACAGATAGTTGGTCGCATACCGCACCGTTTCCTTTAAAGCGGTGTGTGTGATGGCAGGAACGTGCCCTTGGTAACACGATGCGGTAGCACTAGCCGATGTTTACTGGAGAAGAAACCACTGGCGGGGGCGTGGAGAAGAGCTGCCCTTCGAGGTGACTAAGCAGTGGCGGACTGAATCGCACGAAGTCGCGATACAAAACTGGAGTGCTGATCTGACGCATGCCAGCGCGGGCCTGTGGACCCTCGAGGCCATACGACCCGTCCTCAAAGAATGGCTCGACAGGCGATGGGGGTCACTGAGATACCACCTGATCCAGCTGCTAACTGGACATGGATGCTTTGGCAAATACCTTTGCCAGGTGGCTCGCCGAGAGGCAAACCCCCATTGCCACCACTGCGGGTGTCGAAATGACACGCCGCAGCATACTCTGGAGGAGTGTCCAGCGTGGGAGTCCGAGAGGAACGCTGTGCTCACCACAATAAATGTGATCGACGTGACACTTTTAAACTTAGTGTCCGTCATGGTAAGGGACAGACGAGCCTGGCACGCGGTCGATGCCTTCGCCGAGGCTGTCCTGCAGGCGAAAGAAACCAGCGAGCGAGCCCGGGAAACTGACCCTACGGCGCCGCCTTTGAGGAAACGACGTACCGGGCGTCGCCGCCGCGACTTTCTGCGTCGTTGAACTGCTGTTGCTGCTCATTGAGATATGACGCTTATCTCCGCTACGCTTCTATTGCCTTTGATTTGCTTATTCACTATCTGCTTTGACCGCTTTTATCCGCTATTTTGCTGTTATAGGGTGATTGTAAATAATTTAGCTTTGTAGATTAATTAATTAATTATTAAATTAAAGTACCGCTTTGCCAAGGAGAATTGCTTGAAACCGAAATAGTTTTAAGCTTGCAAATTACTTTGCTTATGTATATAGGGCTTTTTAGGTGAGCTGCGCGCTGATTGGCGCCACGCAGCATGCGCAAGCTGGGAAGTGGGTTCAGGCCTGAAAGGCTATTACCACAACCCAGCTACACACGCGCTACGGATTGGGCCCTGGTGGTTTTAGTGGGTATGGGGTCATCGCATTTTATGACCTTGACCCCCACACTCCCCGCGCCATTCACACTTTGCCCAGGCGCGGGGGCCCGTAAGCGGGTTTCCCCAGGTTAAAAAAAAAAAAAGGTTAGGTTAGGTTAGGTTTTTTTTTTTGTATTTGTATTTTTGTTTGTTCGAAATTTGTTTTTTTTTTATGAGAAGATGTAACTTGACGAGCTTAACAAAGATATGATTCACAAAAGGGTGGAGATGCAAGGAAGAAGTGGCTATTTGATACCTTCTTGTTCCTTGTACCTTTACAATTTGTGACATGAACGAAGTAATATAAAATTTGATATAAGGCGAGTGTTTGCAATTTGTTAAATAATTATACACAGTAATTGAAGTGAGGTATAAACAAGTTATTGGCGTCCAATGTGACGTGGAGTCTCAGTGTAGAATAATCTGAATTTTATACAGTACAAAAAAAATAAAAAAATGTTAATGTAATAGGGCTAGACTAGAATTATTTTGATAACATGTAAATGAAATATTGTAGAAATTAACTAATATTAGTGATTTAGTTAACAAGGTTTCTATTACTTCTCTTACTGTAATAGGGCTAGACTAGAATTAAAAATTATTTTAATAACATGTAAATGAAATATTGTGAAAATTAACAAATGTTGGTGATTTAGTTAACAAGGTTTCTATTACTGCTATTACTGTAATAGGGCTAACCTAGAATTAAAAATTATTTTGATGACATGTAATTGTGACTTTTAACATTAATAGAGGGAATATTATAATACTACTTAAAATTAACATTATACAGTGCAAGACAGTCAAACAGTAAAAGATGATAAATACAACTCTATGAGTATTTTAGAATAATAGTCATTTTCGAATGTTGAATTATCTGTTGAATTGTTTGAGGCAATTTACTATATAAGTCATTAGTTGAACAAGTGACTCTAGTTCTGAGGGGTGCGGAATCAATTCTCTTAAGGAGAAGGGGTTTAATTTTGTCATGTGTTTTGTGAATTTTTGTGTATGGTTGTGTCTTTGATTTATAAATCTAGGGCACTCTTCTAGCAAGTGTTTTAGTGTCTGCGTTGTGTGGTTGTCGCATGGGCAAGTGTCGTTATCAGTGATTTTGAAACGATTCAGATAGCTTTTGGCGAAAGAGTGTCCTGTGAGGAATTGAGTAAGTTGGAACGAAACGGGTGTGGTAGAGAAAAATGAATCTATGTCTTCTAGTTTAGGGAATATGTGAACCGTAAAGCGACCTGTGCAGTCTCCTACATATCTGTTATTGCTTATGACTTTGGTCGCGCTTTTAATTGATGATTTAATATGGGACAGGGGGCATGCAAAGTGGGATGGGGAGCAGTGCATGTTCGCAGCTTTTGAGGCGGCTGCGTCCGCGGCTTCGTTGCCAGGGATCCCGGAGTGTCCTTTCACCCATTGAAATAAGATCTCTGAGTTTAAATGTGTGTTTTTTAGCTTGTGCAACAAGTGGGTGTGTATTAGATGGCTGTTTAAGTGCAGCTAGCGATGATTGTGAGTCGGTATGAATGAGCGAGTGCGATATTTTATTTTTATAGATATGCTCTACAGCTTTAAGAATTGCAAACAGCTCAGCCTGAAAGACTGAGCTAGTGCTGTGTAGTTTAAATAATTTTGTAAGTTTGGGTGTATGGGTGGAGGGTGGGAAGACAACAAATGCCGCGCCGACAGAGCCGTCGTTTTGTTTGCTGCCGTCCGTGTATATGTGTGTATGTGTGAAGTTACTATTAGTGTTAGTGTCTGCAACACGTGTACTGATTGCTATCCTATGCGCAGGGTGAAGGAGCTCCTGGGGCGATATAGGTGTTTCTATCGGGATGTCAGAGGGAATCCTATCGCTAGTTCTATTGATTCGGGTTTGTTCCAGCTCAGCGGTCTCTAGGACCCTGAGGTCTAGCGGGGTGATTTGGGCTAAAGCCGTGGCCGCGCAGGTTGAGATAGTGCGAAACCCCCCTAATGATTTTTATGGCGAAGAGCCTTTGAGTGTTATTGAGTCGTTTTCGTATATATTTCTTAGTGGCGATGTGGCCCCATATTCCCGAAGCGTAAGTAATAATAGGTTCGATAACCCTTTGGTATATGAGCCTAATGTTGTCGGGGTGGGGGCCCCAAGTTGGTCTAGTGAAAAGTGAGATTTTAGAAAATATTTTTGTTGCCCTCCCTAAGATGTAATTAACGTGATCATTAAAATTAAGCTTGCTGTCTATGATTAAGCCCAAATATTTAATGGAGTTGTTAAATTTGAGTAAAACGTCATTGAAAAGTATTCGACTGAGGGTCGCAAGTTTGGTGAACGCGATACACTGTGTTTTGTCTGGACCAAAGCGGAGCTTGACGCTGTGTCCCCAAAGTCGGATAGTTTCCAATTTTTTTTTAATTTTTTAATTTAATTGTTTAATTCAGAAAACAAAGTTCCATAACAATGTTAGTAAATTACACCTTAAATCTAAGTGTTAGTATGCTTACATTAATTCATACCGGAATCATTCCGCATGAAATAGAGGAACAGTGATTCAGGTATGGGCAATCGCCTCGGTCCGCGATAATGCGGAGGATACCGTTACCGCTAGCTCTCACCCTGCGCACCAAGGATGCACATCTCTTGCGTATGGTGGCGTAAAAACAATCCACCCGCGCCTCAGCAAACATCCCCGATGCGCTGCAGAATCGAGGCAGCCGCAACAGCACCCTGAACGCATTATTATATTGGATACGGAAAGCGTTGTATGACAATCGAGTATATTTCGACCATAAGGCGCTCGTATAGAATGATGTGCAGAATGCTCTAAACAAGGTTACTTTCACATCAATTGAGCATCGTGCAAACCTGCGGGCGATCATGTTCGCCCTGACACACAACGCTCTCCGTTCCCTATCTATATCAGCATCGTCCCTGAGGTCGGGTGTCAAAATGTGTCCAAGATATTTAAATGTTTTTACAATTTTTAAAGGGACCCCATATAGCGACATGGGGGGTATACTGGACACACCCTTCCAACCGGCCCCAAAGACCATGACTTCACTTTTATTTACATTATATTTCAAACCATGACTAGCCGCATATACCTCACAGAGCTTAAGGAGACGTCTAACCCCGCAGACCGACGCACTCAGCAGCACCATATCGTCTGCGTAGCTGATATTGTTAACGCACACACCGTCCACGTGACAGCCGACACGCTCGCTGCTAAGCGTCTCAATCAAAGCGTTTATATATAAATTAAAGAGAGATGGAGAGCTCAGTCCACCTTGTCTTACTCCACACTGCATCGTATAGGGCTTAGACAAGGCACCCATCCATTTAACATTATTGATTTGGTTATCATACCAAAACTTAAATACGTTCAGAAGTTCTTGAGGAACACTTATATCCTCTAGCTTCTTCCAAAGTAGATCGTAGCCAACCAAATCAAATGCCTTGGAAAGATCAAGGAAATAGGCATGCTTAAGACTCAGTATAGCACCATCTGTAGACAGCTTGGGTCGAAACCCAAACTGGTTATCGTGCAAATGTAGATATTTATTTAACTGAGTATTAAGCAAACCGTCCAACACCCTAGCCATAATAGTCGCCAGCGATATAGGCCTGTAGTTTGAACCATCCTCCAAATCTCCTGTCTTGTTTTTTACAACCGGTATAACTAATGTTCGCATAAGATCATAGGGTAGATATGAATGTTATTGAATGGCGAGCCGCGTCTGTCACTAAACAATGATCGAGCCACCTCCGTGATCCGTGAGCCTCACTAACAAAAGTATACGTGTCAGAGTGCGGTCCGAGCAACTCAACATAATATTATTTTTATTGCACAAACTCGAGAATTATTACTCGGTAACACTATCACATTATTGAACACACTCCTCCTCCACAGCAGGGCCACCCCTCCATAGGGCCTCCCCCGCAGCATTCCCTCTGATGTGTCCATCGCTGATGTTCCCGTGTACCCGAAGTCCGCCTCAATACTGCCAAGATATGAGATCTCGCTCGGTAGCAACCATGTTTCCTGAAGAGCTATGATGTCTGAGTGACGACATAATTCCCTGATACACTCTAAGGATCGTTTAATATTTTTACAATTAAATGTTGTCATTGCATATACGCCGTTATCCATTGTTTACATTTACAAGGCCGGAATTCATATTTGTTTCATTTATAATATGGCGATTTTTATAATGTACAAAGCGCCTAAAAATAATTCCTTTAGGCCAGAGTTTATCATCTAAAAATAATGATCCAATCCAATGCCGAGTTTGTGATGTGTTCAAGTGTATTGACGTCCTTAGCTGTGCTTATAAGCATGACGTCGTCTGCGTATGCCTGAAGGGAGCAGCCTTCTGGAATAGGTGTGTTGAGAAGGCTGTTGAGAATTATGTTCCAGAGGATAGGCCCGCAGGCTGAACCTTGGACGCATCCTTTCTCGGTATGTTTTGAAACGGTGGTGTTGCCGAGACGCAAAGAGACTTTCCTATCATGTAGGTAACTTTGTATGATTTTAAAAATGTTAAGGGGACATCCTATGCGGCGGAGCCCGTCATAGACTGCGGGCCACCACGCATTGTCGAATGCTGCTTTGATATCGAGGGAAACCGCTATTGCTAGCTGACCTTTGGACTTGGCTGAAGTGACCGTGCTGATGGCTTGCTGTATGGCTTGCACGCTGTGCTTGTCTGCTCCGTGAAGCCGAATTGATTTGGGTTCAGTAGTTTTAAGCTATGTGCATTGAATGTAAGTCTTTTAGTGAAAAGTTTTTCTAATGTCTTACCGAAGACGGGTATAAGGCCGATAGGTCGATAGGAACTCAGTTCTTCGAGTTTTGTTTTTCCGGGTTTGGGAATGATTTTCACTACCGCCTCTTTCCATGTGGAAGGGAAGTGTGAAATCGTCAAGCAGCAGTTAAATAAGTTGGTGGTAAAATCCGGAAACAGACGAGCGAACACGGCGCATATGTCACTGGTCAGGTGGTCATGACCCGGTGCTTTGTTATTGCCAATCGAGCTGATGGCGTCGATTATCTCGGTGGTGGTGAATGGGGGTTCGTTCTCCGTGTTAGGGAGATCATTAGAAGCACCCCTGATGTCGCGGTGTTCGCTCGAGTCGGGATCATCGCCGGGGTAAAAGTGGTTAAGCAGCGCTTCGGCAGTCTCCTGTTTGGTGTTTGTGTATGTGTTGTTGATCTTAAGTGTTCCCGGGTGTATGTTGAGAGCTTTCTCTTTTAAAAGTTTGTTTGTGATGGACCATGCGTCGTCCTTGCCCTGAGCCTCGCAGAATGCTCGAAAGCTGTCTGTCGAGGCCCGGCGCATCTCGGACGCATACTTCTCTTTTGTTTCCCTATACTGTTCGATTAGATCGGGTGAGGGTGTGTTGTTTGATCGTGATGTGCGATGCAAAATCCGATGTAATTGTATACATTTAGAGTTGAGGTGCTCTAGGTGGTCATTCCAGAAGGGGGCTTTACTTTTTTGTTTGCCGGTTTTGATGGGAAATGACTCTGTACAGGCGTCATTAATAATACGCGTCGTGCGTTCCACGATCGAGTCAAGTTCGGTGGGTGAAATATTGAGGAAGTTTGTGTTCAGGATTTGACTATTGGCAATTTTGGAAAGCAGATTTTCCTTGAATTTGTGCCAGTTTGCATTTTTAGTGCGGTATAAAAAGGTGGTTGGGTATCGCGGTTGACGGATTTTGCAGATTGATTTTGAATGTGATTATGTTGTGTTGAGTGGATGGGAATAGGTTAGGCCTGACTTCCCAGTGTGTTATTTTGTTAAAGAGAGGGGTGGTGCTAAAACTTAAATCGATAATGGAAGAACGAGGGCGGCCATGTGTGATAGTTTCGAAGGTAGGTGTATTACCTACATTGCACAGGTGTAAGTCCGCGGAACTCATAAGGTCGACCAGATCATGGCCCCGTCTATTGCTACGCGGGTAGCGACCTCCACCACAAAGTGAATGCCATGCGTTGAAGTCACCGCAGACTGCGATAGACGCGTGAGGATGTTGAATTATGAAGTTTTCTAATGTATTGAGTGTGTCATTGTTGTCTGTTTCTGGCTCTATGTAAACAGAAGCCACGTATAGTGTGGAGCTACGAGTGGGTATGGAGATGATGGCCAGGTTGCCGGTAGAGTGTTGTGTGAGTAGCATGGCATTGATGTTTGATCGTGTAACTATACAGGCTTTCGTAATTCCTCCCCGATTGGTTTGGAATGTGCAAAAAACGTTAGGTTGGCCGAAGGGAGGCTGCTCGTCGGATGGGTGGCGGCGCGTGTCGCCGTCCAGATGCCCAGAGAGTTATGCTGCTACAGGTGCCTGGAGAAGGGACATGTAGCGGTCCAATGCACGGCGGAAGACCGCAGCCTACAATGCTACAGATGCGGAATAGTCGGCCATAAAGCGGCAGAATGCACGGGAAAGGCCCAGTGCACCATTTGTGCGGCATCCGGTAGGAAGGCCGATCATCGTTTGGGAGGTCTCTCATGCTCGGCCCCCAAAAAGAGGATGTCTAAGAGAGTGCCCTCATCGAAGACACCCCATCCCAACCCGAGCGGGGATAACAGTATGGAGACGGACGGGGCCGTAGCCAACTGATATGGTCTTTAATATCCTACAGGCGAACATTAACCACTGCGCCGCCGCTCAGGATTTGCTGGTGCAGAGCGTGGTGGAGTGGTCCATAGACGTAGGCGTCATTGGCGAACCGTATGCGGCACCTGATCGCCCAAACTGGGTCTCGGATCGCTGTGGTCTGGTCTCTCTCGTTGCTGCCGGCAATGCAGAGTGCCACCTCAGGGACGTTTCGAGGGGGACGGCTGGGTTGCGGCCAGCTTGGGCCAGCAGAAAGTTGTAGCGGTTTATTTCTCTCCAAATAAACCAATCAGCGAATTCGAGTCCTTTCTGGCTAGCATGGATAGCATTGTAAGGCAAGGTGCACCTGGAGGGGTCTTGGTTGCCGGAGACCTGAACGCGAAGTCTGCGGCGTGGGGTTCCCCAGTTAGAAATTGCCGCGGGGACGTGCTAGTTGAATGGTTGGCATCCTGCAACCTCGTCGTACTCAATGTCGGCTCGGAATGGACGTGTTACAGAGAATCGGGAGCTTCAGTGGTTGATGTGACCTTTGCAACCCCCGCCCTTGCGTGCCGCGTACGGGATTGGAGAGTGGAGACGGGGGTGGAAACGCTCTCCGACCATCGTTATATACGTTTCAGCGTTCACCCCCACTCGTCGTCGGTGCCTCCCGTCCGGCAGGGAGCACCGCGTGAGATAGGCCCTAGATGGGCTTTAAAAGCTCTAAACAGAGAAGACTTGGAGGTAGCAGCTGTGGTGAGCTCCTGGTGTCCTGCCGCCGGAGCTCGGAGTATTGACGAGAAAGTGGCTTCGCTGGAAGGGGCTTGGAAAGAGATATCGGATGCCTCGATGCCTAGATCCCAGCGTCCTACTGTTCGAAAGTATGTTTACTGGTGGAGCGCAGACCTGAGCAGACTCCGCAAGGCATGCACTGAGTCGTGAAGGCGCCTGCGAAGGTACAGAAGAAGAAGCGGAGCCATTCTCGGTGGCGACGAAGAAGCGAGGCTTCGTGCGGGCTTGCAGCAAGCGAAGAGGACACTGAAGAAGGAGATCAGTGAGGCCAAGGAGCGGGCTTGGGAGGAATTCCTGTCCATTCTGGACCTCGACCCTTGGGGCCGTCCGTATAAGACGGTTATGGCAAAAATGCGTTCATGGACCCCGCCAATCACCGAGGGAATGGAGCCGGCTCTCCTGGCTAAAGTCGTAGAAACGCTTTTCCCACCGGCATCGGCAATGTCGGATACAATGAGACCCTCTGCTACCGGAGACATAGAGGAGGAGGACGACGATGTGCCGGAGGTTTCGGAGGAGGAGCTGGTTGCCGCGGCAAAACGAGCAGCGCTCAAAAAGACGGCGCCAGGCCCGGACGGGTTACACGGAAAGGTCTTGGCTCTCTCCCTCCGCCACGGGCTTCTGGAAAGGTTCCGATCTCTTTTGACTGACTGTATAAAAGAGGGACCTTTCCACAAATATGGAAAGATGGACGCTTGGTCCTCTTAAGAAAAAACGATAAACCGGCCGACTCACCCTCAGGGTACAGGCCGATCGTACTCTTGAACGAGGCGGGCAAAATTTTCGAGCGCATAATCTCCGTGCGCATAGGTCGCCATCTGACATCGGTCGGGCCTGATCTATCGGACTGTCAATTTGGCTTCCGGTCGAGAAAGTCCACCATCGACGCCATCACCCGCCTCCGAGAAATCACAGACGAGATAACATCGAAAGGTGGCGTTGCGATCGCGGTGTCGCTCGACATCGCCAACGCGTTCAACACTATACCTTGGGAGGCGATTACTAACGGTCTCAGATACCATAGGGTGCCCACTTATTTGAGGAGATTGGTCGCCGGGTATCTGCAAAGAAGAACAATCATGTATCCTGGCAGGGATGGCTGGAGAAGACATCAAGTGCGATGCGGCGTTCCGCAAGGGTCGGTGTTAGGGCCACTATTGTGGAACATCGGATATGACAGAGTCTTGAGGGGGGTGCTGATCCATGGTGTGCAAGTTTTATGCTACGCGGACGACACACTCGTCGTGGCTTCCGGCGACTCATTCAGGGAGGCTTCCCTCAGAGCGACAGCAGGCGTTGCACAGATAGTTGGTCGCATTCGTAGTTTGGGCTTGCGTGTCGCCCTTAACAAATCAGAGGCCATTGTCTTCTGCGGCCCCCGGAGATCTCGCCCCCCCGGAGGGGTCCCGATTGATATAGGAGTGCGGTCCATATGCCGACTGGACCGTCAGATTGCGAATGAGGTGGCAATTGTCGAGGGGTGGTGTGCGCCCACTGGTGTTCTGGATGTAGATGAAGGAGCTGGCAGACTGAGCCTAAGTCTCCGAAGGGTGACGGATGCGGCAATGCCCAAATGGAGGCCGCCGAAGGGGAGGAGAGCGGTCTACTGGTGGACGTCGGAGATTGGCAATCTCCGAGGCGCATGTGGTGAGGCCAGAAGGGCCTACTACAGGAGCCGCCGGAGGAGGGGAGATAGCCCCAATGTCACGGAGGGCCTTCGGTTGATCTATAATGATCGCAAGAAGGCTCTCCAGGGGGCTATCTGTGAGGCAAAGGAAAGGACTCATCAGGAGATGCTTCGGGGGTTGAATGATGATCCATGGGGGCGCCCCTACCGATCGGCTCGTAAGAGGCTGAAAGGTACGGGGATGCCTCTCGTGGAGAGTCTGGAACCGACCTTCCTGAAGCGGGTGGTGGCGGATCTGTTTCCTTTGCCTCCTGACACTATCCCTCTGAATATGGCGGCGTCTGTGGGGGATGTGGCGGGCGGAGAGGAAGGGATAGCTCCGGAAGTCTCTGATATAGAGATAGAGGCTATCCTTACCCGTCTCAAAGCCCGCAAGAAAGCACCTGGCCCGGATGGTGTGCATGCGCGTGTCCTGGCAGTAGTCCTCCCTCATATGGAGGTCTCCGTCCGGGAGTTGTACACCGCGTGTTTGCGCGGTGGACGGTTCCCGGTGGCTTGGAAGACGGGACGACTGTGTCTCGTGCGGAAGGAGGACCGCCCGGCGGACAGTTCGGCGGCTTACCGCCCTATTGTCCTTTTGGACGAGGCGGGCAAGGCGCTGGAGTGGGTCGTGGCGTCTCGGTTGTGCCGGCACCTCTCTGTTGAGGGGCCGGATCTGAGCGAGGCACAGTACGGCTTTCGGGCGGGTCGGTCGACGCTAGATGCTCTTCGGGACCTGAGGTCTCACACCGGTGGGGTGGTTAGCGGGGTGGAAGGGCATTGGCAGTATCATTAGATATTGCCAATGCCTTCAATAGTCTCCCTTTTGGCGTGGTTGGAGAGGCCCTTGAATTTTTTGAGGTCCCTCTGTATCTGCGCCGGATAGTGGGGGACTATTTTGCGGAGAGACGGATCGTGTACTCCAATAGAGAGGGCACGGTCTGTTACCACCCTGTGCGGTGTGGGGTACCTCAAGGCTCGGTCCTAGGGCCACTCCTGTGGGACATGGCCTACGATTGGGTATTGCGGGGCGCGCTTCTGCCAGGATTGCGCGTCTTCTGCTATGCAGACGATACCCTCGTAGTGGCCAGTGGGGCAAGCTATGGGGAGGTGGCTCGACTTGCAACGGTTGGCACCTCCCTTACTGTTTGACGGATAGGGGCCCTGGGACTTAGGGTGTCTCTCGATAAGACGGACGCCCTTTTGTTCCATGGGCCTAGGAATGGTCCACCTCCTGGGGCGGTCCTGATGGTGGAAGGAGTAAGGGTTCCGGTGTCGTCCAAGATGAAATACCTTGGTCTCGTCTTGGACGGTCGCTGGAACTTTGAGGCCCACTTTAAGGCCCTCGGGGGGAAGTTAGCCTAATATTGGGGGCCCTCAGCAGAGTGTACGGAGGCTGTACTGCGGTGTCATACGCAGTATGGCCTTGTATGGGGCCCCAATATGGGATGATAGGCTGGGGGCGAAGAACCGCGCCCTGCTCAGGAGGCCGCAGCGAGTGATGGCAGTTCGGGCAGCTCGCTGCTATCGGACTGTCTCATTCGAGGCGGCGTGCCTGTTGGCGGGGACTCCGCCCTGGGAGTTCGAGGCGGTGGCCCTAAGTGGCCTGTATCGTCTCAAGTGTGAGACGAGAGCAGATGGCCGATGGGCCGAATTGGTCGGACCAGCGAGGAGGCAAGCCAGGGAGGACACCTTTAATAGGTGGGCCCATGATCTGGCTATGCCAAGGGCGGGTTTAAGAACAGTGGAGGCGATTCGGCCATTTTTACGGGAATGGGTGAATCGTCCGGGTGGGGCTGTGTCCTTTCGGATGGCGCAGATGCTGTCCGGGCATGGGTGCTTCGGACGGTTTCTGCACAAGGTGGCGGGACGGGAAATCCATCCCATCTGCCACCATTGTGGCGCCCCGGAGGACACGGCGGAGCACACCCTGGCTGAATGTGCCACTTGGTCGAGGCAACGCCACGACCTAGTGTCGGTCATCGGGACGGACCTCTCGCTACCGAGCGTTGTTGCAGCAATGCTTGGTAGCCAAGAGGCATGGCGAGCGGTAGCTTTCTTCTGTGAGCGCGTTTTGCTGCAGAAGGAGGCTGCTGAGCGTCAGCGGGAGGTGTGTGGCGATGGCCGGAGGGGTTGTGCTCGGCGAAGGCGTGGCGTGGGCGTGGGGGCCGGACGCGAAGAGCGTACGCCCAACAGCGTTCAGCTGCGCCATCGTTGAGCCCTTATGCGGACATATTCGCCTGAATTCCCTGGGTTGAATGCCTTGTGCGACCCCCCGGGGGAATTCAATGCGGTGCCAGATGTCATTCATTCAGAATGGATGTGTCTGGCACTGCAGGTGATATGGAGGGCCTAGGAGGAATTTTTAGTGGGTCGGGTTTCTCCCCTCCCCTGGTTAGCAGAGGGATAAGAGATAACCATCCCCACAGTCCCCGCGGTAGCGACTGCATACGCCCGCGGGCCTGCAATTGTGCATTTTAACCTCCTTCATAAAAAAAAAAAAAAAAAAAAAAAAGTTAGGTTAGGTTAAGGGCCTCATAGCCAAGCGGCTTTGTATGTGACCGTGGTGGGTGTGAGGTTCCGGGTTCGATTCCCGGTCCGAGTGTAAATTTATATTTATTCTCGGCCTTTGGTAGGGCTGTACGGTGCCTGGCGAGTGTTTAAACCGTACATAGTGGGCACAGTTGAGATTCTATAGTGTGCAGTGGGCACCAAAAACTATATCGATACTCCTGTGTGAGGATGGCAATTACAAAGTGGTTGAGTAATTGAACATTCCTTTTTTAGTACGCGTCGAGCCGTCGTAGCGATCACTGTGTTTTTCGTTCGCTCCGCGTTTGAAAAATCTCATGGTGGGTTTTTAGTGGCGGAAAATCTTTTGAGTTGTGTTAAAGGATTCAGTAGTAATCACTGATTCTTTATATGTAGGTGTGCACTTTGTATGTTAAGTACTTAATTAACTGCAAGGCACAAAAGTGAGTGGGAAATTGACCCGAAGTTAGTTTTTGTGGTATCTTTTTATGTGTCGCGACGACACATAAATTTTATGTGTCCTTATTGTGAACTGGATTAAGGTGCAACTGTGAGTTTATCAATTTTTATTTTTGGCCCATTAGTTTGGCCATTATAATTTAAATTGCTTGAGAGCTACATTGTTGGTTTGCCTTTTGGCGGGAGGTGCATCTGCGAAGATAGTATTACTATCATCTCTATCTTCTGGAGGCGAGCTGTTTGAGTTGATGCTCATCGAGATTGGAGGAAAAGGTGGAAATTATTTGTGAATAATTGAAAGTGAATTGTCGGCCCGCCATCTTGTTTACTAGTTGGGTGCCAAGGTCGGGCAAGTTAGTGAACCGGTACCGCAGGCGGTATGGAGGGTTCAGGAGGAATTTTTAGTGGGTCCGGCTTCTCCCCTCTGATTAGCAGAGGGACTTTGAGATAGCCATCCCCACAGTCCCCGCGGTAGCGACTGCATACGCCCGCGGGCCTGCATTTGTGCATTTTAACCTCCTTCATAAAAAAAAAAAAAAAAAAAAAGGTTAGGTTAGGTTAGGTTAGGTTAGGTTAGGTTAGGTTAGGTTTTTTTTTTTTTTTTTTTTTTTTTGCCCCTGCCTACTTGGCCTACCTCCCCGGCAGCGACTGCTCCGGGGCCGTGGAGCTGCGAACCCACCCCTCGACATTTGCCTATCAAGGACCTTTTTAGCTTTATTTATTCATCAAAAAATTACATTCATTTACATTTGTTATTCTTACATATTATTCATTTTACATTTTGTTTCTTACATGGTTGTCTTGTACATTATGTTTACTTAACATTTATTTTACTTAGTTTACTTTATTTTAATTCTTAAATTTCTAATTCACTTATTCATAGATTTACAATCGTTCTATGGTTACATATTAATTAGTCTAACATGTTTTACATTTTATATATTGTTTATTGCATATTAGTCTTGTACATTGTTCTTACTCAACATTTATACTTCTTAGCTTATTCTATTTTAATTCTTAAATTTCCAATTCACTTGTTGTTAGATTTACATTCATTTTAAGGTTTACATATTAGTTATCTTAACATGCTTTCCATTTTTCATTTTGTTTCTTACATATTAGTTTTATACATTATTTTATTTAACATATAGTTACTGGTTTACATTATTTTAATTCTTAAGTTTCTAATTGCTTTTTCATAGATTTATATTCGTTCTATGGGTTACATATTGTTACGAAGACGGGTCGACTGCAATGTTTTTAGATTTTTCCACTACTTAGAGAACTTTTCAGCAGGCTGAAATGTGATTTCTGACCGTTTCAGGGGAGGGTCAATCACATATTAGAAAATCGGAATTTACATAATGTTACCCTAGTTTTCAGGAGCCTGAAACATTTTTTCAGGCCGTTTCATAACACGCGTAGTCGAATGGTACACTTTTCAGGAAACCCGTTTTCAGGCGTTTTCAGGCCTGGTTATACCCCTTTGACGAAGGAATGTTCTAGAACGAATTTTCTAGGTGTGGGAGAAGGACGGAACGATACGCGAGAGAGAGGGAAGATCGGAACCTTCTCGAAGCTAGACCGAGCACTCTAGAACGCCGTACGACAAGGATGGAGCAATGTGCGAAAGAGATAGCTAGTACGCACGTTCTAGAATTGTGCGATCGCTACTCAGTTGCGCCGCCGCCTAGAGAGTTCTCGAACATCGCTCCCAGGGATATATAAGCGAGCCGAAACGCGACCAGTTAGTTCAGTTTTGAATGCGATACCAAGCGATAAACACCGGAGTGACAAAGTGCGAATATAGTGAAGAAAAGTGAATACAAGTACTGTGTGAAGTGCGTGTTATTAGAGTAATTAGTGACAGTATTTTGTGTGTTTATTTAGTGAATTTTTGTGCGTAATTTCCAGTTTTTAGTGTTAACAAATTCCTCGTAGATTTAATTGAAAATAAACCCTTGAAGAGATTTACGGCGTTTCTATCCGATCCCCTAGCTCGTAACATTTTGGTGTCAGAAGTGGGATAGAAAAATGCCAATTACTCCAAGGGAGAATCAAGAGGAGTTTGTAGCAGAGTCTCCAGCTGCGGAGGGAGTCCAGACAAGGGCGCAATCAGCACGCGACGCTGCCCGACGACAAAGTTTCGATGCGAACCGCGGGATGGGTGAAAGCAACGATGCCAACATGCTTCTTGCTCTGCGCCAAATGATGGAAGAACAGGCACGACGTCAAGAGGAACAGGCACGACAAATGATGGAGGAACAGGCACGCCGGCAAGAAGAACAGGCACGCCGTCAAGAAGAACAGGCACGCCTAATGATGGAAGAACAGGCTCAGACACGTCGTATGATGGAGGAACAGGCACGGCGTCAAGAGGAGCAGGCTCATCAGATGATGGAGGAACAGGCCCGCCGTATCGGAGAAAAACTTGGTGACCTGAAAATACAGGTAGAGAAAAAGATCGAGAACTTGGAATCTGATATGGACTGCAAATTTTCGAAACAGGACAAACGTATTCTCGGATTAGAACAAGAGATGCAGTGCCTGAAGACCAAAGGTGTCGTAACGACTGTAGCACCATCTGGAAATCTGAAAGTACCTCCCTTTGACGGTACATCTTCCTGGGGCGCGTACAAAATACAGTTTGAGACTGTGGCAGAGTCAAACGGGTGGAATGACGATCAGGCTGTCACCGCCCTTATTATGGGACTGCGAGATGAAGCCCTCACCATATTAGATACCAAGACAGGTAAAGTGACGTTGAAGCAACTGCTGGATGCCTTGGAATCACGGTACGGAGACGCACATTTAGAGCACGTCTATAGGGCTCAATTAAAGGATAGAATACAGCAGACAAATGAAAGTTTGCAAAAATGGGGATGTGAAATAGAGAAGCTGGTTAGGAAAGCCTATGCATCCTCACCAGACGTTGCAGACAAGATGTTGGTTCAAGCCTTCGTCGACGGTATTCGAGACCGTGAAATTCGAATGGCTGTGAACCTAGGTCACCATAAGGACCTCAAAAATGCTCTTGCTCATGCGTTGGAAGTGGAAGCATTTTGCAAGGATTCTCGACCTAACCGCATTAGGGCTGTCTCGGAAAAACGTAGTTCCCAACGTGGACCCACCTGTTACCTCTGCGGGGAAGTAGGGCATATGAGGTTTTCGTGCCCTAAGAGAGATCCCCGAGGCGAAATGAAGACAAGACGTGGGGAGCCCGATGACGTGGATGTGACTGCCGCTGAACAAGCGGCAGGGAAACGAATAGAAGCCAGGACCACGGGGCGGGTGCTGGCCGGTTCTGTAAGGAAGGCCCCAAAAGTTATGATCTCTCAAACTCAGGATGGGAATACCATTGTCATCGACGGAGAAGTTAACGGCACTAGGTGTGAGTTAACCCTTGATACTGGAGCTTCCCGGACAGTAATCAGATACCAACTTCTGAAGTCATTTTACAAGAGCCTTTCTGGTGGAAATGTACAGCTCCTTACAGCTACTGGTCAGCACATAACCGTTCGAGGAGAAGGTATCGCTACCTTCAAGATTGGTGGAAGAACATACAGACATAAGGTGGTTATTGCTGACATCGTGGATGACTGTATTATCGGTTTAGACTTCATGAAGCATTACAACTGTAAGATTGACCTGAAGAACGGCACATTCAATTGTAGAGATGAAGTAGTTTCCCTAAAAGATAACACATTGAAGAACGGGTACGACGTGTATAGAGCTATCATTGAAGATGGTACAGTTAGTAAACAACGAGATATAGTTCAAGCAATACTGGAGGACTGTAAGGAAACCTTGACGAGGGAAGAAATGTCGAAAGCAAAGGGACTATTAAAAACATTTTCTGACATGTTTGCTACACACGATGGAGATCTAGGAAGGACAGGTGTAGTTAAACATCGAATTGAGACTGGAACCGAAGCACCTATACGTTTAAGACCGCGACGAGTACCTGTCGCATATGAAAAGAATATAGACAAGATGATTGCAGAAATGTCAAACCATAATGTTATTGAAGCATCTTCCAGCCCTTGGTGCTCTCCAGTAGTTTTAGTCAAGAAAAAGGATAACAGTTTAAGGTTCTGCGTCGACTAACGTCGTCTTAACGATATCACGAAGAAGGACAGTTATCCGTTACCTAGAATAGATGACACCTTGGATACCTTAAGTGGGGCAAAATGGTTTACAACTTTAGACTTGAAAAGTGGGTACTGGCAAGTGGAAATAGACCCAAGTCATAAAGAGAAAACAGCGTTCTCAACTGGTAAAGGACTATGGCAGTTTAAAGTTATGCCGTTTGGGCTTTGCAATGCACCTGCCACCTTTGAAAGACTAATGGAAAAAGTACTGTCAGGACTGATAGGAGAAGCCTGCTTAGTGTACTTGGATGATGTAGTCATCATTGGGAAGGATTTTGATGATCACATACGAAATCTGCAACGGGTGCTCTCCAGACTGCATAAAGCCAACCTGAAACTAAGTGCGAAGAAATGTTTATTTTTCAAGAGAGCAGTGAGCTACTTGGGGCACATTATATCAGAGGATGGAGTTCGAACAGACCCTGAGAAGATAGTTGCGGTGAAGGATTGGCCAGTGCCTAAAGATAAAACTGAAGTCCGCGCTTTCTTAGGCTTATGTTCTTACTACCGAAGATTTGTGAGAAATTTCGCGGATATTGCAAAACCACTTCACAGACTCACCGAACAGAAGAGGAAATTCACATGGGATGGAGAGTGTGAAGATGCGTTTAATGAGCTCAAGAACCGACTGTGTGAGACTCCAATACTAGGCTACCCGGATCAAGATGGTGAATATGTGGTAGATACAGATGCCAGTGGAATTGGCATTGGAGGTGTACTATCACAAGTAAAAGGTGAGCACGAGCAAGTAATAGCCTACTTCAGCAAGTCATTGTCGAAACCAGAACGGAACTACTGTGTCACTCGGAGGGAACTACTGGCTGTTGTGAAGACGCTGCAGCACTTCAGTAAATACTTGCTAGGTCGCAAGTTCCGTCTTAGGACAGATCATGCTGCATTAAAATGGCTACTTCAGTTCAAGAAGCAAAATAAGTGAGACTACGAAGATTAGGTATGACAGAAAGACGAATCACATAGAATTTAAAGAAGGCTCGCAAGTATGGCTCCATAATCCAACAAAACGCAAAGGCAAATCACCAAAGCTTCAAGCTGACTGGGATGGTCCATACACAATAATCACGAAGATTAATGACGTTACTTACCGGATAAAGAAAATGAGTGGTTTAAGAAGCAAACCGAAAGTCGTTCACATAAATCGATTGGCTCCCTATAAAGGAAGTAATGATGCTCGGGACGAGCATGTCTAAGGAGGGGGTAGTGTTACGAAGACGGGTCGACTGCAATGTTTTTAGATTTTTCCACTACTTAGAGAACTTTTCAGCAGGCTGAAATGTGATTTCTGACCGTTTCAGGGGAGGGTCAATCACATATTAGAAAATCGGAATTTACATAATGTTACCCTAGTTTTCAGGAGCCTGAAACATTTTTTCAGGCCGTTTCATAACACGCGTAGTCGAATGGTACACTTTTCAGGAAACCCGTTTTCAGGCGTTTTCAGGCCTGGTTATACCCCTTTGACGAAGGAATGTTCTAGAACGAATTTTCTAGGTGTGGGAGAAGGACGGAACGATACGCGAGAGAGAGGGAAGATCGGAACCTTCTCGAAGCTAGACCGAGCACTCTAGAACGCCGTACGACAAGGATGGAGCAATGTGCGAAAGAGATAGCTAGTACGCACGTTCTAGAATTGTGCGATCGCTACTCAGTTGCGCCGCCGCCTAGAGAGTTCTCGAACATCGCTCCCAGGGATATATAAGCGAGCCGAAACGCGACCAGTTAGTTCAGTTTTGAATGCGATACCAAGCGATAAACACCGGAGTGACAAAGTGCGAATATAGTGAAGAAAAGTGAATACAAGTACTGTGTGAAGTGCGTGTTATTAGAGTAATTAGTGACAGTATTTTGTGTGTTTATTTAGTGAATTTTTGTGCGTAATTTCCAGTTTTTAGTGTTAACAAATTCCTCGTAGATTTAATTGAAAATAAACCCTTGAAGAGATTTACGGCGTTTCTATCCGATCCCCTAGCTCGTAACAATATTAATTATTCTAACATGTTATTCATTTTACATTTTGTTTCTTGCGTATTACTCTTATACATAATTTTACTCAACATTTACTTCTTAGTCTACTTTATTTTAATTCTTAAGTTTCTAGTTCGCTTATTCATAGATTTACATTCATTCTATGGTTTACATAATAGTTATTTTAACATGTTTTTTATTTTACATTTTGTCTCTTACATGTTAGTTTTGAACATTATTTTTCTTAACATTTATACTTGTTAGTTTACTTTATTTTATTTATTAGTTTTTAATTCTCTTATATTGCGTTTTTTGATTTACTTCACATGAAACTATTCATTAGTGATTTTATACATTACTTACTTAGAGCTTTGCGTTTATTGGTTTACTTTATTTTAATTCTTACTTTTTCTAACACATATTCATGTTTTTATTTTTAATTTATGTATATGCTAATAGTTTGTGCACATTATAATTTTTCGTTTATTTCAGAGTTTACTTTTGATAATACTTCTGTTTAATTACAGTTTTATATTTTGGTTATTTTGTATTAATTACATATTTTGGGTACAGTGTTTTTAGATTTTTGTTGTATCCTTACTATTATTTTGTTTGTCAATAGTTTGAGCGCCATTAAATCGTCTCGTCCGATCCAGAATCCGCTCACAAAAATTTTCCAAGGCCAATCTGTGCCCCGCAAGGATGTCGGGCAGCACATTACGCGCTATCCGCATTCCCGCGGTCTGCTCCAGATTGTGTCTTTGTATGGTGAATATGGGGCACTCTGTTAGGAGATGCTCCACCGTTTGTAACGCGTTTTCGTCGCATTCACATGCGGGACTTGGTTTTATTTTAAAACGGTGGAGGTATTCCGCGAAGGCTCCATGCCCTGTTAATATTTGAGTCATTATAGGATTAAATCCTTTGGATCTTACAATTCTGTACGCGGTCTCCGGGTCGGGCAAGAACATCCTAGTTGTCGCCCCGGTTGTTTCATTGGACTGTTTCGTGACCCATTTTTGCACCGTGTTTTCGCGTATTAACTTTTTAAGAGTGCGGAGAGTGGGATTTTGATCTTTGATTGTTTGTATAATTTCAGTTTCGGGGATCTCTTTAGAGATGCCCTTGACCGCTATGAGAGGGTTGTACCTCCGCTCCTCGTGTGCTTTGATTGTATTAGACGTTTTTATTGCCGCGAGAGAGTGCGCTTTGTTTTGTTCGTTTGCGAATACAATTTTTAGTTTTTTATTTGACAGCGGGACTATGCGTAGGGGCGCATAGCCGCCGCGTCTAAAGTCTATTGTGTTTTTTATATGTGTTAATAATTCCTGTATGTTATTAAAGCCTTCGCCCGATATGACCAGCGAAGGTCCCTCAGGAGCCTTAGGGGTAGCGGCTATTTTGGCGTATGAGTTTCCAGAGCCTACGGGTTTGTGCCCGTCCGGCCCTTTCATCTCAGTGTTTTCTAATTTTTTGATGAGACCTCGCATGGTCTTATCGGACTCTTGTATCAGTTTGCTATGTGCGTCTAATCTTTTTATTAGGCGCTCCTCCAGGGTGTTGGGTTGGTCTGGTGTTGTGTCGGGTGTTGTTATGGTTGGTGGTGTGGCTTTGGGTTGTGATGTTGGTGGTTTAGGAGGGGAGGGGGTAGAGGGGTCAATCAGTGCAACGACGCCGAAAAGGCCTTCAATTGCCTCAGTAATTATAGTTTTTAGCTCACTCTTGAGATTTCGTGAGGCGGCAAGAGCGTCGATGCCTTTTCGTCTGAAATCCCTAGCCATCTCCATGTGTATGGACTCATTTGGATAGGGAGTGCTGCGTGTGCGCGTGAAGGAGGGGCTTAATGTGTCGACTAGAGCTCGCCTGGAAGCTGCTGAGGGCAAGTGGGGTGGTGGAGTGTCTGGTTTGGTCGATTTTGGGGGAGTACGAGGTAACATGTCTGCGAAGGGGGGGTGAGGGGGGGCTAAAATGTGGATAGGTGTGTACACCTCTTCGAGCTGAATCGTTTGATACCCAACTCGAGGGGGTGGGGGTGGGGGGGAAGATTTTGTCGGGGTGGGGGGGAAAAACCTGTTTTGTGGGATGGGGGGTTTGTGAAAGGAACAGTGTGCTCTATCTTATAGAGCTCGCAAAGCCGGTTCAAATAAGCCCAAGCTCGACGGGTTTTGAGTAAATATTAAAAAAAATTGAAAATCTATAGATATGGGGCTGGTCATCCACCCTACCTTGTATTTAGGAGCAGGATTGCTCGCCAGCTGTTGCTCGTAATGTAGTGGTGATAGGTGTTTTCTGGCTGCCCCCAGAGAGGACAAGTCGTTGGTGTTGGAGCAGGAGCTGTTCCAGCTGGTCGCCTGATGACTTGGTATCCAGTTGGGCAGGTGAAAAAGTGTGATGTGCGGTTTGGAACTAATCCGATGGAATCTTGTACGGGCTATAAGATGGTGGTGGATTCCGATTTTTCGGAGGTGTGGATCCCCTGGAAACCCTGGGTTCCAAGCTATTCCTGGTCGTGGTTCCTAAATTACTGGGCGAATATTGATGATACTGGTGTCAGTCGGTAGGTTATTTTTTGTACTTTGTCCTTATCGTAATTTTGATTTGGTGTTCTAATGTTTGGGGGTGGTTCACCCCCAAAAACTGTTTTCTTGGGGTTTGAGGGGATATTCCTCCTCCGATTTGGACGTCCGATATGTCTTTAGTTGCCTTTCCGTCTAGCGCTTCTATTGAATGTAAAAAATGGTTCCTATCTCTAGGGGCTGCAGGCTGGGCGATAAAACCCCTGGTTTGGTCTCTAATAAATCAGCCCTTATTCCAAAAATTTAAAATTGGGTATCAAACGATAGCCCTTAGTGAGTACAATCTATTTAAGCTATAAAAACATGTGGTTGTCGATCCAAATTAAAAGTTATTCACCTTTTTAGGGTTTTTGCTCCAGATTATCTTCAATTTTGAGTCCTTATCCTCAAATTTTTTGTCGAAATGTAGAGCTTAATTAGCTCTACAACACTGCACTACTTTTTGATTTTTAAAGTTATAAACACTATTTTTAAAATGGTAAAAACGGAAAATTTTAAAGTTTTTTGAAGAAATAAAATATAAAACGTGAACTTAAAAAACTAAATTTAACACTAAAAGATAGATCGCGATAGCGCGCATCTAATGATATATAACACTGCACTGATAACTTGCGAAATACCACTTTTAAGATTTTTAGAAACTTTTTAAGGCGCGGAGCGACGTGGATTTTGACTGTTTCGGGTGGCGTTTGGACGCGGACTGGTTAGGTTAGGTTAGGTTAGGTTAGGTTAGGTTAGGTTAGGTTAGGTTAGGTTAGGTTAGGTTAGGTTAGGTTAGGTTAGGTTAGGTTAGGTTAGGTTAGGTTAGGTTAGGTTAGGTTAGGTTAGGTTAGGTTAGGTTAGGTTAGGTTAGGTTAGGTTTTTTTTTTTTTTTTTTTTTTTTTTTTTTTTTAAGCACCTAATAGGCCTACCTTCCCCGGCTACTTTATCGCCAGGGGCGTTGACTAAGCTAAACTTCCGTCATTTCTTACATCCTTCCTCATAATAATAGACAACAACTTTAATTTTTATTAGGTTTTACACATTACAATATCACAGTTACAGTTTTTTATTTTTATTCCTATTTCTCTTTCCTTATCCTATTTATTTATTTTCTTCTAAATATTCCTATCCTGAGACGTGGCCCGCGAGGCGGGCGGCTTTTACTTCTCCGTGAGTATTCTCATAATACCCCTTAGCAAGTGGGCGCCGGCCGCCTCGCGGTCCCCGCCCCGGCCTTACTCTCATTGAACTTAGCTGTTCTTTTGGTAATTTTTGGCAAAAATCCTCCAGGTGCGATCTGTTACAGACTAGCATGTCGGGCAGTCCCTGAAGACTAAGCGACATGCCTGTCATCTGTTCCAGGTCGCATCTGGAGGAGGCAAAAATGGGGCACTCCAAAAGTAGGTGTGGGATGGATTGTTCCACCCCATTCTCACACTCGCAGTCAGATTTGTCTTTAATTTTAAACCGGTACAGGTATTCGGCAAAGGCCCATGTCCTGTAAGGACCTGTGTCATTTCCGGACTAAATCTTTTTCCCTCACTAGTTTGTGTGCCGCTGTGACATCTGTCAGGAACAATTTTGTGGTTCCTCCTGTCGTTCCTTCTTTAAACCGCCGGTCCCATTCCTCAATTGTCTTCCTTCTAATCTCTTTCCTTATGTATGACAGCGGGTACTCTACGTGAGCCGCTTTGACTTTCGAGGTCTCCGCAGCGGCTCTCGCAAGTTCGTCCGCCCTCTCATTCCCCTCCGTGCCGACGTGCGCTTTCACCCAGTGGAGTTTAATGTTCTGGCCCTTTTAAGGCTCTCCACCAGGTGTCTGCGGATCTCGATTACTCGGGGATTTCGAGAGCGTCCGCCCGCAATCGCCTCGAGCGAAGACCGCGAGTCGCTGCAGATGTTCACGTCAGTACCCGCTATCATCGCCTCCCTCACTGCACCAACGAGAGCTGCCAGCTCTGCTTGATACACGGTGCAGTAAGGGGCCATCTTTATCTTTTTCCACTTCTTTTCCCTTCCATTCTCCCATTTGGACCAGGCGGCTCCTACTCCTTCTTCCGTCTTACTTCCGTCCGTGTAAATTGCCGTTTTGTTGTCATTTTGAATTAGGCCAGGGTCATTGGTGATGGCGAAGCTAATATCCGGTTTTTCCGCGGGATGGGGTTGTTCTAACGCAGGTACGGCTCGCTCAATCCGGTCTCCTTCGCGTATGAACGGAGACGACCCCCTTCTGGCCTCAAACATCGCGGCGGCTTCTTCCACCCTGAGGTCGAGGGGCAGTATCCCCGCCAATAGCGTCGCGGAATTTAGCGATGCCGTCCTGTACGTCTTCGCTATTTTTTGTGCGAAAGCCCTCTGCACCGTCTCCAGTTTTTTCCTTGTGCACAATTTCTTAACTGTCGGTGCCCAGGCTGCCGACGCGTAAGTCACTATCGGCTCTATGACGGCTTGGTATACCTGGTGTACCATGTCCCCGTCATTCCCCATTCTAGCTTCGCCATTCTTGCTATTTTCTTTTGTATATCTGCCGCCTTTCTTGTGACATTTTGCACATGCTTATTAAACGTTAGCCCATCGTCTATCGTCAATCCCAGTAATTTAATCTCCTTTTCCATTATTATGTCTTGTCCATTCATTCTTATTCTTGGGGTATCGAACTTCAACCTTCGCGTCAGGACCATTGCTTTGGTTTTTTGTGGCGCGAAGTTGAGCTTGTTCTCGATACCCCACTTCCTCACGTACTCGAGGGCAACGTTTGCTCGGTTTTCGATGGAGTGCGTGTCCGTTCCGCTGAACATCAGCACAACATCGTCTGCGAAAGCCTGTGCGTATGTCCCATCTTCTTCTAGTTCGACCAGTAGTGGGTCGAGCAAGATGTTTCAGAAGGTGGGGCCGCTAATCGAGCCCTGAATGCATCCCTTTTCAGGTTGCCTCACATGCTCTCTGTTTGCGTAGCGGACCACCACCCTCCTGCCTTTGAAGTAGTCTTCCACTACCAGCCTTAGTTGCTTGGGACAGTCTTTCTTTGCTAGTTGGTACTTGATCGCCGGCCACCATGCGTTGTCGAAAGCCCCCTCGATATCTAGCGACACCATCAGCACTATTTCCTTGTTTTTAATGTGGCTCCTCGCTTTTGTCAGGATATCGTAGAGGGCATCCTCCGTGCTCTTTCCTGGCATGAATCCATACTGCCTCCTGCTCATCCTGGGGAGTAGGCTGTGTCTGATCCTGTTGATGATAACCCTTTCTAGTATCTTCCCCATGACTGGCAAGAGGCCTATTGGACGGTAGGATTTGGCGGCCGCGTAATCCTCCTTTCCTGGCTTCCTCAGTACCACTATTGTGCATTCCTTCCATAGATCAGGGAAGCATCCCACTTCGAGGCATTTATTGAAGATGGCCAGGGGAACCTCCGGGTTCGCCGTGATAGCTGCGCAGCAGATATCCGCAGTGAGTCCATCGGCCCCCGGGGCCTTCCTCGGGTTGAAGCTTCTAGCAGTGCTGATGAGCTCCGCCATTGTGATTGGCACTTCATCAGCGCTACTTCCCTGCAAGCTGCTGGTCATTTCCTCAACCGTTTTTCTCATTTTTTGATGGATGTCATCATCCATCTCGCAATTATCAGGCGGGAAGAATTTCTGTGCCAGCAGCTGCACCGATTCTTCGGAGTTCAACGAAATGCCCTTCTCTATTAGCGTGGTGTCTTCCCTGATCCCTTCCGCCTTTCTTATTATTTTATATATCCTGTCCCATAAGCTTTCCCCTTCTTGCTTCGTGCAGAGTTTTTTCCACCCTTCCTTTTGAGCCCTTTCGATCTCTTCTTCGTATATCTTTTTTGCCTCCAGGTAGGCAGTTACTACGCACTCTCTCCTCCTGGGAGCTGCGTATGAGATCCTTTTCTTTTTCCTAACCATGTCTTTCTTTAGGGCCTCTATTTCTTTGTTCCACCAGGGTGGATCGAAGCTTTTCTTCCTCTGTTTCAATTTGGGGATATTTTTCTCGGCGGCATTTGTTATTGATTTCATATATTCCCTTACTATGTTATTGACCCCGGCCTTTGTGTCCTGTCCTTGTATCTTTTCTTGGGTGATGTCGTGGTTTATGTGTCCCGTCCTTACCTTGTTCTTAAATTCCTCCCAGTCTGCATTTTTGGTACTGTATTTGCGGGTCGTCTTCGGTAGGTTGTGCGTTTGGGGTTTTGAAGGGCTGTAGTCATAAAAATTGTGTTGTGGTCAGAGCTAGTGATGGAAGTATCAACCCACCATCTCGTTACCTTACTGAGGAGGGCCGTTGTGCATACTGTGATATCTACTGCACTCGTGTATCTACGGCCCCCTCTTACGGTGTCGAAGGTGGGTGTGTTGCCACAATTTAGGATGCTCAGCCCTTCTTCGTCAAGGAACCCTCGTAATTCCTTTCCTCGTGTGTCTTCGTTTCGGCTCCCCCACCATTCACTCCATGCGTTCACGTCCCCTCCAATCAGTACCATCTTGGTTTTAAGTTTTTTCGTGACGCTTCCTAGTTGTTCGAGGTATGGTTCGATGGGTTCATCGCCTTCGAAGTACACTGATATTACCCCTATTTCCCACTGGTCCGTTCTCAGGACGGCAGCCACTATGTTTTCCGTGATAAGTGACTTGTCTTGAAAGACTTCAATGTGTTCGTCGAAAACAAGTATCGCCGCCTTCACCGGTTTCTCTCCAGTGGGTACGCACTGCACTACTCTGTACATAGGGCTTTCTGCCATCTGTTTACTGGCCCCTATGTACGGTTCCTGGAGTAGTGCTATTTTCACGTTCCTACCGCCCGCTTCTTTTATAAACTCCTGGATCGCGATTCTCTTTTTTCTAAGGTTCGCTTGTGCCAGGAGAAAGCCGGTAATATTGTTGGTGCCCTCGGCTTTTTTAACAATACGCGTAGCTTAGCCTCGCCGCCTTGTCCCACCCCTGCCGGGTTGGACAGCTCTGACTGAAGGCTCCGTGCTCCGCGTCTCTTCCTTTTATTCCTATACAGTTAACGCAGCTGGGAGGTTTACCTTCCTTTTGGATCTGGCAATCTGCCCTCAAATGGGCTCCTCCGCAATGACTGCACACCTCGGTCTCCTTTTTACAATGTCTGCGGGTATGTCCGTACCCCAGACACATAGTGCACTGGACCAGAGGGGATTGGTCCTCTACCCAAACCCGCTGCAGGTCCACGTGTATCCTACCAGCCGATGTTAATGATTGCCAAAGTTTTGGCGCGACCTGCAGGACCACGTGGCTCTCCAGAGGGTTTCTTGCTTTCCTTCTATACTTTTCCACTATGGTCAGGTCCTGTTCCTCCAGGTGTGCAGTCGCGTTTTTATTTTGGTTCCTGATGGCCCGGGTGATATCTTCCGTGGTGTTGCAGGACAATAGATTTTTAATTTTTATAAGAGGGTTTTTATTTGACGCATCTTTTACTTCCATTTCTCTTCCTAATTTTTCCTTTAGTTTACTCCTCTCTTCCTCCGTCCTGCAGCCCACTACAACTTTTCCGTCTCTGGCTCTCCTTATTTTTTGAACTTGCCATCCTTCCTCCTTCGCATTTAGTAGGTGACGGATGTTTTGTATTGTATCCTCTGCCGTGTCGGTCGAACTCTTCGGCTCCACCACGACAGAGTGCAGCGTAGGTTTATGTCCCGGGCCACCTTTCCTATTTTGGTCCTGGCCGAGATTTTCCCTTGTCACTTCTGCGTACGACTTCATTTTCGCTTCCAGAATGTTATATCTTTCTTTTTCTCTCTTTTCCTTCTCGTCAAACTCTTTCCTAATCTCGGCCAGGATGCTTTCATTTTTCTTTATTGCCAGATCCTCCATTTCTTTGGTTAGGTTAGGTTAGGTTAGGTTAGGTTAGGTTAGGTTAGGTTAGGTTAGGTTAGGTTAGGTTAGGTTAGGTTAGGTTAGGTTAGGTTAGGTTAAGGGCCTCATAGCCAAGCGGCTTTGTATGTGACCGTGGTGGGTGTGAGGTTCCGGGTTCGATTCCCGGTCCGAGTGTAAATTTATATTTATTCTCGGCCTTTGGTAGGGCTGTACGGTGCCGGGCGAGTGTTTAAACCGTACATAGTGGGCACAGTTGAGATTCTATAGTGTGCAGTGGGCACCCAACTATATCGATACTCCTGTGTGAGGATGGCAATTACAAAGTGGTTAAGTAATTGAACATTCCTTTTCCCTGGGTTGAATGCCTTGTGCGACCCCCGGGGAATTCAATGCGGTGCCAGATGTCATTCATTCAGAATGGATGTGTCTGGCACTGCAGGCGATATGGAGGGTTTAGGAGGAATTTTTAGTGGGTCGGGTTTCTCCCCTCTGATTAGCAGAGGGATAAGAGATAACCATCCCCACAGTCCCCGCGGTAGCGACTGCATACGCCCGCGGGCCTGCATTTGTGCATTTTCACCTCCTTTATAAAAAAAAAAAAAAAAAGGTTAGGTTAGGTTAGGTTAGGCTTGGCCTCATAGCCAAGCGGCTTTGTATGTGACCGTGGTGGGTGTGAGGTTCCGGGTTCGATTCCCGGTCCGAGTGTAAATTTATATTTATTCTCGGCCTTTGGTAGGGCTGTACGGTGCCGGGCGAGTGTTTAAACCGTACATAGTGGGCACAGTTGAGATTCTATAGTGTGCAGTGGGCACCCAACTATATCGATACTCCTGTGTGAGGATGGCAATTACAAAGTGGTTAAGTAATTGAACATTCCTTTTAAGGGCCTCATAGCCAAGCGGCTTTGTATGTGACCGTGGTGGGTGTGAGGTTCCGGGTTCGATTCCCGGTCCGAGTGTAAATTTATATTTATTCTCGGCCTTTGGTAGGGCTGTACGGTGCCGGGCGAGTGTTTAAACCGTACATAGTGGGCACAGTTGAGATTCTATAGTGTGCAGTGGGCACCCAACTATATCGATACTCCTGTGTGAGGATGGCAATTACAAAGTGGTTAAGTAATTGAACATTCCTTTTAAAGGGCCTCATAGCCAAGCGGCTTTGTATGTGACCGTGGTGGGTGTGAGGTTCCGGGTTCGATTCCCGGTCCGAGTGTAAATTTATATTTATTCTCGGCCTTTGGAAGGGCTGTACGGTGCCGGGCGAGTGTTTAAACCGTACATAGTGGGCACAGTTGAGATTCTATAGTGTGCAGTGGGCACCCAACTATATCGATACTCCTGTGTGAGGATGGCAATTACAAAGTGGTTAAGTAATTGAACATTCCTTTAAAGGGCCTCATAGCCAAGCGGCTTTGTATGTGACCGTGGTGGGTGTGAGGTTCCGGGTTCGATTCCCGGTCCGAGTGTAAATTTATATTTATTCTCGGCCTTTGGTAGGGCTGTACGGTGCCGGGCGAGTGTTTAAACCGTACATAGTGGGCACAGTTGAGATTCTATAGTGTGCAGTGGGCACCCAACTATATCGATACTCCTGTGTGAGGATGGCAATTACAAAGTGGTTAAGTAATTGAACATTCCTTTTTAAGGGCCTCATAGCCAAGCGGCTTTGTATGTGACCGTGGTGGGTGTGAGGTTCCGGGTTCGATTCCCGGTCCGAGTGTAAATTTATATTTATTCTCGGCCTTTGGTAGGGCTGTACGGTGCCGGGCGAGTGTTTAAACCGTACATAGTGGGCACAGTTGAGATTCTATAGTGTGCAGTGGGCACCCAACTATATCGATACTCCTGTGTGAGGATGGCAATTACAAAGTGGTTAAGTAATTGAACATTCCTTTTTAAGGGCCTCATAGCCAAGCGGCTTTGTATGTGACCGTGGTGGGTGTGAGGTTCCGGGTTCGATTCCCGGTCCGAGTGTAAATTTATATTTATTCTCGGCCTTTGGTAGGGCTGTACGGTGCCGGGCGAGTGTTTAAACCGTACATAGTGGGCACAGTTGAGATTCTATAGTGTGCAGTGGGCACCCAACTATATCGATACTCCTGTGTGAGGATGGCAATTACAAAGTGGTTAAGTAATTGAACATTCCTTTTAAGGGCCTCATAGCCAAGCGGCTTTGTATGCGACCGTGGTGGGTGTGAGGTTCCGGGTTCGATTCCCGGTCCGAGTGTAAATTTATATTTATTCTCGGCCTTTGGTAGGGCTGTACGGTGCCGGGCGAGTGTTTAAACCGTACATAGTGGGCACAGTTGAGATTCTATAGTGTGCAGTGGGCACCCAACTATATCGATACTCCTGTGTGAGGATGGCAATTACAAAGTGGTTAAGTAATTGAACATTCCTTTTTAGGGCCTCATAGCCAAGCGGCTTTGTATGTGACCGTGGTGGGTGTGAGGTTCCGGGTTCGATTCCCGGTCCGAGTGTAAATTTATATTTATTCTCGGCCTTTGGTAGGGCTGTACGGTGCCGGGCGAGTGTTTAAACCGTATTTAAGGGCCTCATAGCCAAGCGGCTTTGTATGTGACCGTGGTGGGTGTGAGGTTCCGGGTTCGATTCCCGGTCCGAGTGTAAATTTATATTTATTCTCGGCCTTTGGTAGGGCTGTACGGTGCCGGGCGAGTGTTTAAACCGTACATAGTGGGCACAGTTGAGATTCTATAGTGTGCAGTGGGCACCCAACTATATCGATACTCCTGTGTGAGGATGGCAATTACAAAGTGGTTAAGTAATTGAACATTCCTTTTTAAGGGCCTCATAGCCAAGCGGCTTTGTATGTGACCGTGGTGGGTGTGAGGTTCCGGGTTCGATTCCCGGTCCGAGTGTAAATTTATATTTATTCTCGGCCTTTGGTAGGGCTGTACGGTGCCGGGCGAGTGTTTAAACCGTACATAGTGGGCACAGTTGAGATTCTATAGTGTGCAGTGGGCACCCAACTATATCGATACTCCTGTGTGAGGATGGCAATTACAAAGTGGTTAAGTAATTGAACATTCCTTTTAAGGGCCTCATAGCCAAGCGGCTTTGTATGTGACCGTGGTGGGTGTGAGGTTCCGGGTTCGATTCCCGGTCCGAGTGTAAATTTATATTTATTCTCGGCCTTTGGTAGGGCTGTACGGTGCCGGGCGAGTGTTTAAACCGTACATAGTGGGCACAGTTGAGATTCTATAGTGTGCAGTGGGCACCCAACTATATCGATACTCCTGTGTGAGGATGGCAATTACAAAGTGGTTAAGTAATTGAACATTCTTTTTAAGGGCCTCATAGCCAAGCGGCTTTGTATGTGACCGTGGTGGGTGTGAGGTTCCGGGTTCGATTCCCGGTCCGAGTGTAAATTTATATTTATTCTCGGCCTTTGGTAGGGCTGTACGGTGCCGGGCGAGTGTTTAAACCGTACATAGTGGGCACAGTTGAGATTCTATAGTGTGCAGTGGGCACCCAACTATATCGATACTCCTGTGTGAGGATGGCAATTACAAAGTGGTTAAGTAATTGAACATTCCTTTTAAAGGGCCTCATAGCCAAGCGGCTTTGTATGTGACCGTGGTGGGTGTGAGGTTCCGGGTTCGATTCCCGGTCCGAGTGTAAATTTATATTTATTCTCGGCCTTTGGTAGGGCTGTACGGTGCCGGGCGAGTGTTTAAACCGTACATAGTGGGCACAGTTGAGATTCTATAGTGTGCAGTGGGCACCCAACTATATCGATACTCCTGTGTGAGGATGGCAATTACAAAGTGGTTAAGTAATTGAACATCCCTTTTTAAGGGCCTCATAGCCAAGCGGCTTTGTATGTGACCGTGGTGGGTGTGAGGTTCCGGGTTCGATTCCCGGTCCGAGTGTAAATTTATATTTATTCTCGGCCTTTGGTAGGGCTGTACGGTGCCGGGCGAGTGTTTAAACCGTACATAGTGGGCACAGTTGAGATTCTATAGTGTGCAGTGGGCACCCAACTATATCGATACTCCTGTGTGAGGATGGCAATTACAAAGTGGTTAAGTAATTGAACATTCCTTTTAAGGGCCTCATAGCCAAGCGGCTTTGTATGTGACCGTGGTGGGTGTGAGGTTCCGGGTTCGATTCCCGGTCCGAGTGTAAATTTATATTTATTCTCGGCCTTTGGTAGGGCTGTACGGTGCCGGGCGAGTGTTTAAACCGTACATAGTGGGCACAGTTGAGATTCTATAGTGTGCAGTGGGCACCCAACTATATCGATACTCCTGTGTGAGGATGGCAATTACAAAGTGGTTAAGTAATTGAACATTCCTTTTTAAGGGCCTCATAGCCAAGCGGCTTTGTATGTGACCGTGGTGGGTGTGAGGTTCCGGGTTCGATTCCCGGTCCGAGTGTAAATTTATATTTATTCTCGGCCTTTGGTAGGGCTGTACGGTGCCGGGCGAGTGTTTAAACCGTACATAGTGGGCACAGTTGAGATTCTATAGTGTGCAGTGGGCACCCAACTATATCGATACTCCTGTGTGAGGATGGCAATTACAAAGTGGTTAAGTAATTGAACATTCCTTTATAAGGGCCTCATAGCCAAGCGGCTTTGTATGTGACCGTGGTGGGTGTGAGGTTCCGGGTTCGATTCCCGGTCCGAGTGTAAATTTATATTTAAGGGCCTCATAGCCAAGCGGCTTTGTATGTGACCGTGGTGGGTGTGAGGTTCCGGGTTCGATTCCCGGTCCGAGTGTAAATTTATATTTATTCTCGGCCTTTGGTAGGGCTGTACGGTGCCGGGCGAGTGTTTAAACCGTACATAGTGGGCACAGTTGAGATTCTATAGTGTGCAGTGGGCACCCAACTATATCGATACTCCTGTGTGAGGATGGCAATTACAAAGTGGTTAAGTAATTGAACATTAAGGGCCTCATAGCCAAGCGGCTTTGTATGTGACCGTGGTGGGTGTGAGGTTCCGGGTTCGATTCCCGGTCCGAGTGTAAATTTATATTTATTCTCGGCCTTTGGTAGGGCTGTACGGTGCCGGGCGAGTGTTTAAACCGTACATAGTGGGCACAGTTGAGATTCTATAGTGTGCAGTGGGCACCCAACTATATCGATACTCCTGTGTGAGGATGGCAATTACAAAGTGGTTAAGTAATTGAACATTCCTTTTAAGGGCCTCATAGCCAAGCGGCTTTGTATGTGACCGTGGTGGGTGTGAGGTTCCGGGTTCGATTCCCGGTCCGAGTGTAAATTTATATTTATTCTCGGCCTTTGGTAGGGCTGTACGGTGCCGGGCGAGTGTTTAAACCGTACATAGTGGGCACAGTTGAGATTCTATAGTGTGCAGTGGGCACCCAACTATATCGATACTCCTGTGTGAGGATGGCAATTACAAAGTGGTTAAGTAATTGAACATTCCTTTTAAGGGCCTCATAGCCAAGCGGCTTTGTATGTGACCGTGGTGGGTGTGAGGTTCCGGGTTCGATTCCCGGTCCGAGTGTAAATTTATATTTATTCTCGGCCTTTGGTAGGGCTGTACGGTGCCGGGCGAGTGTTTAAACCGTACGTGGAGGGCACGGTTGAGATTCTATAGTGTGCAGTGGGCACCCAACTATATTGATACTCCTGTGTAGGCTTAGAACGTAGCAATACGCTCAAGGCCGAGGGTGGCAATTACAAGTGGTTAAGTAATTGGACATTCCTTTTAAGGGCCTCATAGCCAAGCGGCTTTGTATGTGACCGTGGTGGGTGTGAGGTTCCGGGTTCGATTCCCGGTCCGAGTGTAAATTTATATTTATTCTCGGCCTTTGGTAGGGCTGTACGGTGCCGGGCGAGTGTTTAAACCGTACGTGGAGGGCACGGTTGAGATTCTATAGTGTGCAGTGGGCACCCAACTATATTGATACTCCTGTGTAGGCTTAGAACGTAGCAATACGCTCAAGGCCGAGGGTGGCAATTACAAGTGGTTAAGTAATTGGACATTCCTTTTTAAGGGCCTCATAGCCAAGCGGCTTTGTATGTGACCGTGGTGGGTGTGAGGTTCCGGGTTCGATTCCCGGTCCGAGTGTAAATTTATATTTATTCTCGGCCTTTGGTAGGGCTGTACGGTGCCGGGCGAGTGTTTAAACCGTACATAGTGGGCACAGTTGAGATTCTATAGTGTGCAGTGGGCACCCAACTATATCGATACTCCTGTGTGAGGATGGCAATTACAAAGTGGTTAAGTAATTGAACATTCCTTTTAAGGGCCTCATAGCCAAGCGGCTTTGTATGTGACCGTGGTGGGTGTGAGGTTCCGGGTTCGATTCCCGGTCCGAGTGTAAATTTATATTTATTCTCGGCCTTTGGTAGGGCTGTACGGTGCCGGGCGAGTGTTTAAACCGTACATAGTGGGCACAGTTGAGATTCTATAGAGTGCAGTGGGCACCCAACTATATCGATACTCCTGTGTGAGGATGGCAATTACAAAGTGGTTAAGTAATTGAACATTCCTTTTGAGTACGCGTCGAGCCGTCGTAGCGATCACTGTGTTTTTCGTTCGCTCCGCGTTTGAAAAATCTCATGGTGGGTTTTTAGTGGCGGAAAATCTTTTGAGTTGTGTTAAAGGATTCAGTAGTAATCACTGATTCTTTATATGTGTGTGTGCTCTTTGTATGTTAAGTACTTAATTAACTGCAAGGCACAAAAGTGAGTGGGAAATTGACCCGAAGTTAGTTTTTGTGGTATCTTTTTATGTGTCGCGACGACACATAAATTTTATGTGTCCTAATTGTGAACTGGATTAAGGTGCAACTGTGAGTTTATCAATTTTTATTTTTGGCCCATTAGTTTGGCCATTATAATTTAAATTGCTTGAGAGCTACATTGTTGGTTTCCTTTTGGCGGGAGGTGCATCTGCGAAGATAGTATTACTATCATCTCTATCTTCTGGAGGCGAGCTGTTTGAGTTGACGCTCATCGAGATTGGAGGAAAAGGTGGAAATTATTTGTGAATAATTGAAAGTGAATTGTCGGCCCGCCATCTTGTTTACTAGTTGGGTGCCAAGGTCGGGCAAGTTAGTGAAGCTTCGGTCCGCCATCTTGTTGTTTACAAGTTTGGGGCCAAGGTTGGGGTTTTTTCCGTGACGCGTTGGTCCGCCATCTTGTTGTTGACAAGCTTGGTGGACAGCTGAAGGTTGGACGTCTCTCACACCGAAGTGAGTGGGCGTCCGAAGATTGGATTTCGTCACACCGAAGTGGATTGGAACAATAAATTTTAGTTTTAATTATTTAGAATTAAGATTTTAGAATTAGGATTGTATTTGTGTGTGTGGTGTATTGTACTCAGTTCTTTATTCATTTATATATTTATTTATTTATATATTTATTGGGTAGGGGGTTGAGTCGTCGACTCTAATGTTAGTTGGGGGTAGGATCTAGTAGCACCTTAATATGAGGCGAGCTAAAGGGTTGGTGTTTTCGTCGTCCTCGGATAGCGACGACGATGTGGGTATCGTGGAGTGCTCCGGTGAGAGGAAGCGGGCGCATACTAAAAGCCCGGTTGGCAACAACAAGGAAACTTGCTCTCCACCGGCCAAGGGTAAGCCGAAAAGGCGGCTTCTCATGTGGTAGGGTTGGAGGAGGCGGAGGGAGAGTTGCGGCGTCAGAACGCTTGCTCTCGCCTTGCAGAGAGGTTAGAAGGTGCGGGGAATCTCTCCGATTATGGGGCTCCCACCTGTGTGGATATCAGGATTGTGAGGTCATCCGGGGAGGAGGAGTTGGACGATGTTATTCTCCTTGGCATTCCTGAGATAAAGGAGCGGACGGCTGTGCGGGTTCGTCGCATTTTTGAAATTGCGGCGAAGTCGGGCAACCTCAAGGGTGAGTTCGTCCGCGACCTAAAGGTTGCGGCCAAGGAGGTGAATGAGATCGTGGAGGATCTCGCGGAGAGATGCCTGGGAGGGGATGAGGGGAGGCGTCTCCTAAGGGACAATGTTCGCCTGAGGGCCCAGGTAAAAGACCTTGGTCTGGAGCTTGCGGCCCTTAGGAGGGAGTTCAATGAGCGCACTGCGCACTTAGCGCAGACAAAGGGACACCCCGTGTCGGTGGAGGGTCCCTCCACTCCAGATGCCCTCCGTCAAATGATGGAGGGGCTGTTGGATGGGGTGAAGGAGAGCCTAATGGGGGAGGTGATGCGGGCTGTTGGGGGCATGCTAGATGCCAAGCTTGCGGGGATTGGGGACAGGCTCCTCCCTGAGCCTGTGCTGCGTCCTCCGCTGGCGGCATCGGCCCGTGGTCCGGGAGCCCCTGAGCGTTTTGTGGAGAGGGGGGCCGGTGGCCCTGAATTTCGCAGGGCCCCTGGGCTCAAGCACCCGTGAGGGTTCGTTGGGGGGTCGGGGCACGGTGGCTCCGAATGTGGTGGGGACCCAGGGTCCCGAAGATTTAGAGGGGAGCAGAGTCCCGGAGGCCCCAGGTCTTTCGGGGCCCCGGGTCTCTGGGGGGTCCTAGTGACGGAAGCTGGGCGACCGTCAGCAAAAAAGAAGGGTAAGGGAAAGAAGGGTGGTTCTCCCGCTGTGCCGGTCCTTCCCCCTGTGAGTGGGGGAAGTGGCCGTGTTGGCCGGTCAGAGGACCATGGAGTGAGTCGCGGCGCAGGGCCCTCGGCTGGGCGAGTGGCAGTTATAGAGAGGTCTGTCAGGGTGCAGCCTTCGCTCACTCCGCCGAAAACTTCCGCAGTGGTCATCACATTGCGGAGGGAGGCGGTGGAGCGGGGGGTGACGTATGCCGATGTGCTACTCAAGGCAAGAAATGGTATAAACCTGGCTGAGATTGGTATTGCAACTATCAGCATCCGGCTAACGGCAACGGGAGCTCGGATGCTGGAGGTGCCGGGGGTTGACAGAGAGGAGAAGGCTGATGCCCTGGCGGACAGGCTTCGTGTGGTGCTGTCGGGGAGGCCTTGGTGGGGAGGCCCGTCAAATGTGCGGACCTCCTTATTCGGGACCTTGACGACAGCGTCACTGAGAGGGATGTGACGGAGGCGGTGGCTGCCATGGGTGGGTGCCCGGCTGAAGCGATCAAGCCGGGTAAGATTTTGAGGCGTGGGATACGGGGCTTGGGGGAGATGTTCCTCATGTGTCCGGTCGCCGCCGCCCAGAAAGTGTGCCAAGGAAAGCTCCTCATTGGGTGGAGCTCCTGTCGGGTTGAAATCCGAGAGGACCGCCCTTTGAGGTGCTACAAGTGCCAGAAGTTGGGTCACGTGCGAGCCACTTGTGACTCAACGATGGACTTGGCGGAGGTGTGCTATCGATGTGGGGTTGCTGGCCACAAGGCCAATGAATGCAGCTCGAAAGAGCTGCATTGCGCGGTCTGCTCAACGGCTGGGAAGCCAGCAGACCATAAGATGGCGGGAAGGGCCTGCAACCCTCCGAAGGTGACGAAGGGCCTGGGAGCCCAAAGGACTGGGACAACTGTGGGGAACGCTCCCATGGAGGTTGGTGTGGCACAACCATCATAGCTGCACCAGCCTGTTGGGGGGGATCTGGAGACGCTGTGCCGCGATTCAGGGGTGGTGACTGCACACCCTGGCCGAATGTGCCACTTGGTTGAGGCAACACTGTCTCGACCTGGTGTCGGTCGTTTGGACGGACCTCTCGCTGCCGAGTGTTGTTGCAGCAATACTAGGTAGCCATGAGGCATGGCGATCGGTTCTTCCGGTTTGCCGGTTCTTCTGGTTTCGCGGGGCCGGTTTACCGGTTTTCCGGTTTTCCGGTTTACCGGTTTTCTGGTTTCGTGGGGCCGGTTTACCGGTTTTCCGGTTTTCCGGTTTACCGGTTTTTCCGGTTTCATGGGGCCGGTTTACCGGTTTTCCGGTTTTCCGGTTTACCGGTTTTTCCGGTTTCATGGGGCAGGTTTACCGGTTTTCTGGTTTCATGGGGCCGGTTTTCCGGTTTTACCGGTTTTCGGTTTACCGGTTTTCTGGTTTCATGGGGCCGGTTTGCCGGTTTTACCGGTTTTCGGTTTACCGGTTTTCCGGTTTACCGGTTTTTCCGGTTTCATGGGGCCGGTTTGCCGGTTTTCCGGTTTTCCGGTTTACCGGTTTTCTGGTTTCGTGGGGCCGGTTTTCAGGTTTTACCGGTTTTTCGGTTTACCGGTTTTCTGGTTTCATGGGGCCGGGTTTCCGGTTTACCGGTTTTCCGGTTTACCGGTTTTTCGGTTTCGTGGGGCCGGTTTGCCGGTTTTCCGGCTGTCGATCGTCAGCGGGAGGTGCGTTGAATCGGCCGGAGGGGTTGTGCTTGGCGACGGCAAGGTGAAGGGTGGGCAGGCGCAGGGTGGGCCCAATATACGCATAGTTGCGTGGGTCCAACTGCGTCCCACTGCGTCGTCGCCAGGCCCTTATGCGGACATACCCGCCTGAGCTTTCTGGGTTGAATGCCTAGTGCGACCCCCGGGGAGCTCAATGCGGTGCCGGACGGCATTCATTCAGAATGGGTGTAGTCTGGTACCGCAGGCGGTATGGAGGGTTCAGGAGGAATTTTTAGTGGGTCCGGCTTCTCCCCTCTGATTAGCAGAGGGACTTTGAGAACGCCATCCCCACAGTCCCCGCGGTAGCGACTGCATACGCCCGCGGGCCTGCATTTGTGCATTTTAACCTCCTTCAAAAAAAAAAAAAAAAAAGGTTAGGTTAGGTTAGGTTAGGTTAGGTTAGGTTAGGTTAGGTTAGGTTAGGTTAGGTTAGGTTAAGTACGCGTCGAGCCGTCGTAGCGATCACTGTGTTTTTCGTTCGCTCCGCGTTTGAAAAATCTCATGGTGGGTTTTTAGTGGCGGAAAATCTTTTGAGTCGTGTTAAAGGATTCAGTAGTAATCACTGATTCTTTATATGTGTGTGTGCTCTTTGTATGTTAAGTACTTAATTAACTGCAAGGCACAAAAGTGAGTGGGAAATTGACCCGAAGTTAGTTTTTGTGGTATCTTTTTATGTGTCGCGACGACACATAAATTTTATGTGTCCTAATTGTGAACTGGATTAAGGTGCAACTGTGAGTTTATCAATTTTTATTTTTGGCCCATTAGTTTGGCCATTATAATTTAAATTGCTTGAGAGCTACATTGTTGGTTTGCCTTTTGGCGGGAGGTGCATCTGCGAAGATAGTATTACTATCATCTCTATCTTCTGGAGGCGAGCTGTTTGAGTTGACGCTCATCGAGATTGGAGGAAAAGGTGGAAATTATTTGTGAATAATTGAAAGTGAATTGTCGGCCCGCCATCTTGTTTACTAGTTGGGTGCCAAGGTCGGGCAAGTTAGTGAAGCTTCGGTCCGCCATCTTGTTGTTTACAAGTTTGGGGCCAAGGTTGGGGTTTTTTCCGTGACGCGTTGGTCCGCCATCTTGTTGTTGACAAGCTTGGTGGACAGCTGAAGGTTGGACGTCTCTCACACCGAAGTGAGTGGGCGTCCGAAGATTGGATTTCGTCACACCGAAGTGGATTGGAACAATAAATTTTAGTTTTAATTATTTAGAATTAAGATTTTAGAATTAGGATTGTATTTGTGTGGTGTATTGTACTCAGTTCTTTATTCATTTATATATTTATTTATTTATATATTTATTGGGTAGGGGGTTGAGTCGTCGACTCTAATGTTAGTTGGGGGTAGGATCTAGTAGCACCTTAATATGAGGCGAGCTAAAGGGTTGGTGTTTTCGTCGTCCTCGGATAGCGACGACGATGTGGGTATCGTGGAGTGCTCCGGTGAGAGGAAGCGGGCGCATACTAAAAGCCCGGTTGGCAACAACAAGGAAACTTGCTCTCCACCGGCCAAGGGTAAGCCGAAAAAGGCGGCTTCTCATGTGGTAGGGTTGGAGGAGGCGGAGGGAGAGTTGCGGCGTCAGAACGCTTGCTCTCGCCTTGCAGAGAGGTTAGAAGGTGCGGGGAATCTCTCCGATTATGGGGCTCCCACCTGTGTGGATATCAGGATTGTGAGGTCATCCGGGGAGGAGGAGTTGGACGATGTTATCCTCCTTGGCATTCCTGAGATGAAGGAGCGGACGGCTGTGCGGGTTCGTCGCATTTTCGAAATTGCGGCGAAGTCGGGCAACCTCAAGGGTGAGTTTGTCCGCGACCTGAAGGTTGCAGCCAAGGAGGTGGCTGAGATCGTGGAGGATCTCGCGGAGAGATGCCTGGGAGGGGATGAGGGGGAGGCGTGTCCTAAGGGACAATGTTCGCCTGAGGGCCCAGGTAAAAGACCTGGGTCTGGAGCTTGCGGCCCTTAGGAGGGAGTTCAATGAGAGCACTGCGCACTTAGCGCAGACAAAGGGACACCCCGTGTCGGTGGAGGGTCCCTCCACTCCGGATGCCCTCCGTCAAATGATGGAGGGGCTTTTGGATGGGGTGAAGGAGAGCCTTATGGGGGAGGTGATGCGGGCTGTTGGGGGCATGCTAGATGCCAAGCTTGCGGGGATTGGGGACAGGCTCCTCCCTGAGCCTGTGCTGCGTCCTCCGCTGGCGGCATCGGCCCGTGGTCCGGGAGCCCCTGAGCGTTTTGTGGAGAGGGGGGGCCGGTGGCCCCTGAATTTCGCAGGGCCCCTGGGCTCAAGCACCCGTGAGGGTTCGTTGGGGGTCGGGGCACGGTGGCTCCGAATGTGGTGGGGACCCAGGGTCCCGAAGATTTAGAGGGAGCAGAGTCCCGGAGGCCCCAGGTCTTTCGGGGCCCCGGGTCTCTGGGGGTCCTAGTGACGGAAGCTGGGCGACCGTCAGCAAAAAGAAGGGTAAGGGAAAGAAGGGTGGTTCTCCCGCTGTGCCGGTCCTTCCCCCTGTGAGTGGGGGAAGTGGCCGTGTTGGCCGGTCAGAGGACCATGGAGTGAGTCGCGGCGCAGGGCCCTCGGCTGGGCGAGTGGCAGTTATAGAGAGGTCTGTCAGGGTGCAGCCTTCGCTCACTCCGCCGAAAACTTCCGCAGTGGTCATCACATTGCGGAGGGAGGCGGTGGAGCGGGGGGTGACGTATGCCGATGTGCTACTCAAGGCAAGAAATGGTATAAACCTGGCTGAGATTGGTATTGCAACTATCAGCATCCGGCTAACGGCAACGGGAGCTCGGATGCTGGAGGTGCCGGGGGTTGACAGAGAGGAGAAGGCTGATGCCCTGGCGGACAGGCTTCGTGTGGTGCTGTCGGGGGAGGCCTTGGTGGGGAGGCCCGTCAAATGTGCGGACCTCCTTATTCGGGACCTTGACGACAGCGTCACTGAGAGGGATGTGACGGAGGCGGTGGCTGCCATGGGTGGGTGCCCGGCTGAAGCGATCAAGCCGGGTAAGATTTTGAGGCGTGGGATACGGGGCTTGGGGGAGATGTTCCTCATGTGTCCGGTCGCCGCCGCCCAGAAAGTGTGCCAAGGAAAGCTCCTCATTGGGTGGAGCTCCTGTCGGGTTGAAATCCGAGAGGACCGCCCTTTGAGGTGCTACAAGTGCCAGAAGTTGGGTCACGTGCGAGCCACTTGTGACTCAACGATGGACTTGGCGGAGGTGTGCTATCGATGTGGGGTTGCTGGCCACAAGGCCAATGAATGCAGCTCGAAAGAGCTGCATTGCGCGGTCTGCTCAACGGCTGGGAAGCCAGCAGACCATAAGATGGCGGGAAGGGCCTGCAACCCTCCGAAGGTGACGAAGGGCCTGGGAGCCCAAAGGACTGGGACAACTGTGGGGAACGCTCCCATGGAGGTTGGTGTGGCACAACCATCATAGCTGCACCAGCCTGTTGGGGGGATCTGGAGACGCTGTGCCGCGATTCAGGGGTGGTGACTGCACACCCTGGCCGAATGTGCCACTTGGTTGAGGCAACACTGTCTCGACCTGGTGTCGGTCGTTTGGACGGACCTCTCGCTGCCGAGTGTTGTTGCAGCAATACTAGGTAGCCATGAGGCATGGCGATCGGTTCTTCCGGTTTGCCGGTTCTTCTGGTTTCGCGGGGCCGGTTTACCGGTTTTCCGGTTTTCCGGTTTACCGGTTTTCTGGTTTCGTGGGGCCGGTTTACCGGTTTTCCGGTTTTCCGGTTTACCGGTTTTCTGGTTTCGTGGGGCCGGTTTACCGGTTTTCCGGTTTACCGGTTTTTCCGGTTTCATGGGGCAGGTTTACCGGTTTTCCGGTTTTCCGGTTTACCGGTTTTTCTGGTTTCGTGGGGCCGGTTTTCCGGTTTTACCGGTTTTCGGTTTACCGGTTTTCTGGTTTCATGGGGCCGGTTTACCGGTTTTACCGGTTTTCGGTTTACCGGTTTTCTGGTTTCGTGGGGCCGGTTTTCCGGTTTTACCGGTTTTTCGGTTTACCGGTTTTCCGGTTTCATGGGGCCGGGTTTCCGGTTTACCGGTTTTCCGGTTTACCGGTTTTTCGGTTTCGTGGGGCCGGTTTGCCGGTTTTCCGGCTGTCGATCGTCAGCGGGAGGTGCGTTGAATCGACCGGAGGGGTTGTGCTTGGCGACGGCAAGGTGAAGGGTGGGCAGGCGCAGGGTGGGCCCAATATACGCATAGTTGCGTGGGTCCAACTGCGTCCCACTGCGTCGTCGCCAGGCCCTTATGCGGACATACCCGCCTGAGCTTTCTGGGTTGAATGCCTAGTGCGACCCCCGGGGAGCTCAATGCGGTGCCGGACGGCATTCATTCAGAATGGGTGTAGTCTGGTACCGCAGGCGGTATGGAGGGTTCAGGAGGAATTTTTAGTGGGTCCGGCTTCTCCCCTCTGATTAGCAGAGGGACTTTGAGAACGCCATCCCCACAGTCCCCGCGGTAGCGACTGCATACGCCCGCGGGCCTGCATTTGTGCATTTTAACCTCCTTCATAAAAAAAAAAAAAAGGTTTTTTTTTTTTTTTTTTTTTTTTTTTGCCCCTGCCTACTTGGCCTACCTCCCCGGCAGCGACTGCTCCGGGGCCGTGGAGCTGCGAACCCACCCCTCGACATTTGCCTATCAAGGACCTTTTTAGCTTTATTTATTCATCAGAAAATTACATTCATTTACATTTGTTATTCTTACATATTATTCATTTTACATTTTGTTTCTTACATGGTTGTCTTGTACATTATGTTTACTTAACATTTATTTTACTTAGTTTACTTTATTGTAATTCTTAAATTTCTAATTCACTTATTCATAGATTTACAATCGTTCTATGGTTACATATTAATTAGTCTAACATGTTTTTCATTTTATATATTGTTTATTGCATATTAGTCTTGTACATTGTTCTTACTCAACATTTATACATCTTAGCTTATTCTATTTTAATTCTTAAATTTCCAATTCACTTGTTGATAGATTTACATTCATTTTAAGGTTTACATATTAGTTATCTTAACATGTTTTCCATTTTTCATTTTGTTTCTTACATATTAGTTCTATACATTATTTTATTTAACATATAATTACTGGTTTACATTATTTTAATTCTTAAGTTTCTAATTGCTTTTTCATAGATTTATACGTTCTATGGGTTACATATTAATTATTCTAACATGTTATTCATTTTACATTTTGTTTCTTGCGTATTACTCTTATACATAATTTTACTCAACATTTACTTCTTAGTCTACTTTATTTTAATTCTTAAGTTTCTAGTTTGCTTATTCATAGATTTACATTCATTCTATGGTTTACATAATAGTTATTTTAACATGTTTTTTATTTTACATTTTGTCTCTTACATGTTAGTTTTGAACATTATTTTTCTTAACATTTATACTTGTTAGTTTACTTTATTTTATTTATTAGTTTTTAATTCTCCTATATTGCGTTTTTGATTTACTTCACATGAAACTATTCATTAGTGATTTTATACATTACTTACTTAGAGCTTTGCGTTTATTGGTTTACTTTATTTTAATTCTTACTTTTTCTAACACATATTCATGTTTTTATTTTTAATTTATGTATATGCTAATAGTTTGTGCACATTATAATTTTTCGTTTATTTCAGAGTTTACTTTTGATAATACTTCTGTTTAATTACAGTTTTATATTTTGGTTATTTTGTATTAATTACATATTTTGGGTACAGTGTTTTTAGATTTTTGTTGTATCCTTACTATTATTTTGTTTGTCAATAGTTTGAGCGCCATTAAATCGTCTCGTCCGATCCAGAATCCGCTCACAAAAATTTTCCAAGGCCAATCTGTGCCCCGCAAGGATGTCGGGCAGCACATTACGCGCTATCCGCATTCCCGCGGTCTGCTCCAGATTGTGTCTTTGTATGGTGAATATGGGGCACTCTGTTAGGAGATGCTCCACCGTTTGTAACGCGTTTTCGTCGCATTCACATGCGGGACTTGGTTTTATTTTAAAACGGTGGAGGTATTCCGCGAAGGCTCCATGCCCTGTTAATATTTGAGTCATTATAGGATTAAATCCTTTGGATCTTACAATTCTGTACGCGGTCTCCGGGTCGGGCAAGAACATCCTAGTTGTCGCCCCGGTTGTTTCATTGGACTGTTTCGTGACCCATTTTTGCACCGTGTTTTCGCGTATTAACTTTTTAACGTATGATATCGGGCAGCGGTCGTAGACCGGTTTCTGCTTTGCGCCTGTGGCTTCTTTGGCCAACTGGTCCGCTCTTTCGTTCCCCCTCCTCCCCGCGTGTGCTTTAACCCAGAAAAAGTTTGATGTTCTTTTCTGAGTGTTGGATAAGAAGTTCGCGAATCTCGGTGACAAGGGGATCGAAAGAGCGTCCCCCCACAACCGCATCCAACGCAGACCTTGAGTCACTGTAAATGAGGACCTCAGTTTCCTTCCGCTGCACCGCTAGTTGCGCCGCTCTTTTTAACGCCATCAGCTCTGCTTGGTACACAGTGCAAAAATGTGCCAGATGCAGCTTTTGGCTCTTTATTTCAATGTCTCCTTTCCAAAGGGAGATCGCAGCACCCACCCCTTCTTCCGTCTTGCTACCATCCGTATATATTTGTAGACTACTACCGTTTATTGTAAGTTCTTCATTGGACAGGATAACATATTCCAATGCTGCCGTTGCCGGATGGGAAGTTTTGCAGAAAGGTGTTTTTATTTCCACCTCGGCTCCTTTCAGGTGCTCGCAGGCCGTGTACCCCTTTTTGATTTCATATAAGGTTTTGTTTTCGTGTGCTCTTAGGTCTAGTGGGAGCAAACCTGACAGCACTCTGAGGGAGCTGAGTGGAGTTGTTCTGTATGCCCTACATATTTTGATGGCAAAGCTTCTCTGTACCGTATCTAGTTTTTTAATAATGTATGCCTTATTCGCCGCGTCTGCCCATGCATTAGCCGCGTAGAGGACAATGGGCTCGACTACAGCCGTATATATTATTTTAATAATTTCCGGACTGAGTCCCCAGCTCACCCTAGCTGCCTTGGATACCTGTTTGTAGAGGCCGATGGCTTTATTGCAAGCTGCGTTAATATGATCGCTAAAGGTGATCTTATGGTCTATTGTCAAGCCCAATATCTTCACGCTGTTCGACATATGTATTGGTGTGCCGCCCATGTTGAGTCGTGGTGTGTCATATTTAAGTTTATTTGTCATGAGCATCGCCTTGGTTTTTGCGGGGGCGAATCTTAATTTGTTTTTGTGTCCCCACTCGCAAATCTGCGTGAGTGCGTCGTTTGCTAATTTTTCTGTTTCTAGCGCCGTGTTGGACTCGAACAGGAGGACCACGTCGTCCGCGAAGGCCTGCGCATACACTCCGGCTCTCTCTAATGTTTGTAGCAGTGGGTCCAACAGCAGATTCCACAGGGTGGGTCCGCTGATGGATCCTTGTACGCAGCCTTTGTTTGTTGGTCTGGCCGCTACGGCTCCTCCGTAGACGACGCGGACCTCCCTGTCGCCGAGATAGTTGCGTACTACGTAGGAGAGTGTCACACCGTCCTTAACAAGTTGTTGATCAATTTGTTTTACGTTCGTTTTCCTGATTACCCTGTAGATGCCATCCCACAGGCTTTCTCCATCTTGCTTTCCGCAGAAGCTCTTCCAACTTTCCAGTTTATTCTTATTTACTGCTTCCAGGTATTCCTGCTTCGCCTTGCTGTATCGCTCTATAACAGTAGGTCGGCGGATAGCAGAGCAGTATCTGATTTTCCTCCTCATTTTTAGGACGCTTTTCTTCATTTGAACTAGCTCTTCTGTCCACCAGGGGGGGGTTGTGTGTTTCCTCTGTACTTTAATTTTTGGAATGTGTGTGTCGCAAGTGTCTGTGATTAACTGTGTGTATTGTACTATAGTGTTTTCTAGAAGTGTAGTGGAGTTTAGGGTGTTGATGTTATGTGATGTGAGTTCGTGTTCAGAAAGCAACTGTTTGAATTTTGCACGAAAGTGGGTCCAATTTGCTTTCCGAACATTGTATACTCTAGTTGATCTCGCGTGTCCATCGTCCCTTTTGATCCGTGAGGTGATCTCAAACTGGATGGCATTGTGATCTGAACTGGTCACACTCTGGTCCACCCTCCAGTCTACAATGAGACCGAGGAGGTCAGGTGTGGCTACTGTGACGTCGACGCAGCTAGTGTATAATGTATTTCCTCTATTAGTGTTAAATGTTGGCGTCCCGCCCTGGTTTAATATTTCTAGTCCGGCGCTGTGGAAAGTCGTTTCTGCTTCTTCCCCCCTCTCATTCGTTATTCTGTCCCCCCACCAGACGTTCCTCGCGTTTATGTCACCTCCTACTATCGTTCTTCGACCTAATTTTTCGATGGCTTGTTTTAATGTCTGGAGGTGCGGGCTTAGGGGGTTCGGATACGGTTCGAAGTATATCGAGACTAGATTAAGCTTTCCTGTTTCTGTGTCTATAGATATGGCAATCATATTCGGGCTGGATATCTCGGGGTGTTGTGTGATATGTATGTTGTTGTCTAGTATGACAATCGCCGCTTTGATATGATTGCCAGATCCAGTATGTTGATATACTCTAGTGCCCGTGTAGTTCTTCATACTTCGAACCGCTCCGATATAAGGTTCTTGTACAAGCAAGATGGAGATGCCCTGTTTCTTGGCCTCGAAGATTAGCTCTTCCGTGACAACTGCTGATCTTTGTACATTCGCTTGCATTACTTTGATTTTGCTTGGGAGAACTTTAGCAGTATTGTACTGACCTTCTAGCCAGCACATCCCACTTCCTACGCACTGGACATTCAGGGCTAAACGCACTGTGGTCTGCGTTGTTAATTCCTTCTCTTCTGCAATTTGCGCATTCAGGTGTCTTTTCTTTATTTGGACAGTCAGCCCTCAGGTGCTCCCCTGTGCATTGGGAGCAGGTTAGTTTTTCAATTTGGCAATGCTTCCTCGTGTGACCGTATCCGAGACACTTAGAGCACTGTACAAGGGGGGACCGATCCTCTACCCAAACCCTCTGGAGGTCGATGTGTACCTTCTCCGCCCGGGTCAGCGCCTTCCACATCCCCGGGGAGACCTGCACGATGACGTGGCACTCGTGCGTATTTCTAGCGTTTTGGCGGTGCTTTTCTGTCATCACCCAGTCCTCCCCGGTTAGGTTTCCGGTCGTTGTCTTGTTTTGGGTTTGGAGGGCTTTCTTGATATCATCAATGGTGTTATACTTTAATAAGTCTTTAAATCTCACCAGAGGATTTTTGTTGTTGAGTTCCTTTACCGTAAGACCATTATCTTCATGCGTTATCCTTTCCCTCACCCTTTTCCGTTCTTCTTCAGTACCGCAACCGATGACCACTTTCCCTCCCTTTATCTTTTGGAGCTTTTCAATTTTGTATCCGTGGTCTTTTGCCTTAAGAGAGCACCTAATTTTCTGGACTGTGTCCTCTGCCGCTTCGGTCTCCTCTCCGGGCTCGACAATCAGAGAATACAGTCCGGTCCGGTCCGGTCGGTCATTGATTGCGGTTCTGGCACAGTCATTCCTCGGCTCGGTCCTCGCAACTGCTGCTACTTCTGCATAGCTACGGATTTCCCCCAGCTTTGCCATGATTCTGTCTTCACTTTCTGTGACCGTTTTCTCAAAGCTTTCCTGCCTTCTCGAGTTGTTTTCCATCAGTTCCTCCATCCTTCTGATTTTTTCCTCTAGCTTGTCTGTTTTGTCAGGTTTCGCTTCATTCGTGATTTCATCTTTCCTATCTTTTCCATGGAGCTCTCCGTCTCGCACCAACTCATACAACCTTTTAACCGCAACCGTTACTGCGGTTTTTATGTCTCCCTTTAGGTTCCTCGCAGCGTTAAGTTGTGCGAGCGCACTTTGTTGTAAAGCCGCTGCCTCCGTTATTCGGGATCTATATACTTTGTTTATGATTTTCCTACCTTCTTCTGTTTGTGACAAGATGGTCGCCTTTTCCCCCATACTTATTTGCGCTTCGTTAACCGGGGTCAGGGCTGGCTCTCGTGCGGAGGGCAATTCTGCCTCGGTCTCAATTACAAAGTGGTTAAGTAATTGAACATTCCTTTTTAGAGTACGCGTCGAGCCGTCGTAGCGATCACTGTGTTTTTCGTTCGCTCCGCGTTTGAAAAATCTCATGGTGGGTTTTTAGTGGCGGAAAATCTTTTGAGTTGTGTTAAAGGATTCAGTAGTAATCACTGATTCTTTATATGTGTGTGTGCTCTTTGTATGTTAAGTACTTAATTAACTGCAAGGCACAAAAGTGAGTGGGAAATTGACCCGAAGTTAGTTTTTGTGGTATCTTTTTATGTGTCGCGACGACACATAAATTTTATGTGTCCTAATTGTGAACTGGATTAAGGTGCAACTGTGAGTTTATCAATTTTTATTTTTGGCCCATTAGTTTGGCCATTATAATTTAAATTGCTTGAGAGCTACATTGTTGGTTTGCCTTTTGGCGGGAGGTGCATCTGCGAAGATAGTATTACTATCATCTCTATCTTCTGGAGGCGAGCTGTTTGAGTTGACGCTCATCGAGATTGGAGGAAAAGGTGGAAATTATTTGTGAATAATTGAAAGTGAATTGTCGGCCCGCCATCTTGTTTACTAGTTGGGTGCCAAGGTCGGGCAAGTTAGTGAAGCTTCGGTCCGCCATCTTGTTGTTTACAAGTTTGGGGCCAAGGTTGGGGTTTTTCCGTGACGCGTTGGTCCGCCATCTTGTTGTTGACAAGCTTGGTGGACAGCTGAAGGTTGGACGTCTCTCACACCGAAGTGAGTGGGCGTCCGAAGATTGGATTTCGTCACACCGAAGTGGATTGGAACAATAAATTTTAGTTTTAATTATTTAGAATTAAGATTTTAGAATTAGGATTGTATTTGTGTGTGTGGTGTATTGTACTCAGTTCTTTATTCATTTATATATTTATTTATTTATATATTTATTGGGTAGGGGGTTGAGTCGTCGACTCTAATGTTAGTTGGGGGTAGGATCTAGTAGCACCTTAATATGAGGCGAGCTAAAGGGTTGGTGTTTTCGTCGTCCTCGGATAGCGACGACGATGTGGGTATCGTGGAGTGCTCCGGTGAGAGGAAGCGGGCGCATACTAAAAGCCCGGTTGGCAACAACAAGGAAACTTGCTCTCCACCGGCCAAGGGTAAGCCGAAAAAGGCGGCTTCTCATGTGGTAGGGTTGGAGGAGGCGGAGGGAGAGTTGCGGCGTCAGAACGCTTGCTCTCGCCTTGCAGAGAGGTTAGAAGGTGCGGGGAATCTCTCCGATTATGGGGCTCCCACCTGTGTGGATATCAGGATTGTGAGGTCATCCGGGGAGGAGGAGTTGGACGATGTTATTCTCCTTGGCATTCCTGAGATAAAGGAGCGGACGGCTGTGCGGGTTCGTCGCATTTTTGAAATTGCGGCGAAGTCGGGCAACCTCAAGGGTGAGTTCGTCCGCGACCTAAAGGTTGCGGCCAAGGAGGTGAATGAGATCGTGGAGGATCTCGCGGAGAGATGCCTGGGAGGGGATGAGGGGAGGCGTCTCCTAAGGGACAATGTTCGCCTGAGGGCCCAGGTAAAAGACCTTGGTCTGGAGCTTGCGGCCCTTAGGGAGGGAGTTCAATGAGCGCACTGCGCACTTAGCGCAGACAAAGGGACACCCCGTGTCGGTGGAGGGTCCCTCCACTCCAGATGCCCTCCGTCAAATGATGGAGGGGCTGTTGGATGGGGTGAAGGAGAGCCTAATGGGGGAGGTGATGCGGGCTGTTGGGGGCATGCTAGATGCCAAGCTTGCGGGGATTGGGGACAGGCTCCTCCCTGAGCCTGTGCTGCGTCCTCCGCTGGCGGCATCGGCCCGTGGTCCGGGAGCCCCTGAGCGTTTTGTGGAGAGGGGGGGCCGGTGGCCCCGAATTTCGCAGGGCCCCTGGGCTCAAGCACCCGTGAGGGTTCGTTGGGGGGTCGGGGCACGGTGGCTCCGAATGTGGTGGGGACCCAGGGTCCCGAAGATTTAGAGGGGAGCAGAGTCCCGGAGGCCCCAGGTCTTTCGGGGCCCCGGGTCTCTGGGGGTCCTAGTGACGGAAGCTGGGCGACCGTCAGCAAAAAGAAGGGTAAGGGAAAGAAGGGTGGTTCTCCCGCTGTGCCGGTCCTTCCCCCTGTGAGTGGGGGAAGTGGCCGTGTTGGCCGGTCAGAGGACCATGGAGTGAGTCGCGGCGCAGGGCCCTCGGCTGGGCGAGTGGCAGTTATAGAGAGGTCTGTCAGGGTGCAGCCTTCGCTCACTCCGCCGAAAACTTCCGCAGTGGTCATCACATTGCGGAGGGAGGCGGTGGAGCGGGGGGTGACGTATGCCGATGTGCTACTCAAGGCAAGAAATGGTATAAACCTGGCTGAGATTGGTATTGCAACTATCAGCATCCGGCTAACGGCAACGGGAGCTCGGATGCTGGAGGTGCCGGGGGTTGACAGAGAGGAGAAGGCTGATGCCCTGGCGGACAGGCTTCGTGTGGTGCTGTCGGGGAGGCCTTGGTGGGGAGGCCCGTCAAATGTGCGGACCTCCTTATTCGGGACCTTGACGACAGCGTCACTGAGAGGGATGTGACGGAGGCGGTGGCTGCCATGGGTGGGTGCCCGGCTGAAGCGATCAAGCCGGGTAAGATTTTGAGGCGTGGGATACGGGGCTTGGGGGAGATGTTCCTCATGTGTCCGGTCGCCGCCGCCCAGAAAGTGTGCCAAGGAAAGCTCCTCATTGGGTGGAGCTCCTGTCGGGTTGAAATCCGAGAGGACCGCCCTTTGAGGTGCTACAAGTGCCAGAAGTTGGGTCACGTGCGAGCCACTTGTGACTCAACGATGGACTTGGCGGAGGTGTGCTATCGATGTGGGGTTGCTGGCCACAAGGCCAATGAATGCAGCTCGAAAGAGCTGCATTGCGCGGTCTGCTCAACGGCTGGGAAGCCAGCAGACCATAAGATGGCGGGAAGGGCCTGCAACCCTCCGAAGGTGACGAAGGGCCTGGGAGCCCAAAGGACTGGGACAACTGTGGGGGAACGCTCCCATGGAGGTTGGTGTGGCACAACCATCATAGCTGCACCAGCCTGTGGGGGGATCTGGAGACGCTGTGCCGCGATTCAGGGGTGGTGACTGCACACCCTGGCCGAATGTGCCACTTGGTTGAGGCAACACTGTCTCGACCTGGTGTCGGTCGTTTGGACGGACCTCTCGCTGCCGAGTGTTGTTGCAGCAATACTAGGTAGCCATGAGGCATGGCGATCGGTTCTTCCGGTTTGCCGGTTCTTCTGGTTTCGCGGGGCCGGTTTACCGGTTTTCCGGTTTTCCGGTTTACCGGTTTTCTGGTTTCGTGGGGCCGGTTTACCGGTTTTCCGGTTTTCCGGTTTACCGGTTTTTCCGGTTTCATGGGGCCGGTTTGCCGGTTTTCCGGTTTACCGGTTTTTCCGGTTTCATGGGGCAGGTTTACCGGTTTTCCGGTTTTCCGGTTTACCGGTTTTTCTGGTTTCATGGGGCCGGTTTTCCGGTTTTACCGGTTTTCCGGTTTACCGGTTTTTCCGGTTTCGTGGGGCCGGTTTTCCGGTTTACCGGTTTTTCGGTTTACCGGTTTTCTGGTTTCATGGGGCCGGGTTTCCGGTTTACCGGTTTTCCGGTTTACCGGTTTTTCGGTTTCGTGGGGCCGGTTTGCCGGTTTTCCGGCTGTCGATCGTCAGCGGGAGGTGCGTTGAATCGACCGGAGGGGTTGTGCTTGGCGACGGCAAGGTGAAGGGTGGGCAGGCGCAGGGTGGGCCCAATATACGCATAGTTGCGTGGGTCCAACTGCGTCCCACTGCGTCGTCGCCAGGCCCTTATGCGGACATACCCGCCTGAGCTTTCTGGGTTGAATGCCTAGTGCGACCCCCGGGGAGCTCAATGCGGTGCCGGACGGCATTCATTCAGAATGGGTGTAGTCTGGTACCGCAGGCGGTATGGAGGGTTCAGGAGGAATTTTTAGTGGGTCCGGCTTCTCCCCTCTGATTAGCAGAGGGACTTTGAGAACGCCATCCCCACAGTCCCCGCGGTAGCGACTGCATACGCCCGCGGGCCTGCATTTGTGCATTTTGACCTCCTTCATAAAAAAAAAAAAAAAAAAAGGTTAGGTTAGGTTAGGTTAGGTTAGGTTAGGTTAGGTTAGGTTAGGTTAGGTTAGGTTAGGTTAGGTTAGGTTAGGTTAGGTTTTTTTTTTTTTTTTTTTTTTTTTTTTTTAATGCACCTAATAGGCCTACCTTCCCCGGCTACTTTATCGCCAGGGGCGTTGTCTAAGCTAAACTTCCTTCCTTTCTTTCATCCATCCTCTAAATAATGTACAACACAACTTTATTTTTTATTAGGATTTTGCACATATCAATACGGTTTCGGTTACACTTTTTATTATCCTACTTCTATCTATCTCCTTACTATCTATTTATCTTTACATTTCTATTACAGTCAGTCTTTTATTTACCTACTTATATCTATATCCTTACATTATTTATTTTCTACACATTCCAATCACGAGACGTGGCCCGCGAGGCGGGCGGCTTTCACTTCTCCGTGAGTATCCTCATAATACCCATTAGCAAGTGGGCGCCGGCCGCCTCGCGGTCCCCGCCCCGGCTTTACTCTCATTGAACTTGGATGTTCTTTTTGTAATTTTAAGGCAAAAATCCTCCAGGTGGGATCTGTTACAGGCTAGCATGTCGGGCAGTCCCTGGAGACTAAGCGACATGCCTGTCATCTGTTCCAGGTCGCATCTGGAGGAGGCAAAAATGGGGCACTCCATAAGTAGGTGTTGGATGGATTGTTCCACCCCACTCTCACACTCACAGTCTCCTTTTTCCTTCAGCCTGAAACGGCACAGGTATTCAGCAAAAGGCCCGTGGCCTGTGAGGATCTGTGCCATCTCAGGACTGAATCTCCTCTCTCTTATTTGTTTGTGAGCATCTACGATATTTTTCAGGAACAATTTTGTTATTCCCCCTGTTATCCCTTCCTTATATCTTCGGTTCCATTCTTCTATCGTTTTTCTTCTCACTTCTTTCCTGATGTATGAGAGCGGGTACTCTACGTGAGCTGCTTTGACTTTCGAGGTCTCCGCAGCGGCTCTCGCGAGTTCGTCCGCCCTCTCATTCCCCTCCGTGCCGACGTGCGCTTTCACCCAGTGGAGTTTAATGTTCTGGCCCTTTTTAAGGCTCTCCACCAGGTGTCTGCGGATCTCGACTACTCGGGGGTTTCGAGAGCGTCCGCCCGCAATCGCCTCGAGCGAAGACCGCGAGTCGCTGCAGATGTTCACGTCAGTACCCGCTATCATCGCCTCCCTCACTGCACCAACGAGAGCTGCCAGCTCTGCTTGATACACGGTGCAGTAAGGGGCCATTTTTATCTTTTTCCATTTTCGCTCTCTTCCTCCTTCCCATTTCGTCCATGCTGCTCCTACTCCTTTTTCTGTCTTACTTCCATCCGTATAGATTGCTGTTGTGTCGTCATTATGTATTAGGCCAGGGTCAGTTGTGATGGCGAAGCTTATCTCCGGTTTTTCCGCGGGATGGGGTTGTTCTAACGCAGGTACGGCTCGCTCAATCCGGTCTCCTTCGCGTATGAACGGAGACGACCCCCTTCTGGCCTCAAACATCGCGGCGGCTTCTTCCACCCTGAGGTCGAGGGGCAGTATCCCCGCCAATAGCGTCGCGGAATTTAGCGATGCCGTCCTATACGTCTTCGCTATTTTCTGTGCAAAAGCCCTCTGCACCGTCTCCAGTTTTTTCTTCGTGCACAGTTTCTTTACTGTCGGTGCCCAGGCTGCCGACGCGTACGTAACTATCGGCTCTATGACGGCTTGGTATACCTGGTGTACCATGTCTCCCGTCATTCCCCATTCCAGCTTCGCCATTCTAGCTACTTTTTTATGAATATCCGCCGCTTTTCTTGTGACATTTTGCACATGCTTGTTAAACGTTAGCCCTTCATCTATAGTCAACCCCAGTAATTTAATTTCCTTTTCTAATGCTATTTCCTGTCCATTCATTCTTATTCTTGGGGTATCGAACTTCAACCTTCGCGTCAGGACCATCGCTTTGGTTTTTTGTGGCGCGAAGTTGAGCTTGTTCTCGATACCCCACTTCCTCACATACTCGAGGGCAACGTTTGCTCGGTTTTCGATGGAGTGCGTGTCCATTCCGCTGAACATCAGCACAACATCGTCTGCGAAAGCTTGTGCATATGTCCCATCCTCTTCTAGTTCGACCAGTAGTGGGTCGAGCAAGATGTTCCAGAAGGTGGGGCCACTAATCGAGCCCTGAATGCATCCCTTTTCAGGTCGCCTCACATGCTCTCTGTTTGCGTAGCGGACCACCACCCTCCTGCCTTTAAAGTAGTCTTCCACTACCAGCCTTAGTTGCTTGGGACAGTCTTTCTTTGCTAGTTGGTACTTGATCGCTGGCCACCATGCGTTGTCGAAAGCCCCCTCGATATCTAGCGACACCATCAGCACTATTTCCTTGTTTTTAATGTGGCTCCTCGCTTTTGTCAAGATATCGTAGAGGGCATCCTCCGTGCTCTTTCCTGGCATGAATCCATACTGCCTCCTGCTCATCCTGGGGAGTAGGCTGTGTCTGATCCTGTTGATGATTACCTTTTCTAGTATCTTCCCCATGACTGGCAAGAGGCCTATTGGACGGTAGGATTTGGCGGCCGCGTAATCCTCCTTTCCTGGCTTCCTCAGTACCACTATTGTGCATTCCTTCCATAGATCAGGGAAGCATCCCACTTCGAGGCATTTATTGAAGATGGCCAAGGGAACCTCCGGGTTCGCCGTGATAGCTGCGCAGCAGATATCCGCAGTGAGTCCGTCGGCTCCCGGGGCCTTCCTCGGGTTGAAGCTTCTAGCAGTGCTGATGAGCTCCGCCATTGTGATTGGCACTTCATCCGCGCTACTTCCCTGCAAGCTGCTGGTCATTTCCTCTACCGTTTTTCTCATTTTTTGATGGATGTCATTATCCATCTCACAATTGTCAGGCGGGAAGAATTTATGTGCCAGCAGCTGCACCGGATTCTTCGGAGTTCAACGAAATGCCCTTCTCTATTAGCGTGGTGTCTTCCCTGATCCCTTCCGCCTTTCTGATTATTTTATATATCCTGTCCCATAAGCTTTCCCCTTCTTGCTTTGTGCATAATTTTTTCCACCCTTCCTTTTGAGCCCTTTCGATCTCTTCCTCGTAGGTCTTTTTTGCCTCCAGGTAGGCAAGTATGACGCACTCTCTCCTCCTGGGAGCTGCGTATGAGATCCTTTTCTTTTTTCTTATCATGTCCTTCTTCAGGGCCTCTATTTCTTTGTTCCACCAGGGTGGATTGAAGTTTTTTCTTTTTTGTTTAATTTTGGGGATATGTTTTTCTGCGGCTTTTATAATTGATTTCGAATATTCCGTTACTATGTTATTGACCCTGGCCTTCGTGTCCAATTCTTTTATTTTGTCAGTGTTTATTCCCTTATTTGTCATGTCCGTCCTTAACTTGTTCTTAAAATCCTCCCAGTCTGCATTTTTGGTACTGTATATGCGGGTCGTCTTCGGTAGGGTTTGCGTTTGGGGTTTTTGAAGGGCTGTAGTCACAAAAATTGTGTTGTGGTCTGAACTGGTAATAGAAGTATCAACCCACCATCTCGTTACCTTACTGAGGAGGGCCGTTGTGCATACTGTGATATCTACTGCACTCGTGTATCTACGGCCCCCTCTTACGGTGTCGAAGGTGGGTGTGTTGCCACAATTTAAGATGCTCAGCCCTTCTTCGTCAAGGAACCCTCGTAATTCCTTTCCTCGTGTGTCTTCGTTTCGGCTCCCCACCATTCACTCCATGCGTTCACGTCCCCTCCAATTAGTACCATCTTGGTTTTAAGTTTTTTCGTGACGCTTCCTAGTTGTTCGAGGTATGGTTCGATGGGTTCATCGCCTTCGAAGTACACTGAAATTACCCCTATTTCCCACTGGTCCGTTCTCAGGACGGCAGCCACTATGTTTTCCGTGATAAGTGACTTGTCTTGGAAGACTTCTATGTGTTCGTCGAAAACAAGTATCGCCGCCTTCACCGGTTTCTCTCCAGTGGGTACGCACTGCACTACTCTGTACATAGGGCTTTCTGCCATCTGTTTACTGGCCCCTATGTACGGTTCCTGGAGTAGTGCTATTTTCACTTTCCTACCGCCCGCTTCTTTTATAAACTCCTGGATCGCGATTCTCTTTTTTCTTAGGTTCGCTTGTGCCAGGAGAAAGCCGGTAATGTTATTGGTGCCCTCGGCTTTTTTAACAGTACGCGTAGCTTAGCCTCGCCGCCTTGTCCCACCCCTGCCGGGTTGGACAGCTCTGGCTGAAGGCCCCGTGCTCCGCGTTTCTTCCCTTCGTATCTTTGCAGTTTATGCAGCTGGGAGGCTTTCCATCCTTGTGGATCTGGCAATCCGCCCTCATATGGGCTCCTCCACAGTGGCTGCACACCTCGGTCTCCTTTTTACAGTGTCTTCGGGTATGTCCGTACCCCAGACACATGGTACATTGGACCAGAGGGGATTGGTCCTCTACCCAAACCCTCTGCAGGTCCACGTGTATCCTGCCAGCCAATGTTAGAGCTTGCCAGAGTTTAGGCGTGACCTGTAGGACCACGTGGCTCTCCAGAGGGTTCCTTGCCTTCCTCCTGTACTTTTCAGTTATATCTAGGTCCCGTTCCTCCAGGTGTGCAGTCACATTTCTGTTTTGGTTTTTGATGGCCCGGGTAATGTCTTCTGTCGTGTTGCAGGACAGGAGATTTTTAATTTTGATTAGTGGGTTTTTATTTAAGGTGTCCTTCACCATCATTTCTTCCCCTAATTTTTCTTTGATTTTATTCCTTTCCTCCTCCGTCCTGCATCCCACTACGACCTTTCCGTCCCTGGCTCTTCTTATTTTTGCTACCTGCCAGCCTTCTTCCTTAGCATTTAACAGATGCCGGATGTTCTGCATCGTGTCCTCTGCAGTGTCTGTCGCACTCTTAGGCGCCACAACGACAGAGTGCAGCGTAGGTTTCTGTCCTCCCGGGCCTTCTTTTCGGTTTTGGCCCTGACCGAGATTTTCCTTCGTCGCTTCTGCATACGACCTCATTTTCCTTTCCCAGTTGTTATGCCTTTCTATTTCTCTCTTTTCTTTTTCCTCCAACTCTTTCCTAATCTCGGTCAGGATGCTTTCATTTTTCTGTTTTGCCAGATCCTCCATATTTTTTCTAAATTTTTCCAATTTCTTGTTCTCCATTTCCATTCTTTCTATTTGTTTGTGTAGCTTTTCGTTTATATCTATTTTTGGGTCATTTTCCTGTTTCGGTGTTTGTTGTTGTGGGTTCTTCTGTATCTCCTCTTCGGCCTCTTTGACTATCTGGTACAGCCGCTTTACAGCTGACTGTACCCCTGTTTTAATGTCCGTTTTTATGTTCCTGGACTCCGCCAGGTGCGCCATTGCCTTAAGATAACAGTTTTTGGCTTCTTTTTCCCTGGCCTGAGCGGGAGCAGGAGACTTACCTCCTCCACCCGCTCCAGTCAGGGAAGCCTCTTTTGCCATCCTTGGGGCCTGGCTAGAGGCCTCCTCCCACTTATCGATGCTGCGCCTGATGGCAGGCGCCGATGTCTGACTTTTCGGTGGAGTACGTAGACCCAGCATTTTGCCTATTAGGAATTGTCAATGGTAAAATTTAACGATCGTTCAATTTGAGTACTTTGTCTAAGGTCTACCCCCAATAGGGTGGTAGCCGTGTCAATAATATATTATTTAAATACAATAATTTAAATTATCCAATAAAACTTATTCTAGGGTCTACTCCCAATAGGGTAGTAGCCGTGTCAGTAAAATATTATTTATATACAAAATTTAAATCTACAATAAAACTTATTTTAGGGTCTACTCCCAATAGGGTAGTAGCCTTGTCAGTAAAATATTTTTATATACAAAATTTAAATCTACAATAAAACTTATTTTAGGGTCTACTCCCAATAGGGTAGTAGCCGTGTCAATATAATATTATTATTATACAATTTTTGAAATATACAATAGAACTTATTCTAGGGTCTACTCCCAATAGGGTAGTAGCCTTGTCAGTAATTATTATTTATATACAATTTAAATATACAGTAAAACTTATTTTAGGGTCTACTCCCAATAGGGTAGTAGCCGTGTCAATATAATATTATTATTTTACAATTTTTGAAATATACAATAGAACTTATTCTAGGGTCTACTCCCAATAGGGTAGTAGCCGTGTCAGTAATTATTATTTATATACAATTTAAATATACAGTAAAACTTATTTTAGGGTCTACTCCCAATAGGGTAGTAACCGTCAATTAAAACTTAGCCTACTTTCTTATCTAACTTAAAACTAGTGTCTTTTCCCAAAAGGGAAAAGGCAGTCAATAAAGCTATATGTTTCAGGTCCTCGGGAAGGGCTGGTATAATTTAGAATTAAATAAATACGCGCGCTGGACCGTCCGCCCTAGTCGACGATGTGTGTGTGTGTGTATAAGTGTGGTGGTCAGGTGACTCCCCTCTTTGAGTGGAGTCAAATGAGCCGTCACACTTAGTGTTTATGGTGTTTTGTGTGTGTGTGTGTGTGTGTAAGTCACTTGTGTGTGTGTGTAGTTAGGTGCGGTAGCTATAAAAAGACTCCCCTCTTTAAGTGGAGTCGTTTGAGCCGTCGCACCTGTATGTTGTTATTTTGATGGGTGGTCAGGCGGACGTGTCCGTGGGTTAGGTGCGTTTTTTATATATTTATATTCCCCTAATTTGTCCAAACTTGCTAAGTATACGTAGTACGTATACAAGTCCGCTGCCAAAATTGCCGAAAAACGCACCGTTTTCGAGTTATTAACTGCCAAAAGATTTTAATATTTCAAAAGTTTTAGAAATTTTTAATAAATTTAATAAATTTTGAAAATTTTGAATTTAAAAATTTTGAATTTCGATCCTGGTTTTCCGGTTTACCGGTTTTCTGGTTTCGTGGGGCCGGTTTTCCGGTTTACCGGTTTTCTGGTTTCGTGGGGCCGGGTTTCCGGTTTACCGGTTTTCCGGTTTACCGGTTTTTCGGTTTCGTGGGGCCGGTTTGCCGGTTTTCCGGCTGTCGATCGTCAGCGGGAGGTGCGTTGAATCGACCGGAGGGGTTGTGCTTGGCGACGGCAAGGTGAAGGGTGGGCAGGCGCAGGGTGGGCCCAATATACGCATAGTTGCGTGGGTCCAACTGCGTCCCACTGCGTCGTCGCCAGGCCCTTATGCGGACATACCCGCCTGAGCTTTCTGGGTTGAATGCCTAGTGCGACCCCCGGGGAGCTCAATGCGGTGCCGGACGGCATTCATTCAGAATGGGTGTAGTCTGGTACCGCAGGCGGTATGGAGGGTTCAGGAGGAATTTTTAGTGGGTCCGGCTTCTCCCCTCTGATTAGCAGAGGGACTTTGAGAACGCCATCCCCACAGTCCCCGCGGTAGCGACTGCATACGCCCGCGGGCCTGCATTTGTGCATTTTAACCTCCTTCATAAAAAAAAAAAAAAAAAAAAAGGTTAGGTTAGGTTAGGTTAGGTTAGGTTAGGTTAGGTTAGGTTAGGTTAGGTTAGGTTAGGTTAGGTTAGGTTAGGTTAGGTTAAGGGCCTCATAGCCAAACGGCTTTGTATGTGACCGTGGTGGGTGTGAGGTTCCGGGTTCGATTCCCGGTCCGAGTGTAAATTTATATTTATTCTCGGCCTTTGGTAGGGCTGTACGGTGCCGAGCGAGTGTTTAAACCGTACATGGTGGGCACGGTTGAGATTCTATAGTGTGCAGTGGGCACCCAACTATATTGATACTCCTGTGAAGGCTTAGAACGTAGCAATACGCTCAAGGCCGAGGGTGGCAATTACAAGTGGTTAAGTAATTGGACATTCCTTTTAAGGGCCTCATAGCCAAACGGCTTTGTATGTGACCGTGGTGGGTGTGAGGTTCCGGGTTCGATTCCCGGTCCGAGTGTAAATTTATATTTATTCTCGGCCTTTGGTAGGGCTGTACGGTGCCGAGCGAGTGTTTAAACCGTACATGGTGGGCACGGTTGAGATTCTATAGTGTGCAGTGGGCACCCAACTATATTGATACTCCTGTGAAGGCTTAGAACGTAGCAATACGCTCAAGGCCGAGGGTGGCAATTACAAGTGGTTAAGTAATTGGACATTCCTTTTGAGTACGCGTCGAGCCGTCGTAGCGATCACTGTGTTTTTCGTTCGCTCCGCGTTTGAAAAATCTCATGGTGGGTTTTTAGTGGCGGAAAATCTTTTGAGTTGTGTTAAAGGATTCAGTAGTAATCACTGATTCTTTATATGTGTGTGTGCTCTTTGTATGTTAAGTACTTAATTAACTGCAAGGCACAAAAGTGAGTGGGAAATTGACCCGAAGTTAGTTTTTGTGGTATCTTTTTATGTGTCGCGACGACACATAAATTTTATGTGTCCTAATTGTGAACTGGATTAAGGTGCAACTGTGAGTTTATCAATTTTTATTTTTGGCCCATTAGTTTGGCCATTATAATTTAAATTGCTTGAGAGCTACATTGTTGGTTTGCCTTTTGGCGGGAGGTGCATCTGCGAAGATAGTATTACTATCATCTCTATCTTCTGGAGGCGAGCTGTTTGAGTTGACGCTCATCGAGATTGGAGGAAAAGGTGGAAATTATTTGTGAATAATTGAAAGTGAATTGTCGGCCCGCCATCTTGTTTACTAGTTGGGTGCCAAGGTCGGGCAAGTTAGTGAAGCTTCGGTCCGCCATCTTGTTGTTTACAAGTTTGGGGCCAAGGTTGGGGTTTTTTCCGTGACGCGTTGGTCCGCCATCTTGTTGTTGACAAGCTTGGTGGACAGCTGAAGGTTGGACGTCTCTCACACCGAAGTGAGTGGGCGTCCGAAGATTGGATTTCGTCACACCGAAGTGGATTGGAACAATAAATTTTAGTTTTAATTATTTAGAATTAAGATTTTAGAATTAGGATTGTATTTGTGTGTGTGGTGTATTGTACTCAGTTCTTTATTCATTTATATATTTATTTATTTATATATTTATTGGGTAGGGGGTTGAGTCGTCGACTCTAATGTTAGTTGGGGGTAGGATCTAGTAGCACCTTAATATGAGGCGAGCTAAAGGGGTGGTGTTTTCGTCGTCCTCGGATAGCGACGACGATGTGGGTATCGTGGAGTGCTCCGGTGAGAGGAAGCGGGCGCATACTAAAAGCCCGGTTGGCAACAACAAGGAAACTTGCTCTCCACCGGCCAAGGGTAAGCCGAAAAAGGCGGCTTCTCATGTGGTAGGGTTGGAGGAGGCGGAGGGAGAGTTGCGGCGTCAGAACGCTTGCTCTCGCCTTGCAGAGAGGTTAGAAGGTGCGGGGAATCTCTCCGATTATGGGGCTCCCACCTGTGTGGATATCAGGATTGTGAGGTCATCCGGGGAGGAGGAGTTGGACGATGTTATTCTCCTTGGCATTCCTGAGATAAAGGAGCGGACGGCTGTGCGGGTTCGTCGCATTTTGAAATTGCGGCGAAGTCGGGCAACCTCAAGGGTGAGTTCGTCCGCGACCTAAAGGTTGCGGCCAAGGAGGTGAACGAGATCGTGGAGGATCTCGCGGAGAGATGCCTGGGAGGGGATGAGGGGAGGCGTCTCCTAAGGGACAATGTTCGCCTGAGGGCCCAGGTAAAAGACCTTGGTCTGGAGCTTGCGGCCCTCAGGAGGGAGTTCAATGAGCGCACTGCGCACTTAGCGCAGACAAAGGGACACCCCGTGTCGGTGGAGGGTCCCTCCACTCCAGATGCCCTCCGTCAAATGATGGAGGGGCTGTTGGATGGGGTGAAGGAGAGCCTAATGGGGGAGGTGATGCGGGCTGTTGGGGGCATGCTAGATGCCAAGCTTGCGGGGATTGGGGACAGGCTCCTCCCTGAGCCTGTGCTGCGTCCTCCGCTGGCGGCATCGGCCCGTGGTCCGGGAGCCCCTGAGCGTTTTGTGGAGGGGGGGCCGGTGGCCCCGAATTTCGCAGGGCCCCTGGGCTCAAGCACCCGTGAGGGTTCGTTGGGGGGTCGGGGCACGGTGGCTCCGAATGTGGTGGGGACCCAGGGTCCCGAAGATTTAGAGGGGAGCAGAGTCCCGGAGGCCCCAGGTCTTTCGGGGCCCCGGGTCTCTGGGGGTCCTAGTGACGGAAGCTGGGCGACCGTCAGCAAAAAGAAGGGTAAGGGAAAGAAGGGTGGTTCTCCCGCTGTGCCGGTCCTTCCCCCTGTGAGTGGGGGAAGTGGCCGTGTTGGCCGGTCAGAGGACCATGGAGTGAGTCGCGGCGCAGGGCCCTCGGCTGGGCGAGTGGCAGTTATAGAGAGGTCTGTCAGGGTGCAGCCTTCGCTCACTCCGCCGAAAACTTCCGCAGTGGTCATCACATTGCGGAGGGAGGCGGTGGAGCGGGGGGTGACGTATGCCGATGTGCTACTCAAGGCAAGAAATGGTATAAACCTGGCTGAGATTGGTATTGCAACTATCAGCATCCGGCTAACGGCAACGGGAGCTCGGATGCTGGAGGTGCCGGGGGTTGACAGAGAGGAGAAGGCTGATGCCCTGGCGGACAGGCTTCGTGTGGTGCTGTCGGGGAGGCCTTGGTGGGGAG